>CM053772.1:99252439-99336821 GCA_028658325.1 Potorous gilbertii | reverse complement strand
AATCACTACCATAAAACATATATTTTCCCCCCTACCTACCCACCCCCCTCCCAATTAAGTTATTTCTTGACCAGTATCAAATTGTTTTGATGACTGCTTTGCAATACAGTTTGATATGATGCAGTTGTAACATACCTTTGAGTACTTCTCATATGACTCTTCCTTCCCACTATTTTTTCTTGTTCCTCTTGAGATTCTTATCTTCTACATACATTACTATAATTTCTTTTCTACCTCTATAAAGTAATTCTTGTTATTTTGACTGTGGCTTGGCAAGCTGATTCCTAAGTATTAGCCACATTTTCTAGTTGTTTTAAATGGAATTTCTCTTCCTATGTCTTCCTGCTGAATTTTGTTGATAATATACAGAGCCACCAATGGTTTATGTGGGTTTGTTTGATATCTTGCAACTTTGCTGAAGTTGTCAATTATTTTTCTTAGTTTTTTTAGTTGATTTTCTAAGTTCTTTTGGCAAGTCATTATATTTTCTGGAAAAAGTGATGATTTTGTTTCCTCTTTACTTATGCTTATTCATTCTATAAAGTGCAGTTCTACATTATGCAAAATTTTTGTTGTTTGGTCATTTCAGTCAAAACCAACTCTTTGTGATCCCATTTGGGGATTGTCTTAGCCAAGTAGTAATAGTAAAAATGATCTTTGCTTTACTCCTTTTCATTCCCATTCAATAATCACAAGAATTGTATCATATTTAACTTTTCTAAAATCTGTTCAGGTCCTTAAATTTTTTTTTTAATTAGATTTTTCTATATTCTAAAGGGAGTATATTGAGTTACCTGATATCGATTGTAACCCTAAATGTTATCATGTCTCTCATGTAACTCATTTAACTATTTTTTAAGTATTTCCATGTACCATTTGGCTTATATATGTCTAGTATTGATGTTACTGTTGTACTTTTCAATAAAATGTAGTTTCCCCGTTTATCTCCTTAAGTCAGTCTTTGATATTGCTTTATCAGAGATAATGATGGTTAACCCCTGCCTTTTTTACTCTACCATAAGTGTAATAGATTTTGCTTTGGTCCCTTATTTTAACTGTGTAAATCTTTATGTTTCATATTGTTGTTGCTGGTCCTTCATTCTCAAAGAGGACTGCTGACATCATGAGGATTATGTCTTGTGTATGAACTGGATTTCAGTGAGGCATAGCAGTACCCTGCTAGTGGTCTTGTCAGTCCCACCCTGTTCTGCAGTCATGGAAGTCCACTGACAAGATAAAAGGCAAATTATCTTGAGATAGCCTGGAATGTAGTGGATGACCTTGGCCTTTCTAAATTAAGACCTTTCCCAGATCTATTTGTCTGAGGCAAACCCATTAAATGGTTAAAGGCTAGGTAAGAATTGAGACAAATATATTTCCTGTAAACAATATATTGTTGGATGCTGCTTTCTAATGTATTCTCCTATGCTTTTTTATTTTATTGGTGAATTCATCTTCATAGCTATGATCATTAATTTGTATTTCCATCTACCATATTATTCTATTATTTTCCACCTCTTTGTTTCTTGTCACCCAGAAGAGAGTGATGAGAGGGAGAGTGTTCAGTACAAAACTGTTTTAATCTGAAGCTTTGCTTGTAGGCATTTTGGAGTCACTCTCTTGTATGGGATTTGTGTCTTGAGCATCTGTGTTACCCTAATAGTTCTTCATGGTGTTATTTTTTTCTCTGCTTATTCTTCCAGTCATAATTCATGACTTAGGACTTGGTGTTAAGCCCAGACTCTGCACACTTTTGAAGGGAATGGCTGGTCTCTGCTTGGTCCTGTTTTGTGCACTCTCAGGTTCTTCTCCTACTTTGTCAGAATATTGAATGTTGTATTATTCTAGGATCTCAGGAACAGCTCAGAGTAGGGACCTGTAAGTTTTTAGTGTGCCCAAGGTACAAGTTTGGAGCTTGTGTATCTGAGAAACATAATTGGGGTTGGAGCTCTGGTAGAATGCTTCTAGACTTAGCCAAGATCTCTGCAGGTTCAGAGTAATGGAACTACAGACTCCCCTTTGATCTGGGCTTCCCGCTCTGGTTATTCTACTGAAAGCTTCAGACTATATTGGGCGCTAGATGTGAGACCATGATCAGCTCCTGGGGTTAGAATCTCATAGCTGCTGCTTGCTTCTATTCTTATCATTCAAAATAAAGCCAATGGTCCACAACTCTGTTGCTTTGGACTATCATCCATTAAGCATAGGTGCCCTCCTTTTTGCACTGGATTTGTGACACAGCAGTAGATAATGAGGGCCAGAGATGTCTGTTGGCATCTGCTTCTGCTTCGTACAGGTCAAGTCTCTCTGTAGTAGATCTGGGACTTTATCTTGCCCTTGTGGACAGCTGCAGATAGGCCCTTGGTTCAGTCTCTATCCTGGAAGGTTCCATATAGCTAGCTGCTCCTGGCTGGATTCAGTTCAAAGTGTCTTTCTGATTTCTCTGTCTCCTTATGTAGCTGCAGGCTAGAATAATGACTGGGATTTTTCATCAATACTGACCAGGACTTAGTTTACGGAGTTTTCTAGATCTTTGTAGAGTAGTTGTGAGGGTTAGTTCTGCTGTTACTTCCTTGTATCTTGGCTAGTCTTGAGTCAACTTCTGCTTAGCTCATCCTCCTTTTTAAGAAGTCTGTTACTTGGGTAAAGCTTTGTATCTCTTGTGCTAGACTGTTAAGGCAATCCTTTTATATCTCCCTAATTGACTTATCATCCTCACTGTAGCAATTTTTCCAAATCCTTCCATCCCTCCTTGAATCTCTCAAAGCTTTGTCTCGCTGTCCTTTTAGCTAAGAATTTTGCTTTCAACAATTTGAGAATATCTGACAAGAGCTCCCTCTTTTCCCTTCCTCCATCTCTCACATCACTTCTGCCACTATCACCGTCACTCCTGTCTCCCATGAAGAGGCAGCTCTTTTTGCCAAGAACTAACACTTCACGTAGAAGTACTTCTATTCCATCTCATCTCCACCAGACTGGCCCCTTTTAATCCCACTCTGCTATCTTCAGTCTCTTGGCTGCTTACCTTCTGCATTCAAACATGCCTTATGCCTTTGGATCCATCCATTTCTGCCAGTTCCTGCCCTGTCTTTCCTTTCTTTTGTGACTAAACAAGCTTTAGATAAACTGTAATTGATGCCTCCAACTTCTTACTCTCCTAAATCTCTATGGTCTTGTTCCTAATGTCATCATTTAAGTAAAACTGTTCTCTCCCAAGTTATTTATTTTTTTAATTACTTATTTCCTCTTACTTTTTTAATGCCTTTTTCAATCCTTACTTTCTTAACCTCTCTGCAGTTTTTGACACTAAATCATCCTCTTCTCCTTGATACTTTCTTCTTTCTAGGTTGTTGTGACTAACCTCTCCTGGTTTTCCTATCAAACTGTTCATGTCTCAGTGTCTTTTGCTGGATCCTTGTCCATGCTTGTTGATGGTGGGTGTCCCTAAGGACTCTGTCCTTGGCTCTCTTCTCTTTTCCCTTTATATTCCTTATGTTTGTGATCTCATTAACTCCTGTAGATTCATTTGTCATTTCTATATGGATGATTCTCAATTCTATTTGCCCAGCCTTCACCTCTCCAGTCTCACATCTTTAACTGTCTATATGACATCTTGAATTGAATGTCTGGCAAGTCACTCCCCACCCCATCCCATTCAAATGGCTCCTCACTTCCAGAAACAAATATAAAATCCTCTGTTTAGCATTTTTAAAAGTCCTGCATAACCTATCCCTCTCCTCCAGTCTTCTTACACATTATCCATTGCCACATATTCTAATTCAGTGATATGGGCTCCTTGATATTCCTTACACAAGATACTCCCCATCTCCCTTCTCCTTGCATTTTTAAAGGATGTCCCCCATGTTTGGAATTCTCACCTACACATCTGCTCATGGCTTCCCTATCTTTTGTCAAACCCTACCTACTTTTAGATATTCTATAAGAAGCCTTTCCATTTTCTTCCTAATCTTAGTGCCTTCCCTCTGAGACCATCCCCAACTTATCCTGCACACATCTTGTATTTATGTAATCGTTGTTACTTCATGCATTAGACTATGGTTACTTGAAGGCAAGGACTATCTTTTGGTACATAATGGGTGCTTAATAAATGCTTGATGACTTTTCAGATCTTCATGGCTCTCATTTCTTTTTCCATCTCTTTCTTCTAGTGTTACTTCATTTATAATGTCTTTGGATTTTTTCTTCCCCCCAAACTTGCATTATTTCTTCTAGGAATTCTAATAGATCCTGTACTTTTTCTTTGAAGCTTTGTTACAGGTATTTTGGAGTTATTATCCTTCTTCATCAAATAGCTTTTTTTTTTAGTTTTCTTAGTCTTATTTGCTGAATTAAGACTTTGTGTTAAGCCTAGGCTCTTCACACTTTTGGTAGGACTGTTTTCTATTGTTCTCTTTAGATCATAGAGACATGGTCCTTCCCTTGTGTCTTACTCTGAGATCCCTTCTCTTGGAGAGAGGGGCAGCATTGTGACTTTGCACCAAGGAGTTGTTCTTCAGTGTAATACTTTCTTCTTCTCTCTTTTCTCTTGGTTCTTTTGCTGTCTGAAAACTCCATCTCTTTCATCAAGGTTACTTGTTAACTGTGGGTGTTCCCCAAAGTCTGCTCCAGGCCTTCCTCTCCTTGTAAACTATGATGCTTAGTGACCTCATCAATTCCCATAAGTTCCATTATTATCTCTGTGAGGATGACTCCCAGGTCTACTTGACCAGCCCCTAATCTCTCCCTAGATCTCCAATTCTCATATTTGGAACTAGACATCTTAAACTCAAAACTTTTTATATGCATCCTCAAAACTTCTCTAAGTACCCTATTAGTGTTGAGGGCACCTCTATCTATGCACTCAGGCTGACAATCTGGGTTCATCTTCAACGCTGCACTTTCTTCTCTCCCCGACCCCCACATCCATTCATCTCAACAAGTCCTATTGTTTCTCTACCTATCATCTCTTATGTATGCCCCCTTCTCCTGACACTGACACTACTCATATGTAAGCCCTCATTACCTTATTATCCACAGGATGGTCTCCTTGCCTCAAATCTCTTCCCACTCCAGTCTATCTCCTCAGCAAATTAATTTTTCTAAAGTACAGTGTCAGCTCCAGGATCAAATATGATTCCATTTGGCATTCAAAGCCCTTCACAATCTGGCCTCTTCCTATTTTTCCAGTTTCTTAAACTTTATCCCCATGTACTGTAACGCAGTGACACTGTCTGACCTTTTCATTCCTCCAACAAGATTCTGTTTCCCAATTCTATTTTCACTGGCTGCTTCTCCTGCTTGGAGCACTCTCCCTTCTTACCTCCTGGCTTTCTTGGCTTCCCTTAAATTCCACCTTTGACAGGAAGCCTTTCCTGATTCCCTTTAATTCCAGTGCCTCCCATCTGTTATTGAAAATATATCTCACATACCAGTTGTTTATGTAGAGTGGTTTGCAATCTATCAATCCAGATTATGAAATCCTTAAGGGCAGACAGGCATTTAATGTCCGTGGACTGTTTAATGTATTTCTATCTTTGTGTGTGTAATCACGTTCAGTGTTCCTTTTTAGTTGATTCAAATGTAAAGTTCATGGAATGCTCTTTCCCTTCCACTGTCCTCCACTTTTTTTTTTTTATGGAGGGGGGAAGGCAAGGCAACTGAGGTTAAATGACTTGCCCAAGGTCACACATCTAGTGTGTTAAGTGTCTGCAGCTGGATTTGAACTCAGGTTCTCCTGACTCGGGAGTTGGTGCTCTACTTAGCTGCCCCCTCCACTTTTCATCTTATGCACATCTATTATGCAAGTGATTTTCCTCCCACTTCTGTCTTCTATGACAATTAAACTAGAACCAAACTACCCACACACAATCTAAAATTTTAACCTTTCTCCAGAGCCAGAGAAGACCTTTGTTTCTTTACCCCACTATTAACAACTTGTATACACAAGTCATCCCTACCCATTCTGTTCTCAATCACATAACGGTACCTTTCCATGTTACTTTTGGTGCCTGTGATTCCACTTCCAAATGTCTGTTCAATTCTGGTTTTTTCATCAAGAGTACTTGGAAATCCTTTTCCCACTAAAGGTTCATTTGCTGCCCCGTAGGATTATACTCATCTGTTTCTCCATTACAAATGATACTAGCTCTTTGTTTAAAATGGGTAATTTTGATCACATTGAGAATCTTTTTTACTTTCATGCTTTCTTAAAAATCATGTCCTGAGTTGTATTATCTTTTTCCCTCCTGCATTTATTGCTTTATTATGATTAGGGATAAGGAATAGGCTTGTGACTTCACTGGTATGAGGAAAACCCTTCTAACCAGGATAAAGTGACACATTTTCTGCAGTTTACAGCCAAGGAGTTACTCAGAGCACTGAGATGTTAAGGATCATACAGCCCATATAGCTGAGGTAGGACTCAAACTATGCTTTTTCCTGGTTCCAAGGCTAGCTATCTACTCTTCAACATTACCTCTCATGGTTATTTACTAATAAGAATTTTATTTAGAATTTTCCCAGTGTTGAAGCAACCTTGCATTTCTGGAACAATTCCAACTTGTTCACATTATCTTTGGCCCACAGATGACAAAATAATCCAGAGTTGTATTGCTATCATTCTTAAATCTTACAAGCTCCCAAGTATTGGGAATTTAAGAACAGAATGAAAAACAACCTTTGCCCTCCAGAAACTTATAGTTTACTGGGAGAGAGGGAGATTCATATATAATACATACATAGGAGATAATCTGAGGTTGCAGAAGCCATTAATGACTGGGACAGAGGACAGGAGTAGGAGATTACATATAATTTGAAATCAGTAATTATATTACGTCAGTAAATTTCAAGTATGGAATGTAAAAGTGTGGTGGTGGGACACAGAATTCTGGAACATAGTAGTACGTGTGCTCAGAGAAAGATAAAATGAGCCTGGAACAAAGTAAGCTGGGACCTGATTCTGAAAAGCTTTCAAAGCTAAGCAGAATTAATATTTTATCCTACAAACAACAGAAAGCCACAGAGGCTTTGTGGAACCTTTAAATCAGAACCAACTAGGTTCAAGTCCCAATTTGGACTTATACTGACAAGTACTGTCTCAGTGCCCTAGGCAACTTTCAAGTCTATTACATAGTAGACAATTCACTTGGAAAAAAAAATCACAAGTTCGAGAAAAACTTTTTTTGAGGTTTCACAGGAACTGAATTAATTAAAAAGTATTGGAAGATCAATCCATGGGCAATGAGGTGAGGGGGAACTATGAGAAATGAGATCAATTAGAGAAGTGGGTCTAACTGGTAACTTGGGCTGAGTAACCATGAATTTCATCAGGATATATCCCATCAATAGTTTTATTTACTTATTTATTTTTTGCAATTCAGTTTTCCCTCTGGGACTCCTCAGAGAGGAAAAAGGAATTTAGAGACACATCCAGGCAAGAATCAAACATTTGAGGAAGACAAAACAATTAGCTGATGGGCCAGGAAGTGTTGCAGGTTAAAGGTGGTAAGGAGTGTCTCAGTAAACCCATCATTAAGGCACATTGTATTTAATAGAAAGTAGATTCAGATGTTAGTTTAAGCCAAGGGAAAAAGAAAAACCAACCTTTACAATACAGGTGAGACTCACTTTGGCAAGTGAAATGATATATTTTCTTTAGTCCAACCAAAAAGGACAGGACCAAGTCAGGGGTGAGATCTTCAGAAGAATGCAGACCATAAAAGGGTCAGTCCATAGATTCTCATATCAAGTGAGATAGTATTTATAAAAAAACACTTAGCACAGTGCTTCTCACATAGTCGGTACTATATTAATGCTTATTCCCTTTCCTTTCTTTTCTGGAGGCCAGATATTTAACTTCTAGATGAGGCCAAGAAACATCAATCCTGCCAACGAAAAACTACCTCAATTCTGAAGTCACAGAGTTTGATCCCAGACACAACTGGGCCAGATTGATTCTGGGGAAAAGAACTAGATAGTAATGCTAAGTACTGAATAAATATTTGCTGACTAAAGGAGAATGAATTAGTGACTAGAGGGAACTAAGAAGAGCTGAGCTTAAGTTTCCACTAAATAATGAAAAATATTAGCTAACATTTATATTGCATTTGAGAGTTTGCAAAGAACTTTACTTGTTAACTCACTGAACTCCAGGACTTTACTTTTTTATAACACTGCAATTTTATGTTTCTGCCAGTGAATTGAATATTATTTTGAAAAATGTTATAATGGGATTTAACTTGGAGTACACCAAGGTTTCCTGAGTAAGACCTGATACTCAAAATTATTAAAGTGAAGTGAAATGTTACACTCCACTACCTGCTACCTAAAAGGCTGTTGGGGAGCAGGGAAGTATCTGCTTCAGTTCAGTTCTGTCAATGTCCTTAAAGCAAGGGACATGACCCTTCTGGGTCTGTTTCGTCACCTATAAAATGAGGAGGCTAATCTATAAGATCTCAATTCTAACAGTCCAAGATTTAGCAGTTTACTCATATAACATTAATGTCATTCCTCCTCATGACATGCTTATCAGTAGTAATAGAAAGTCATTCATAACTTTATTAACACAACTGTGTGCTGCTTATAAGAATTTGGCTAATTTATGGTTACTTTAAAAAATTATTCCTTTTTAAAATATCATCATCTATGAAGTAATCTTATCAAAATGAAGCTGATGATGCTATCATTTTAGATATTTACAAAGCATAAAGATAGAGAAGAGTATTTATGTAATAGACAAATTATTTTTATCAGATTCACTTCCTTTATTGCAGTAATCTTTACACAAAGTTGAAACTGCAATATTCAGTGTTAAAACATTAGAAAAGCATTCATGTGACAGTTATGGGTTTTATCAAAATATTACCATTTCAAACTTAGCTGATAATTATCCATCAAAGCACAATTATTTAAGTTATTTCCTCATTTTGTTTAAATATGTAATGTCATAAAAGCACAAAAGAATTTATGTAAAAGGAAATTTAAAATACAAATATGAAATGTAATGTAACAAATAAATAATTGATTTTATCAGCTACTGTTATTTGTCAACTTAAAAGCTGTTTAAGCTAAACCCCTATAAATTTTTGTCTACAGAAATAATGAACTGCCAAATGCCAATACACAACTGCTTATTTCAAGTCATCACCAATGATTAGAACTAAAAAAATTTGGCATCAAAACAATCAAAATTCAGTATAAACAAAATAGAATAACTTCATCACTAGCTTAAAATGATCTGTTTCTAACAATAAACTGCTGAAATTTATTGGAGAGCTACGATAACTCTGAACCTTTTAGACCTGGTATCTAGTGTTAAAGTAAAGAATCCATAAGTGAAAAGCATCTTACATTATTTCATAGACTAAAATTCCCTTCCCCAACCCAAGTATGCATATTTAAATATACTTTTTACACATGTATGAATACACACACTTCATTTGGTTCCTGTGGTACAGATTGTAAGTGATGGTTTCCTGAATGGGCAAAACTTTTAAAGTAAGTGTACCTGTGCACGTTTCAAGGTAGCAGCACTAAGTCCATGCCCTACTGTCCATCTGTGTAAAGGAAAAAAAGTTCAAACATGGTAACAATTCCATGCTTATTGAGTAATTTTACATTCCTACTCTTCTCCCCAACAATTACTGCAAATCCTGTAAAAAATGCAATAAAGTTGTGAGTTAGGAAAACAAATTTGGAAAATAAAATATTACAAATTTAATAGTATTTTTACATTTAAAAATTACCAGGTCCATTCTGAAACTAATTTACTTTGTATTCATGCAGCAAAAGTAAAAAAACTGCAATTCTGAAAGAAGAAAAAATTCAACGATCTGGAGAACTAGCAACAAAATATTTTTAAAACTATTTTTAAACTTATAAATAACTGGACTGAATAGCAATGTGGATGAATTACTGAACATTTCACTATTACAAATCAGTCATTTGTAGTTACAATGTATCTTACAAATGACTAAAACTTTGTTCATTAAAACCATATGATAATTTACTTTGATCTTATGTTTAACAAAATTGTTAGCTAATGAATTTTGATCACTGAACACTGCTGAACAACCAGCAATATGGCCTAGTAACATGTAGTTTGTTGTATATGTGTATATAAAATATATAATGCATACATATAAAATATATATACCATATATATGATATACGTGTGTGTGTGTGTGTGTGTGTGTGTGTGTGTGTGTGTGTGTGTGTGTGTGTTTAAAACTCTTGAAATGTTTTTAGGCAATCTTTCCTTGAATATAAAAGAATGAAAAAATTCACATTAATAATTTGTATAGAAAGCTTTCAGTGATAATACTTATGCATTATCACTATTATATACTGGCAGACTATGATGTCAAAACAAATGTTCAAAAAGCACAACCTGGCAGTTTTTAATATGGACTTTACATATTAAGAATGGATTAAATTTAAATGTTGAAACCTGAGCATATTACGACTAAGTGTATTTGATGAATGAATTAGCCTAAAAACATTTCACTAAGTAACCAGTGGTCCATTTAACCATTTTGATGATAAACTAAAGAAACTGTATGACTTTAGAAGGATGGTAGAATGCCACATAGTGTTTACTGAAATACTCTGTAAGATGGCATCACTTAACCCAAATTTCCTACAGGAAACCTAAGTTCTTACTGCAAAATCACTTGGATTTGAAAGACAAACATGGACAGGTCGGTCCCCTCTAATAATTTAAAATTATGTGTATTGGGCTGTAGAATGGAATATGTCATATAAAACTTCTGAGAATAAATCTTTTGACATTTCTTAAGTTAACTGGAAATTATGACAATAACATAAAGCTTCATAAAAGCTAGAACAACTCTTTTCTTAAGTTTTACATTTTATACATGCATACTTAAATGAATCAAACTTTTGAACATTCTGATTCTTGTGTTTCATCTCAAATGACAAAAGACCTGCCCTAATTCTTACCCCATTAACATCTAACAGAGACCATAAAAAATAAGTACAGTAATAGAAAACATACAGTACTGAAAAAACTAATTAATTGCTCAATGGAAGACAGAAAAGCAGCATTCATTTTAAGGTGGAAGAGACAAGAAACCAACTTACATTTGAGCTACAGTCTTAGTTGAAGGCAAAGTTTGATATTCTATATAAATTTATAAAAGAGGGTATATATGGATGAAATTTGGTTAATCTCAGAAGGCACCTCAAGGCTAAAAGGCTTTTATAAATCTATATTTCTTTCACCAACTGAAAATAAAAACACATTTTTATTGCTATTCAAGTAGCAAAGAAAAATCTTATGTCCAACAATAAGAAATAAAACTGAAGTCTCCACAATCATGCAAATGGAGCGACTTCCCCGTGTGCTTTCAAATCAGTGAAATTATGGAAGAAAAGTCACTGTTTTGCCATCGCATTGCAGTCTCATAGAAGATTTCAAGTCACTTTCCTAGGGACTGCAGTGCCATTTCCCTAGGGCTGTCCATGCTGTGGTGTTTAGGAATAGAAGGTAAGGACACTCTGATGATTTCCCCGGACAAGAAGGACTGGTGGCAAGTCTCTAGACAAAACTTCTAACCAAGCCATGTAGAGGGCACTAGATACACCACCTTTTCGTGCAACTGGGAGACTCCTAAGAGTAAGAAAAATAACAACAGTACATAATTAAAAAAATTTTTAATGTTAGCAAGACAAGAAAATATTTAATCAAAATTACACAGAAATTCAAGAAAAACTTACCAACTACTTCATTCTATTGCATCAACCTTACCATCCTAATTGTTTTCAAACTGGCCAGTGGAAGATAGTAACAATTTTTTCTCATAATGATGCACAAAGCTGAACACATTTTACACTGATGTGTAAACACATCACTATAAGTTTCCTCTCTCAGAAAGGAATCATTAAAAAAAAAAGTACTTCTACTTCAAACAAGTAAAGAAATATACATAGCTTACTCATCTACTTAAAACTAAGGCAAGAAAAGGACAGCACATGTGACAGTTCAGAGATAAACTTCATTTCCATCTTCACAGCTGGATTTTCAGGTCTTTTCCAGTTCCAGAACTCTCTGTCTCCTACCCAGAAAGTCTTTTAGTGACTAGTAAAACAAGTTGATTAAACAAACTATCTGAACAAGCTTAAAGACATAATTTTTTAATTAAAATAATCATTCTGTGGTAGTCAGTAAAAGAAAATTTCTGCTTCAATTCACTAATGCTTTTTTGCTTTTTTCTATTTAACTTTTCCTTTGTCTGTTTGAATAACAAAAGCTCCAAATGAAATAGAAATGCAAGTGAAATGAAAACAGGGTGACCCCTGTTCTTATCAAATGAAAACAAGTGATACATCAACAGATCTGAGTTAGGCCATTTAATATCAGGAGAGAGGAAAAAAGCAACTAAATAAAGGGTTTGTTGGATACATATTCATAGGTCTTGTTTAGTTGTTTCAGTTGTGTCTAACTCTTCATGATTCTATCTATGGTTTTCTTGGCAAAGATAATGGATTGCCTTGCCATTTTCTTCTCTACCTCATTTTACAGATAAGGAAACTAAGGCAAACAGAGAGAAGTGACTTGCCTAAGGTCACAAAGGAAGATGAGTTTTCCTTACTCTAGACCTGGCAATTTATCCACTGTGCCACCTAACTGCTCCCAATTATAGGTTTAGAAACCAGAAAAACTTGAAGACATCAGAGATAAGGGATATTTTACTTTCTTTGTTCACACTCTGAAGACTGTTTCTAATAAGCAATGTAACGTCCAAAAGGTTCCCCTAAGTAGGAGAAATATAGCAAGGAATTTGGCTACGTGGCACTGGATTTATAGGTGCTTCTATTTAAAGTGAGAGAAGGAAAGCTAAGCTGATTAAACATCATATTTGATGTAAAATAGTCTTTGTAATTAAAGTTAAGCAGTAGATATTTATTTTTCACTATAACAAAAGTACATATGTTTAAAAGGTCACTTAACTTGAAATGTATATTACAACACAATACCAAAAATCTAAACTGGAAAACATGAAAATATTATCTATCTACCTAGGTTTCCCTATCCATCCATCTAAAGTAGATAATAGTTTACCAGAAAAAGTGTATCAAACAACAGTATACTGCACATTTTACTTACATGACAATTATATTAGCTGTACTTGAGTGCTCCTTTAATAACTCGTTTAATCTAATCTGGCGGTACGTCTAAAAGGCAAAGGAGAAGAGTTAGGTCCAATTTAGAAAATCAGCATGATTAATAATTCTAGAAACGGCAAAAGAAAGATAAAAATTTAAGAAAGTAAATAAACAAATGAGCCATGATAAATTAAGATTGCGCAAGATAGAAAAAATTTAGCAATCTGCTTGAGAAGACTTATCATATAGGAAGAAAAAGAATACCTTTGTTTTATAAAGTTCAAGCTCATTATCTGTGATTCTCCAAGGTTCATCTTCTTTCATTTTGTCTGCAATATCTTGTTCTTTATCATCTTCATGAAGCCTGAATGGCTCAATCATTTCTTCAAAAGCCATAATACTTCAAAGGAACAGACAGCATTTAAAATCAGTTATCGTTCTCAATGTTTCTACAAGGCAAACAAAATTTCTAAATACTTCTTCATAATTCTTCACAAAATCCTGCTCTGATGTTTTATCTTGTGCACGCACTGAACTGAGGTAGCAGTGGGGTCTTCCCTGCCATTCTTCTACCGGACTGGCAATATGGGACAATCCTTCCCCTCTACTCTGCACACACTCTACTGTCCTGAGGCCTTAACTCCCAACAGGGACACAGACTGGACTCTCTGGGGGACAAATTGCCCCCTCTGATATTATTTATAGCTATGCCTGTGATACATCATTCTTTGTGTCACTTCTCCCACTCCCCCACAACTGACTGTCCTTTGCAATGCTGCTTCTCACCCCCAATTAATTTTGCCTCTAGGTGAAAGAATTCTGTGACTTTTCATGGCCCAGAGGGGGCTCTAGCTATGAATGGAGCTCAAACTCTAGCAGGTCCTATCATTCTGGAAGGGCTTTGGATATAATTGTGCTAAGACTGTTTGCTTTCTAAGAACTAGTATAACTAAATATACAGTGGCTCATCACTAGACAACTGGTCACTGGGGATTAAGTTTTTAGCCACATCCCACAAAACAACAAAAAACTATAAAATAGCTCTGAATCCTGTGCTGTCCTTTCCATTTTTCCAAGTGATGCTGGCAAAGTGGTAGAAAAGGAAGAGGATGCTAGGAATTATATAGTGTTTTAACTCTTTATGAGTATTAATATATTGTTCAAACTCTACATGTGAGACACTTATCCAGTGACCAAAGAATGACACATCACTGGAGGAATCAAATCATAGCTAATTTTAAATTCTTGCTTTAAGTCAAACAAGAAGACAAAAGAAAGTTTCATTAGATGTAAAGATGGCTCACAGGTTTTCCTTGGAGAGACAAACAAGGAGTTTGCAGAGTTTATTTTATTGTGTATTCAAAGGGAATTAAAAATTATTTCATGGGACGCTGGTCATTTCTAACAGAATGTAATATTATTTCTCCCTAATATCCTTGTTATTTATTCTCAATATACAAATCCATGGACATGCTGCTGCTCTAACTTTGGTTTACACTCTTGCTTCTAGAGCAAGGGTTCTTAATCATTTTTTAAAAATTAATTTTAGTGTCCTGGTGAAGTCTATGAACTTCCAAAAATGCTTCTAAATAACTGGAGGAAGAATAATATGCTTATTTACTAGAAAAGAATTGAAATGGGAAAATATGGTTAAAATGGCAACAATGGTTAAAATAACTTTGGTAGAATAAGATTACAAAAAAAGGTTGGAAAACAGAAATGAATATTAACAGAAATAAAGGTTTATGGTAGGGTGTTTACAAATAATAGCTGGATTATGAAGGATGTATCTTTGTAACCATGTCAAATAACATTATTACATATTTGAATTGACTAGCTAGAAAGGAAAGCATATATTTAGAGATAATGGAATAGAGGTACATTCATCAATCAGCCAATCAATGTTCTTTCACATTCATAGCTTTTTCTTTCAATCCACGGTCTCTGAAGAACTGGCATGGTGTTTTACTCATAGTAATTTAATAAAAGCTGAATATTTGTTGAACTCTTTGTAGTGAAATGATCATCTCGGAAAAATGCAATCATCCTTCCTGTCATTTCCTATTACTTTTATGTGGGGAAAAGCAATTAATTATTTTTTCCTTTATTGGAACGTGTTTGAAATGTTTAAAGTGCTTAAACTCTATAAGTATTTTCTGGAACGTTAGATTATTCTGTGACACTATTACCTAGTTTCTCTTCACAGAGGCTATCCTTCTAATAGTATAATTAGTATATTATAAATATATTATAAATTATACTAGAAAGAGAATGAATGAAATTTACAGGTGAAATTGTGTAAATGATTATTTGATAGGAAAATGAAAGAATTTTTGACAACGATTCTTTGTTCAGAATTTTTGTTTTAGTGGTGGGGGAGATGGGATAAACTAAATAGGCCAAAATGTGGCATTATAACCACTGCTGGCTCCTTTTCAAGTAAGTGTCTTCTGTGTGGGTGGACAGGAACAGCACTTTTATATTTTATTAAATTCTATGCTTAGTTAAGTAGTCTCAGATTATAGATTTAGAGCTAGAAGGGCAGGCAGGCCATCCAGCCCAGTCCCCTTTTTTATAAACTGAAGAAAAAAAGAGAGATTAAGTGACTTCCTCAAGGCCACCTGGATCATAACTAACTTGTTCTATAAGGCACTCATTTTCTATGGTTTATTTTATTTGGCACCTTTTCCCTGCAGCTCAAAGAGTATCAGAGCTGGCTAACCCCAGAAGGGGAAGTGCCTTCCCCAGTTAGTCAGAACTCGAAGCTCAATCTTTCCTAGGGCGAAGCTAAATTCAAGGTATGGTACGCTGGAAAGAGCAGTACCTCTAGAACCAGGAGACCCAGGGTCAAGTTCCACCTAGGGACACTTCTTATTGTCCTCACCTATAAAATGACAGAGATGGATAAGTTCGTCTCTGAGGTCACTTTCAGCTCTAATCTAAATCTATGATGTTATGAGACTGATAGCATATCAAGTTCTTTGAGAACTTCTTTCCTTCTTTCTTATATTTGTATCCCTAATGCCTGTCACATAGCAGGGCCGCTTGCTGACTGAAAAATTAAAAAAAGTTCCTTGAGGGCAGGAAATAGCTGGTTTCTGAATTTCAACAGTCAACAAACATTTATTAAGCACCTACTATGTGCCAGGCACTGTACTAAGTGCTGTTTATATTGTCATGCCTTGCACAAGCAGATGTTAAATTAAACATTTACTTTTTTGTATCTTGTATTACAGAACTCAAACATCTGCAAAAAGATAGTGATGAAATAATTAGTTTTAAACACCAATATCTCTTGCAGAGGATGAGGAAATCAAGGAATTCTACAACAAATCTGATAAGATTGTCTAAATCAAGTGAAGATATACTTTAAACACAGTAATTTCGTGCAAAGGTGGGCATAGAAAAAAATAACAAAAAATATGGCTCAGGTCTAAGGAACAAGAGATGCCAAGGATGCACAGGAGACTCATGCTCATAGAAATAGGAATATTTTCTTTAAGAAGGGAGTCTTGTAGGCAATGGACACAACGACAATCAAATAACATCGCAGAAAATGAGTGACTGGTTACTCAGGTGGGAATGATTTCTGAGTAAGTTGTCTATACAGTTAGGCTACAGATTTGTTACAGAAAACAATAAAAGAACAAAAGTAGAAAAATAAACATGGGAAGACAAGGTGATTTTTGAGTGGTTATCAACACCAACTATCACTATTCTCTAAGTAAGTAATCAATGTAAATCAACAGCCACAAAGAGAAGGCCAAAAAAGCCTAGGAATCACAGCAGCCAAAAAGAAAAAACCAAACCAAAACAGACCACTTGATGTTGCCAAGCGGAGAGATAAAGCAGTCTTAGAATACTAATCTATGAAGATTTAAAGGTACAGATACGGTATCTGAGACTTAGAGTCACCATACATTCCCTTTCTTGATAAGAGTCATGCAATTTTAGAATAAATTTCCATTTCAATGTTAAGTGAGCTAACGCCTGTCCCTCTTCAGTTTGTACACAAGGCTGAACAAAAGGAGTCCCTACTATCTTGCATTCTCAGGCCAACATGAGACTAGCAGATTAGATATTCTCTGAATTCCTTGCCTCCCCTGAAATACAGCAAGTTGTTTCCAAGGCCACCAGTATAAATATGTGTTTTCTACGTACCACAAATATCTGGAGGAGATCGTTTAAACTTCTCTGTGTGTCAACCCTTACTCCTCCTTGCAATGATTTGTGACAATATATGAAATAAAACCCTTTACTGTCTTGTACTCTAAACTGCAATAAAATGGGTTAACTTGCCACAACAGAAGTTATCAAAAAAACCGGAGTGGTACATGGTAGATATGAATAGATTATGTGGCATATAAGCAATATATGACTAGCTAGGAGCAAAGGGTAAAACGACAACTCATTTACTCCACTGGCATCTATACAATGTCAAAAAAAATCTCAAGAAAAGCTTGCTTCCTTCTTTATTGTATTTGTATCCCAGACAAAAAGATTTAGGGGAATGTCATGGTCCAGAGTAGCACAGGAAAGGGCAGCTAGGTGGCACAATGGATAAAGCAGATTCAACTCAAATCCAGCCTCAGACATTTAATAGTTGTGTGACCCTGGGCAAGTCACTGAACCCCATTCCCCACCCTTAATCCCAAGGAGCACAAGAGGAGAAAAGTGAGCATCCACAATGATTCTCTCTCTCTCACTCACACACACACACACACACACACACACACACACACACACACACACACACACACACACACTATACAAAGCATACTTCCCTAAATGATTTTAAATATTTGCTAATCAAGAAGATACACTCAATTACTTCATGAAGTCAGATAACTTATTACAAAAATAAGTCTTGTACAGTTAAAAAAACAAACAAAACCTGAACAAATACTTCAATTTTATAACATTTCTATGAAAATAAAAAAGAGCCCATATTTTCACAGAGGGGTAGAAAAGGAAGAAGGTAATTCTGAAAAAAAAATTTGATTTTATAGAAGGATTCTGAGTGCCTTTCGAGCAAATATTTGTATGTTCTTGAATTGAATTAAATTTTTATGAACCTTAACGTATTTTTTTGGAGGGGGAAGGCAAGGCTTGAGGTTAAGTGACTTGCCCAAGGTCACAGAGCTAGTAAGTATCAAGTACCAGAGGTCATATTTGAACTCAGGTCCTCCTGACTCCAGGGCCAGTGCTCTGTTCACTACACCACCTAGCTGCCCCAAATCCTAACATATTTTAAAGCAATCTTCCTGTGATATAAGGGAAAGGACAGGGAAGATTCATAGCATCATCTTTCACAAGAAGCCAAATTACTTTTCTGTATATATTGTCAACAGACAAGACATATGATCAAAAATCGTAGAAGAGACCTCAGAGAGCATTTTAACCAAATCTTTATTTACCCTTCTTATTGTATATACAAGACAAGGAAACTGAAGCCCCAGGGAAGGTGGTTAAGTGACGACTATTAAACCCAGTTTGTCTGACTCTAAATCCAGTACTTCTCCCATTTTTAGAACAAGATTTAAGTTCTCAATGGAGTATCCTCCCCAGGAATTCATCTAACACATTTGTGACCCACTCAATTCAAAAAGACATTTATGTAACTTACTTTTCTTTCTTAGGCTTTGTGTTAATGTCTCCCAGGACCATGATGTCTGAGAAGTCTATCCGGAATTTGCTAAGTAAAGTTGCCATCCTAAAACAGAGACACAAAGTTGTAAACTTAAAAATTTAAGAAGTGTTTCAATTCTCACATTAAGGCTGTTGATCTGAAAAACAAGTTCTGAGTCTTTCTAAATTTTTAACATAAGAACCTTATAGCACGTGCTTCAGTTCTCTGAGGGTAGGGCATTTTATTTCTACTGCTCTCCCAACCTCCTAAAAATTACTGTGTCCTTGGGTTAAGGCTGTTTTGTTTTTTAAATAACTTTAAAAAATTACAGACTTGACCTCAACAAACATGAACATTTCTTCACAAAGAGAAAAGGAAAAGAGGTTGCATATGAAACTGTGCCTCTCTTATATAGTTTGTTTTTATTTAAAGGTATATATTCCACTTACTGTGGTAATACCTACATTACCCTTCTTGTCTGTATCCCTTTCTGAACTTCTGTTCTCTTCTATATACTTTTAAAAGATTTCACTGACAATATTTCCTTTCATTGTTTTTGAATCTCCCTCAAACTGCCCCATAGATCCTCTCCACACCAAAGAAAATGGTTTCTTTCATAAGAAGTACAGTCACGCAAAAGTCTCTTGAGATTTTAAATTGTTTCATTTTGTGTATTTGTATTCCCATAGCCTAGCACATAGTATGAACTTAATAAATGCTTGACTGTCGGAATATAGGTCGCATCCTGTGGATACAGTCCACCACTTCTCTCCCCAGGGTGATATTCACTGAGCATCAGTTCATACAAGTCTTTCCAGGTTTCTTATAATCCATCCCTTTTGTCATTTCTTACAGCACAGTAACATCGTATACCATAATTTGTTCAGTCAAACCCAACTTATTTCTAGTTCTTTGTTAGAACAAAATGGTATAAATATTTTTTACAAGTATATCTTTCTTTCATTTATTTTAGATATATACCAGTTAATTGTATCACTGGGTTCAAAGGTGCAGTTTAGTGACTTTTTGGCCATACTTCCAAATTGCTTCCCAGAAAAGCTGGTCCAAATTTACAGTTCCCACCTATAAAGTAGCAGTTGATATGTGTGTATTCTCAAAGTCCCTCCAAGAACTGTCTTTTTTTTTTGCCTTCTTTTCCAATCTAATGGGAATAAGGAGGAACCATAGTTATTTTAATAATATTCGTAATTATTTTTATTTCTCATAAATTGAAGTATTCTTATTTATTTACATTTTTTCTTATGACCTTTTATCTACTGGAGAATGGTTCTTGCTTAAGCTTGTATGTATTGTCTATGTCTTCCATTTCAGACTTTTATCCAAAAAACTTGCTACAAAGGTTCAGTTCACCGTTTCCCTTTTAATTCTGACTGTTTTGCTTTTGTTTTTAATGAGAACTTTTAAATTATCAAAACTATTTATCTTTTATGATACATCCTCTCTATCTGTATTTGGTCAAAAACTCATCATGTTTTTCATATTTGAAATTCCTTACACTTTTAATCTGTCCGTTAAGGTTTACTTCTCTCAGACTGCTTTCCAATTTTCCTAGCAGTTTTTGTTGAATAGTGACTGTTTTCTGCAGTATTTGGCCTTCTTGCCACAAACTATGTTCAATTACTCTTGGGTTTTTGTGTACTCTAGTAACTACTGACTTCTTGATTTAAGAAGTATCAGTTTGGATGATCACTGCTTAGAAGCATATTTTGAGATCTAGTCCTTAAGACTCCCTTTGTTCCCACTAAAAAAAATGACTTCTCCTTTACTTTTCTGGTTCTTTGAGCCTCCAGATGAGTTTTTATCATTTTGTCTAGTGCCATAAAGCAATCTACTGGTAGCATGATAGTTATGATACTGAATCAGTAAATTAATTCTGGAAGCCTTTGTATTTTTATCATTTTATATAGCCCATCCAATCACTCTTCAATCAATTAAGATTTTCTTTATTTCTGTAGTGTTTTATAACTGTATTCATATGATTAGTCTCTTAGGAAATGGATTCCCAGATATTTTAAACATTCTGTAGTTATACTGAATGGACCAATTTTTAAAAATTGCTTCTTAATGAGTTTTTGTTGGCAATGTATAATTTTGTGGATTAATTTTATACCCTGTTACTTTGATGAAAGTAGAAATTACTTCAATTAATGTTTTAGTAGAAACTACAGTTCTCTAAGACTAAATAACCAACATATCATCCACATATGTGATAATTTTCCTTCAATTTGGTCTTCTTGTCTGAGATTGGATTGTATCAATATCAAAAAAAGTGTCCCCAATCTTTACCACTGAGCTCACTGGAAAGGGCTCTAATGTTTGAACTATAACAAATGATGCTAGCTCTCAGTTATAGAAAATATTTGCCATATTTACTCTTTATTCCCAAGAGTTTTAATGTTTTTTAACATAATGGATACTGTATTATTTCAAAAGCTTTTTCTAATCTATTGACAGAATCACATGGTCATTTGTGTGAAGGTGACCTATATAACTGAGAATTATGTACTTCCTTTCTAATTTTATTCAGTAAGTGCTGAAGGTCTACCTATTTCTAAATACTCTAAAATTCCACTCTCATATGGAGAAGCACAGAATCAGGCTATGGCATAATATCTGTAGTCCTGGAATTGAGTCTGGAGATAGTGGGACTATATAAGACAACATGGCTATTGATAAAGTAACTGTGTAAGTTCTGTTATTTCAACCAGGGTTTAGCTAGTTTTGATAGGCCCTAAATCTTAAAATATAAATACAAATTATATATTTATGTGGGTGTATCTCTATATATGTACCAAATATATATTTAGTTGACTAAATTATAGAGATATATATGTGCGCATATATGGGTGTGTGTGTATCTATCTATCTATCTATATATATAATATGTATATATGCCCAAATTTTGTTCAAGATAAATTAAAGAATTTTTTTTCCTCCAGATTTAAAATATTTAAATTACAGTGCTAAATTGAATATCAAAAATTTAAAATATAATGTTAATTTGAAATGAGAGTTTTTTAAATTTTCTCTGTAGTTTTTATCCTACATGTATCTTCAAGGTAAAATCTAACACTGACACATCACTGACTAAGCAAAATTCATTTTCATTTGGAATAACTTACGCTCTCCGATCGTGATCTATTCTGTTTATTTTTCCACCAATAAATACTCTGATTTTACAGTCTTTCCACTTTTTCTTAGTAGTCAGAAGATAAGGTATCAATAAGGTCAAACCTGATTAAATAATAAAATACAAAGTCATTAAGTATGTTCAACTCTCTATCCAGATTTACTTTTAACAATTCATTCTGTGCCAATTACTGAAAACATTTTTAGTAAAAAGCATCAATAAACAATTAGAAGCAACCTTACCTCCATCATCAAAAAGCCACCAGACATCAATAGTATTTTTGCCTTGTTTTTTCTGAAATTGTGTACTAGCTTCAAGAAGTCTTTGGTCAGCTACATTTAATGGAGCAACAGGGCCTTTAGGTTCTGAAGGATGGAAACAAATATATGTAAGAAAAAAATTTAAGCTTCCATTTGTTTAATCATTTTCCTTACCATTTCCTCACTTTTGTGCAAAAATTTATATTGCTTCCTCTTTCAATGTGTCAACCACAATAAAGTTAGTTTCTTATAGGATTTTAAACATTTTAAAATGAGTTATATAAAAACAAACATTTTTAGTGTTCTGAAAGTACTAGCAAAATGTGTATTTTTTTAAACTGGCCCAGAAATTCTAAACACAATTCCTGAAAGACTGTTTAATCTTTTAGACTAGTTGGATAATCTGAGGTCTATAACTCATAATCTGGCCTGTCAATGACTTGATACTCACATGAACATTTTTAAAAGGGGACCGTAAATTGAAGAACTAAATGCATCTATGAAAAATAATTTACAGTTAAAACTACCCACTGAGCAGCATTCTACCCATTGTTTGCCTTGGCATTTGTTATCTTTAAAATTGAGGTGGGAAAGAGGTTTGGATTGGGGATCTTACAACGTGCTATCAGCGCACACAGGCCACTAGTTAGGAAAGAATCCACTTACAACATGATTGAAATGAACTATGCACCAGAGGTGAATAACTATGTTCTCCAGGATCTTTGAACCAAAACAAAGAAAAACTGAGCTCTGAGAGTAGGTCATTAACTTTACTCATGAAAATATTATCCAGTTTTATAAAGCAGAAATCCACAAGAGGAAATCTGGTCACCAACACAGAATTATTGTCATTTAAATCGTAACATCTACCACAAAATGTGTGGCATGTATGCAGAGTACAAAATTACTCATGATGAAATAACATGGCTACCAAACCATACTCCTCCAAACTCTCACCTCTACCCTCTAATTCAATAATGATTATGTATCTCCCAAGGCTCAGCAGAACTATGAAAAATATGAAAAATATTACAAAAATTAAAGTTTTATCACAAAAAATATTTAAATGGATGCAATTTATGGTCATGAATGAAACTCTTAACTTTTTACTCCTAATTATCATGGGCCAAAACAAAAACATCCAGTCACTAAAATCTTAACTTTTAGGATCTGAACACTTCCAATAACATGTTATTTTACAATTTTGCTTATGTGACTTCATTTTAGCTGTGTGGAACTGCTGTATGTAGTTGGAATAATCAGTGATCATTTCTCTAATCCACAAACAACTGTATTACAACCTCACCATGGAGATAAAGACTTTAAAAAAAATTTGGCGTTAACAGCATGGAAAAAAATGGATTGAAATAAAATGATGGAAAATGCCTGCCTTTTTTCAACAGTGGTTGTGTTGGAGTCTTGCCATCCTCTTCCTCATCTAGATTTTGTTTAAAAAATACAAAATAGAGGTTAATTTCCTTTGTATTATTAATGAAATAATGAAAATTAACAACATATATCTAAACAAAACATAGTATGAAACTAGTCCATGAGAAAATAAGTCAAGATTGAAGAACCATTTTTTTGTACTGAGGGATTAAGATTTTAAAAGCAGGTATATCATGGACAGCAACTTTAAGACTACTAAAAATAAGAACCTCCTTAAATTTGGCCGTGCAAAAATGCCACAAGTTTCCTTTGGGGTTAAAAAAGTCTCCTAACTAAAGTCAGGAGAAGAGATAACTTTACACTGTAGAATTAAAGCTACAGCAAAACTGCTGAAGCTAAACTTACTTACTAATACTTACATGTGTAAGTAAATCACATAATTACAAATGTGCTATTGTACATACTACTATGCTGATGACTAAAAGGTAATCTTGGGGGCAAGGGAATCTTTTTTAATGTCATATAAACCCCCAAATATGATATAAAGAAATAACTGGGAACTTGAAGAGATGAGATATGATTTTTTAAATAGCTTTTGTTCTTTATAAATGAAGCGTAAAATCCTTTCAAGCATAGTTTTTTTAGAAATCAAATATTTAAATTTAAATTAACCAAAAATTTAAATTCCAATCACATATTTTAAATTTGTATTTCTTTAGTTTATTGCTTTAAATAGAAATGACTTTAAATTAAGCTTGTCATAGATTGCTGTTTTGGGAAAATTTACATAAGCAAGCAGAAGTAAAACCTTCAACTATATATAAGCAAAATTACATTTTAAATATATTTGACTGAATAATGTTCTAAATTTTTATAAATCAAAATAAAGGTCATTTTATTAACTTGATACTTATAGAAGTAGGTACACTACTTTTTTGAAAATTCTACTTTTTTAAACCACTGACCACATAGATAAAAATATTAGGACTCACATAATACAGTTAGTGGCTTGGGTATATACTTTCATATGAGCAGAGGAAAACATACAAACCCAGCCTTTAAAGATTTATAATCAGAGGAAGCTTGATGTTTCATGATTACAGTTGAAGTACACCTAATAAATATGAAGTTGTTAGATAATAAAAATTGAAAGTGAATGCCTATTGCTAAAGGATTTTGCAGAATGACTAGAAAAGATACTTTATGCACAAGAAAAAGGCCAATAATGAACAGAAATGAGAGGGATATTATTTTGCATCAAAGACAAAAATTTTGGCAAGAGAAAATGTGACTAGAAGTCCACCAGAGAGGACAAAGTAAAGAGTATCTACGTAAAATATAAAGAGAAGAAATAAATTAACCAAGAAGTAAATAGGTTGTGAGCAAAGAACCAAAAAGGAGGATGATAGTCTAAATTAAGGGGGAAATACAATACTTTTTTTAAAAAAAAGAAAAAAATTAACTTGAGAATAAAAGCTAACATCAAAATTTCAATGGAAGGTTAACAGAGATTGAAGAAGAAGAGATGAATTTCACAAATGTAGAAATATCAACCATGTAGTAATGTGGAGAGTAGGTGGTGAAATAACATATTAAGGTTTGGAATTTGGGAAGAAAGTGATTATTAATAGGGATGAAAAGGGAATATATGTGATATAGATGGATGATATACAAAGAACTCTCATGTTTGGCTTAGTTAAGCTGGCAGCATGACAGATGGAGATACTAGATTGAGTAGAGGTAGAAGAGTCAGGGTGGAGAGTCAGATTTGGAAGTCATTCATAGCTTTTTCATCCTTGAAAATAAAAACAGAAAGCATAAATTGGTGCAATCAGTTATCTAAAACTTTCTTGTAATGCAAAAAAACTAAAAATGCTTACCAGCAAAGTTCTTCCTACCAGCTAGGAAAAGAAAATAGGTATATGTGTAGACACATATACACAGTACAGGGTAATACTTGGTAGTTAAATATTTCAGTGGTAAGGGTCAAAGTCAGAGCTGTTTTTTTGGAAAGCAGCTGGAGGGCTGCATTACTGATACTGGGAACAGCTGATGTAGAACCTTTAGTCATTAATGGCAGATTTCTATTTTATCTGCAACCTGAGGCTTTTTAGGGATACGCTGAGGGCACTGAGAAGTTAAGTGACCTGTCTAGGGTTATACACTAATGTTCCTCTCTAGACATACTGTAATATTCATTTTTTAAGATTCTAAGAAGACCATTTAAAAAATTTCTCATTCCACAAATAAAAACAATGTAACAACAACTTTTTAATTTGATAAAACTTAAACAGCATGTCACTTAAGAATAATCAATGCCATATATACAGAAATAATCAGATAATGCTAGTGCTTAAAAGGGACAGTAACACCCTAAGTACCACATTTTCAGCTTGGAAAGCTAAACGTTTAAGAGGTTCAGTGACTTTCCTAAAGGCACAACATAACAGAGCTATAATCTGAATCCAAACACATACGATTATTAAGTTCAGTATTCAACTTTCAAACCTTCTCCAACTTTCTTCCAATTTAATTTAAATTCAAATGTGGCATATTATATTAGCTTTAAGTATCTACAGTTTTGTGGGGTGGTTCCTATATACCTAGGATAATTCTTAAAGGCAATTTAACATCTGGAATTTAAAGTTCAAAATGGAAAATTTTACCAGACACGGAATATGGTCTAACTTCAATAAACAGCACAATATTGGGCAAAGGTTACTATATTAGATAGTATACTGGTCATAAATGACAAATTATTATGAACACATTTCTCTGGAGAAATTTAAAATTAAGCATAAATGAAGGTCATCTATAATTACTCTTAACAGTGAAGAGTATTTGGGAAATTACCTTTATGCATAACAGGACTTTTCTCATCAGATGGTTTAGAAGTGTCAGCATCAGTCTTTCTGCTATATTCTACACTTAGCACAACATCCTTAGAGCCTGGAGATTTTTCCTGAGATGACAGTAACTCTTCTGTGAATATATAAACCCACGTCCCAACCCCAAAAAATATTAAGATTAATTAGGAATCTCACTTCAGGGGTCAAAACAAGTTTCATTTCTTAGGTCTAATTAAATGATTTTAGTGAACTTAAAGATGTAATTTTGATAAATTTCTTTACATTCTAAAAAATGGGTTAGATATTTACTTTGTAGTAGTAATAGGATTCCTTGAAAATATAAACCCATGCCACAAATTTATGATCCAAGTTTACACATGTGAAAAACTTAAAATGTGTATCTCTGTAGATTTTCTTTGTGATAAAACACTTGCTAGACTGCACAAAGATGGAAACTGTCTTATTTAAACTGCATCACCACTCAGGTCTCACACGGTACTGCATAAAGTAGGCACTTAATATTTATTTAATTTGATTATAGTATATTGTGTTGATATCAGTTCAACTGTAAGGTCAAAGCCCAAGGACAAAGTTCCAAATTCATCTTCGTTTATTTCTTGGGTGAAAACACACAGTGATTCAATTCTAATGTTATAACCTAGCGATCTTTTGAGTCTATCAAGAGAGACCACGTATTTCAATTCTTTCAAATACATGTACTACTCAGAATCAGTAGACAAATAAACTTAACTCTTAATATTTAATAATGATAATACTGTCAATATTTTTTATAATTGTTATAAATATATAACATTTCAAAGTTAATGCTAAGTCATAAACTGATTAAACCTCAACCTCAATCAACACAATGCCCTAGAGCACAGTAAGAGATAATTATTATATAATATATACAGTATTTTGTCAAGTCGATTTATACAGGAAAAATTCACTTTTCATTGCGTATTTATTGTGTATATTTAAAAAATCATAATAAACTACAGGCTTTTTTTGGATTTAAGATATAGGAATGGGAGAAGAGAGAAAGAAGGATGGCACAAAATATCTTAAATTGTGGCTACAGAAGCATAAATTTAGAGGTAGAATAGACCTAAAGAGTATAATTCCATCATTTTACAAAAGAATAAATTGAGGATCGGAGAAGTTAAGTGGCTTGCTGAAGATCACACAGGAAAGTTGCAGAGCTGAGATTTGAACCCGGTCTCCTCTGACTTGACTCCAAATCCAGTATAATTTTCATTATTAATTAAGAAACATCTGGTATCTGTAATTCCATTGTTTTATTTAATTTCTTGTGTATATATATATGATTTTTCTATGTTTTGAAGGGTGTATTAAACATTTAAAGCTATTTAGGAACTTTAAAAACATATAATAATTTCAAAATTTTAAAAAGATGACATGATAGTTCTTTAGAACTTTTGCTACATAAATGCAAAATGTAATCTCGGATTCATAATCAATTTTGAGGAATGAATTTATTTTACAATGTTATTCCTGAAGACATGTAAATTCTAAGATGCCCACTAAAAGTGGCACTGGCATTATCATCTGTGCATATAAAGTTTCTGTGTAAATATGAAAAAGGAGAAAACTTTTAAAAAAATCTATAGTCAAAAACATTTCATTTTAGTTACTGTGAAATTTAAGTCATTGCTATTATGTCTGCTTTTCTTTTAGAAAATTCTCACCATAAGTGTTCTTGCATAGTGTTTATAACTGCTATGAAATTATCTTTTAAAAACTTCTGTACTTTTATTAAAAAATTTACCTTGTCCTTGAAGATGAGAAATATCCAGGCCTTCCTTTAAGCGAATAACCACTACTCCATACTGGATGTCAAAGGCATCACTGCAAATAGGGTAAAGTTATAATGTCAAAGGCGTCACTGCAAATAGGGTAAAATTATAAAAATAAAATATTGGTATGGTTTCCTGATTTGTTAAATCACAAATGGGATGGATGTTTTTCAAAATTCTCTTTAGTTCAAAAAATTCAGATTCATGTGGGTGCATGTATATAGTCTACCTTCTCTATTCTTTCAAGCGCACCATTACCTTTCAGTCACTCAGCTTTACAATTTTGGAGTCATCCTTGACTCTTTATTACACATATCCAAAATCAGTTACTGAATCTCAGTTATTTCTATCTCCATAAGATTGCTGACATCCATTCCCTTTTTTTTTTTACATACAATATCTCTTATTAATATGTTTCTAATTCTCAACAATCACTTCCATAAGTTTTAAATTTTCTCCCCCTCCCTCCCTTAGATGGCATGTAATCTTATATGGGTTCTACACATACATTCTTAATTAAATACATTTTCACATTAGTCATGCTGCATAGAAGAATTAAAACGAATGAGAAAAACCAGGAGAAAAAAAACAAAACAAAACCGAACACAATGGAAAATAGTCTGCTTCGTTCTCTGGATGTGGATGGCATTTTGCATCTAGAGTTCTTTGGGAATGTTTTAGGTCCTTGCAGTGCTATGAAGGGCTAAGTCTATCAGAAATAGTCCTCGAATAGTGTGGCTGTTACTGTAAACAATGTTCTCCTGGTTCTGCTCATTTCACTCAGCATCAAATCATGTAAGTCTTTCCAGGCTTTTCTGAAACCTGCCTATTCACCATTTCTTATAGCACAATAGTATTCCATTGCATTCATATACCACAACTTGTTCAGTCATTCCACAATTGATGGGCATTCCCTCGATTTCCAGTTCTTGGACACCGCAAAAAGAGCTGCTCTAAATATTTTTGTACATGTAGGACTTTTCCCCATTTTTATGATCTCTTTAATTTTCATGATCGTAGAAGCAATATTGCTGGGTCAAAGAGTGTGCACATTTTTACACCCCTTTGGGCATAGTTCCAAATTGCTCTCCAGAATGGTTGGATCAGCTCACAGCTCCACCAACAATGAATTAGCGCTCCTACTCTCTCACATCTTCTCCAACATTTATCATCTTCCTGTTTTGTCAACATTAGCCACTCTGCTCTGACAGGTGTGATGTGGTACCTCAGAGTTGTTTTGATTTGCATCTCTCTAATTAATAAAGATTTAGAGTATTTTTTCACATGACTATAGATAGCTTTAATTTCTTCCTCTGAAAACTGCCTGCTCATATCCTTTGATGATTTATCAACTGGGGAATGACTTGTATTCTTGTAAATTTGACCCAGTCCTCTATATATTTTAGAAATGAGGCCTTTATCACAGACACTAGTTGTAAAAATTCTTTCCCAGTTTTATGCTTCCCTCCTAATCGTGGTTGCATCATCCATTCCCTTCTTGTCACTCACACAATCACCGCTTAAGATCTGGCCTCGTTCCACAGTATGAGTACCCCCTTGCTATTATAATAGCTTCATATTTGGTCCTTTTTGCCTCAATTCTTTTCCTACTCCAATCCATCTTCCACTCAGCTGCCAAAGTGATTTTCCTAAAACACTGGTAGGTCTCACCATTTAACCTTTCTACTCAATAGCTCAGTGACTCCTTATAAACCTACAATCAGATACATGCTTCTTTCTTTGGCACTAGTACAGGTTGGTTTTACTCTTCAACTTAAGAGTTTTTAGAATGTAAGTTCTCTCACAAGTAGGAACTATTATTCTGTGTGTTTGTATCATTTGTTGTGTGCCTGACAGAGTTGGATAGAGCACTGAAAAATTAAATTGGCCCAGGGGTCACACAAATTTTTGGAGGTGGTACTCAAACCCAGGTCCTTTTGGCTTTTTGTTGAAGCCAGCTTTCTGCTTCTCCAAGTTATCTTTCTAAATTTCTGTGAAAGTGAAGTAAAAGTTGACATGTGAAGTTAAGGGTTTTATAATTAGCTACTTGTTTGGGCTTCTAGGTATCTACTGCTATTCCTCCTACGTTGTATCTAGGATGAAAGATGTAAATTAGCAATTTTACTCCTCCTCAACCTTTTTAGGCCACTAGGTAACACAAGGGACAGAGTGCTGGGCCTGGAGTCAGGAAGACTTGAGCTGAAACCTAGTCACAGGCACTTACTAGCTTTGTGACCCTAGCCTGTTTCAGTTTCCTCAATTGTAAAAATCAAGATAATAGCATGCACCTCACAGGGCTGTTACTGGGATTAAATGAGATAATATCTGTACAACAGCACAGCATCTGGCACATTGTAAGAGCTTAATAAAAGCATTTTCTATTCCCTTCCCCTCAATTTTATATCTGAAAAGTGCAAAAGAGAAGAGATTCCACCTTTCAGGCTAAAAACTCAAAGGCTGAATTGAATGAATCCTGTAATTTACAGTATAACTAGATGAACACTTGTAAAGATACTAGAAATCAATCAACAAATTTCTACTATGTGCCAAATACTATGCCAAGAGTTAGGGATATAATAGGAAAATGAGACAGTTCTTGCCCTCAAGACACATTCTACATGCTCACAGAAAAATATGTACAACATATGGGAAAAATAATACATAATGAGAGGCAACAGTAACAACTGTAGGAACCAGGAAAGGCCTCTTGAAGGAGGACTGCACATGAACTGAATTTTGCTGAAAGCTGCAGCTTCCAGGACACAGATAAGAAAGGAGAACAGACTGTGGAAAGGCAAGAGATGGGATGCCATGTATCAGGAGCAACACTCCAGCTAACGTGGCAGGAATATAGAATGTGTACAACGAATTAGTGTGCATAATTGCCTGCAGCCAGATTATGAAGGGCACTCCACAAAGCTAAGGATGACACAAAAATTATTAGTAAACTACCAGACCTCATATTCAATAGGTGTGAATGGTTAAAAAAACAGATACACAAATAGCCTGACAGGAAGCATTAAAATGGACCAAATGTCTACAAAATGGTCCATTCCATGTGATTCTGTGAATAGACAATTTGAGAATAGTATTTTTTAGACCAGACCTATTGGTGTTGTAAACTCCCAGTTTCCCTCTTACCAGTGTAGACTGGAATGTGCTCTGTAACTTAACATTTTAGAGAGCTGCCTAGGGCACAGAGAGGTTAGTACAGCGGTCACATGCCAATATTTGTCAGAAAAGGAATTCGAGCTCTCTGTCTACTTAAACCATGTTGTATACTGTGACTTACATAACAATGACAGTTTCCAAATATACCTCTTAACAAATAAGGTACTAAGACAAAACTCTTGTACTCACTGAAATATATTAATATATGTATCCACATCCCTCATATCAGTTTGTAGCCAATCTTTCTTAAATCCAAGGACAAGTGTATTTGGTTTCATTCGACCAAGACCAGCAGCCTAAAATACAAGATAAAATTGAAGGAAATAGATCTTGAAATTAATTTGTATAAATGAAAAACCTATTACATCATTTTGTCTCCTCTGCTCCCACCTCATCTGCAAAATGATCAGTTTGTATTTGCACTCTCAATTTCTCATTCTTCCTACAGCTACTGTAAAAGTTCAGGTTAAAATCACCTAGATTCTAGTTTGGCAACTTTTAATCTCTCCCTATTAATTCACAGAAGGACTAAAAATATTTTTCACAAAATATACCTTAAAAAAAGATGGGCATTCTCTTGTACTACATATTTCAAACTTTCTAACTCTTCTGTCTGTTCCTAAATGCCTTATAACTACCTTGGGTTATCCCCCACCTTTTTTTTTTTTTTATAAAAACAAAAACAAAAACTAATTTCACTTCTCATTATTCCCCAGAATGCCAGTTATAGTTAATCAAACCTGCTTGTTACCTGTTCTATTAAAATGATTTTCTCATTCTCATCTCCACTCCTTAGCATTCCCACTTGTATACTTTCCTTACTCACTGCTCTTTCATATTTCTCACTTCCTTCAAAATGTAGTTGAAACTCACTTATTCTAGTAAGCGTGCTCTAACGAACCCCTTTTCAATCTAGTTCTTCCTTTATCATGATGCAAAAAGCAAAAGGCTAAAAAAACATGACCTTAGATCTATTTCTGGGTCTTTCAATAGATACCTATTTAATCTTAGGAAATCTTATCTTCAGTTTCCTCATCTGTAAAATGGGGATATTATCTCTACCCTGCTTTATAGATGAAATATTAAACTGTATAGTGCTTCCAACTTTCAAAATGGAAAGTAGGGTACTTTGCATTATTTAAGTTGTATGTTCTGTACTCTAGAGTCTATTCTGGTGGAGAGCATTATGATAAAAAGATAGCTTTGCACACAGCTTATGTTCTAGAAATCTTATAGATTTTAAATATTTATATTCTGGAAAGTGGCTAAAATACCTGTCAGATCTCTTTAAAAGGATTGTTTCAAAATAGCAAGGTCTGGCACTTTGGAATACCTGCCTATTCAGAACAGCTGCACTGACTGTCGGTCATACACTGCCTGCCTGCCTCTGCCTCTGCCGTAATCTGGGCAAATCCTCGCTTTATCCACTTAATCTTTCCTGTGCAGGCTGCTAGGCCGATTCCATGATCAGCCGGGGCTGTCACTGAGGAAGGCCTGGCAGCTTCAGGGCTTGATTTAAATCAGTACAGTATCATGTGAAAAATGGAAACATCTAGAAAACTTTATCTTCTCCCTTTGGATGCTACAACACGCTCCATGACACAGGTATAAGTCTACCTTAATATCAATATTTATGATAATCAATGAAGAAAAATATCTCCATGTCATATTAGTTAAAGAATATGCTTGAACAACACTTTGTTGGAGGAAGGCCTTTATGAGGTATATTTTAATGAAACAGAAATATCTTGTATTTTTTTTACCATTTTCTGCTAATAAGCGCAAGCAGTGGTCTGCTGTTTTGAGTGGGACAAAGGAAGAATAGAAGTATGTTTCAGTAAGTACCCAGATGAGATAAGTTTGTAGCAGATCTGATTAGCACAGCTGCACGATTTTTATTTAATCTTTACAACATAAAGTTTAGTACGCCTTTATGAATTCTAACTCTCACATTACAATATATTGTAAAATATCCTGCCTTTCCCTCCTGATACTCAACTCATGAATATCCATTCTTTTAGACAATAAATATGACCTAAAGTTATCATATGTTAGCCAAAACAATAATTAAACATTTAATTATTTTCACTTGTTGCCTTAGAAATGAGAATGGGATTTTTGGAATGATTTAGCCTGCTCACATATTTTTCAGAGGCTCTGTGGATAAGAAACATACATGCCTTTCTTTTCTCTTTATATATTTTCCTGTAGCAAGCAGAGGCTTTTGAAACAATTCTACTGACTCTTCAAAAAAAGGAGAAGAAATTCCAACTCCTTTACCACCAGATTAAGTCCTCAGTATCATGCCCCAGAAAACAAGGACTTGTTCAAAAACTGAAATGGTGCACTGCAATTTAAATGGAATGAACAAGCAAAGAAATCTAGAGTGACTGAAGTGGGGCCTGACTTTATATGACGTCACACAAAGGGCTGGCTGACTTGACAGGCACAGCCGACCAACAGGAGAAGGAAGTGTAGTGAGCTCTGAGAGGAGGCGGTGCTGGCTGAGAACAGTTCTCATCTTGTCAGTAGGAAAGGGATACTTTATGAAATGCAGTTTTAAGCAATAACAATCATTATACAACTGGTTGGTGTCTGGGTCATTTAAGGGAGACGTTAACCTTTGTTATACAGGGAGAACCAGGCCGTTATAGGCTTCATTCCTGACTTCTCCTCCTCAGTGAGGGATTCTGACTCCACCCTCTGAGCCACCTGCATTTTGGAATGAAAAAGTTCAAAATTTGGAACCATGCACTTGAATTCTTACCTCAGCTCTGCTACTAAGCAGTTATGGGATTCTCAGGGCAAGTTCTTAATTAAACTCTCTCCTGGGTGGCAATTTCTCCATTTAAAAAAAGATTAAGGTTAGTCTCCAATTTTACAAGATCTATTTCATCATCCTGAATAAGAGGGTTGTAATTAGCAGAAAGCCACACTCTAACCAAGTACTGTGGGTAGCTATTCAATTCCTTTTCAAAAGTCATAACATAATTTACCTGCATTAAGTACTGTGTACCGTCTCTCAAATCATCGGCATGTACTGGGGCATAAAAAGCCTTCATTTTGTTTTTAATAAGCCAACGCTGGTATTTTGCTTGATCAATAGATATCTCCTTCATGGCTTGTCGGCGAGGACCCTTTAAAATAAAAAACCATTATGAATACCTTTATTCAGGTATTTTTTTTTAATGTGCATTTTCATAAAGAAATTAGACTTTCAAAGAACTTCAGGGTTATACTTTTATAAAAGTGAAAATCCATCACAAATCTACTAGGAAAAGCCTAGATTTGAAGCAAAATATCCAAAGAAAATATGACCATTGAGGCTAAAATGAACCAAAGGGAAAGGATGAAGCTTTCATGTTGTCTTCCATGCTCCTAGTAGAAATAAAATGAAGACTTAGGGAAAAAAATCACAGAGATAATGAAATATGAGGAAAAACCTGAACTGATGATTAAGAAGTTTAAATGTTAAAGAGTGGACAGAAGGAAGTTGAATCAACCTAATAACGAGACTGAAAGAGATGGGAATGTAGCAAAGAGTAATGTGTGAATTTCTGGTTAATAATCAACATAAATGTAAGTCTAAATTGTCATGAACCATCTACCGTAAATACTTCTTTTTTCTTCTTCAGAATTTCCTTCAAAGGACAGAAGTAGAGGAGGAGGAAGAAGATTAGCTTTTCTAAATAATTTTTTCAAATAAATAACTGTTCTCAACTATTATAATGCTTCTAGATAATTTACAGCAAACAGACATTGATCTGAATATAGATCAGACTTTCCACCAACCTTTGGCTTGTATAATACTTACCCCATAACCTACAATCATGTTATTTTTCACTCTTTGTGGGCACATAAATTTCCTTTTTAAAGGGATCTCAGTTTAGGAGTATGGCCTGTATATGGACTTTACAACAGATTAACTCTAAATAAAACCAAAACAAGTATGGGAAAAAAAAATAACCTACAACCATCAAGGATTCATAAAATCAAGAAACTAAAATGAATTTTTCACAAATGTAAAAACGCCTGTTACACAGAAACAGAGCAGACCCACACTTAACCATTCCATTCACATGTTCTTTGAGATTTGCTGATCAGTTTGGGGACAAGGACCAGTAAAAGGAAGATGAATCCAGGGGTAAAAAAGCTATTGTGATTCCCTGTACTGCAGTATTCCATAATCCATCCCCTAGAACTAACTTGAGAGAGAGAGAGAGAGAGAGAGAGAGAGAGAGAGAGAGAGGGAGAGAGAGAGAGAACACTTTTATTCGACCCAGGAAGAAAAAAATGTATCTTATATTGTGGGATAAAAAATTTTTACAAAAAAATTTAGGTTTTGATCTAAACTCTTCATTTAGGCACAGTAGCAGTTTTCAAGTAACTTTTATTCCTGAAGTTAGGTAACTTTGTTTCCCAAACAACTTCAGAAACAAACACGAGATAAGTCCTACACTGACCGAAAAACAAAACAAAACAAAAAACCAACAAAAAATACACAAAATACCCCAAACCTGACAGTCCTCCCGCAACAAGCATCTATGGCCAAGAAGAATAAAAAAAAAAAAATCACCCAAAGTTTCCATATGTATGGAAATTCTGCAGAACTTCATGTGTTAATATTTTCTTACTCTCTGTCTCAAATTGAATTGAAAACCATGATTTCAATAATTTACATTAACCATAAATTATATTAGTGGAAAAGGGGACCACTCATTCAAAGTCACATCGAAGCTATTACAACAAGATATTAAGAAAACATCATCCTGCAAAATGCTAAGAGTAGACATATTAGTTTATTGCTGTGTTAGACGAGTTGTTGACATTTCTTTCATTTGATTGTCTTTATAACTGGCTTAAGAACAATACAGTAGCTCAAACTAACTGAGAACATCTCAATCAATTAGCATCCAGCATTTCCTGTTCCTGTCTAGTTTCCTTTTATTTAACAATTACTATATCTAGACTCTCTTCTTTGGCCTTTGACAGAACCATGACACCCGGATAATCTGTCAGCTTCTGGAAATAACACCACTTCCAATAATTATTTCAGCCATGACTGGGGTCTGGATTCAGATTTGGGATGAAAGTCAATTTATCAGATACTTAACTGTAATTCAAAGATCAAGGAGAACTGTTTCAGTGAATAAGGTGGCAGCTGAGGCTACCAGCTGCCATTATTACATAGTTAAAACCCAAGGCATAATATTGTACAGTGATTCAGGTACAGGATACCCAGGTTTGCCCGAGCAGTTTCATGAGGAAGTGGGTAATAACAGTGACTAGCAAGAATAACAAAGGACTAAGGCTCTTATTTTTAACAAATAATGGAAGCAAGGAGAATTCTGCAGTCAAGTACATGCAGTGCATGATATTTATTTTTGGATTTCTCCATCATGCCTTCATGCCCCAGGAAATTCATCATTATCCTGGCAAGACTGAATTAGTCTTGGTTGGAGAGCAAAGCCATAATCTCTAAAATTTCCATTTCAGAAGGGTTTCCCCCCCGCAACCTCCCAGAACTGCACTGCCTTAGGATCCTCCCGCTGCTCCTTTTCAGCTTCCTTCTGCACGCGGTTAAGATGATTATAAGCTCCTTGCAGGGACAGACTTCCCTTTGAATTTTGTTACGTGTGTCCCAGGTGGTTAGCACAGTGTTTGGCACAGTCTTCTTCAGCAAGGAAGGACAAACACACTGGCATAAGCTAGACACTCTCCCAGAAGTGGAGGTGAAGGTGCCTAAGAAAAGCCTTTCCATTATGTAGGTTGTAAGGGAGAATGAAGTGTTCTGCTGGAAGATAATAAGGACTTCAATATCAGAACTAAGAAAAATATCTTACAGGGGTTACAAGAGAATCCTTATCTATAGAAAGCAGAAGACAGTAACCAGAAAAAAAAAAGCAGTAAGAAGGATTGAACACTTTGGAGTTAAATAACAGACATGAAGCTCTTCCCAAAGAGGGGAGCATTAAACATTCTGAAATAAAGAGAGATAATTTAAGGTAACAAATTTTATTTCAAAGAAATAATAACTATAAAACACATTTACTTTATAAGGACATTTCACTTCTAATAAGTCATTATATAATATCACAGTAAACAATGGGGAAAAATTTGTAACACAGGAAAAAAATGAACACTTACCATATGTACATGACCACAGACCATCAAACCAACATTTTTTGTAAAAGCATGAACAAGATGAAGCAAAGCTGGACGTGAGTTTGGAGAACCTGTCATAACAAGACACTGAGGCCTAATGTAAGATTAAAAAAGAAAAACAAAAATTAGAAAATCTTGGGTTTTCTGTATCAATTACTGGCATGATCTTATTTTCAGATGCTTTCTGTAAGATGTAATAACATCTCTGCATTGTCCTCCTGAAGGCCACAATATGGGACAAGCTCTTGTGTGATCACTTTATAACAAGGTCTTTCATATGGAAATTCCTGCTGATGGAGCATAACTGTTGCCACTTTATGTTCAAACTAGGTTTTTCTTTTTTTCAGACTGGGAACAATTTTGATCAAATAAAAAGGAGGCAGAGTGATTCTACCACATGAGCAATGCTTAAGGCTCAGAGAAAGATTATTTTTCCATTTCAACTTTAATTTTCAATTCTGATACATTAAATACTAAAATTAAACATGATCTTCTGTCTACAAAAACAAGCTGAAGAAAAGATTCAGAAATCTGACTTGTATCCATGTTCCCAAGTATGGATTTCTTCTAACTCATCAAAAAAATGTTTTTGTTTTTGCATTTTCCGTGAAAATGCCCAGGTGACTATAAGATCTGGAATTAAATGGAGGTAAACTAACAAAAAAAAAAGCAAAGCAAAGAAAAAAGTCTGACTTAGAACTGAACTGATTAACATATGAAAAGAAGAATTATCTTATCATTTAGTACATACTAAGTACAAACATAAAATCAGTACAAGTGCAAGGGTTTTGCTGGTTTCCTAGCAAATGTGTTGAATTGGTAAATTTACGAAAGACTAACTTTTGTACATGGAACATAACTAAGTGTAATGTTGGTGTGGCTTTCAATTCTTTATGGTTACACATCCGCATGAATACATACATACACACATATACACACAATGTCCAAAAAGGTACAATAATAAAAAATGACATTTATATGGCAAAAGTGTTTTACTCAACATATACAGTCACATTTAACCTTAAAAAAAAATAAACCTTCTGAAGTATTACAGGTGGTAATGCTCTTATTTTACAGATGAAAAAACTGAGGCTGGGAAGCTTAGTGATTTGCCTAAGGTCAGGTAGCTAGTAAGAGGGGACATGAATCCAGGTCTCAACTGACTCTTAACTCCAGTGATCTTCCCACCACAACATTCTATGGCGATGTACTGTTTGTTGATGGTCAATAAATTAATCAACAAGCATTTATTAAGCATTTACTACATGCAAAGCATTATATTGAGTGCTGGGAATATAAAGGAATATATAAATTTAATCTCAAAAAGATTTATATTTTATCAAGATGAGACAATGAGGGCTGGAGGGGGAGAGGTAGATAAGAAAAGGTTTCATGTATGAGATGAGGTAGCTCTTGAGATGAGATTTAAGAGAAATCAATGATTCTGAGAGGCAGAGATGAGAAGACGAAAGGGCCTACCAGGTATGAAGGATAAAGAGGCAGAGAGGAAATGGAATGTCACATATAACAACACCAAGTAATAAGTTAATGTGGCTGGACCATGGAGTGTGGGGAGGGTAGCGATATATAAAAAGACTGAAAAGGAGGAAGGGATCATGTTGGGAAGAGTTTTAAATGACAGTCAAAATAGATCATATAAAAAAATAAGAGAGAGCCAGAGGTATTTACTGAATAAGGGAGTAACGAAGAACTTTAAGAAATTCACTTTGAAGTGACTTATTTCTTTGAGAAAGACCACATAAAACTATTTCAGCAGTTCAGGGTGAGAAGTGATGAGGGTTTGAATTAGGGTGGTGGTGGCTGTGTGAACAGAGAAAGTGGGGAAATGGTATGGAGACAGAGACAAGACTAGGCAACTGACTGTATATGTGTGGTAAGAGTGGGGAGTCAAGAGCAACACTGAAGTTGTGAACCTGGATGACTAGAAGGATATGGTGCAGTAATAGAGAAGCTTGGAAGAGAAGTGGGCTGGAGAGGGAGTATCCGTTTCAGAGATACTGAGTTTGAGATGTCCATTTTAAAGCTGACAACAGGCAACTTGGTAGGAGAGTGTGGCAAGACAGGGGAAGATTCTGGACATAGTCCCAGATGTTGATGTAGACAATGATCTAGTAAAGTAGACTAGGAAAGAATGGTCAGACAGGAGAACCAAGAGAGAGAGAGCAGTGTAGCAAAAAAGCAAAGGGTCATCACTGAGAAGAGGCATTTGTGTATGGCAATTAAGATATCATTGGTATTTTTTGAAAATGGCAGTTTCAGTTAAAGATGAGATTGAAAGCCAGCCTGCAGAGATCTGAAACAGTTAGAGGAAGGAACTGAAGGCATGAAGTAGAGATGGCTTTTTAAACTACATATATTGTCTTCTACCCACTTTCAATTGCTCAAGTCCTGATTTGTCTTAGATGTCATCTTGTAGAAATGTGCCTTAAGGGCTCTCTTCCTTGCTTGGAAACAGAGATGCCTTACAGTGTCTTTAACACATATTATGGTTCCCCTGCCTTCTTTTCTTTGCCTAGAACTCTCCTCACTCTTGACTCTCCTGAATAAAGACCTCTTTGGCCCTTGTGACATAACTTATCAGCGTATTAAGTTAAAAGGAGATTTTCTAAGAGGAATAGCAGGCCTTTTGAATACAACTAACATGTATTTGTACTGAATATTTTATGTTGTACACTTGAAAGCCTTCAACTCTAATGCTAGAAGGACCTCAGAGAACTACTAGCTCAAACCCCTAATTTGACACATGAGGAAACCAAATACCCAGTGCCACTATCCTGGTAGAGGCCCTCCCTCATTACCTCACATCTAGAGTTGTACAGCAGTTTGCTGGTTCATTTTCCTCCCTTGACTCCCAATTAAGTCTCTCCTTACTCCCATCTACCTTCTATTCCAATGTTAAACTGATACTGATCTTCCTAAAACACAGGTTTGACCATGCCACCCCTCCCCCACTTCCCAGCTAATCAATAAATTCCAGTGGTTCTCCATCACTTCCAGGATCAAATATATAATCCCCCATTGACATTCAAAGTCTTTAATAATCTCACCCAGCACCAATCCTCACTACCTTTCTAGTCTTCCTGCACTTTACTTAGGGCAATCTCCCACGTACTTTACAGATCCAGCAACGAGTTTCCTTGCTGTTCCTTAACAAGACACTCCGTCTCTCTGGATTCCATATATTTCTAGTGGCTGTCCCCTACCCTTGAACCCTCTCCCTAATTCATATCCATATCCTGGTTTCCTTTAAGTCCCTGTTGAAATTCCAACTTCTACCTTCTTCCTTGTGATGATTATCTCCAATTTATCCTGTTATCTTGATTGGACACAGTTGTTTGCACGCTGTCTCCCTTATTTTACTATGAGATCTTTGACTGCAGAGACTATTTTTTTTTGGTCTTTTTTTATAGCCCTAGTCCTTAGCACAGTGCCTACCAGATTACCAAGCCTAATAAATGTTTCCTAATTACTAGCTGAATGTGGATCATACAACTAGTTAGTGAGTAGAAAAGTCAGGATTCTTTCTCTTCTGACTCAGTTCAGCTTGGGTCTCCTACATCACCCCGGAAGCTCTCTCTAGTTCAGTCTCCTCCCTAAATAGAACAACAGAGGGCTCTGATTCTAAACATAATCAATTATTTCATTCTTCATTTAAGTTTCTGTTCATTCGAAATAACTGGTTCAAGTACAAAAATGATCCTCACAATTCATTTGTCAATGTCTTGTATATATCCAATTTCCTCAGTCTATATGATAAAAGATGCAACTGTCCATACCAACAAATGCATCACAGGATCCAAACCAAATAAAATAATCTGTATTTTTTATTTAGATCATCAGTTAAAAAAGAATATCATATAAAGAATTCTTTGAAGCACCATGCAGATCTAAAATATTAGTTTTTCCATAGAAGCTATACATAACAAGTACAAAGTTATTTAAAGCAAATTAAAAATAACATTCTCTGGTATTTTAAGGTGACAAGAAACATTTTAAAGTGTCAAGTGTATATTTTCAACCATCCTTCAGTGAGACTTAAAAGTAGCAAACACCAAACATTTCAGATTGTGTAGATTTTTGTTCTTTTGTTTTTAAAATAAACTCAGTTAAGTTTGGCTGCTACTTATGACTCACCGCTGCTTTCTGCAAGGACTTGAAGGAATGTAATGTGGAAGAGAAATTTAGATTTGTTAGATCTGGCCCCTAAGGGCAGAATCAGGACTAATGGGAAGTTGCACAGAGGCAAACTATGCCACAAAAACTTCCAATAAGCTATTCTTTTTTTTTTAGAACTGAAAAGAACTTTCTTTATATTTATTTTTAGTTTTCAGCATTCATTTCCACGAAATTTTGAGTTCCAAATTTTCTCCCCATCTCTCCCCTCTTCCTCTAAAACACTATGCATTCTGATTAACCCTTCTCCCAATCTGTCCTCCCTTCTAGCACATCCCTCCATTCCCTTCTCTCCAATTTCTCTCTTTTCCTGTACGGCAAGATAGATTTCCATACTCCATTACCTGTATTTCTTATTTCCCAGTTGAGAATTGTTTTGCAAAAACAATTCTAAACATTTGTTCCTAAAACTTTTGAGTTCCAACTTCTTACCCTTCCTCCCTCCCCACTGATCACCACTGAGAAGGCAAACAATTCAATATAGGCTATATATGTGCAGTTTTGCAAAAGACTTCCGTAACAGTCATGTTGTGTAAGACTGACTATATTTCCCTCCATCCTATCCTGCCCCCCATTTATTCTATTCTCTCTTTTGACCTTGTCCCTCCACAAAAGTGTTTACTTCTAATTACTCCCTCCTCCCATTTGTCTTCCCTTCTATCATCCCCTTCTCCCCTACTTTCCTGTAGTGTAAGATAGATTTTTTCATACCAAATTGAGTGAGCATGTTATTCCGTCCTTAAGCCAAATGTGATGAGAGTAAGTTTCACTTACCTCCTTTTCTCCTCCATTGAAAAAGCTTTTTCTTGCCTCTTTTAATTAGCTATTCTTAATGGAATGAGCTGTATCAAGGGGTGACAGACTCCCCAGTAACATAGATTTTCAAGCAGATGCTAGATAACTATTTGTCCAGTGTGGTGTAGTAGGGATTCCTTTCCAGTAGGACCAGCTGCAACACTGCCCAGCAATGGGTGAACAAGACCCAGGGGCCCTGGATTTTGTTTCCCAACACCACCCCATTCAGATGTAAGTGTAATAATTCATCTACCTCTCCACTACTACCTACAGGGTTAGCAAACAACCACTACCTGTTAATCTCCCTATACTGCTTATCTATCTGAGAGCAAAGTATTCTCAAGCCCTACACCATATTCTCTCATACCTTGCTCCTTAACTCTACCCTCTAAGTCCAACTACAGTCCTGCTTAGTCCTTTCATCATACCCTTTAATATTCCCATTCTATAATGAACAAACTTCTGTCCTGTCTCATTCTCTAACTTCACTTTCTCAGACAATTACCTCAGTTACCTCTGCTCAGCCTCTACCCTGGAAGCCTGCTGTGCTTTGGCTTCACTGGTCAGTTCACCCAAAATGTCCATTTTAAGAAAAGTGCTCAGGCCAGCCATGTTCAAAACATGAGAGGCTCTACTCCTGACCCTATCAATTTCTTTCTCTACCGTCTTTGTCCTATCCCACCTTCCTTTCCACTTCCTTTTATGTGTTAGCTTTCCTTCAGGGCAGGGACTGTTTTTATTTTTACTTATTCCCAGCACTTGGCATAGTACCTGGAATATAGTGAGTAATAAATGCTTATTGATTTGACTTTCTGACTTTTCTCTCTTCCTAATCTAGATTAATTATCCAATTCATTTCAATTTTGTCTTCCTCAAACACTGAATCCCTCATTCCTTTGTCCTACCACTCATCCCTTGGAAAATCAACACCCCCATAATCACTACCACCATTTACCTCTTCATGTTCTGGTCTTCCCCTTCCAGCTTGAATTTTTGTTTTGTTTTGCTTTTAATTAAAGGGGACAACCTGTAACTCACTTCTTAAAGAGGAGAGGCCTATTCTCTGAATGGGCATTATCTCACTTTAAGTACCTGAAAAGGTCTTGGCCTAAAAGGGCAAGAGTCTCCCATTGCTTCCTGGGCCATCTCCAGTCATCCTGATGAATACCTGGTAACTGGATCCAGATGGCTCATGAGGCTGAGGCTGGTGACCTTGCAACGGCCCTCCCTCACTCAAATCAAAGTCAACTGCAAGTCCTGTCATCATTCCCTGATGTCATGATCCACTTCGAAAACAAAGGACAAATACAACAACTGAATGTATAAGGAAGAAGTCATGGAACTGTGGTGAATGGGTACTATATATTCAGTTATCTACCTTGTTTTGGACGGCCATTGCAAAAAAGGCAATCTTTTTACTTTTTCCTAATTGATTTTCTAAACCCTTTTCTTCTCCTCTGCCTTCCCACACTTCTCTTCAAACCTCTTTCTTTAAATGAGAAAACTGAGGCCAGTTGCTGAGTTCCCCCTGTTCCTTTTCTCTTTACTCCGAACTCTCTCACATCAAGTCATTCTCTCTTCTTTTTCCCTAGTCTCTGACACTGAAAAAGCTCTTCTCCTTTGCAAAGCCAACCACTTTACAAGAACCCTTGATTCCATCCCTTCCTGGATCTTCCCTAACAGACTGCTCCATCAATTATCTGTTCCCACCCTTCATCTTCAACTTTTCCATTTATTTCTATTGATTCCTTTCTCATTTTTTTTAAAACATGCCAGTCTTTACCAAACTTCAAACAAAACCCCAAAACTTGGATGTTCATTTAAAAGCCAAGTCTAATTCTTCCCCTCCTATTCTTATCCTTCTTTATCTCTCTACCGCATGTAACATTATTGGCCACTCTTCTCCCTTCCTGGATATTCTTTTTTCTCTGGATTTTTTGGTGACATTGCTATCCCCTGGTTCTGTGTGCATGACTACTCCAATCTAGTCTCATTTGCTGGCTTATCATCTAGATTAAATCCCTAACAGTGAGTGTCCACCAAAGTGATACACCCTGGATCCTCTTTCTCCCAAACCTCATTTGATGGGTTTGATTTTCAACTTAGACAGGTAACTCACAGATAATCTGTATTCAGCCCCAAGTTTCTCCCATATATCCAATGGCCTATTGGAGATATCACACTCAAAATGGTTGTGATGGAGACTTCTCAAACTCAACACATCCAAAATAGAAAGCTCTTTATCCTTCCTCTAAAACTCTCCAGTTCTGTCAAAGGCACCATCATATTTCCTGTTTCCAAGGTTCATAACCCAGACATCATCTTGTATCCTTCATCCCATATAGCAAATGAGTTGCTAAATCTCGTTGTTTCTACCTCTACAAGATCTCCTACATCTGACTCCTGTCTATTTACACAATTACCACCTCTGCACTTCTCATCTAAAAGTTATAGCAAACTGCCTGCTTCAAGCCTCTTACCACAACTAACAAAGTGACTTGCCTTAAGCACAGGAACTTACGATATTCTTCAATATCTAGTTCAAATGCCTTCCGTGATATTCCCGGTCAACTGCCATCCCCAAAAGACTTTGTTTATACTTCTTTAATGTATTTATTTTATATTAAAATTATGTGTATATATGTCATATCATTTTACTCCATCACAAGCTCTATCTTATTTTCTCTTATTTAATCTCTGTATCTTTGCTGACATGTAGTAAAGTGCTTGGTGTATTCAATTCAAATCACAAATAAAAATCAAGCACTATTACATTTATGGTACTGTACTAGCTGGCTTTTAAAGTACAAAGCAAACAAGAAACAAAAAAACTAGTTCCTACTGCCAAGGAGCAATTAGAACCCAGGTCTTCTAATTTACAGTTGCACCAAAATACTTGAATGCTAATTTTCAAATTCAGTGAAAAAACGTGATTTCAAAGAGTACCTGGATTTGAATTCTGATTTTGCCACTTACTACACCTGTGTGACCTTGGTCAAGTCACTTGATCTCTATGGGGACCTACCCATTTCCTTATCTGACTACAATCCATCTGAACTAGTTTAATGTTACAAACACACTTCAGATTTCTGTATCATTGGGATCAATCATCAGTATTTGTGGTACTGAACCACAGCAGCAATAAAAAAGGTATAAAAGAAATAGTCAAGTCTGTATAGACTTTAGGGTATACTCTTAAAATTATTTTTTAAATTCCCAGATATCAATAGGCTGTTTTTATAACTAGTTTTAAAGTATAGACAGAAAAAAATATTTTTTAAAGGATTAAAAATTACTTAAAAGAATTTTTAAAGAGATGTTTTCTCATATCACGACACATATTTCCAAATCAATAGGAACCCTTCAAGAAAAGCATGTGTGATTCTCTCATCTGTTTAAGCATAAAATAACAGATTTTAATTAAAAATAAGCAGCCTTTAAAAGTAAATGAAAGAAAGTTGGTGGTGAAGGAAAGAAATAAAAGAATGAAACATGAAAATGTAATGTATGTTTCTAGAAGACATCTGAAGAAAAGAATGAAAAATACATAAAGTAATATAATCATATAAGTTTTTTAAAAGACAGTTCACCTAAGATTTTAAAACCAATCAACAAGATTTTAAGATTTCAACCATGACTCAAGTAGAAATCTGGGGTTGCATAATTTAAAAAATAACTATTCTATGATCTGACTTTTAAAAAAGAAAGTCACAAACCTAATTTGAGACTAATGCAGACATTAATATTATATTTGTAGCATTTCTTTATAATGCTTCAATAAGTAAATCTAAGTTATTAGAAGCAGCAAACAAGAACAGTGTTAAATAAGGATTTGAAGAGACTTAAAATCAATGACAGCAGCAAAGAGGTTATAAGAAACTCCTACCAAAATGAAATGTACTTAATAAGGATTATTAATCAACAAAAAACAAAGTACATGCTCCCTTCCAATCATATGACTCTAAATTTGAATATTAAGGCAACCAATACTTATCCCTGCCTACATACATATTCCCCAAATCCCAGTTACACTGCTGTGATAAAAGCAATTACACAAGAAAAGTTTTGTTCACTTGTATTCACTTGTATCCAATTCTTCTTATCCCCATTTTGGGTTTTCTTGGCAATGATACTGAAGAGGTTTGACATTTCCTTTAAGAGTTCATTTTATAGATAAATAAACAGGCAAATAGGGTTAAGTGACTTGCCCAGGGTCATATAGAAAATATGTGTCAGGCCCGATATGAATTCAGAAAGGTGAGTTTTCCTGACTCCAGGTCTGGTACTCTATTCCACTGTGCTACTTAGCTGTTTCAAGAAAAGTTTCAATACTATCTAAAACAAGAAACAATTACAATTGAATGTAGCAATACAGGCATTATAAACTTAGTAGTGGGTGGTAATAACTCAAAGTTATAATAAAAGGACTGTTTATACATTATTTTCAAGTTTCTATCTTCAGGAAATCTTCAAACAATAGAGCCTTATAATAAAGGCTTATTAGGTGGCTATTGTCAACATTTCATAAAGAGAGAAGTGACAAGAAAATTAGGTTAACTTCTGATTTAATTATTGCTAGATTAACTGACTCTATCCCTAAGACTTTTAACCAAAGTGATGAGAAAACTATATTACTGCTCACAAGAAATGATGAGGACCAAAGGCTATTAAAAAAAAAAATCAACCACTTTCATTATAGTAATAGCAAAGAGTTGCTGGGGGTTAGAACAAATCTCTATATGACATCTTATAGTTTACCTGAAATTCTTCACATGGTCTTCTACACCAGAAAGACGAATCGAGTGCTGCAATGCACTCAGATATGTTAGGGCTTGTGTGGAAGATCCCCAGTTCACATCTGTAAGAAGACATAACATTGCCAATTGTTACTAATCTAACCAAGGGTTGGGGGGGGGGGGGGATGCTTTTCAAATTTTAATTGCTTTTGTTTAAATCTTTCACTAAAAATCTTACTTGGATGCCTCATTGTGGCATGGGGGTAACCCTATTCCACTGAAGCTTAAATTTTGCCCACAAAGTTTAAGCTCTCAATTCCTACCACAATGGAAAGCATTCAAGTAGGTATCAAGTGAAAGACTGTGTCTGTTGGTGGCCTACCATCCAAATTAAGTTTTCTGAGGTTCACAAACAGATGGCTGGTCACCAAAGACTGTATTTTTTTGAGGGGGAAGGAAAATACATGAAGACTGTCTACCAAGGTATGGGGTACCAGTACCAAGGGAAAGAAGATTCACATCCATGAAATCACAGACACACATGTTCATAAGCAGGTACATATGTACAGTATGTATAGGTGTGTATGTATGTATTTATGTTTGTGTGTATATATATATACATATAGTTGTAAGTATGTGGTGAAGTCAACTCAAAAAAGGTATTTTCATTTAGATAAATGAAGACTATCTTATTGTTTTAAAGCTATAATGGTTTCATTGGCAATTTGGATTTTAAAGTACATTAAGGAGTGTTCTAGAGGTTCATTCCTTTCTACTGTTTTGATACGTGATTTTTAAGAGATTTCTGTGAAAATAATCATAGTTTGGTAATTTAAACTGTATGAGTGATGAATATTTTAAAGATTAACCACCAAAGAAAGCCGGCCTTAGAGAATCACTTATAAATGCACAATCTTATATTTTAGAGTCACTATCCTAATCTAGGTCTCTATTTTACGTCTGGATTACTAGAACAGCCTCTCAGTTCTATTTCTAGTTCTGCCACTAGTGTCTCCTCCCTATCTATTCCTTTTTTCACATAACTGTCAAAAAAATCTGTCTAACAGGAATAGGGACTAGATCTGTGATTCCAAGACAACTGGGTGAGGCAGGCCAGCATAGCCAGTCTTAGACAGCTGCATATACTACTGAAAACTGCAAATACTACTGTCTTGTTCAGGGTCACAAAACCAGTGTGAATTAGAGTTTGGACTGGAATCCTGGCCAATTCTCTTGATATAGGACACCTGCCTCTGCCGCAATCAAATACATTTTAAAATGTGAATATTCATTAACACTCATTCTTCTTTTGAAAAACCTGGCACTAGCTATGAGCAAATAGATTATCAGAAAGCTTCTATCATTGAATCCCTTCAAACCTATCCTTTTTTTACCCAACTCAGTCCCTCCATCCTACTCAGGTCGGCCTCTCCCTCTCCCTCGATTTGGTTCTACATTTTTGTCCTCAGAACATTCTTATTTGAAATGCTAATCTGCTGTTTCTTCACTAACAGATATCTATCACTGTGTTTTTGAGATCTGGCTCAAGCTTAACTTTTCCCAATCAGTAACTATATACTTTTCTAAGGATTTCTAAAAGTTGTATGCCTTTAGAATTTAATTATAAAGTTTTAACTACTTGATAATGTTTTTAATATGATCTTATAATTGCTTCTTAGTTATTGTTTGTGTATCCTCAACTACTCAGCTCAAAGAGGCTGTGGCTTCCTTTCGAAATGCAACAACATCTAGTTTGGTAATGGGCACAAAGCAGGCACTCAATAAATGCCTGCTCAACTGAATCAGCCGGTTGACTCATGTGCTATAGCTATTATACTACTTCCAGCTTTAAGCCCTAAAAAGAAACTTCAATAGCTGATTTTGGTAAGACAAGTTAAAATAATATCAGATTATATTAAACTATCTTCTAGAAATAAGATTAGCTTAAATGTCACTTTGAGTAAATGGATAAAAATGACAGCATCAATAAATGAATTTAAAATAGCTTTCTTACCAAGATGGTTATAAACGAAGTGTTCTTATTTGTATATTAAGCATAAACTTATCTTTAAATGCAAAGCAAATACATGTAAATGATGATCCTAAGCATAAATAACAATACTTATAACAATATTTTAGTCTGAAAGTATTTATCATATAACTCACTGACCTGGTTTTTTGTAGGTAACATAAATGTACAATCCAAGAACTATGACATATGTTAACAATGCAGCCCACCAATTAATGACAAACATCACTATGCAACAGAGAATTGCCCCAATAAGTGAAATCCACATATTATAATACTTGAAAGCAGGACGCCAACCTATCAAAAAAATAAAGGTAGGGTCATGTTATTGCACATTTACATGAGCTCTCATTCTGTAATTCTTACTTTTTAAAAAACTATGTGTACTCTTATAGCACTTTCCTGCCTTCCCAAGTGAAAAAACCAAGGCGTATTTGACAGCATATGTCCCGTTCAACACCTCTAATTCCCCTCTTTTCTATTTAAAGGAGGGTCATACGTTTCATCCCTTGAGGTTGGGTAGAGGAAGTAAGTATGTACCCAGCACCTACTATGTGTCAGGTATTGTGCCAAGCACTTCAAACAACTGTCCCATTGGATCCTCACAAGTCGGAGAAGTAACTGTTACTATTATCACGATTTTACAGTTAGGGAAACTCAGGCAAACAGAAGTTAAATAATCTGTTCAAACAGCAAGAAGCTTCTGGGGCTAGACTGGAACTCAGGCTTTCTTCACTTCAGGACCAGAGCACTATCTACTGAGGCACCTCTGCAGTCAAGATTTAGAAATGTACTAGATAACCACGTAACCTATCATGGGAAAGGATGGAGCAAAAAGTACATTTACCTCCCTCACCTGGAAAAGTGCTAAGAGAAAGAAGATTCAACAATTAAAAAAATATCGACTATTATAAAAACCATGAAATCATATTACTAGACATCTACCCTCTGCATGTCCAATACTGTGGTACACATTATCGATTTTGTTACTTTGTTTTAAGTGATGGAAATATCCATGGCAAACATATACGTAACCTAAGCAACATACAAAATACATATTTCAAAGGAAAATATAAAAATGGACGATTCAAATAGTTTTAACTTCCATGCTAATAAAATGGCAGGCTACTTATATACAAAATCTTTAACTTTGAAATTTAATTTGGAAAAGATCACCAATTTATAATTCAACTATTATCTGTTTTATAACAGCTATATATAGGTATATTTATATATGTATTACATATACATATTATTTATAGCTATTAGATTTTAAAGGTGACAAAGATATGAACAACACAGTATTTTAAACAATATTTTAAAAGTAAAAATTAAAATATATTTATTTTTAAAATATACCAACTATGAAACTTTGATATAGTGGAAAGGACACTGGAATGGGAGACGGACACCCTGGATTCAAATCCTAAATATGCTACCTGTGTAATTCTGAGCAGGCCTTAAGTTCTCTACACGTTTCCTCATATGTAAATTGAGGGGGATTGATTTAGAAGATATCTAAGGTGGCTGCCAGCTCTAATTACTATGGTTCCTTTGTTTAAAAAAATTACAAAGGCTTCTATTACATACATTTAATATCCTTTCTGGTCCATAACAGTCCTGCTAATTGCCTAGAACTGGTTTGTATCATTCTCAATGGTTACAGCCCAAAGTTCTGAATGTTATTTTTCTATTAGTTTATACTTCATAGATAAATAAAAACTACGTAGAGATACATACGAATATATACATAAATATGGTTGGCAGATTACGTTTCTTTTCTAAAACTGCCAAACAATATATTGATGACCAAGTTCTACATCACACATTTTAAAAGTTAAAATGAAAAATTACTACCTGGAGATTTAGCAAGTGAGGCATGGAACACTGAAAAATTAATCAATGCATATGAGGCAAGGAAGAAGTTGGAGATTATTGGAGCAATAACATTCAATTCAGCTGCAAAAAATAACACATAAAGAGATAAGTTATTTACATATTCAAATTAAAGATTACTGTTATGCCAGAGACGCCATTATTCCTTTGTATTAATTGTGTTCTATTCTCAGGAGTTCTATGGTGGATAACAGGATAGGAATTAGCGTTTCCTAATAACTCAAAAGTTCTGGAGATGAATTAAGGACTCTACATTTCCAGAATTAGGAGATGAATTATTTTGGTGAATCCTACAACTAAATGGGCTTTCAGTACTTCCTTCCTGACAATCCCTTCTAGAAGCAAAGGGGACTTGGTTAACTTGAAACCAGTCATAGTAAACAGAGACCCATGTTTAAATCCAGGGTCAGAAACAAAATAATTATGAGTTAAAATGTAAAACCCCCAAACTCATATTTATAGCAATTTAAATAACTAACCAATTAAGATGAACCCAAGCGCAATTAAGAATGTTAGGATATAGCCACGAAGTGGTTCATTGTTCTTCCCGTAACCTTTAGCAAACATCTGGAAAGCTGGATAGATATTGTCTTTACACAATGCCTAATAAAGAAAGGTAAACATTAAAATAAAAGATAGCTTGTGCCAAGGGCATTTCTCCAAATTAAAGAGGCTCAGATTAATCTACTTGAATTACATATTTTTTCCTCTTATTTTATTCTTTTAATTGTGAAAAGATCTCTAAAAGTTTGCATAGACTATTTGGTTAGAAATAAACAATCCTTTATACTCAAAAGCAAAAAAAAGAGGAATGCTTAAAATTGTTCAAGGTGGTTAACTGATCTAGTCAAATGTTAAGAGGTTCTTTCAAAGAAAGAAAACTGTACATCTGACTCCAAGAGCTGCATATATCTCCCATATCCTTTCTACCAGAAACAGTCATTCATTATATTTACAATTATCACACACACACACACACACACACACACATCTCCTCTAGAACTGACTAACTGCAGGTGGAAATATTTTATAATAACAATGTGTTAAAGGTCAAACTGATTAAATATGTTTAAAAAGCAGCTTTTAAAAAAACTGGTCCTTCGTGTAAGAGCTAATTTTTACTCCACATACTTTTTATAGTAAAGAGTTAATAAAAATTGATTATCACACACCTATCATTTATTTATAATTATTTATTATATATCATACACAATAATATATTATATAGTACAATGTTATTATTTTATTATATCTAATAATACTGTATATAATAATATATAATAATACATAGCAATATATATTATTTATAACTTTTTTTTTTTAAAGATAGGTTATTAGGCTATTGAATAAGTTCAATAGTTCTTTCCTTCAAGAATACTTTAAGCACATAATAAAGGTATGTTTTCCTCTAAAAGTTATATCCATATATGTAAGTGTATATTCATACATGCACACAGGTGTATATGTGTATGCAAATATGTATACACATACACACATACACATACATTTTATATATTAAAAACAAATGCAAACAAAAATCTTAAAATTAAGAATCTTAAGTAACTGAACTACAACATTTTCTTAAAAAATTAACTGGCACAATTTTAAGAAAAATTAATTTCCTTTTTATATTTATTATTCTTAATGCTATTAGGAAAATAGCACTGGTTAAAAATATAGTCAAAAAATAGTCTTCATTAAACAATGAATAGCTGCTGGGTTATCAATATGCTTTAAATAAGGCAATACTCTAAATCATGTTTATAACTGGCTAGTTCACTGAAATAGCCTGTAAATTAGGAAAAGATCAATTTGCTTTCTTTCTGTTGTACAACCAGACTACTCCTAAGTCTTGCCAACTATCTCATCACTGATGAAAAAGAAGCAGTGAGCAAGGATGCATAGATCATTGCCAACACATCATTTTTCCAAGACTCTATTTTCTACCAATATGGAAAAATAATTGAGAACATATGCCTTGATACTATGTATTATTACTAACAGTGCCTGCATCAGCACTCTTTCTATAAATCAGTTCAAATTAACTTCTTACAGCACAGCAATAGCGTAAACAACCTGATTGTGTACTCACCTGAAAGATTTTGGGAGCACTCACAAGAGATGCCAGTGCAGAAGACAAAGTGGCAGAAAAGATACCTGCAGAAATCAAGGGCGCAAATCCTGACACCATACTCATTACCTGAAAGCAATAAAATAAAACCAAAGTAGGTGCAGTAAAAACCATCACTAAAGCATTATGAAAAGTAAAACTGTAGTTTTCTCTAGATTAGTTTGGTAAAAGGGGCAAAATCAACGGCACTTGCTTTTTTGGTTTCCTAATGCATCATGACATTATAAAATGGCAGTTAGGTGGCACAGTGGATAGAGCATGGGACCCGGAATAAGGAAGATGTAAGATCAAATCCAATCTCAGCCATTTACTAGCTGGAGGTCCCTGGATGAGTCACTTAACTGGTCTCAGTTCCTTCATTTGTAAAATATGGCTAATAGCACCTACCTCCCAGGGTTGTTAGGAAGTTAAAATGAAATGATATTTCTAAATTGCTTTGTAAAACCTTAAAGCCCTATGTAAATGCTTGTTATTACTGTATTCTTTGAAGATTTACCTTCCCAAATATATGTCACTTTGGGCAATATTTAAATTATTTTGCATTTATTAAACACAGATATTAAGATGACAACCAATCCTGTAGATAATCAAGAAACTACTAACTTCAAAGCTAGATGCTCGATGAATAATCCTATGCATCATTTATTGTTCAAGACTAATATCTGGGTATATAAGAGTAAGATTTCATTTTTCATACACTTAGTAACAAAATAAAAGAAATATGCAATCTTTTAAAAAATGTGACTTCAAAATTAGCTTACATCTTAATACAGAGTATAAAAGAAATATAAGAAATATGTTTCTGAAAACTCTATTAAATACTCCAATGGAATAGCAGAAGATATGATGGTATCAACTTTCTTGAGGTATTCAAAAAGTTAAATTATAGTATCAGTAAAGAAGAAATGATAATAAAGTCTGACACTGCCAACACCACTTTGACAATGAAGAAAATGAAGCAAAGGGGTTTTCTCAAAGATGAAAAATAGGCTTACAGGTTCCATCTCATGCAACTGCAAAAACCAAACAGAAATTTATACTATCTACACTGACCTTTTAGATAGCACTGGTAGGTAGAGAGAGAAAGGCAAGTAGATGGAGTTAAATGGGAGACAGGCAGAGAGACACACAATACATAGTAACAAAAATCCAATTCCATTTAACTCGTCATATTCATATTAAGTGTATATGAAAAGCACGGTGGAAGGCACTGGGGGAAACAAAATTCAAATAGTCTCTGCAAATTGGTAAGGAAATGTTCCATATACAAATAATCACTGTAAAATATAATATACAAGGTGTGCAACACAATGTATTAGTTAAGATCTGAAGGAGAAAGCTCATTCTTTTCGTAAGGACTAGAAGGATGGGGTATGTTTGTGAACTACTACTGAGGGAGACTGATTTGGGCTCAATAAAAACTCCCTAATAACTGGAACTATTCAGAAGTATAATGAGCTGCCTCAGGAGATAATGGGGTTCCCTTCTCTGAAGGTCTTCAAGCTAAATTTCGTGGACTTTAGCAGGCAGATATTGGTGGTACAGAGATGTAATGGTAATTTCAGATAAATGATGGGTAGGGGGAAGAGTTAAAGATCTTCCCTGGCCATTAATACCACCCCACTTCCCCATTTCACAGACTAATCTATAACCTAGGCTTAGAGCCTTTGAGCTAGACTAGTAAGTCTTAAAGTGCATTCCTGGAGGTTCCGTGTGGACCCTTTCAGGATGACCATAAGGTCAAAACTATTTTCATAATAATACTAACATATTTTAGATATGAATATGGTAAATATTGACAGACAAAACCCATATAAACAAAAGCTAATGGTGCTCAATTTTTTTCTCTTTCATATAAATTTATTTTCAGTTTTCAACATTCACTTCCAAAAAATTTTGCATTTCAAATTTTGTCTCTATCTACCCCTTAACTCCACCTCAGAACAACATCTATTCTGATTACCCTTTCCTCCACTCTGCCCTCCCTTCTATCATACCCCACCCCTATCCCCTTTCTCTTCTGTTTTCCTGTAGGGGAAGATAGATTTCTATATCCCATTGTTTATATATCTTATTTCCTAGTTGCATGTAAAAACAATCTCTAGAATGTCCTCAATTTTAAAGGGGTCATGAGACTGAAAAGTTTGAGAACCAGAGATTAAGACCAACATCCTAATTTTACAGATAAGGAGATTTGCACAAAGTCACAGATGGATAGACAACGAACTGGGTGAATAAGAAGACAGAAGCAGGATGTCAGTCCAGGTCTTCTGATTCTTAATACTGTTCTCTTTCCATTATGACAATTGTCTCAACACTGTGCTTCTCAGTTCATGCATGAATACATACTGGACTTGATGAAGACAACAAACTTTTGTACTTAAAGCAACATCACAAGAATCTGCATTTTCAGACACTGGGCAGAAACCAACATTTGTGCTTTTCAAACACAATATCAATGTCAGAATAGCTCTGAATCACTAACTCTGCATGAATACTTTCTTTGATTCTAGAAATTTTACCTCGTCTTGTGACTGGAAAAACAAACGATTATGTAATATTTTAATATTTATATCACTCAAAGAAGCAACAATTATTCTTATATTGCTTGAAATTTTATAATGAACAAAAAAAATTCAGTTTTTTGCTAGATATACAATGGAAGAATGACATGAAAGCAAAATTACAGCTGTACTATTTGATCTCTATTAAATAAATAATTCTTTCTAAACACAGTTCTGTAAAACATTTAACTCCTAAATTACTTGGGATTTATATTTGACATAGGCAAAGTCCAGTGGAATATGATTTAACGTCCTCTCCAACAAAACTTTTACCAAAATTTCTAACAAGTAGTAAATAAAACTCATGATCTTTTGGAGGTGGTAACGAACACTGAGGAACAGAGCTGGACTAGTACAGAAGGAGTAGCAATATAAAATAAGTCTGTAAAGACAGGTTGAGGAAAGGTTTTGAAGGTTTTTTAAAAAGCACAGTGAAAAGAGGATTAGACTTTGAGTCAAGAAGATGTGGGCTTAAATCCCGCATTTGCCCTACAATGGCTATTTGACCAAATCTAAGTCACTTAACTCTCAGTTCCCCCAGCAACTCTGTAATGCTCCAAATTATAGACCAGTTCTAGAGCTACAATGAAGAGGGAATTTCAAATTTTAGGTCTAGACCCTCCAAAACAATACAATTTTGTATGGGCACATCTGATTAAAGAGTATTACTGATTATCAAATCCTTAAGTACCACTAATAATGGTAAATGAGACAATCAGAATGAGGCAGTTACCTCACATTATCTATAGGAGAAAAAGTAGTTTGAGTAGTGATTAAGGAAAAAAAACTCAAGGAAAAGTAGTTTACATAGTGAGTTTTCCAACCACGTGAAACATTCCCTTTACATTCAAAATTAAAATTATTTGGGGTGCAGCCAAGATGGCAGAGTAGAAAGACATACACTAGCTCTTCCCCCACAGTCCATAAAATATCTGTAAAGAAGGACTCTCAACAAATTCTAGAGCAGTAGAAGCCACAGAACAATGGAGTGGAGGAGATTTCTAGCCTAGAGTGACCTGAAAGACCAACAGGAAAGGTCTATCCCACCAGAGGCAGAACAGAGCCCAGCCCAGCCTTGGCTACTTGGCACCGAGAGGAGCAGATCCGAGCAGGCTTCAAGGACAGAATCTTCAGCAGCAGCACAGATCCCTCAACCCACAGGTACTAAAAGTCAGTGAGAGAGTTTTTTCAGCTGGCTGAGAAGGGAGCACGGTATCCCCATAACTCAGGCCCCCTCAGGTGGCAACAGTGGATGCAGTCGCAGACAGGGGCTCCCAAGGCAGGCAGCAGCCCCCATCCATAGTTGAAGGCCTCAGCATAAAGCCCCTGAGGAAAATGAGCCCTGTGTGGCTTCCCTGCCATCACCTGAGAAGCTGAGCTTAATCTCACACTGAATAGCACCCCTGCCCCACCTAAAGCCCCTGGGGGGTTAGAGCAATTCATCTGAATCTCAGCCCCCAGTGCTGGCTTGGCAGAACTGAAGGCAAAGTGGTTATGGAGAGGAAACTCAGAAGTCAAGTAACTGGCTGGGAAAATTCCCAAAAAAGGGAAAAAAAATTAGACCATAGAAGGTTACTTTCTAGGTGAACAGGTGAGTCTCCTCCTATCCTTTCAAAAGGGGAAGAACAAAGCATACTGTCACAGGAAGTCAAGGTTCCTGCCTCCAGGGCCTCCAAAGGGAACTTAAATTGGGCTCAGGCAATAGAAGAGCTTGAAAAGCAAGTTAGCAGCTTACTAAAGGAGAACCAAAAAAAATGCTGAGGAAAATAACAGCTTTAAAAACAGGCTAACTCAATTGGAAATAGAGGTCCAAAAAGCCAAGGAGAAGGAGGTTTTAAAAAGCAGAATTAGCCAAATGGAGAGGGTTCAAAAGCTCACTGAACAAAATGGTTCTCTGAAAGAAAGAACTGAGTTCAGGGAAATGAATGACTATGAGATCAATCAAGCAGTTAAAAAACAAAACCAAAAGTTTGAAAAAATAGAAGATAATGTAAAAAAATCTCATTATAAAAAACAACTGACCTGGAAAATAGATCCAGGAGAAACAATTTAAAAATTATGGGACTACCTGAAAGCCATGATCAACAAACGAGCCTAGACATTATTTTCCATGAAATTATCAAGGAAAATTGTCCTGACATTCTAGAACCGGAGGGCAAAATAAATACTGAAAGAATCCACCGATCACCTCCTGAAAGAGACCCAAAAAGAGAACTCCTAGGAATATTGTGGCCAAATTTCAGAGTTCCCAGATCAAGGAGAACATACTGCAAAAGCAGCTAGAAAGAAACAATCTGAATATTGTGGAAATACAATCAGGATAACATAGTCAAAGGAACTGGGATTAAAACCAAGAATCACCTACCCAGCAAAACTGAGTATAATACTTCAAGGGAATAAATGGTCATTCAAAGATATAAGAGGACTTTCAAGCATTCATACTCATGAAAAGACCAGAACTGTATAGAAAATTTGACTTTCAAACACAAGAATCCAGAGAAGCATGAAAAAGTAAGTAAGAAAGAGAAATCATAAAAGACTTTCTAAAGCTGAACTGTTTACATTCCTATATGGAAAGAAAATATTTATAACTCTTGGATCTTTTCTCAGTATTTGGGTAGGTGGAGGGATTGTACACACGTATACACACACACACACACACACACACACAGAGCATAGTTTGTGTTGAATCAGAAGAGATGATATGCACACAAAAAAAAATAAAATAAAAATTAAAGGGTGAGGGGAATAATAGAAGGGAGGGCAAATGCAAGAAGGGAGTAACTAGAAACAAATACTTTTGGGAAGAGACAAGGTCAAATGAGGGAATAAAAAAATTTAAAAAATGAGGGGGGATAGAGTAGGATAGAGGGCAATATACTTAGTATTATACAACGTGATTATTATGGAAGTCTTTTGCAAAATGACAATATTTAATCTGTATTGAATTGCTTGCCTTCTCAGTGGGGATGTATAGGAAGGAAGGGAGGGAGAGAAGGTGGAATTCAAAGTATTACAAACGAATGTTGAGAACTTTTATTGCATATAACTGAAAAATAAAAAACACAGGGAATGGGGTATAGAAATTTATCTTGCCCTTCAAGAAAAGAGAGAAGATGGGGATAAGATAAAAGGGAGGGTACTTTGAGGGAAGGAGTAATCAGAATGCAAGGTATTAGGGAGTAGGAGGAGGGGAGAGATGGGGAGAAAAATTGGACATGTTACAAAGTAATGTAAAAGCATTAGTATTAAAACAACTGACTGAATTAATTACTGAGAATATATCAAAGACATCTTTAGTTTGGGGAAAAGAATTTTAGTCTAAATTTCCTACAGGCAGGTAACCTCAGGTATAATTTGGCATTGATGGAAAAGTTAAGGTTTTAATAGTAAATTTGATTTTATGATCGCTACTTAGAATATGTATAGAAAGGCATGTAAGCCACTTAAGACTTGCCTCAAAAGATGTTCCTTAGCCAATGTGAAACTATAGTCATATTTGAAACCTGGTTATTGGAACCTGCTATTTTAAGATGCTATGGGACTATTATGTGATTGTTCTTCTGAGTCTACCTCCAGGTATGGATAGCAAGAAAGGCAGTCTGAGCCTCCAATCCATGATGCCAGTATGCCTGTGAGATGCTGGTATGAACTGAAAAAGGTGATCTCATGGGAAGGGTGGGAGAGTGGCTGTTCAGCCTGGGCTGAGGTAGGATTCTCCTGACTCAATTTCCCCACTGACACCTGGCAGACGCTAAGCCTCATTGAAGGCAAGTTGACAATCTACTCCTACCTGGAACTGACATGAAGTTGGGGAGATATTGGTTCCCTGCAATGTCCCTATTCTTAGTGGCAATTTCCTATGGTCAAAAGGTTTGTAAGCTTAATACCAGATCTATTCAATTACAGATTGTTGGCAGGGGAACATCCAAGGTTAAGTCTAAAATTAAGCTATATTTAGACCAACAACAATAAGTTAGGGTCTTTTAATTCTTAGTACTACTGTGGAGACAATTAGGTCAAAGGCTTGTGAAATTAGCATACATAAATATTATTTGTGTCTCGGTTAATGTTTATAAAAAAATTCTTTTGTGGTCTATATTGTAAATGCTTTAAAAAGAAGTATCACCTGATGAAAAGTTGTAATTATTTTATGTGATATGAACTGTTACAAATGAAAAATTAAAAAAAAATTATTTGCGTTTTATATTATTCTCACGAAAACCTATGGCATGCTTCCCCCTACCTTCTTAAGAGTATGCTAAATAGAATCTAATATTTTCTTGAAGACTAGATCACTTACTCCTCTGGGCCATAATACCAGAATCTCCCCCCGCCCCAACCCCAAGGGCCAAAGAGGTGGTTAGGGCTGTTAGCATATCAATGTTCCAGACTGTTGAGATTTTATAATTAAACATCTGCTATGGACACATCTTTTCTATGCTCTACACTGCTTCCAATCTATCTTATTTGTAGTCAACTACTCCCTTAGGTTGGTCATGGGTATTAAGGTAGGCACTTTGCCATTCAGAGCACCTTCTCTCCACTTCATCCAAGTTCAATCGATAAGCATTCATAAAGAGTCTAGTACATGGCAGGTACTAGGATGAGGATAAAAAGATAAAAGCTGAAGGAAGTAACAGGTATATATACAAGTGTGTGTGCGTGTGCGCGCGCGTGTGTGTGTGTGTGTGTTTTGGATGGCTCAGTGGATTGCAGTGCTGGGCCTAAAGTTCAAATCCAGCCTCAGACACATTAGCTCTGTGACACTGGGGCAGGTCACTTAATCCTGTTTACCTCTATTTGTTATCTGTAAAATGAGCTGGAGAAGAAAATGGCAAACCACTCGAGTATTTTTGCCAAGAAAACCCCAAATAGGGTTATGAGGAGTTGGACATGACTGAAATGACTGAGCACTAACAACTAACACAAGGTATTTTAGGAGAAAGAGGATTAGCAGTTCAGAGATTTCTGGAAGTTTCATGTAGAGGTGGAAAAAGAGGTGTGTCTTGAAAGAAATAAAAGGTAGTATGAGGTGGAACAGGGTAAGAATACATTATGGGCACTGGGGACATGTGTGAGGAACAGGAGGAAGGCAAGCTTGGCTGGAAGGATATTATACTGTGGCCAAGTGGGAAAGGGGGTTAAAGGTCAAACACAAGTTTCAAGGTGATTCCAGAAGCAACAATCACTGGATTTTACTGAGTGGGGAGAAATCTCATCAGACCTGGGCTTAAGGAAGATCACTTTGGTAACCAGGTGGGGGACAAACAGGAGTGGGGAGACACTTCAGGTAGGGAAGTGAGTGCGAAGGGACTACCAAAGCCCAGGAACTAGGATGATGTGAGTGTGCGATCTGAGTGAAGGGGACTTACATGAGAAGTTGTAGTCCCTGGTTTTGTTAAACATTGCTAAGACTGTCGAACTGTTATGGAAATGTGAAGACCACACTCACCTGGAAGTTATTCATCAAGCCATATTTACAAGTTGTGGTTTCACATGATGAAAAATCAAAATTTAATTTGCAGGCTGCAGAAGAGCAGTTTGTTAGCTCCATAGTGATAGTATCATTGATATTCCCAGTAGCATCCCGTACAACACAAGATCCTGAAGCAAAAATAACACTTTGTATAAGAAATAGGTAATTATTCAGTCTGGGAGAGACAACATATGCATTTTTAAGTATAAGGTTACTGGGGGGCACAGGTGCAGTTAAGGGGACACTAGCAGTAGCAACACAATCAGGAAAAGTAGGAAGTGGAACAAGCTCAACTTTGAAGAAAACTACTTTTCAGAATTTGATTTATTTAAAACTTTAAATCATTCAGTAAAAATACAGTTTGAAATTGAAGATTATTATCTATAACTATAAATAACCTTTTAAATGAAAAGAATCGGAAAAATCCTAGTAGAGTAGTTGCAGTTATTAGAAAACCAGTGATTAGCACATTATCTTGCACACTACTTGGAGCTCAAATTGCTTGTTGATTAATCAATATGTATGTCATGAATATAATCTGCACTGTAAAATATAAGTTCTAAAATAAATAATAAATTTAAAAATAAAAGTTTTTTACCTACAGATACTGCGATTCCTATGTAAACCAGAGTAGTAATTAAAATGGCTAACAGTGTTCCTTTGGGTATAGCTGATTGAGGATCCTGAAAGAAACCAGATAAAATTATTAACAATAAAGGGAAAAAGGTTTTTTATGTAAATGATACCCTAATTTGTGACTTACCGCAAGATCACCTGAGATATTTGCCCCTGCTAGAATACCAGTTGCAGCAGGGAAAAAGATAGCAAAAACAGAAAAGAAAGTCTCCTCATCTCGAAAATCTGGTCCAAAATTTTCTGTAAATATTTCGCCTGTCAATGAACAAAGATTTTTCAGTTTGCATTGAGGAAGAATCTTGAAAAAGTCATATTAAGTTCATAATAACCATGGGCTATGAATTCAGGACAGATATGGTGCATGCTGTATGACATTACTGATCCCTTAATGACAAATTCTTAATGATTAATTGGTTCCTTATTGACAAAACTGGATCATCCCAATAAAATAAATACAAATAGGACATTTTTTGAGGGGGAGGGGTAGTGGAACAAGAAGTGAAGAGTTTAGTACCCAAATAATGGGCAGGTTTGGAGACTGCCCCATGTTGCATTGTGCCTCATTTTCAAAAGCTGCATGCACATTTTACCTAGTATTTGTCAATGGAGTAAATATATAATAAGCAAAAATATATAATGTAGATTGTTTAAACACATGAAGAAAACCTTCACTCTGGGGTAAGGTAGAAAAAAAAAAAAGATGTACTATTTTACAAAAAGGTGGCTCTCAAGATGAAAACCAATGACCTATCAGTACACTATATTCACCTGACTTGCTCTGGGTTCTCTGGATCATACAGGTTTAATTCTCTATGAAATTCTTCCTCCTTCTGTCTTTCCTTGCTCCCTTCTAAACACAACCTTATATTTGATTTTTTTTAAAGATTATGACCTCAAATCTAAGAGTCAGAATCTGAGAGCAATATTTCAGAGGGAAAGGGCTTGGAGCTATTTCATCCCAACTAAACACTTTCCAAACAAAAAGTGAAACTACTTTTAACAGTGTAGTGTTACAAACAAATCAGTTCCTTCTTTCCAATAAGTAAGTGAGAAGGGAAGCAGTCTTTATCAACCTCTATAACTTGCAAAGTAAAAGTCAGAAATCTTTTTGAAAAGAATGCTGCCCTAATTTTGTATTTATTTCGTATGGGTGTGCCTACAGGCAAGATTACTATGGACAAGTCAAGAAATGGCTTGAATTATCGAAATGTTCTTCTGCAACCTTCATGGGCTCATATATTAATAGCTGGAAGGGCCCTTAGAGTCCACTGAGTTCAACCCCTCATTTTATAGATAAGGAAACTGAGGCACAGAAAAATTAAGTGACTAGATCAGAGTTATACAGTCACATAGTTTAAAGTAGTATTTGAACCAGGTTTTCCTGACTCTAAATCCGCATTACTCTCACCTCACTGTCTTCATTTATGGTTTTTTTACTTTTAACTGAAGGACAACCCTCTTCACTGTCTCTTGTCAGACCTCTGGGACTAATGGAAGTGGTCTTATTTTTTATTTCATATTTTTTGCACTTAATTGTTAACATAAGAAATAGCAAGAATTTAGCCACACCTCTGCAATCAGGTTATTGCAGGGGAAGATGCAATTAGAAATTCTGACATTTGAGAGGGGATTAGAACAAAATAGGAAATCTGAGAATACCATAAGAGAATAAATTGAATGAAAACTGAAGTTAATTATAGAAAGGAGTTTTTACTTTATTTGAAAGCTCAGTCTTTTTTTTACTTGCTTTCACAATGATTCAAAATATGTAGAAAGGCAAGCCAAAAAAAATTAAGAACAAATTATGTTATAACCAGTTCAATACAGAAGTGAAAATTCTATGAACCTTTCTTCTCTTTCAAAAACAAAAGAGGTAGGAAATGAAATTTTGAAGAGTTGCTAGACATATTCTAAGTTCTATCACTTTTTGATGATAAAAATGAGTAATGCTAAAAAGAAAGATAACTAAGTCCTATTATGCTACATAAAGAGATTCAAAATCAATTAATATAAAACAAAATTACCCATCTCATTGGCATGCTGTCCAAATTCTTTAAAAACACTAGTAATTTTATCTTATACTAAAATTTTGATACTTTAACTCATTAGGTTTTTTTTAAAACTTACTTTTATAACTAAAAAAACCTTTAGGCTTCTTGCTTTCCAATGGAATAAATGTTCCTATGACAAAATCAAGGATAGCGAGAAGTAATATCACCAAAAGAACGATCTGCGCCTGCAATTTCAAATATTGTCATTAAAAATAAAATCAATGATTGCTATTAATACACAGTTGATTATAAAGTACCCAGAATTTTCTAAAATTAATTTCTGCCTAAACATCATTCATGCAATATAATAGATAAGTGTAAGTAAGTCAAAGGATCACACAAAAGTATCAAATAAATTTCTAGTAAGAAAATTTATTTCTATCCTACGTGTTTAATATCTTATTAGTAGAAAACAAATTTGCTAATCCTGAGAAAAGTCCATTTGCTAAAGAACTTTAACGCATGATTTCCCACTTTCAGGATGCATGTTTCCCTCAAGTAAAAAAGTGCTGCAAGTCCAAACAATTCTGATAGGGACTCCTCCACTATTCATTCTTGACCCTTTGCCACACATTCCCTCCATCTTCTATGCATAATCTTTCTGGCAAGGTGGGACTATGGACACAAATGGTACACTATTTACAAAAGGAATAGGAAAGAAACATGTGAGTAGTATGAAAGGTATTGGAGCTACAAAAAAAAAGATGTAATAGAAAGACAGGAAGGAAGGAAAAGGGGGTATTAAATAGGTAAGCCTCAGGAGAAGGCTTTTAGTATGAAGACTTTCAAAGAGAGAGATATCTACTTAAGACTATCCTTCTTTCTTGTTCATTTCTACATTAATTTGAGGGGATCTCATCAAAATATAAGGCAATCTGTGGGGACAGGAATCATTTACTGCTTCTAGTAAAGTGTGAAAAGAGGAATCAATATTTACTGTTGAACAATTCAATTTATATATCATCTTTCAATTTCATTAGACATTTCCAAGTACATAAAAATAAAACTAGCCTTCACTTTGTTGTGTTTTGTTTTTTTTTTGGAGGGGGAAAGGCAAGACAGTTGGGATTAAGTGACTTGCCAAAGGTCAGACAGGTAGTGTGTGAACTGTTTGAGGCTGGATTTGAACTCATGTCCCCATGACTCCAGGGCTGATGCTCTACTCACTGTGCCATCTAGCTGCCCCACTTAGTTTCTTTAAGTTGACTTCTGGCCTCACCACAATTTGCCTACTAGTTTCTCCATTCCCCCCCACAATGAAACAAAGATGAGAATGGTCCTTGATTTCAAAGATTCTAGAAGTGGTAGAAAATAAATATGACTTGCTTTTCTAGCCTAGATAATGAGAGTGAACAGTCAGTGTTTCTCCTCTATTATTTAAAATAACAGTGTATATATGTTCATAAGAAATGTTATTTATCCATTGTCACCGACCTGAATACTTCTACCTAAAGCAATTCAGAAGGAAAAAAAGCATGCAATTATTACTATATTTAATTGGAACATATACTAATAGCTTATGAAAGAATTACACATTTCTTTATTGTTGGTGAAAGCTATTATTATTATATGTGTAATTTAATTTTTCCATTGAAAACATGGATTCTACAAAGTATAATTTAGGTTGGGAGAGGGGAGAAAGAAGAGATCTGGAGAAAAGTATACCTGGGAAAGCAGATTGGATTGGTTAACTGTGATAAGAAGCAAGAATTTAGTGGGAGGCTTAATCAGAAGGATGAGTTTTTGTAGCAATCAATCAGGAATTCTCTCCCTCCAAACCCTCTTAAAAAACAAAGCACTTTGACAATGCCATCAAAACACAAAGAAAGCAGGACTATAGATTCTGTAAAGAGCTAGACTTAGATATCAGAATAAGGGTGTGAAGCAGGTATGCCTCACCAAAAATTAAGAACACTAAAAGCTAGAAAATAAATGTGACTGATTAAATAAATCCAAACAGAAAAAAAGTCTGGCCTCAATCTTTAAGCCCAATGCTAGATAACCTGAGATTTACAAAGGGAATCTTTGCAACTCAAATAGGGAAGACACTTCCTTATTCAGGAGGCCAATTTGGACTTCATGATGGCTTACAGCCATTAAAGTTTCAAAGAAATAACTATAAGATTCTTGACAGATGATAATGGGAGGGATATTTAGGGGTCCAGATGAGAAATGCTTTCCACAGGATAGGAGGTAAGAACCAGAACTAGATTGTAGAAAGGCCAAGAAAGCTACAAGCCTTGCCACATGTAACCTATCTCAAGCTAAGAGCTTCAATAAGTATTCAACTTAGACAGAGTAAGGGCTGACCGACTCCAGGTGAGAACTACAAGAAAATAACAGGTTATCCAGTAGTGAGAACTAAAGTTCTTACTGCCTCTACATTTATATGTAACACTGAAGTTTTAATTCCATTTTGTAAAATTAAATCTACATGAGTTGTTTAGTGGTTGGTTATATGGTACTAGAAATATCTTCTGGTCTAGACCTGGGATTTCAGTGATTTAGGGAACAAAAGGAGAGCAATGTCCCTCTACCAATGAAGACCAACAACTCTTCTGCAACTTACAATCTTAGGAAATAGCCTGGGGAACTGAGAGACTGACCACACTGCCAGCATTATGTAAGACAGGCTTAAAATCCAGGTCTACCCACATCTGAGGGAAATCCCTGTTTCTTGTTAGGGTTCTGTGCTTATTAAAGAAGCAGCTGCAGAATAAAAGGGAATACAGAAAACCACAGTCTATCCCATGGGATAAATGGCTAAGGGAAACCACAAACTAGAGAAAAGATGATGTTAGAGGTTAACAATGGTTACAGGACTGGGAAGATACCTGCAGGGAGTGATGATAACACTGTAGCACTGCTCAAGTGGCCTGAGATACTTCTTACACTTTGTACTCTTACAAATAAAAAAGCAATCATATACAATAATCTATGTGCCTTTAAAACATCCCTGGAATCTCATTAGAAGAAAAGTTACAAAAATAACAGATTCATTCCCATCAACAACTTGTACCAACATTTTGCATATTTATTTTTTGTATTTTCACATGTATTTGCTTACTTTTGCTTCCCATTCCATTCCAGCTACTGAGATACCCAAAAGTAATACCACTGTAATGGCTCCAATAATTCTGATATCATTGATTTCATCCACCATAAGTATAGAATGCTCCTATAAAAAGATTATATATTCAGATTTAATGGTAGTATTTAATATTAACACAAAAGACTGGCTAGAACAGAGATTAAGTTATTCAAAGCTCAATGCAAAACCATATCAAGAATTTAACACAAAAGATAATCATAAAGCAAAATATGATTGATGAATTGTCTAAATTGTACTAATCTAGCATAAGAAAAATCAAACTCTACTTTCAACAAAATTTTTCTATGATTTTAATGACTTCAAGTGCTGTATTTTTTATATCTAGAAATCAAACCATAGTATTCTCATTTAAATCAGAATGGCTGGGGAACTGAATAATGGAGTCATTAAATGTGTATATGTGCATAGATATGTATGTGTGTATGTATATATGTGTCAATGATGCATATATGTGTGTGTGTGTAGGCACACATATATACACATATATGTACCCCCCTTAAGCCTCCCAAAATCATACCACTTGAAATGACCACTTTTCAAATAATGAAATAAAACATCCAACACTAAAACTATGGTGAACATGATTTAAACTTTCTTTGATGGCTTTATGGGTTGAACATGAATTTATTTTAAAAACTAGTTAATTTCTCGAATTTGAAAAATAAACTCCTGGTATTCATTCACTTGTCACTACTCACTTTCATATAAGCTGAAGGGTGAGTTGTAAAAATGAATAATTTTGAAAGATTTAAGAGCTCTAATCAATTCAATGAATAACTATGATTGGAAAAGATCAGTAACAAAGAATGCTACTTCACTCCTGACAGAGAAATAATAAAATAAACATGCAGAAGGAGACACAGTTTTAGGCACGGCCAAAAAGACAGTATGTTTTGTATGACTACATATATATTGTGAAAGATTTATTTTGTTCCCCTGAGGGTAGGTGTAGAGTGGTAGGAGAGGGAGACAAAATAAATGCTTGTTTTTTGAAAAAAAATATTAATTTAAAAAGTTGATTGCTGAAAACATGGTTATTATAACTTTCTAGTTGGACTGCAGATGAATAAGAAGTTATTATAAATACTAACTGAAAAATGAACATATTCATAAATAGATTAATGGCCAGCATAAGGAAATATTAATAGGCTAGTGTTTTACCTATAATAGGACAGGGATTAGCAATATTTTCAGCCTTTGTAAAATTACAATGTTGTACTTTTTTGACACAAGAAGTAAATAATTTGTTAAATAAAGAAAATTAAGTATTAAAATCTAAAAGTGATGTTATGCTATCATTTAAAATAATTAGACATTCTTTGGGATAACAAAAACTAGTGTTAATATAAAATGACAAAAACTTTAAATATAACAAGCAATAAACTAATTTAAGATTATAGTTGCAATAGGCAATTGGAAAAGGTACACAGCTTTACCATCACTGTAACTAACATCTCTACAGTGCTTTAAGATTTATGAAGCCCTTTCCATATTTTTCTTCTTTGATCCCCACAACCCAGTGAGGCAGGGGCTATGACTATCCCCATTCTATACGAGAAAACAGAAAGAGGTTAAGTGATTTGACTGGGATGTTCAGCTACTAAATGTCTGAAGTAGGACTCTACCATTTATGTCTTACTGACTCCAATGGACTCCATTCATTAAGCTACCTAGTTGCCTTCTGCTTGGAAGTTCAGGCTTTAAAGTTTTTAAATTTTAGACGGTGGACGTTAGGTCTACTACTCTATTTAGCATGTATTTGATATAAGTAAGAACAAAATCACAACCAAAGAAAGAAACTGGAACCAAATTACCTTAAGCAACTCTACAACTGTTTCTGCAAACCCAACCACATACATTGCCACTGCAACAGCATTAGCAAAAGCAAAGATAAGTCCTATTGCACCACCAAATTCTGGTCCTAGACTTCGAGATATTAAATAGTATGCTCCTCCTACAGAGAGAAAAAAAATAGTCAAATTAGAATAAATGAAAGCAAGTTTATTTACATAGCATTTTATGGTTTCCAAAAAAACTTTACATTTCAACAGAATGCACACTGACACTGTACCAATTAGTAGCAATTTCAGTAAGTGGCTGTTGAATTCAATGCTTGCTAAAATATATCTCTTGATTTTCACCACACTACATAGTAGGTATTACAAGTATTATTATAATACCCATTTTAAATACAGGTCTCAGAAGTGATGACCACACAACCAACAAGTGGCAGAGATTTGAGGTCTTTATCCTTTGGGAAAGCATTTATTCAGAGAAAGGCAACATGTAATTTATTTGATAATAAATTTAAGTCATTAACAATTTTCACAGCCAAGAATTTTTCCACACAATCAATGTAAAACTGTCCTGCTGAAATTAATTTCCTATTTTCTCTTATACCATACTTGGTAAAAAGAGAAAGGAACCAATTAAGATTCTTTATATTATATCCCTTTAATAAACCTATAGATAAAGTAATCTTTAGCCTATTCATCAATACTTTTAAAATCTTACTCTGAGTTTTTGATAACTAGCACATAAGTTGTTTGTTAATTCAACTTCTTGAATGTTGTCTCCTGTTCAATTATAATTTATGGAGCATTTTTAAGTTATTTGAAAACAAAAGAAATGCTAAAACAAAACAAATCCAACTGCATCGTTTTTAAGGTAGCACCTTATATGAGAAGTGTTATTTGGCTGTTTTATTTTATAAGCACCTTCAAAATGACAAAATGGCTTCTGTGGTTTTTTTTTCCTACCCATTCATTATTAGTTTCTATTTTTATTTCTTAAGGAAAATCATCACCTGAGTGACTAAGCTTCTACTTGGCAAAAATCAGTAAGTATTTTGAAGTCTACAATTCCTTAAAGCTTAGTCATGAAATAAAGCTTTCCTGTGAAAACTAGTGCAGTGCTAGTCTAAAGACAGAAAATTAAGCATATTATTTACAGCAACAAGCAATAGAGGTCAAGGAGATTACTGCTTGAATATCTTTCTTCGTTATAAGAATTAATAAAATGTTTTACCTGTTATATTTTTTCAATACTCCAATGTAATTATTATAGTTTCACTATCAAGATTTAAAGCATTCAGCAAATAAAAACACCAAGAATTGTGAAGCAAAGCAATACAACAGAAAAAAAAACCAAACACTGGGTACATTGGCCTACAGCCATTTGCCACAGCCCAGGTCTGCACACTGTTCTCCCTGTCAGCAGCCATAAGATGCATGAGAGCTTTATTTAAAATGCCTTAATTCCAATGAAGCCCTCTACACCCAGGCTACAATAACGAGAGGAATAGGTGTGATGAGGTACTCTGTTTACAAAATTAGAAGTACTAATCAAAGAAAAGCAAAGCTCTGATAAATGCAGAGGTATTGTAGAGATAAATCAACTGGCTTGACATTGGGTTAAGCACAAGATAAAACATCAGGCTAGTTATAAATCTGGGATTGTAACAACAAGGTTTTTTCCTACATTAACTTTCAGACATTTATTCATAATGTGAAAAATAGTGGTATGTGCAAGGGGATTACTACTATGTCTCAATTCAATATATATACCATTCTTGTTTTTCTGTATTTATCACAACTTTGACTTGAATTTGTAACACTTGGTAGAATAATTGTAATTAAATCTAACAGTGAGTAAAAACTAAGAAGGGGAGAGAAAGAGAAACATAGTAACATTAAAATGAATTAAAAAGGAAAAGAAGTGATTTAATATTTTCTTAGGGTTTTAAAAACTAATGATACCAAAATATTATATGTAATACATAATAATACCTAACAATTATATAGCACTTTAATGTTACAAAGTACTTTATTTACATTATCTCATTTGGTCCTTTTAACAACTGTGAGGTTTGTGCTATAGGCATAAACCCCATTTTACAGATAAAGAAACTATGATGGGGGCAGAGTCAAGATGGCAGAGTAGAAAGAGGCACATATGTTAACTCTTACCCCACAACCCATAAAGCATCTGTAAAGAACTCTCAACAAATTCTAGAGCAGCAGAAGCTACAGAACAATGGAATGGAGGAGATTTCTATCCCAGAGTGACCTGAAAGACCAATGGGAAAGGTCTGTCCCACTAGACGTGGCACCCAGAGGAGCAGAACCACGCAGTCTTCAGGGACAGAATCTCCAGTGGCAGCATAGATCCCTCAACCCACAGGCACCAAGGGTCAGGGGCAGGGTCTTTTCGGCTGGCCGAGAAGGAAGCAGGGTGTCCCCATAACTTGGGCCTCCTCAGGTGGAAGCAGTACAGGCAGCAGCAGATGGGGCTCCCAAAGCAGACAGTAGCCTGCATCCATTGTTGAAGGTCTCATTGTAAACCTCCTGAGGGAAATGAGCCCTGCGTGGCTTCCCTGCCATCACCTGAGCAGCTAATCTTAATCTCACACTGAATAGCACCCCTGCCCCCACCTAAAGCCCCTGAGGCTTTGGAGCAGCTCACCTGAATCTCAGTCCCCCAGTGCTGGCTTGGGGGAACTGGAGGTAAAGTGGTTGTAGAGAGGAAACTCAGAAGTCAAGTAACTGGCTGGGAAAACACCCAAAAAAGGGGAAAAAAAAATACGACCATAGAAGATTACTTTCTTGGTGAACAGGTGAGTCTCCTCCTATCCTTTCAGAAGGGGAAAAACAAGGCATACTGTCACAGGAAGTCAAGACCTCTGCCTCCAGGGCCTCCAAAGGGAACTTAAACTGGGCTCAGGCAATAGAAACCTTAAAAAACAACTTAGCACCTTACTAAAGGAGAACTAAAAAAATGCTGAGGAAAATAATAGCTTTAAAAAGAGGTTAACTCAATTGGAAAAAGACGTCCAAAAAGCCAATGAAGAGAAGGAGACTTTAAAAAGCAGAATTAACCAAATGGAGGAGAAGGTTCAAAAGCTCACCCAACAAAATAATTCATTGAAAGAGAGAACTGAGTTCAAGGAAATGAATGATTATGAGTTAAACTAAGCAGTTAGTAAACAAAACAAAGAAACCATGATTTGGAGGTGACTTGCCTAGGTGACAGATATGCAGAATTCAAACCCACTGTCTTGAGATTCCAAATTCAGTCCTCTTTTCCACGATGTAAAATTGCTACTCTCTAATAAAGAGCCCTGAACCTGGCACCAGAAGACTGAGCATGGCACTGCTATGCAGCTGGGGGACCTTGATAGTTATTTAGCCTTCTAAGTCTCAGCCTTTCTAGCCATCGTTTGTGACTGACACAAACTATGCTGGTTTGTAGTCAGATAGCTTGAGTTACATTCTGGTTCTGCCTCTTCCCACACTTGGGACTTTGGGCACATCACTTTATCTCTAGGACCTCAGTTTCCCTATCTGTAAAAAAGGATAGGGCTCAGCTACACTGACTCTACAACTCTAAATCTATGACTCTACGCAATGGTAATTTAAATGGGAAGATCTTTCCCATTCATTAATAGGTCCATGTCACCTGCTTGGGTCACATGGAAGTCTGAATCATATTGAGTCTGTGGTGGGAGGTGCTTGCTAAAGGGTAGAGCAGGAAGAGGCAGAGCTAGAGCAGAGCTGAGAGGAAGTTAGTCATGAGAACAGTTAGAGCTAGGAAGGATACAGGCAAGCAGGCAGTTGGCTAGCATGAGTGTAAGAGCTTGTTTATGATTTGTTTAAAGGAGCTGGTTTGTGGGAAGACTAGCAGGGGGAAGGCTTGGGGATGTTGTTGTTCTCTGCATTGTTATTGTGTATAGATTTTTGTTGCTGTGGTGGATTTGGCTTTCTGGGTGTCTGAATAAATGTTCTGGTTCTGTCTTCCATGGGGAGAATCTGTTGTACTTCGCCATTCAGAATTGTGCTGGGATATTCATGGCTACCATAGGTGCTGTGAATATCACACTGGTGCAACACCCTACTCTCTATCCCCCAGAATTCTTTTAAGAACAAAAAAAGGACACATCTGAAAACATTTTATAACTCGAGCATCATAAGCTGGGAAGATCATACTAATAAAGTGTAGTATAGACTACAAAGGCCATCTGACCAGTCCAAGGTCACATAGGTAGTGGATTTAGGAAATAGAATTTGAACCAAGATGCTAAGACTCCAAACCCAGCCAGCACTCTTCTGACTGCTTTGGGCTGTCTCTCAACATGGATTAAATTCTGAAAAACTAAAGAAAGGGGAGTAAGAGCAAACTGAATCACTGAAAATAAAAGCGATGAAAAGATTAAACACATAAGCAAACAATTTATACCTATAAATACATATGTATATGCATAAATGTATTTGCAGTACACAAAAATTAGTGAAGCTCTGCATCCCAAAGTAGCCCTTGATACTATCTTTTTCTCTGCTATTTGATAGGCAGTATAAATTTGAAAATCATTGTTACTCTATTTTTTAAACTAAAATTTTAAAGTAGTACCCAAGACTATCACAGCAAAAAATCAAAGTGGAAAATTATTGACCAGGGTTGGGGGAAGTATAGAGGGAGGGAGCAGCACAATAGATTTGTGGCTTTCCGAAATAACTCTGATAATTTAACTCGTTCACCATGGAGTAAAATAACAAGTAGCAGCACTATCCAACATACCCACTTCTTTACTTTCTCTTTCCTTGGTAAGCAGCATGCAACTCCATGTAAAAACAAAGTAGCATCAGAAGTAGGTTGGCAGGACACACTGAAATTATTTCAAACTGCAAATGGCAGGTTCATACTATAATTGTCTTTTCCACCACTCTCATTCCTCCTCCATAATTCTAAGAACTGTAATTTTTTGAAGGTTGAAATGAGTGGCCTGGTTGAAAACTTGTACTGTTGTTAGGCTTCATTATCCAAATTAATTTCATTAAATTCTCTTGCTTATTCCTACAATGCTTATAAGTAACAGCCTTTTTCTTATCCATGTGATTCCTTTTTCTATCTGGACTGCCCATCCTTCCTCATTATATTCTTCTGTATATTTATTACATATGGACATTTAATATGTAATGAAATTACATAAAAAATGTCACACATGTCAAAAATCATACAATAAAACAAAATCATACAATCATACAATATTTCTTGTAAGATGTCATATAACTTGACTCAATAACCCTCTGACCATTAATAGCAAGGAAAATGTCTAAAACAAGGAGATGCATTTTCCAAAGTGTTGGTGTCTTGGATTATGTTCAATCCAGACTCCAAAGGCAAGAGGGACTCTATATAGATGGTGATATTTTCCTGTGTGAAGACAACAATGTGCCAATTTCATCAAGCTTCACAACACTGCAGTGTTCCCTAAATTTTAAACTGTAACTGAGTCATATTTATACCTAACGATGAACGCAGAGAAAAGGGAGTTGATGAAAAATATCTACTGTGAAGACTATAATATGCAGATAAATGGATAACTCATAAAATCATCTGACACTGTATTCAAAGCTCTTTACAACCTGACTCTTTCATACTTTTTGAGTTTTCTTACACCAAACTCCTCTTCCCTTAACCCCTAAATCCATGCAGTAATTCTGGCCTCTTTACTATTTCTGAATAAGACACTGTTTCCAGACTCCGGGCATTTTTACTGCCTGTTTCCCATGCTTGGAATACACTCCCTCTTCATTTTTGCCTCCTGGCTTTCCTGGCTTCAAGGTAAAATCCCATCTTCTACAAGAAACCTTTCTTGATCCCTTTAATGTTAGTGCCTTCCCTCTGGTAATTATTTCCATTTTGCACACAGTTGTTTTCATGTTGTCTCTACTATGAGACTGTGATCTCCTGAAGAACAGGGATTGTCTTTTGTCTTTCCTTGTATCCCTGGCGATTAGTACAGTTCCTGTTAATGCAGAAGGCACTTAATAATACTGAGTAAATAGTCTGCTCATCAAAATATATAACTAGGGTAAACACTTCTTAGAAAATGCTATGAAGAAACAGCATCTTAAGTTAGACTTTTTCAGTATTTATAAGTTTTAATACATAAATATTAGCAAAAGGAGGATAAGGAGGAGGGAGAAGAGGGACAGATACAATATTTGAAGCCAGGATAGAGATTCTGAATTTTACTCTGCAGGCAATGGTAAGAAAAAGGGAGTCACTCACTTCATAAAGATTCATCTATTATTGTGTAGGTGAGGTGGAGGCAGGGGGTAACTAGTTGAAGCACTGTTAAAATAATCCTAATAATTACAGCTAGTATGTATATAGTGCTTTGAATTTTGCAAAGTATTTTATAAATACTTCATTTAATCCTTATGACAGCCCTGGGAGGTAGATAATTATTACAGGTGAGGAAACTGAGACAGAGAGCTTTTGTTAAGTAACTTGCCCAAAGGTTCCCAGGAAGTAAGTATGTGAGGCTGGATTTAAACTTAGGTCTTCCGGACTATAGGCCCCACACTCTATCTACTGTGCAACCTAGGTGCCTTGTACCACTTGGATAGCCAGTATACCTCAGTAGTGGTAGTGAAAATCTCATCAAGGACAGTGTAAGGGAGAGATTCAGGTGGGAATGACATTACAGATTTGTCAAGTGTCTCAATCAGTCAATAAGCAAATCAGAGAGAAAAGGCCTGAATTTTACTATCAGAAAGGACAATATGGGACTTAGATTTAAAACTTAGGTAATTATAATTCTTAGAGTTTGACAGAAATAGCTGATATTTGTACAAGTTTAACGGTTTATGATGCATTTTCAACAGCTCATCTTAAGTGTCACAAAGGTTTTATAAGGCAGACAGTCCAAATATTATCATTCTCCTTTTCAGCAGGCTCCTTTCCACCATCCCTCAGCAGTCTTAAGAGAGCAATGTCAGAAGGATTCAGAGCCATTTTAGGGGTGAGGTAGGAATAGGGAAAGTTCTTTTATTGTTTGAAGAGTGGGAAGAAATTTGAGTAAGTTGTTGAGAAAGGGAGATGAACAACTTGGGAGAGAAGGTCAAGGCTGGAGATTTAACAGTCACTTTAAGTCAAAGGAATGGATAGTGAGACTTCAGAGGAAAAAAAAAGAGGTCAAAGAATACAGGCTTTGAAATACCCATATTTAAGCAGTAGAGAAAACCAACCAGCAGATCAGAGATATGGACATAGTTGGTCACAAATTTTTCCTAAAAACAAAGTTAACTCTCTGTTCAGGACTACTGAAAACACAGAGGACATAAAAGTCATTGATCCCACAGATTTTTGTAAAAAGAATATTTGGTTAGCACTTATGGTTTGAGTGGCAGCTAGATGATGCAGTGAACACAGCACCGGCCCTGGAGTCAGGAGGATCTGAATTCAAATCCATCCTCAGACACTTGGCACTTACTAGCTGTGTGACCCTAGGCAAGTCACTTAACCCAACTGCCTCACCAAAAAAAAAAGGGGGGGGGAATGGAGGTTTGCCTCTCCCATTTCATTTTATCTTCACCACAATCCTTAAGGTAAAAACTTTGTTATCCCCATTTTACAGACGGGAAAGCAGGTTAAACACTTGCCCACAGTCATAGAGGACATAAATGTAAAAAAAAAACTGATTTCAATGCAAATGGCTCCAGATTACATATGCATTCATTTTGTACTGAACCACTGAATAAGAAATGAGAAAACATGTCTGATTAAGAAGATGAGTGAAAATGAAACTATACTGTCGGGCCTAGAAGCAGTGAGATACAGATATTTCTAAGCACAGTATAAATGTAATGCTAATTTTATTGGGGTCTAGGTGTTTTAAGCTAATTTTGAAAATAAGATACCAGTTTCTGTATTTTTTCTCTAATGAGCTTGCCATTCCCCTAATAAAAATATGAAAATGAAAGAAAATTAAAATTGCCCCTATCTATTCAGCATAAATTGCTTTCTAAATGGTGTGTGAAGAGGTTTAATTTGAGCATTTTAGTTTATGGAAGTAGTTTTCTGTTCATAGATTCTCTCCTCAATATCCAAGTTCTGTGGCATTATTAAAGAGGGCAATTTTTAAGCACTTTCCATCTGAGATACACAGTAAGAATGAAATAATAATTCATATGGGGGGGAAGGAGTGCACAACTGTGGAATAAGAGATCAAGGATATATCATGAAGAAAACTATAATTATAACTGCATTCCCCAACTCCTCCCTATCAAGCCAAAACACCTTGTTAAAGCACTCCCTGATAATCCCAACTTTCGTTCAAAGTAAACCAATTCAACAAATATTTTATTAGGTGTACACTATGTATAAGATATTATTTATACTAGTTACTGGAGACACAAAGAAGTAGTAATAGGAAAAATAACTATATCCAATCCTAACTAGTGATTAGTGAAATTTGCCCTTTAGGGTGAAAGTTCTTGGGAATATAACAATATTGTTTTGAAGTTTTGAATTCAGCTATAGTTGTCTGATGGATCATTAAGTCAGTAATCCACCATTTCAGAGAAATGCCAGAAGCTGCTCAGAGGGGATGTGATCCTGAACTGTTACAGGTGCAGGTCTGTATTTGGGGAAAAGCCAAGGAGATGACTTTGGCATAGCTCAAGGTAGGACCCTTCTGGCTCAGTCTCCCCATAGTGTTACTTCCTTTCGAACAGTAATGTTTCCCACCTGCCTATTCCTGTGCCTGGCTATGAGGCAGAATCATCACTGCATGACTGATCATCAACTATGACTCTTCCCTGAAGTCAAAACAGACCTAAGATTGATGCTATTGTAATCATGTCCCTGCTTTTTTCCTTTTACAGCAAATTTCTATAATCTGAGCAAGTGGTCAACCGAAGTGACGAGCATGATGCAAACATTCCCTTACTATTCTCAGTCTGCGTGTGTAGTGATTTCATATCCCTAAAACTAGGCAAATTAATCCTTAAGCTTGTCATCTGCCTGTATCACACAGTCAAGTGTAAGATTAATCCCTGAGATAGCGCATCTTTTCTGAATACGGGAACAACTGGACAAAAGCAAAAGAAGTTTGTGAAACAAAGACACAAACACAATGTTGTATCATTATCCCCTGAACTAAGGCTGGGACACATCTGAGCTACTATAATAAAACGCATATGCTTAAGATCTGAGCCATTCAACCTAGAACTATAGTCTTCTCTATATTCTAAGCAACTTCGTAAACGAGCATTTGGCTTAGTCATCTGCCTGTTACTAGAAACATACATACATACATACATACATACATATATATATACACACACATATATATTTCTACATAAATGTTTCAAAATGATGTAAAAATAACTGAATATAAATACAAATGTTTGCGTGACCCACCTGCTAGTCTATTTAACTTCTGAAACTAAATCAGAAACATTTTCAGTTTAGTTTGAAGAATTTTTGTGCAATTTTAGTACTCTCCTTCTTACAGGAGAGTAACATGGAATTTTTTGTGCACATCAATGAAATCAATTTTATTCAAGTGTATTACCAATGTGGAAATAATACCTGTTTGTGAAGCACGTCCTAGCGTACAAATATGTTTTATTATAAATAACTTGATATGCACTGTTTTCAACTTGATTACTTGAGTATCATCCCCAGTCTTTTGCTATACTTGATGTTAACTCGGTAAATTTATTTGTGTATAATGGGTCATCCTGTAAAGTGTTCTATAATCTACGTTTTTCTGTGAGAGTTAAAATTCTTATCCGTCTCTGTTCTTCCTGGGTGGTTTGGGATGGAGAGAATACTGAATAATTGAATTGGACTGGAATTAATTTAAATCAAATAGTGCTTAAATTTGGAGTTCTAAAATACTAGTTAACTGATAAATATTATTTGGTTAAAAAAAAGATCTGAGGAAAAATTTTGAGGAACAAGATCAAATGAATATATACATACATACATGTGTACATATACATATATGTGTATATATAATAAACATCTATATGGGAAGATTTTGAGAGTTTTGCCTTCCGAGGTTTTTAAAATGTTTACTTTGTATTTGGATGTCTTACACATATCAGCAACCCTTTAGCTTGTGATGAACAATGTTTAAGAAAGAAATGGCATGGTATTTGCAACCTTAATTCTTTAACGTTTCAGGTAAAGTCTGGCTTCCTACTTTTGGTGTTCTCCCTTTGGTTCTGTTACTGATTAAAGTAGAAGCGCAAGATTTGAACTGGTTTACACAACACAAACTTGTTACTAGAGGAATAAATTTTGAGAGTCTAGGTCAACTGGTATTGAGATCTGTTTGTTAGGGGTTCTAGGAAGAACAAATGAGTAGCCTCTACAAGTAACCTGAAACCAGAATGGAAAAATCTAATGGAGGGGTGCCTTTGAGGTCACAATATTTTCCAGACTGTCCCAACGAAAGATGGGCTGGGAACCAGACAACTGCACGGCATGTGTGAGATCCAGGATGAATTGTGTTGACTGAATGAATAGTGGAAAGGACTACTGAGTTGCAGGGAGACAACGTCCATTGTCATTGACACCCATTACTGTACCCTTTGGGTTTTTAGTCTGTGTATCTGCATGCTAAGTTTACTTAATTATCCTGATGTTTGATTTTCTTCCTCGAACTACTCCCTGATTTTGGTCGTTCTTACTATAGCATGTACCATGCTTTGTTAAAGGTTCTGATCCCACTTCGTAATTGGGGCTGTCCCAGTAGTATTCATAGTACTGTTCTACCCAGTGTGCTCCCTCTGACCATCAGTGTACTCAAGGGTTGCCCTTGACCAATGGCGGGGTGTAGAAGAATAGGGAAAATGCTAAGGACTATTAAGGGGTTCTATGAACATGTCTTTTTAAGTTGCCATATATTCCAATAACACTGGACCCAAAGCACGCAGGAGGCCTTGAACATGTCATAGACAAACCCCTCCCTACCCCCAACATAATTTGTTGCTTACATCCCAAACTGAACTCCCTGTGTGTCCTTGGGAGAAGTCAAGACAGGTGCCAGCTAGTCTGTGCTAGCCTGGAACATTTGCTTGTGCAGCTAGGACCCTGTAGATATGCAGACCATTTTATCTTCCTGGTCTAGCAGTTGCCAAGGGAAAAGAATGCTTTTGCTATTGCCTTGCTCCTCCCCCTTGGGAAGGGTTTTGTCCTTTTCCCACCTTCATTGTACTTTTTCCCCCTTCAATGCCATGCTTCTTTAGGTGGAGTTTTATTTCCTCCTTCCTTTGTCCTGCTGTCATAAATATGCGAACTTCTGTATGAATTGTGAACTCTTTAGGTTCCACATGCATGTTCATTTCTTCTGTAATAAACCTAATTTTTATGTAAATTTCATAAAGTTGTGATTGTCTGTTAACACCCAGGAAAGCAATTGCAAAAACCTAGGTAAGAGTCAAAAAAAGTTGTGACCTTGTAAATGGAGAGAAGAAGCTGGTCCTGGATAAGTGGAAGTTAGATTGAGGAGACATGCTAAAGCGTCCTGGATAACTAAACAAGACCTTAAAAGTCAAGACAACTTTGATGTTCTTTAACCAGGAATCTGGTTTGGGGCTCTTCCATCATTTCCAAAACACTAACAACTTTTAAAATTAAAATAAATATGACATTTTAAAACCATGCAATTACTCAAATCATGACAGCATGATACTCTATCTCTTGACTCCAGACATTTTAACAGAGTGTTGCTGTTTCCTCCATACTCAGAAATCTCTCTTTCTCTTCATCTCTCCCTCCTGAATCCTCTGGCTTTCTTCAAGTCTTAGTTGCAAGAAATTTTAACTACAGTCCTTCTTAATCTCAGTGCCTTCCCTCTGGAATTACCTCCTACCTATCCCATATAGATTTAATTTGTACATTATCTTACACTCATTAGACTGAGAGCTATTTGAGGCTTTTTTTGTTTGTTTGGCTTTTCTTTGTATTCTCAATACTTAGCACAGTGCCTGGAATAGAGAAGGGACTTAATGCTTTTGACTTGACTGTTAATATGATAAAAACGTCAAAAATGCAGATATCTGTACCTTCACATTTAGATGGTACATATGGTTAGTGGAACAGATTTCTTACATTTATCAGGAAAGATGAATGGCCTGCTTCTAAATTTTCATTGTATCCTGCATAGGAAAGCACTGGTTTTTTTTAAAACCAGTATTTGGGGGGCAGAGCCAAGAGGGCAGAGTAGAAAGACCCACATACTCTAGTGCTTCCCTAATAGTCCACAAAATGCCTAGAAAGATGACTCAACAAATTCTAGAGCAGCAGAAGCCATGGAACAAGAGTGAAAGAGGTTTCCAGTCAAAGGTAACTCAGAAGGCAGAAGGAAAGGTCTATCTCACCAGACACTGAGTAGAGCCGAGCCCAGCCCTGTCCACACAGCACTGGGATGAACAGGTCTCCAGGCAGAGTTACTAGCAGGCAAGGTCCCAGACACCTCAACCCCACAATCAACAAAGAAAGCTCCAAAGGTCAGTGGGGGAGGGCTTTCCCAGCTGGGTTAGAGGGAACAGGTTTCTCCAGCAATAGCCCCAGGCAATGGCAGAGGCCATGGCAGCTGTGGGCAGCTAGGTGAGCCAGGAAGCAATATGGATCCATTGTTCGGGCAGCTCAGTTTCAAGCCTCTGTTGGTAGGGAGAAGCTGATCTAAACCCCAGCCCTGAGTGACAGCCCCACCCCCACCCAAAGCCCAGGGGAACCGAGCAGTTGAGTCTAATCTCTTGACAAAGGATTCAAAAGTCATATAACTGGCTGGGAAAAAGCCCAAAAAAGGGGAAAAAAAAATAAGACCATAGAAGGTTACTTTCTTGGTGAACAGGTGTCTCCTCCCATCCTTTCAGATGAGGAAGAACAAGCATACTGTCACAGGAAGTCAAGACCCCTACCTCCAGGGCCTCCAAAGTGAACTTAAACTAGGCTCAGGCAATAGAAAAGCTTGGAAAGCAAGTTAGCAGCTTGTTAAAGGAGAACCAAAAAAAATGCTGAGGAAAAAAACACCTTTAAAAAGAGGCTAACTCAACTGGAAAAAGAGGTCCAAAAAGCCAATGAGGAGAAGAAGGCATTAAAAACCAGAATAAGACAAATGGAGAAGGAAGGTCACTGAACAAAATAGTTCTCTGAAAGAGAGAATTGAGTTCAGGGAAATGAATGACTATGAGATAAATCAAGCAGTTAGAAAACAAAACCAAAAGTTTGAAAAAATAGAAGATAATGTGAAACATTCTCATTAGAAAAACAACTGACCTGGAAAATAGATCCAGGAGAAATAATTTAAAAATTATGGGACTACCTCGAAGCCATGATCAAAAAAAAAAAAAGAGCCTAGACATTATCTTCCATGAAGTGATCAAGGAAAACTGTCCGGATATTCTAGAAACAGAGGGTAAAATAAATATTGAAAGAATCCACCCATCATCTCCTGAAAGAGATCCAAAAAGAGAAACTCCTAGGAATATTGTGGCCAAATTTCAGAGTTCAAAGGTCAAGGAGAAAATACTGCAAGCAGCTAGAAAGAAACAACTCAAGTACTGTGGAAATACAATCAGGGTTAACACACAGGATCTGGCAGCTTCAATGTTAAGGGATCAAAGGGCTTGGAACAGGTTTTCCAGAAGTCAAAGGAACCAGGATTAAAACCAAGAATCACCTAGACAGCAAAACTGAGTATAACACTTCAAGGGAATAAATGGTCATTTAATGATATACAGGACTTCCAAGCATTCATGCTGAAAAGACCAGAACTGTATAGAAAATTTGATTTTCAAGCACAAGATTCAAGAAAAGCTTGAAAAGGCAAACAAGAAAGAGAAATCATAAAAGACTTTCTAAAGCTGAACTGTTTACATTCCTACATGGAAAGAAAATATTTATAATTCTTGAAACTTTCTCAGTATTTGGGTAGGTGGAGGGATTGTACATACACATGCGTGCGCACACACACACAGTATAGGCTGTGTTGAATCAGAAGAGATGATATCCACAAAATATATATATAAAATAAAAATTAAGGGGTGAGGGAGGAAAATACTGGGAGGAGAAAGGGAGAAAATGGAATGGGGCAGGCTATAACTCACAAAAGAGACAAAGAAAAATCTTGTTCAATAGAGGAGAAAAGGGAGCAGGAGAGAGGGGAAAAGTGAAGCCACTCTCTCAACATGTGGTTTAAGGAGGGAATAACATGCTTACTAAATTTGGTATGAAAATCTACCTTAGGCTACAGGAAAGTAGAGGAGGAGGTGACAAGTGGGGTAAGGGGAATGACAGAAGGGAGGGCAAGTGGGAGAAGAGAGTAACTAGAAATAAATACTTTTGGGAAGGGACAAGGTCAAATGAGAGAATAAAAAAATAAGGGGGGGATAGAACAGGACAGAGATCAATACAGTCCATATTACACAACATGATTATTATGGAAGTTTTTTGCAAAATGACACATATATAGCCTGTATACCTTCTCAGTGGGGATGGGGAGGGAGGGAAAGAAGGTGGAATTCCAAATATTAGAAACGAATGTTGAGAATTTTTATTGAATATAATTGGGAAATAAGAAACACAGGGAATGGGGTATAGAAATTTGTCCTGCCCTACAAGAAAAGAGAGAAGATAGGGAGGGATAAAGGAAGGATAGGGTGTGATAGAAGGGAGGGCTCATTGAAGGAAGGCATAATCAGAATGCAAGGTATTAGGGAGTAGGAGGAGGGGAGAGATGGGGAGAAAAATTGGACATGTTACAAAGTGATGTAAAAGCAATTAGTATTAAAACAATTGACTGAATTAATTACTGAGAATATATCAAAGACATCTTTAATTTGGGGGAAAGAATTTTAGTCTAAGTCTCCTAGAGGCAGGTAACCTCGGGTAAAATTTGGCATTGATGGAAAAGTTAAGGTTTTAATGGTAAATTTGATTTTATGATTGCTATTTATTTAATCAGGAACCAGAACATGTATAGAAAGGCATGTAAGCCAGTTAAGACTTGCCTCAAAAGATGTTCCTTAGCCAATGTGAAATTATAGTCATATTTGAAACCTGGTTATTGGAACCTGCTATTTTAAGATGCTATGGGACTATTATGTGACTGTTCTTCTGAGTCCACCTCCAGGTATGGATAGCAAGAAAGGCAGTCTGAGCCTCCAATCCATGATGCCAGTATGCCTGTGAGATGCTGGTATGAACTGAAAAAGGTGATCTCATGGGAAGGGTGGGAGAGTGGCTGTTCAGCCTGGGCTGAGGTAGGATTCTCCTGACTCAATTTCCCCACTGACACCTGGCAGACTCTAAGCCTCACTGAATGCAAGTTGACAATCTACTCCTACCTGGAACTGACATGAAGTTGGGGAGATATTGGTTCCCTTCAATGTCCCTATCC
>CM053772.1:99169498-99252339 GCA_028658325.1 Potorous gilbertii | reverse complement strand
AATAAGTTAGGGTCTTTAGTACTACTGTGGAGACAATTAGGTCAAGAGCTTGTGAAGTCAGCATAAAATTATTTGTGTCACAGTTGGTTAATGTTTTAAAAAAAAAATTCTTGTGGTCCATATTGTAAATGCTTTAAAAGAAATATCACCTGACCAAAAGTTGGAATTCTGTTATGTGATATGAACGGTGTTAAAAATGAAAAATAAAAAAAATAGAAAAAACAACAACAACCACCAGTATTTAGATTCTTGTCCAAGAATAAACACTTCCATTGGTGGAACCATGAACATTTCTTTGAATAGTTCTACAAATAAATCTAGATTCAACTATCAATTTCAGTCACCATTTAAACTTTCTACCCCCTACTTCCCTAATCTTTTAAATGAGGGGTTGGAGAATACAACTTCTAAGTACTTTCCAAATCTTAACTCTATAATCCAATGAAGTAAATCCTAAACATCCTGATCTACTAATACACAGAAATGTTTATTAGTTATAGTGCAGTAAAGTTTCATCTCATTCTGATATTTGCATTAACATGATTAAGCAAATTTTGGGTAAGAAAAGTGATTCACACAATGAGCCTATACACTAACTCTGGCAGCTAACTCAAGAACACTACTCATCATTTGAATTAAGCCTTAATTTACAAAAGCAAAGCGATATATTTCTAATACTGAAACAGGCAACATTGGTATTTTAGTCAAAACCGTCTTTATTTTGAAGGAATGCCAATGATTTACAATTTATATTGGAAAGAGTACAATTAGCTGTTTTGCTATGAAGTCACTTGGTGTGGTATATGGTGTGGTATATGGACAGCTAATAGCATTCAAGTAGCATTCTGCTGACTTTTACAATCAGTATTTTGTTTAAATTCACTATTTGTCCACATAAAGCACAGGCTGAAAAAACTAAAGATTTCCAATGTAACTTAAATAAAAATTTGATCAACAAACACCTGCATATGCCAAGCAATCAGTAAGTCTTTATTAAAAGCTCACTATTAGGGCACTGTAGTAAGTATTGGGGATGTAAAGGAAAACCAAAAACTGTTCCTGCCTTTAAGGAGTATAAACTCTAATGGGGGAAAACGACACATGTTAATCAGAACATGCAAGTTAATACGTAGTAGATGGATGGCAACTAGAAGGGATAGCACTAGCAGCTAGGGACTAGGATAGGCCTCCTGGAAGTGACACTTAAACTGAGTCTTAAAGGAATTCAAGGATTCTGAGGGTTGGAAGTTAAGAGGAAGAGGGCATTGCAGTAATGCGGGATAACCAGTGTCAAAGGAACTGAGTTGGGAGATGGAATGCTGAGGACAATAAGGACAATACAACTAGACTGTAAAGGGGGAGTAGAAGGTAAGAAGATTGGAAAGGTAGAAAGAGGTCAAGTTGTGCAGAGTTTTAAAATGTCAAAGAAGGACTATATTTTACCCTGGAAGTAATAGGGAAGCAGAGAATCTACTGGGGGAGCTGACATAGTCAGATCTATGCTTTAGGAAAATCACTTTGGCAACTGAATGGAATATAGACTGGAGTGGGAAAAGATCTGAGGCAAAGACATTAATTGAATTGCAATTGTCTAGGAGGTGAAAGGTGATGAGAGCTGACCTAGATAGCGGCTAGTGGAGAAAAGAGGACTTATGTTAGAGATGATGTAGAGGAAGAACTGACAACATCTGGAGACTGATAGGATAAGTGGGGTGAGCAAGGGGAGTTGACAATAACAGGGAAGTTCAGAAGAGGAGAGGGTTTGAAGAGAAAGATATTAGCTAGTTTTTGGACATAATGGGTTTGTTAGGAACTATGCTAGATGCTGGGAATAAAAAATAAAAATGTAACAGTTGCTGTCCTCAAGGAGCTTACATTCTTTTGGGGGAGGGGGAACAACATATACACTTAATACAAAATATACATAATGTTTCCTGAGGGCCAGCATGTGGAAACATTTCAAGGAATCAAATATATATTAAAAATTGAAGCTGAATTTTGATTTAAAATGCTTTTGCCTAAACACATAAACATGAAATCAGATTAAATGATACTATAAACTTCCCATCACAAACATGTTACTTTCATAGCTGACTCCACTTTCATATATAAGCATATTTTCTTATGTGAATCTTATGAAAGGTAATTTGAACTCAACTTGACAATTAAGACCTGAATTAATAAAGTTAAACTTGCCTTGTCATGATATAAACTTTTAAAAAAGAAGTCACAGCAAAAGTTCGAGTCAACTTTATTTTGCTAAATAAAATTTCAGTTGTTTCTCAGTAATGTCAGACTCTTCATGATGACATTTGGAGTTCTCTTGGCAGAGATAGTGGAGTGGTTTTTCCATTTCCTACTCCACTTCATTTTAGAGATGAGGAAACTGAGGCAAAGTTAAGAGACTTGCTCAGGGTCACAAGGCTAATAAGTGCCTAAGCCAAGAACTTTATCTCCCAGCTGCTCACCTTATACTGTTTATAACATACCATTGTTAACACTTCCATTTTTGCTATGCAAATGGATACTTAAGAAACTCTGTTGACTATTACTTTTGAATTTTTATGTAGCCAGCCACTTTTGAAAAACTGAGTCCTTTAAAAAAAAAGTCAGTGAAATAAGTCCAAAAGCAAAACTCAAGTGGGGAAATACTTAAGTTTTTACATCCATATTGCCCATTTCAGATTGGTCATCATAGTATTTCTGCCATCATCATAAAGTGTCTAGAAACACAAAACAATCATAAAATATCCAAGAGTGATCAGAGAATTAAAAAAAAATCCAGGATGAGCAAATCAAGGTATGAGGCACTGATATATCTATATATAGATAGACAGAGAGATAGATAGATCGATCATGTCATTTTTATCCCAAACCACAATGAAAAATGGATGACTAAAATGTAGCATTTCTTTGGTTATAACACCTAATAATGTGGTCTCATGTCTACATCAGACCAAAGGAACATGAAATAACCAAATAAACAGAAGTCCCTCTCACTGTCATTCCATGTATTCTGTATGGTGATGTCCCACTAAAAATCAAAGAAAACTGGTGTTGATAACTACCACTATTACCATCAGAGAGTTTAATAATAAATTTAACCAAACTGTAATCTAAGCATCTTCATTGTTCTTCCTTCAAGTTTTAGTTCTTTTGTTTCTTCACTAAAGATTTCCCGGATTTCTTCTGTAATCTCTTTTCCTCTCAATTTCCTAATATAAAAATTGGTTTAAAATCCAAACTAACATGATTAGGCACTTAAAATGTCCTCCTTCCACCTAACTGAAGCCTACCCAACTGGTTAAGATTATCCCCCTGCCCTGCAGTGAAAAGTTACATTGACAATTTGTTCAACAAGCACATATTAAGTGCCTTAGCTGCACAAAGACAAAAGATGAAGAAGTCTTGGCCCTCAAGGACTTTATATTCTATTGGAGGTGAGACAAAGGGGAAGAGAAGACAAACCCATGTGACATAAATAAAGTTAAAATAACTGACTATTCATTAGGTGCCTGAAACCAAAGGAATTCTATTTATCCTATGTTTATTCTAATCTATCATCAAATCTATTAATGATTGACACACTGAAAAGTGGCTGAAACTATGCTCACTATAGGTTGGTATAACGGTAAAGCTTATCTTCCTGTCTGCTGTAATTTAAAATCTCATGGACCCTAACCATTTCCTTTAACCCTACCCTCCAGGTTCTTATCCTCAGGGCCTCTCAGCATCTATCTACAAAGCTCTAGGTAGGTCTAGTTACTGGGACTGATAAGTGTTTTCCAGACATCAAGACCCATAAGGTAGTAAATTGGGTGGAGGATCTGCATGCTCAATTACCTTTGTTTATAGAAAACTGATTTATAGATTATCAATAAATTCCTTAACTGGATCAACTCAATGTGAAATTCTACCTCTATGTCCGGTAATTCCAGATTTGAATGTTGATCAGCTTTCAGGAAAAGTGTGGTTCACACATCCTGCTTTATTTGAGAAAGCTAAGTTCACCTCCTTGTCCCTGAGCAACAATCTCTTCTGGCAACATCTCATAACAGTATCCAGTCTTTGACTAAGTACTTGAAAAACTGGAGGTACTGTTCAGTCATTTCAGTTGCGTCCAACTCCTCATGACCTCATTTGGCATTTTCTTGACAAAGGTAATGGAATAGTGTGCCATTTCCTTCTCTAGTTCATTTTACAGATGAGAAACAGAGGCAAAAAGGGTTGGGTAACTTTCCCAGGGTCCAACAGTAAGTGTCTGAGGCTAGATTTGAACTTAGAGAGATGAGTCTTCCTGACTTCAGACCTGGCACTCTATCCACTGTGCCAACTAGCTGCTTAGAAAACTTACCTAGTACTTATCAGCATTCACCTGACTCTTAACATACAGCCTAGTATATTTCCAAGGGTCAATCTTTCTGTCTTCAACTAGGCTGTATTCACCATGAAGGTAGGGACTCTGCCTTGTATTTCTTTATATTCTCATAAATGCTCAAAAATACTTAATGATCTAATAGTAAAATAATTAGGTTAATCAAATTCTAGTGAGTCTGGAATTATTTAATTATTTTATCTGTACCTTTAATTTGTTATTGTTCAGTTGTTTCAGTAGTGTCCGACTCTTCATAACCCTATTTGGGGTTTTCCTGGCAGTGATACTGGAGTGATTTGCCATTTCCTTCTCCTGCTCATTTTACAGATGAGGAAACTGAGTTAAACAGGGTTAAATGACTTGCCCAGGGTCAGACGACTAGTAAGTGTCTTTGAACTAGGGACGATGAGTCTTCCTGACTCCAGGCCCAGCACCCCATCTATCCGTTGTGCTACCAAGCTAACATTTAACTCCGTAGCTCTAGTTCGGTCACTATCTAAACTCACACATGTAGAACCACGTAGGACAAAAGTACAACAAGCAATAAACACAGTAACGACTTGTGACGGGTTTGCAGCACCTTTTGTCTTACGGGAGGATCTCAGCTTACAAGTTACCCTTCAAAATGAGAAAATACACTCTATAAACATTAAAACAAAGAAGTCAATAAAATTTAAAGGTTTAAAGGAGCACTAATAAAATTTTAGTTTAGCCAAAGAACTCCTCTGATCTACTCTGTCTTCAACATTGTAGAGAAGCAAAACGTTAGAAAATATCCAGTAGCTATACTCTTCATGTTACATATAACGCAATTCAAAAATTTAAGATTACAAAAGGGTTAGAAATATAAATTTAACCCTATTTTTAAAATGCGATTTTTAATACAAGTATTTTTACAGTGGTCTAAAAGACTAGAAAGACATATGATCTTTAAAAAAGATTAACTTTACCTCCTCTTACAAAGCCATTGGTAGCTATTGCTGAAGTAGACAATCCTGTGATGGTGGTGACAACAGTGGCCATTGCTATAACAAGAACTGACAGACCTTTGGAGGAAAAGAAATAGATGTTTTAATAGTTAATAAAAAATTGTTTTAGAATAGAGAAAACATATATAAATCACACTTCTGGGATACTACATCTAGAATTTCTTATCTATTGAGTCAATTAGAGACAATATGGTACAGATGAAAGAGATTTATTCCTGTAGTCTGTCCAGGTCAATCTCTGCCTTTCCCTATCTATGTCACTTAGAGTAAGTTACAAACTGTGTGTCAGTTTGGCTACCTATAAAATGGAGAAAACTGTACTTACTTCTACCTACTTCACAGGGTTGTTCGTAGGAAAAGTATTCTGTAAATCACAAAGCTCTATAAATATAATACAAATTAAAACCTTCAGTTAATTTCATAACTAAAAATAGATTTTAAAAAACTACTCTTATGAGGATGAAGTCATCATAGGATCACTACTGCAACACTGATACAAAGGAGAATATTGTTCACAATGTCTGTGTTTCTTCTTAATCTTATGTCATAAGGCAAAACAAAGTACTGTTGAACATGCACCACCATTCTTCCATGCTACCTAAATAATTCCCAGCTAAATGAAACAGCATAAAGGTGTACCTACCTATCCCAGCCTGCCCCACAATCCATGACAGTCTGATGAAGAGCATCACACCCCAAATGTTTAACATACATCGTACCTGGGAAAGGAATAACACGTACAGATGGGATTGAAAATGCAGTGAAAAACTAATATCCAATGGCAGTTTCATAAGCAATTGCTATAAAGCTATTTTTGTTTTAGTCAAGAGATTAAACATAATACAATAAAAACTTGGGACAGAAAAGAAGGAAAAATCTAGGAATCCAAGAAATAAAAACAAAAGACAAATGCTTTTCACCAACATTTGACACTATCAGAAGCCACAAGTCAAGAACAAGATAATATGAATATTCTGAAGATCTTTATGATATTGCTTTCCTAAAAACTGTTCAACCAAATTCTATTTTTCTCATTCCTTTACTTTACACAGATTTTAACCACTACTTTCCAAATGTAAGATTATAAACCTGACATAATCCTTCTCAAGAAGCCTTTTTAAAAAATGATTTTTGAAGCCAAGTATCTAAGATACAAGGGTAGGCAAAGTAACATTACCCAGTACAACTTCATATCTACCTTGGCTCATATCCCAGAATCATAGAACCTGAGAGCAGAAGAGACCATAGCTGTCTGCCCTATCCATAGAGGTCCTTCCACTATAAACATCTCAGAAGTGGCCATTCAGGTGTGGCTTCAAAACCCCCAAGGAGGAGAAAACCATCAATTTTTAAGGAATCCTGATCCACTTTGGGACAGCTCCCACTGTTAGGAAGTTGGTGCTGACATGAAGGCTAAATTTGCCTCTTTAAAATTTCCCACAGGTCCTGTTTCTGACTTGGGCCAAACAAACCAAAAAAATCTAATATATCCCCCACTAACACCCGTGTCCCCCTTCCTGGAATCTTCTCTTCTCCAGACTAAACATGTCCAGTTCTTTCAACTGATTCTTATCTGACAGGGAGTTCAGGCGCTTAAGGGGGCCTTATAGCCCCCAACTACCACTGTGGCTACTCTCCAGCTTACTAATGGTCTTTTTAAAACTCTGGCAACCAGAAGTGGACACAATACTAAAGATGAGGACTGCCAAGGGAAAAGGAGAATGGAACTATTATCTCCCTATTCCTAGAAGCTATGACCCAAGGTCACTGCCACATCACACGGTCAACTCATATTGAGTTTGCAGCCCTCTATAATCTCCAGATCTCTTTTACACAATGGTTATCTAACCATACTTCCTCATCTTGTATTTGTGAAGCTGATCTTTCCTACCCAAATATAAGAATTAACATGTATCCCTATTTAATTTCACTTTATTAGATTCAGTCCAATGCCCTAGAGACTGTAATGATCATTTTGGATTCTGGCTCTTTCATCTACTGTGGTAGTCATCCCTCCAGTCTTGTGTCTGGATCTGCAAATTTGATGAGCATGTCATCTATCTATGGCTTTGTCCAAGTTGCTAATAAAAACATTAACTAGAACAGAGCTAAACACACATCCCAGGTTACTCCTTAACTAAGCCCTCCTTCCACAAGGACACTGAGTCATCTCATTAGCAATATACTAAATCTCACTACCAGATTCCCAGCTAGATAATACAGATGTCCTTCTCAGAAGGACATGTATTCAACCCTTCTATGCCAATTCTCTCTCAAGACCTCATTCCTAATAAAAAGGGACAAATTAATCCTCCATTGTTTGCTACTTAGGGGAAGGAGAAAAGGCATTACTTTTTTCCTTCATTCCAGCTCTGATAAACTATATTATTAACTATTATTAACACTGCAACTTCCTAACAATTGCTCCTAAAAAAAGGCACCAGCTCTGTACCTCACACTACTCTTTTTTGACTTTATGGTTCCTATTAGCTAACATCCTCATTCCTAACTTTCATAAGGAAAATAGGCAAAATGTGTAAAAATCACAAATTCCACTTCTAAGTGCACATAAGATTCTAACTGATCTAAGTGGACTGTTAAATACATTTTACCATCAATTCAAGAGGTATTTATTAAGTACTTATCGCACGTAAAGTACTGCACTATGGCAAACCTTGAAAGCGTGCGCGCGCGCGCACACACACACACAGTCCCTGCCCTACTGGGGGAGCATATTACATGCACAGACAGGTAAGTAAACCCAACGTATATATAAAGCTGACAATTTCAAGGGACAGAAAATACTAAACAACTAATTGGGTAAGGTGGGAATCAGGAAATGCTACAGAAGGGTTTTAGATGAAGAAGAAAACTGAGAAAAGACAAGGAGATAGGAGATGTCATGACCCTCTTGGGCCAAAATGAAGTCATGTGAAATAAGATCAGAAAACCAGGTGGGAGCTATAGAAGCAATGGCTTTCAATGTCAGTAAAGACATGGAATGTGACTCAGGTAGTAAACTGGCACGTTGAATAACAATTTGTACACTGTTTTTACACTTTTTATTTTTTATCTGAACCTGTGATTTCATTGATGTAGGGAACTCACTAGTGCATCAGTTTCCTCCACCTGATGCATGTCACCAGCTATTTAGAGTTTACAGTTTTAGAGAGATGCCTGGGACTGACAGAGAGGTTAAGTGCTTACCCAAGCTAATATGTCTGAAGCAGACTTGAACTCAAGTCTTCCTGACCATTTGTTGACCATACTATACTACCTCTCCACTTTCACAAAGTAGAGACTTAAACACTGAATGAGCTGATTACATCAGTGACAGAAACATCTGTTTGGTCTTATAATCTATTAATAACAAATAGCAAAGACTGCCTAGGTACAAGTTAATATCATCTTTTCCTAAAGTATTAAGAGTTCAATTGGGAAAAACAATGAACTTTCTTGAGAACTCATTGATATACATAAATAATACTTTACAAATAACTAAAATTAAATTAAACAATTAGACAAAAATTAATAAAGCACCTACTATATCCATGAAATTTTTAGGTTCTGGGAATACAAAAACATAAAATAGCTCTTGAGGAAGAAGCTCACATCCTATGATGGAATACAATAGGTATGTAAAAAAGTAAATAAAAATACTGAACACACAATCATAAAGTAATGCAAAATAACTTCAAAAGGGAGAGAGAGTTAATAACTGGAGGGAATCAAGAAAAGCCTTACATAAGAAGAAGCACCCAAACCGTGCTTTATGGGAAGCTACCCTGGTAAGTATTAAAATGTCTATATACTTACTAGAACACCCTTTATCCAGCCAAACTTCACCACACCTTTACTTTCTGCAGTGTAAGTTACTACAGCCTCTCTGGTTGGAGTACCTTCTTCTCCATTTGCAAAACCATCCTCAAAAGGTTCCTGGTTAGAACAAAAAGAAGAAATTTTAAATTTATGGATTATTCAAGAATATTTTTCAAAAGATGATTTCAGAAAGAGAATTTAATTTTTAATTGGGACTATATATTTTTAAGTTATCCAATTGCCTGTCAACATAGAGAAATTTTAGGACAATGCTTTAAGCAAAGGCATTCAACAAATGACCCAGTCTTTTTTAAAAAAGACACTTTGAAGAGCTTAATGAAGAAAACCCATATTAAAACAAAGAAAGGCCTCCCATAGCCCGTTATTTTGAAAATGGAAAAAAGTCTGACAATTTTTTCTTTCATTTTCTTTTTAAACCAGTGGGAGTTTGAGAGTGTCAGAGTAATATTTGCCAATGGCCAGGCTAGTTAATTCGGCAAGTTCAATACGAGATTATTTGCTGTGTTTAATAAGAACGTATGTGTAGAACTCATATAAGACTGCATGCCATCTTGAGGAGGGAGGGGGAGAAAATTTAAGACTTAGGGAAGTAAGCGTAGAAAACTGAAAGCAAATAAGTTAATTAAAAAAAAACATGATTATTTCCTTTTTGTAGTTGCTCCTCTGGGAAGCTCATCTAATCTTATCAACCATGTTTAAGTTACCAACCATGTTTAAACAGGAGTCTTCCAAATGTATATCCCTAACACAACCTGTGACCTGCCCTCCAGTCTTACACATCTACAGTACTTGGATGTGGTTCCAATCCTGGAAATCTTCTCATGATAAAATATTAAGTTCTCTAACCTCCTCCTCCCCGCTCCCCAAACTGGCATGCATTACATATCAGGCACACTATTTTCCCTAAAATTTTCCAAAGTTTATATAAATCTGTCTCTCTACTGCCCCTGTAAGTGACAAAATTCTGTCAATTCCTTAAAGTTTCTGGATTCTAGATGATACCAGAATGCAGAGTTCCTCCTAAGAATCTATTACCATTTGCAGCAGCTCTAGAAAACAAAAGAGAACTGAATCGATCCTAAAATGTGTTGGCCTCCTTGGGGCAATGACTATTTGGCAGGCCTCAGGATATATACAAATAACCAAATAGGACCAATCTTCAGTCTGTGAAATCTGATATCAACTCAAATACAACTCAAATATTTAATGGGCAACTTTGTGTTGTTGTATTTGTCCTTGGATCTTGAAGAGGACCATGACATCAAGATGATGACATGACTTGTACTTGACTTTGATTTGTGTGAGGGAGGCTGAAGATTTGCAGCAATCTTGAGAATGGGCAACTGATGCTTATTTGAACATGGTCTTCTTTATGTAAACAATCACATTAATCATCTCAATCAATTTCTTTCCTTATCTATATCTATACACACACACACACACACACACACACACAACAGGGATAACATAGGAGAAAGAAGAAACTAAAAGCTATGTTTCAGAAACCCTAATGTCCAAGGCATTCAAACCCCACAAAAGAATCAAATTATCTAACCTTAACCACCATCCTTGGTCCTGAGATTGTTTTGTTTTGTCTTTAAAAGGGGGACAAATTTGAAAGCAAAAACAACTATCAATGTGCAAGAGTACAGTCTAGAATCCATATTTATATTATAAAAGCATAGTTTTTAAATCTCAAAAATTTCAGATTCTAAAGACTACATCTAAGTCAAAGAACTTTGACTTGACTAGACTTTAATAATATTGTAGTCAAGGCAGTTTTTAAGAAAATTGCTTTTTTTTAAATGAGGTCTTTTATTTTCATAGCTTTCTATAAAGGTAAATGATATAATGAAAAGGAGCTCTGCTTTTTCATTTTCAAATGCAAATATCTGTATAGCCTCAGAGAATGAGTTGCTGTGAGCAGCCTGAATTCCACAAAAACTTTGTTAACCATTTTGGCTATCAGTCTTTCAGAAACACATTGCACACTTTTCTGTCTTCTTACAGTACAGAAAAAAATTTAAGCTTTTCTTGATGACCCAAGATCATGATTATGTACATCAACTATAATAATTTTTAAAAGACTACTTCTTATACTGTACAAAAACAGTAATAGCAGTTCAAGTACATCAAACTGTACTCAGCTAAGTTCAATAACCCCAAACTACTGTGCTTTAAGTTATGTCTGTTTTTATAGTCATGTATTCCTTACATCTTCAGAGCTATCATTTCTCCCTATCAGGACACGAATTGGTCATCTTTCCTATTTTAATATACACCAAAGAGGTTTATAAATCATGCATTTCATAAACATATGTAAAGGAAGCATAAACTGGCTAAGTGAGAGTTAAGGGGTTTGTCTTGTACATGAGCTTCTTCAGAGCATGAACTTTCACATTCATCCTCACTCCACTTCCCTGGTTCTCAGCTAAATTTGAGGTAAGATGGTCAGACAGACTCATAGGTTGGCAAGGTGAATGAAAATATCTCATTAAAGCCAAAATCTTAATGTTTGAAGGGACGTTTAGTATATAAATTTTGGTTTATAAACCAGTAAATCTGTCCTAATGATGTGAACCACATAATACAACTGTTCTGGAGAAAAGATAGAATCAAAATAATTTTAATTTATTAATTCATAACTGAAATTGATAATTGTTCTATTGTTAAATACTGCTATGCCATGATCAGCACTATTTATTTTGTTATGGCTTAAAACTTAAGATCATCCAAAATACTTTATATGTGCTACAACTGCACAATAAACAGATTTTTGGATAGTTATCTCCTTACCTCTATGAAAAGAAAATCAAGGAATATGTACAGATTTACTAATAAGCTACTGTTGTCAGTGCTCACCATATAAGTGGGTGCCTTTTTAGGAATGCAGAAACAAGGAGGCATTTTAAAATTTCTACTGTAGGTGTGTGTTGGAATTCCACTTCTGAGTTAAAGATCTGCAAGTAATCTTAAACTTGACTGTCACCTAGCCTATGGGAAATTATTTAGATAATAAAATTAAATTTTCCTCTATCATTTATAATATGGAGACTTTAAAAATCAGGATTCCTACTACAAAATAACAAAAATAAAAGATCAAATTTCCCCACTATTTCCGCGAGCAGAATATGGATCAAGAAAGTAAGACAAAAGTTTATCCAAACTAAAATATCCCTAAAAATCTTCATTTCTCTTTTCCAGCTTCCCATGAAGTTCAGAAATAAGAGGGCTCATATCCCTTTCTGGAGTTAAAAAAAAACAAAACACAACAAAAGTAAGTGTTAAGGGGAAAAGTTGTTATTGACATAGGAAGCCTTCCTAGTGAAGATGACATTTGAATTTGGCTTTGAAATGTGGGTAGGAATTCAAAAAGGTCCAAAAGGGAAGAGAAGCATTCCAGGCACCAAGACCATGCTGAAGAAAAGCAGAGAAGCCCAAGGATGCATGGAACATCCAGAGAACAGAAATCAGTTTGCCTGGAGCCATAGGTGCATGGAGGATAGTATATTTGAGAATGTTGGAAAGGGTGATGCTAGATTACAAACTGCTTCAAAAACCAGGCAAAAATAACTTCAGAACTTTATTTCATGTGCAATCAGAAAACATTAAATATTTTTGAGGAGCAAGAACAGAATGTGTTGACAGCAGGTGGTGGGGAAGTGGGGAGGTCTTTTTGAGATGGTTTCTCAGTCAGTCCATAAACATTAAATGTGTGCCACAGGTATTGTGCTAAACACTGGGGATACAAAAAAAAAGGCAAAAGACAGTCTCTGTCCTCAAGGAGCTCACAGCATAATACTGATGGAAACCACAAGCAAACAACTGTGTACAAACATGCTATGTACAAGATAAAGAAATAATTAACAGAGGGAAGATCCTCGAATTAAGAGGGGTTGGGCCACTTTTTGTAGAAGATGGGATTTTAACTGAGAGTTAGAGGAAGCCAGGGAGGTCAAGTAGGCAGAATGAATGAGGGAGAGTACTCCAGACATGGGGGACAGCCAGAGAAAATGCCCAGAGCTGAGAGATGGAGCGTCTTGTTCATGCAACATAGCCAAGAGGCTGGTGTGACTGAATCACAGTATCTGTCAGGGAGCAAGGCACATGAAGACTGGAAAAGTAAGAGGTGGTTGGTTACAAAGAACTTTGAAGGTCAGATAGAACATTTTGTATCAATAGGAGCTGCTGAAGTTTACTGAATAGGGAGTCTGGTGGTGACATGGAAAACCTCAGCTTTAGGAAAATTATTTTGGTGGTGGAATGGAAGACTGACTGGAGTCAGGAGTGGGTCTGAGGCAGGTAGACCCATCAGCGGGTTATTGTTAACTCTGCAACTCCTCTACCAATTGCCCCTGAAAGTGACGGAGGACTAGGAAGCAAAGCTCAAGCTGTGTTCCTTGCCTTACTCTTTTGGGTTCCAGTGTTTCCATCAGTTGCCAATCACATACCCAACTTTCATAAGTGGAATAGGCAAAATGTATAAAAATTACAAATTCAACTTCCAAGTGCACATCAGTGTCTAGGTATGAAGTGATGAAGGACTGCACCAGAATAGTGGCAGTGTCAGAGAAGAGGAAAGATACTGCAAAGCTGAAACTGACAGGTTTTGGCACCCAACAGGATGAGCACGTGCGCGCGCGCGCGCGTGCGCGTGTGCATTCAAAGACACAAAGGAGTAGAGGAAGACACCTGGCTTGTAAGCTCAAGGGAATGGGAGAATACTATTTCTCTCTACAGTGATAGGGAAAGGGGATCGGGGTAAAGATGATGAGTTCTGTTTTAAATATGATGAGGTTAAGATGTCTGGACATCCAGTTCAAGATGTCTAAAATACACTTTGGAGATACAAGACTGCAGGTCTACCTATCCAGCAGAAGAAAAGGATAGGGAGAGTTGAGAAATGTTAGCATACAGATGGTAATTCAATTCATCAGAGCTGATGAAATCATCAAATGAAGTAGTACAGGGGAAGAGGACAAGACCCCTGAGGAACACCTATAGTTCAGAGGGCATGATCTGGAGAGGATCCAGTAAAGGAAACTGAGAAGGAACTGATAGGAAAGACAAGAACCATGAAAGAGTAGTAATCTGAAACCCTAAGGAGAAGAGAATACCAAGGAGGAGAGGGTGATCAATAATGCTACAGGTTGCAAAGGGGTTGAGGAGAATGAAGACTGAGAAAAGGTCACTGCATTTGGCAAATCCGAATCTTCCCTGAATATGTGCAGTCCTAAAGATTTGAAGGGATTCTCAGTTAGGCTATAGGTTACACACACTTAAGCATGGTATGCACTGTCAAAATGGAAAGCCAGATCTGTTTCTATGCATGGCTAGTTAAGAATGGACTCAAGAATTTTATAAGGATTCTAAAATTGTCAGATTTCAGACTATGAAACCATTTACAAATGGTATTTCAAAATGTCTTATCAACCTCACAATGAGAAAGATACAATGAGAAAGATATACTTAGTATATTACCAAATTTTTTATAATTTTATATGAAAGGCCACACACAGATTTGTCTGAATGGCAGAAAGATGGTAGTACTCCCCTAAATATTAAAAACAGAAGAAAGCCTCAAGCCCCTGCTCTACAAGGTATTTATGGAAGAATACCGACATGAACCCTACAGGATGAATCTCAGGAGTTTCAACCTATATCAGTAGAGGAACTCAGCACAAGGGGGAAATAATGACTCTACCAAATCTCACAAAAACCCTTTTGTTCCCAAATGATTTAAATTCCTTTGAATTATTCTGATTATCATATTTCTCACTATTTTATATCCAAAAGAGAAAAGGAAATTGTCAGTGAGCTACAACTATGGCCTTTTACTTTAAATTTGAGGAGGCAAATAATTACAAGCTTCTAGGAATTTCAGTAATTGAGAGCTTCAGATGTATTATCAAATATATATCGGGCAGAATAATGAAGAAAAAAGTAAAATGACACAGAAAAACAAAAAAAAAGTTTTCTAAAATTTAAACTCCTTCATTTTTTATATAATTTGCACCATCAAAACCATTACCATTATTAACACCTGACATTCATACAGCACTTTATATCTTATTTGAAAATCACAACCACTCTGAGATACAGGTTATTACTTACATTTTATGAATAGCGATACTGAAGCACATCAGGGGTATGCAGAAACCAAGTCTCTTCTGGACTCTGAAGTCAGCACCCTATCCACTAGGTTAAAATAAAATGCTTTTTAAGTAGACTGTCACTTCAAGCTCTATTTTACTTTCTATATGTCCATATGTTTGAAGACTGAAACCGAAAAGCTACACGATCTGATGTGAAGAAAAACCAATTTGTAGATGATCATCAGCATGATTTCTGAAATCACCCGATCTGTAGGAGTGTCTATCAGCATTTCTGACATCCTTCTTGGCAATCATATTCTCAAATTGGAGATCATTTTTACACAGGTGACAAGTTAAATATTTCTTTAAAAGTTCACATAGTCTCATTAAGTACTACTATCTCTTAAGCAAATGTGTTTTTCTTAGCAAGTGAGGTTCAATCCACCCTAATATTGTAGGGCCAAGTAAATGCTCAATATCCTGAAAACCACTGATTGGGAAAGTAAGTAAAATTAGAACTCAATTCCAATCTTCTTTCCCTTCTCAGCTATGCTCTGACTCATCAGACTGACATCACAACTCGGCTGTCTTCATCCCTCCATCACACTAGCCCCCTTCTCCCATTGGTGAATACCTTCTGCTGGGGCTTTAGTCCCTTCCGAGCTTCCCTCAGACTTCACCACACTCTTCATCCCCCAGGAAGGATGCCATTCTCTGGTCCTTTTTGCTTTCTTTTATGTTGTCTTCCCTCATTAGAATAGAAATTCCTTGAGGGCAGGGACTTCCTTTTGCTTTTATTAGTATCTTAGCACTTAGCATGATGGCACAAAATGACTGCAGCCTGACTGATTATAGCCCCCTTCTAGATATTCTCTCCTCTCAAGGTTGTTATGACATTGCTTTCTCTCTTCTTGTTTCTTCTTCCTATCAACTTGACCACACCTTTTCCATCTCCACCACTGGATCTTCAAACAGATTACACTCACCAACTGTGGGAATTCCTCAAAAATGTGTCCTAGACCCTCTTCTCTTTTCCCTCTATTCAATTATCATTTCTATGTTCATGGTTTTCAAATCTACTTCTCTCTCCTAACCTCCAAACTTACATCTGACATTTTGAACTGGATGTTCCATAGATATCTTAAACTCAACATGTCCAAAACTGAACTCACAGTTCTTCCAAACTTCCTTATTACCACCGATGGCGCCATTATCCCTTTTGGTCCCCCAGGCTCCTAGTCTTAATGTTATCCTTGACTCCTTCTTCTTCCCCTCTATATGCAATCTGTTGCTAATGTTGATTTTACCTTAGCAACATCTTTTGATTATGCCCCTTTCTCTCCTGCTATCACCAGCAGGCCTTCCATCTCCCTCATGCCTAGACTATTTTAACAATCTACTGGTGGGCTGCACCAGCCGGAAGTTTCCAGTCCAACCACTGAAGTTTTTTTTCATAAAGTTCAGGTCACACTATATTCTCAAATTCCAACAGTTTCTTATATCCTCCAGAATCAAATATAAAATCCTGTTTTTGAAATTCAAAGTCCTTCAACAAACCTAGCCCTCCTCATATTCCCCCTTCCCCCTTACAATCCACCCCATTCTCTTTGATGTGGTGACCCTGGCTACCTTGTTGTTCCTAGGAACAAAACACTATCTCCTAACTATAGGCATTTTCACTAACTGTCCTTCACACATGGAATGTTCTTCCTCATCTCCATCTGCTGGCCTCATTCAAAATCCCAAGTAAACTCCTCTTAATTCTAGTACCTTCTCTCTATTGATTATTTCCTATTTATCCTCCAGCTTGTCTGCATAAAGTTGCTTGTTTGTACACAATATTACGTTAAACTGTGAGTTCCTTGAGTCTGGGATCTTCTTTTATCTTTCTTTGTATTATGACGTGCTTAGAGTAGAGGGACACAATAGGCCCTTAAAGTTTACTGATCCACAAATGCTTGTTGTATGAAATCTCTAAACAGTTTTCATAATAATTATTACTTTGAGGCACGATTTCCTCATTTGTAAAAATGAAGACAATCAAGCCTTTAACACTGCTCACCTCACAGAGTTTTTTAATGAGAAAGGACATATCAAAGTTAATGAAACAAACCCGTCACTTCACTGGTATTGAGAACTACCTTTAAGTCACTGTCTTAGGGAGCTACCCTAGGCACCAAAAGGGTGAGTGACTAACCCAATTCAAATAGGCAGTATATTTAACAGGTGGGACTTGAACCCAGGTCTTTGTAACTGACTGACTGTTTACTAGGGTCTCTAGGACCACTTAAAAATTGCTGCAGTAAGTAGGTACTTCTTGCATCTTTCTCAATGTTTTCAGTTCTCCCCTACAACCTTTCCAAGTAATCAAAATGAACAATTCTTATTGCCAAAGCCACCCATTAAAAAATGTGTCCTTTAGAAACTCCTTAAGCCTTTAGAATCTGTCTGTATCTGTCACTAAGAAAAAACCATACAATGTGGCTTTAAGGATATTTGAGCTAAGATAATCAGAATTTATAAAACAAACCCATAACTGTGAAAGAAGATAGTCTAGAGAACCTAGTATTTTAGAACTGGATGATCTTTAGCTCTAAGGGACACCTTCCCACCTTTCAGAGATCAATCTAAATAAAATTTATTAAGTACCTACTAAGTGGTAGACATTATGCCAAGCATCAGGGACAAAAAGATAAAAATGAAAGTCCCTTTCTTCAAGGAGCTTATGTTTACATAGGGAGACAATACACACATATAAAATATGAACAAAATAAATAAATAAATACAAGGGAAATTTGGAGAGAAGCATTGGTGGCTTAAAGAAATTCATGACTTTTATCTTCTAAGTAAAACACTAAACTTAAAAACACTCATGCTTGCAATTTTTAAGCAGAAATAAAACCTGTTATCTTTAGCCTACTTTAAAAAAATCAACAAATTATATTTGCAGGATGAAGAGATGAATTATAAGGTCTGTGAAATCAGTGATTTTTCTCTGCTGGTTAAAATGCTTCAACACTTCTACATTATTAAGTGATAAAAAGTTCAACAATAAAGATGCTAATTCTTCACTGAGAAAAGTTATTGAATGAAAAAATGAAGTTTGTATATAGTTTAAATTTTAATTTTAAAATAGTCCTAGGGCAGCTAGGTAGTGCAGTGCATAGAGTACCAGTCCTGGAATCAGGAGGACCTTTGTTCAAATTCAGCCTCAGACACTTGACATAAGCTGTGTGACCTTGGACAAGTCACTTAACCCCAACTGCCTTGCCTTCCCCCTCAAAAAAAAAAGTCCTAACGTGTCTGACTCTTTATATTCTAGTCTATCCCAAAATGTTTGAGCCACAGATATCCATTTACTCTGCCACATGATGACAGTCTTTGGAAATTGTACTAAAGGTTTTCCATTATGTGGTCTGTTAAATGAACATCTGAATTCTGGCAAACCAGTCTATTTATCTTTTTGTAGAGTAAATTATTTTACCACATGCTAAGTTAAAATGTTTAAACTTAAAAGAATTTGACAGCTAATAAAAATGACAGGTGTATACTAAGTATCTATTACTTATTACTGAGGAAATGTCAAATAAAAACAGAAAAAAACAATACAATTTGGGTTTGATTCTAATCAAACTTCCACTGATAAATACTATTAGATTTTTAGTCCTTGTTTATTTAGTTTTACACGCATTTATCATACTCCCTTCTACTGCTTCATCCTTCAAATGAAAAATGTATTTTTCACAACAAAAAATAAAACTTTCATATATACTAAATACGTATAGTCCAGTAAAACAAATTCCCATAAGGGCCATGTCTAAAAACTTATGTCTCATGCATTTCAAGCTCGTCACTGTTCTGGATAAGAGAAAGGTGGCATGTTTCAGCTTCAGTTTCCTGGACTCATGGTTTGTCACTGAATTGAAAAATTCCTAGTCTTTTGGTTGTCTTTTTTCATAATGTCACTGTGTAAATCATTCTAGCTCTGTTTACTTCACTATGCATTAGTTCAGAGGTTTTCCAAATTTCCTCTGAAAATGTCTGTTCTGTTTCTTATGACACAATAACATTCCATTAAATTCATATACCACAAGTTGTTTACTTATTCCCCAGTATTAGTTTGCCCTCTTCATTTCCAGCTATACTTAAAATGATAAAGGTATATATAGGGCCTACAAATAATAAAGCTGGGTCAAGAGGTATGCACAACATCGTAATTTTGGGGGCAAAATTTCAAAATGATTTCCAGAGAGTCTAGATCAATTCACTTCTGTTTTCCCACAGTACCTCCAATACTTGTTGTTTTCCTCTTTTGGCATCAATGCTAATTTAATGGGTGGAACCTCAGCTGATTCAATTTTTATAAGTGATTGAGTATTTTTTTCATATAGTTGTGATATATTAGATTTCTTCCTTTGAAAACTGCCTATTTAATTCTTCAACCATTTATACACTGGGGAATGGTTTTTAGTCTTAGATGTTTGAATCATTTCTTATGTATCTGGCATATGAGACCTTTATCGGAGAAAACTGCTACAAAGATTTTCCCCCACAACAACTTATTAGATTTGTTTGTGCAAAAACTTTAAAAATACTTTTTACAAAAATTGTCCATTTTATCTTCTATGATCTTCTTTACTGATTGTCTAGGAATGAACTCTCCCTCTATCCATGGATTTAAATGGCAATTTCTCACTTTTCTGTAATTTGCTTATGACACCACCTTTTATGTCTGTATCATGTAGCCATTTGGAGTTCATCTTGTGATACGGTGAGAGATGTTGGTCTATTCCTAATTTCTGCCAAACTGCTTTCCTAACAGTTTTTGTCAAATATTGAGTCATTCTCTGAGTAAAAAGAGTATCTAGGTTTATCAAACACTGTACTATGTTTGTTTGTTTCTGTATGTTGTATATCTAATCAGTTTCACTGATTGACCTCTCTATTTGTTAGCCTGTACCAAATCATTGCAATGTAGATTGAGATTTGGTACTGACTCCCCTTCTTTCCCATTCAAAACAAAACAAGCATTATTACCCTTGGGACTGTTGGCCTTTCCCTCTCCATATGATTTTTTTTGGTTACTTTTTTCTAGTTCTAAAAAGTAACTCGTTAATTGGGAGAGCTTTGAGAAAGTAAATTTATTTAGGTAACATTGTCATTTTTATTATATTAGCTTAACCACTCATGAACAATTACAATTTCTCTAATTATTCAGATTTGTCTTTATTTTTGCAATTACAGCTATATTTACGCACATACACTCCCCCAAATTTTAAACCTTCTGTAGTTCTTTTTAATAGAATTTCTCTTCCTAGTGCTTCCTATTGGATTTTGTAGGCAATATACAGGAATGTTGATGGTGAATTTTATATACTGAAATTTTACTGAATTTATTAATTGTTTATTAACTTATTGACCACTATTAAAATAACTTATTAACTACAATGCATTACTAGTCCGGGTAAAGAAGTCTACAGGTCTATCTCCTTATTTCTCTTTGCTTTACTTGAGTGTTATGAATCTAAGTTCCCCTAGGTCCTAGAATGTCACAATTTTCCCATAATTTCCTTGTAACAATCTATTTTTGGTACTAGTATGGGTTAGATGTAAAACCTAAAGGTTATCTATGTTTTAAAATATAAGTGCTCATTTGGAATTATGCAAATAAAGTGACTAAAATGTCCATACCATTGGAATCAGAGATTCTATTACCAGGGAGTCATTGATTTTATAAAAAAGTTCCCACATACAACAAAATATTTATAGTAGTACTTTTTTAGGTAACAAGAAATGGAAACAAAAATAGATGGTCACAGATTTGGGAATGGCCAAACAAATTGGCTGGCTAACCAAATCGGTTGGCTAACCAAATCGTGACACGTGAATGTGATGTAATATGTTGTAAAAAATGACAAATAAGGTCAATGTAGAGAAAAATGGAAAAACTTACATGAACTGCGGAAGACTGGAGTAAGCAGAGCCAACAAAAAATATATTCAGTGACAATAACAACATAAATGGAAAGAACAATCACCACAAATTAATTGAATATTACAAAATTACAGAATTTAAGTACGTCCCCAAAAGAGATACAAGAAGAACTAATCCTCAGAGACAGAAGGTCTATGGGTATGAAATTTAGCATATATTTTCAAATTTTTAAAAATGTTAATCGATTTCTCTCCCCTACCCCTTTTAAAAAATATTCTATTACATGGAATGGGAGGGTAAAAGTGATAGGATACAGAAGGAAATTTAGGTGATGCAAAATCAAAATATACCAGTAAAATTTTATTTTGGAAGTATAACATGTTCCACCTTCCTTTCAACTGATCACCGTAATGGTGAATTATGGTAAATTACCATTATGTGGGAGTCAAAGGACTGAAGGTTACAGTGTTTTTCACTTTTTTCTTTTTTACACATTCTTCCTATGTTCTACGCCTGGTAATTGTTCCTATTGCTTACAATCTCTCAAGTCATCAGCTTCATTAAACATCAACAATAACAACTTGAGAACAGATAATATATGAGATAGTACATAAAAACTAGTAAATAATTTAAAACTTGGATAAATCAGATTACGGGTGGCAAATAGGATGCTTTTCAGGTAAATATTTGCTGAATAAAAAAAACAAAAAACCAAAACACCTAGTACTCGCTAAATGCAAGACACAATACTAGGAGCTATGGCTAATACAAAAAGACAGAGTAATATAATAAGAAGAGTGTTGGATTTAAAGTACAGAAAACAATTAAAATCTTGGTTCTGCTACTTAATTATGTTATACTTGAATGACCTTGGGTACATCAAGTCTCCTCAATGGGTCTCAGTTTCCTCATCTGTAAATGAAGGGGTTTGTCCCAATGACTAAAGCTCCCCCAGCTATCTTTTATCTGTGATTCCGCCTGGCAATAATGGGCTCCACAGGAGGAAAGAGACATCAGTTCTAAAAGTAGGTAAACAAGTCACCAAACACAAATACCAGCATGCTGGGAGAAAATTTCACTGTAACTTAACCAAAGCTTTAGAAAGGAATAAATATTCATGATGACGGAAACACAATTCCTAATTAATGAATACTACAAATAAAAGGCAAGAGGGAAAAGCATATGTAGCAATTTAATAACAACATTCCTTTCAGTCCAAAACACTTTATTTTCTATTCTGTGACACAGCATTATTTAACATCACTTATAACTATGGGAAACAACTTGAGGAAGCAATGACATTTTTGGAAAGGATTTTTTCCCCCATGATTCAATGGAAATGTCAAGAATCAACTCAATTATCCACATGAAGATGCAGAAACATGTAAGTCACTTATTTTTGGCATTAGAAAAGTCACAGTCATCCTTTCACCATATCTAGCCCTCTCATGCTGGTTTGTCTCCGTAATTTGTCAGACAAGTCATGTGCTAGGCAACATGAAGATGAGAGAGAAGCTACAGTAAAGGAATCATTAAGTACCAGAGAGTATTCTAAACAAGCAGATTACTCAGGATAATAGAGTAGGAATTATAGGAGGTCTTTTAGTCTTTAAGACTCCTCCAGCCTCCAAAATGTGCAAATTCACAGGATACTATTAGAGTTAGAAGGAATCGAAGAGACCATCTGAACTTGATCACTTTACTGACATGGAAACTGAAGTCCAGAAAGTTTAAGTAAACCACCCAAAGTCAGTTAAGAGGTAATTTTGGTTCCTGTTCATTATCCACCTAAGGTGCAAGTTTACCTACTAACTCACTGAGCTGCCTACTGAACTTCTGAGGAGACTCTATTACAGTTCAAAGGAGAGATGCAAGTAATAAAAGTATCATCTGCCAAATAGGAATATTTTAGTCAATGCTATTTCTTCTCTCTCTCTATTTACTGTAGTGTCTCTCTATTTTAGCAGGTTAACTACTAAATTTTTTATCCAGTCCAGACTACTATCTCTAAATATCCTGGAAGACTTAATCCTGGCTCTGGACAAATTATTGAATCTCTATGAACCATGCTTCTTCTGTATAAGGAAAGGGTTGAATCTAGAGATGATCTAAGGTCAATAAGACCATAAAAGTCTTTTCCAGCTTAAAATCCTTTAATGTATCCTCACCTGTGACTAATTTAGTTTGAGATGATGGTAACGTCCCTCTTTTTGCTAATCCCAGTGAACCAGTATATAAATCTGTCACTTCGGATTTATTTTACTACACCAGACAATCAAATATCAAAGTTCTTTCAAAATAGTTCTCAAATAGTTTGTCTTTCTTACAGTCACTGCCATGGTACCACTTCAGTTCAAATCAGGACTGCTTACTACTAGTATGTTAACTTTGTATCCTCACTACTCATTTCACACTCTCTTCCCCAATTCCACCAGATTTTACATACTCACTCTGGGACTTCATTTAACTCCTTCAACAATGAAGACTGACACACGTTCTGAAATTTATAGTCTGAAAGTAGTCAAGGACACAAAACAGTCAAATGACTTTCCCAGAGCTACACAGTCACTGTATCGGAGGAACCAAGGTCTTCATGACCCAAATCAGCTCTCTATAAACTAATCTAGGTAACTCTCTCTAGTATAAACCACCACTTCAATGTCATTTTTCCACAGAATTATTCAATGACTCACTGCTGCCTATAGGGAAAAAAGTCAAGATCCTAAGACTGGCATTCAAGCTCCATCATAATCTAATTCCAAACCACCCTTTTTAACATTCCAATCTCTCATTACACCACCTGCTGCATCCAGACTAGTCTACTCAACTGTGCCGTAATATGCCCCATAAACCTGTTCTCTCTTATTCAAGTCTAGAATGCCTCTGTCCTTTTTTCGCTTATTTAAACTCCATCCATCCTTCAAGGCCTAGCTCAAATCACTGTTTTTCTACAAAGTCATTTTGCATCCTATAGAGATTTCATTTTCTATATAGCTCCTACCACTCAAATTATCTGTACTACCCATTTGGCACTTATCATATATCAAGAAACCACAAGCTCAAATTATTCATAAATATTTAGTTGACTGAACTACCAGTGAAAACATTAAAAAAATTGACTCTCTCTCTCTCCATATACATATATATATATATGTGTGTGTGTGTATGTGTGTATGTATGTATGTATACACACACACGCATGCACACACACATTTATTAGAATATTTATTATAGAACCAGGGTGAGTTGGAAGGACATCTTAAACATTATTTAAAAGACATATTAATAAAGCTACCTGAAACATTTGAATCCTAATCATAATATCCAAGCAGATGTAGAAATACATCTAGTGACCATTCCCAAAGTTAGGCAATATTATTTTTCTAATTCTAATTCTATTTTTTAATGGTTTAAATACCAGTCATAAGAGGTTCTCCAACCTCATAAAAAGGAAGACAGGTAAAAATAATCATACAACTGAGTCAAACATATTCCCAACAAGTATGGAAATACGTTCAGTGGCAAGGAATGTTCTACCTTTCTACCCTGCCCCACCAAAACAGAGTAAGCATTCATTGACTAGGAATGTCTGAACAAATTGTGTATGTCACTATATTGTACAAGAAAAAACATGAATCAGAAATTCAGAAAAAGAAGACATGTATAAATTGCTACAGTGAAGGCAAGTTGAATCAAAATATATACAATAATGTAAATGAAAACAATACCTGTTAGATAAAAATTGCTGGGAAAACTGGATAACAGTGTGTCAGAAACTAGGCGTAGACCAATGCCTAACACTGTACACAAGAATAAAGTTCAAATGGGTACATGATCAGATTAGTGGAGCAAAGAATAGTGTATTTATCAGGTTTATGGAGAAGGGAAGAATTTTTGACTAAAGAAGAGACAGAAAGCATCATGTAGTGCTAAATGGATAATCATGATTACATTAAACTGAAAAGTTTCTGCACAACCAAATCCAATGCAACCAAGATTTAGAGGGATGCAGAAGACTGGGAAAGAATTTTTACAACTACTGTCTGTGATAAAATCCTCATTTCTAAAATATATATAGAGAGGACTGAGTTAAATGTACAAGAATACAAGTCATTCCTCAATTGATAAATGGTCAAAGCATATGAACAGGCGGTTTTCAGAGGAAGAAATTAAAGCTATCTATAGCCATATGAAAAATGGTCTAAATCACTATTGATTAGAGAGATGCAAATCAAAACAACTCTGAGGTACCAATCACACCTATCAGACTGGCTAACGTAACAAAACAGCAAGAAGATAAATGTTGGAGAAAATGTGGGAGAGTGAAACACTAATTCATTGCTGGTGGAGCTGTGAGCTGATCCAACATTTCTGGAGAGCAATTTAGAACTATGCCCACCACTTCTATGACTGTATTCCCAAGAGATTATAAAAATGGGAAAGGGTTCCACATGTACAAAAATATTTATACCAGCACTCTTTGTTGTGACCAAAAACTGGAAATCAAGGCGAATGCTCATCAAATGGGGAATGGCTGAATAAATTATGGTATATGGATGAAATGGAATACTATTGTGCTATAAGAAATGACGAACAGGAAGACTTCAGAGAGACCTGGAAAGACTTACATGATCTGATGCTGAGTGAAAAGGAGCAGAACCAGGAGAACTTTGTGCATAGCAACAACCACAGTGTGTGAGAGTTTTTTCTGGTAGACTTGGACTTCATTGCAATTCAAGGACTTAAAAAATTTTCAATGATCTTTTAAGGCATAATGCTTTCCATATCCAGAGAAAGAACTATGGAATTCAATCGCAGAATGTCAATCATTTTCTTTTGTGTTACATTTTGGTTTGTTACATGATCTCTCCCACTCATTTTAGTTCTTATACACAAGATGACTATGGTGAAAATGTATCTAATAGGAATGTCTGTGTAGAACCTATATAAAATTGTATATGCCATCTCGGGGAGGGAGGAGGGAGGGGAAAAGAACCTGAGTTATATAGTAATGACTGTAGAACACTGAAAACAAAAAAAATAAAATATCAAAAAAAACCCAATACAAGTCATTCCCCAACTGATAAATGGTCAAAATATATAAAGAATACAAATGGCAGTTTTTCTGATCAAAACAGTTCCTAATCATGTGAAAAATTGTTCTAAATCATTATTACAATGAAAATTAAAACAACCTTGAGATATCATTTTACAGAGAAAATGAAGAATATGGAGAGGATGTGGAAAAACTGGGATAAGAATTCACTGTTGGTAGAACTGTGAATTGATCCAACCATTCTGGAGAGCAATGTGGAATGATGCCCAGAGATATTAAGCTGCTTATACCCTTATATATACCCTTATATACACAGGAATATATATACCCTTATATATACCCTTATATACACAGGAATACCCCTACTTGGTCTATTTCTGAACGTAATTAGGGAAAAAGCAAAAGAACCTCTATATTCTAAATGTTAATAGCAGATCTCTTTGTGGAGGCAAAGAACTGTAAATTGAAGGGCTATTCATCCGTTAGGAAATGGCTGGACAAGTTGTGGTATAAGAGTATGACAATATTACTGTGCTATAAGAAACGACGAGCTCAGTGATCTTAGAAAAACATGGAAAGACTTGCACAAAATAATGAAGAGAAAAACAAGCAGAGAAAAGAGAACATTGTAAACAGCACAGCAACATTGTTTTAAGAGTGACTTTGAGTGAATAAGTTATTTTGACCACTATAAATACTTAACTAGAAAGGATATATGAAGAAAGATACTTTCTGCATCCTAAAAAGAACTGATAAATAGAAATATGTATAAAATAATTTTACATATATTTACCTATTTGTGTTTAATAGTAGTGTGATGGGGGATGGGAGAAGGAAGAAAAAAAGAAATTTAAAATTTTAAAATAATAATTTTGTTATATATTTGAAAGGAGTAGAAAGTTGTGCTTAGTACATTTGCAGTTTTGTATGCTGTCATCTTTTTTATTGTACTGTCATGGAAATGTTTGCTTTGTTCTATTAATTAAAAATAAAATTTTAAAAATTGAACATCAAAAAAGAAAACAATACAAAAAAAGCAGCCTAACTTTGACGAGGTCATTGTGATTAAAGAAAGTTGCCTATAATGTCAAATTTGATCTCTGCAATAATTGATTTTGTTTATAACTATTTTTTTTTTTTTTTTTTGCTACAAAGCAGGCTTAATAGGAATGAGAAGGTTTCTAGGTTAATGACTTTAATGCAAAACAAAACACTAGAATGCAACAATAAGAACAAAGTGATGGTACAAATCAACCAATGAAATGATCAGAAACAAAGAACTAGCCTAGTGCTTGTTAAGCTACAAGGGATAATAACTAAAGGGAAGAGAATAAGTACAGCAAAAAGGAAAGTAGTCTTGGAATTAGAAGCTCCAGATTCAAGTTGTGACTGCCATTTTACTGGCTGTGTGATCTTGAGTAAGTCACCTGACTCAAGACTAGATTATTACTAAGTACTCTTTCCCAATCAATTTATTATTTGCAGAATGACAGTCAAGGAAACAAGAAGAAAATTCCCTTGGGACCAAGATGGATAAATAGAATTACGCGACATACTGCAATTAAAAGAACAGTATATAGTCAGAGGACCTAGTTCAAATTCTGCTTCTGCAAATTACTGAATGAGATTGGGCAAGTTGTAACTCTGAGCTTTAGTTTCCATCCCTGTAAATGAGGGTGGTGGGCTAGATGATATGTCAGGTCCCTTCCAACTTTAAATATGATCTTGTGAACCAAACTATTTTATCTCACTAGAAAATATGGAGAAACATTTTAGCAAAAAAGATATATGGCAAATCAGTTAATGTAAGTTTTAAATATGCTGATTATTTTCTAAATCTTGATGGGAACAGAGAACTTAAAAGCAAATGCAAAAAGGAAAGGCACTTGATATGACAGAATAATTTGGTATATAATCAGAGAAACCTATGAAATCCAAACTACCAAAAGTGGTAGAAAAAAATTTATGAAAAAAATTAACATGGCATTAGTTATTTGGAAATGAGTCAGTTAACACTTTTTCTCTCTAGTCAACAGCCAAATAAGGCCCAAAATTTAACATGAGAAAAACAGGGAAAATGAGGTTAAAATGTGGTAGATTGGAAAGGTCTCTTCTGAAAAAACTCACAAAAAACTTGAGGCTCTGAAGAATATTAACTATATGACTACAAGGCAGTTAAGCTAACTTCTGGGCCTCAGTCTCTTCACCTGTAAAATATGGATAATATGTGCCCTATCTCGCAGGGCTGTGAGGTAGTAAGATTTCAACTTACAAAATAGTTCTATTAGTTATAACTGAAATCTAAAGAATTGTTTAAAATGATCTCCCACAAACCTAAGAAAAATAAAACCAGAACTATTCATTCTGCTAGATTTTTAAAATTTTCTAGAATTGGACCTTGGGTCCATAAACTTATTCTTTTTTTTAAATTTTGGTAGTTATATTTCAATATAAATAAGTTTTCCTTTATAATCCTATGAAGTTTATTTTATGCATTTATAAACATGATTCTGAGAAGGGAACCATAGGCTTCATCAGAGTACACATGACACAAAAAATGTTATAAGAAGCCCCTTCTCCTAAAAGAATAAAACTTTTCTTAGAAGTCTACCAAAATTAAAAGTGCAAAAACTACATGTATTTCTCAAAATGTTTTCTAACACAGATGGACATAAACTGAAATTCTATATTATGGCAAATTTTAAAATGGCATTTTGCTGTTGAGGGCAGTAAGAGTCTCTCTCAAACATACTCATAAATTGAGTATGAAGGTGGACAAAGGCTGAGTTTGAGAGTTCTTACTCAACTCATACACACTTGCTTGGTAAATCACAGAACTACCAAACCCAAGGGTCATTTTATCCATCAATATGATAAGTGGAATAAAGCAAGAAACTTCAAAATTCTAATTGCATTAATACATACTTTTAAGCAAAATAAAATTATGAGGCTGCTATATCTATACTGCTCTAGGTTTATATTCTAACAGTCCAAAAATCTATTTTGTATGAACATTTAAGCTTTGTAAGGATACAAATGAAGGTATGTGTTACCCAAAGACACAAATTTTACTTTACTAGGTCCAATATGAATTTTTTAAATAACATGTTTAAAAGAACATATGCCATTTACATTCTCAGAGCTCAAAGACAGAACCCCAAAATGTTAAGAATAGTACCATTAATCATTCATATCAAAAGGGACCTATCCAACACAATCTCACTTGTTCAAAAGCCACGGGTCAGTCACATGAAATTAAAAGGGCCTCTAAACTAATCATCATCAGAGCCCATTCTGGCCCTGACTCAACCTATTTACTCTAAGTTTAGACACAATTATCACCCATTCAAGTTATCCTGTTATCTAGCCAACAGAAGATCATAGGGGGTGGGGGTGGGGGAAGATGAGGTGGGGAGAAGGTAAACTAAAGAGTTATAAAACGAATATGATACTTAAAAAGCAATCAGCCTGACTTTTTTTTCTCCATCTTTTTGCTTTCTTTTAAAAAAGAAATCCTTTGTTATAAGGAAAAGACTTCTGGGACAGAGAGGGGAAAAATTATGGGTGACACAAGAAAAAGTAACAATAAGAATGCACTGTTTAAAAAGAAAAGGACTCATCATTTGGCACAGGGATAAGTAGTTCTCCAGACCGTAGCAGTCCTTAAAGCATCAGTGCAGTGTAATAGGGCCTGACAGTAACCACCCCTCACTCTGACCTTCTTGTACGCCAGATCCTCCTCCTAGCCAAGAAATGCTGCTTTTAAGCAGTCTATCGGTTCAGAATTAGACAGGGATTTTAAAAAGCAGAAAGAATTTATAGGAGATGGAAGGGGCTGAAATGACTACAGGGAATATTGATACAAGGTTCAAATATAATCTCATTCCCAAGAGCCAAAAGTTTTTTTACTTTTGTTGCACTGCTTTAAATTCTAATAATTATAGAGATTTGGTTTAACAGCAGTATGGTATGGTGGATAGAATCTTGGCCTTGAAGTTGGGAGGGTCTGGGTTCAAACCTCATTTTTAACATACTAGTTAGGGACCCTGCAAAAATCATTAGCCTAAAGTATCCCAAGCACTTACCTCACTGAAGACTAAATTGTAGAACAGCTACTGATTACATTGGTAGAGGCTACTGGATACTCAAAACTCAATCACAGTATCTATTAAATATCTGTTAGGTGTCAGGCATTGTAGTTAAGCACTGGGGTTACAAAGAGAAAAGTTAAAGAGTCCCAAACCTCGAGGAACTTATACTCTCTAAAGAGGGAGACAACATGTACAGTCTAAGCATATGTAGAAGGTGTAGAAATGAATAAAAAAATCATTCTGGGCCACTAGCAGGTGGGAGAGTATAGGGCAGATCCCAGAGAATGAGGCACTTGAGCCTAGTCTTGAAGAAATGGAGGATTCTGAAAGGTGGAAGTGAGCAAGCAGGCACAGTGAGATAGCCAGTGCAAAAGCATGGAGTCGGGAAATACAGCCTCTTTTGTGAGCAAAAGCAAGTAGGCCAGTCTGGCTGGACTGCAGAGGTTGTGAAGGTAAATAATACTGAAGACTGGAATAGTAATTAGAGACATGTTGTAAAGAGCTTTAATGTTAGAGAATTTTATATTTAATCCTAGAGCTAACAGGAAGCTGTTGAAGTTGATTGAGTATGGGGATAACATGGTCAGAGTTCTTAGGAAAATTATGTTGGCAGCTGTGTACAGAAAGATACATAAGAGGAAGCAGAATCTTGAGGCAGAGACTACTGGGGGCTGTTGTGTTAATTAGACAAACTAAAACTAAGGTAAACTAGGTTGGTAGCAGTCTGAATGGGGATAAGGGGATCTATGGGTGAGGTCACAGAAATACAAATTTTTGTATATGTAGGGTAAGAGTGTGATCACAGATGATAACCAAGCCTGAGTGCTTACCAGGATAGTGGTACGTACCCTCAATATTAATAGGAAAATTTGGAAAAGGAAGGGATTTTGGGGAAAAGATAAATTGTTTTGGACGCAAGGGAGCAATCCTAAAACATTCAGTTCAAAATGTAGACTGAGATCAGGGACATGGGACTGGAGCTCAGAAGAGAGACTAGTGCTATCTCTAAGGTTATGAAGGAATGCTAATCGTCATTCACACCATTTTTATTTGGGAGGGGGAAAACAAAGAGTGAGCAATTTTGGAGCCAGAAACCTACCTTACCTTATAAATCTCTTCCTCTTCCCCATATTTTCCAGTACCACAGTGAAAGGCTTGAGGTAATATGAGAAAACAAAAAGCCCAAGAGAATGGCATTGGTAAGGGACAGCTATAACAAAGGCAGTACACAGTAAAAGGACAAACGATGGAAGTTTTCCTTAGATCTAACTGCAACAAAAAAGAAGGCAATGGCTTTATCTTCTTCGTTGATCCAAAACACTGGCTATTATTATAGTTCATTTTCACTATAGATTAAAAAAAGTTTTGGGTTTTTTTTCTCCTGGATTAGCTTGGAAACCTAAACCTTATTTATATCATATTGTTTCTATGGGGAAAACATTAATATTCTAAACATTTAATTTTTAAAAGTAAGTAGTGATATGTTGTGATGGAAATAACATTGAATTTAACTGTAGTCTTCTTAGATCTGCTAACTTTAGGTCAGGATTCTTAAACTTTTGTACCATGAACCCCTCTGGCAGCCTGGACCTCTTCCCAGAAAGTTACGAAATGCATAAAATAAAATATACAGAATTACAAAAATCAATTATATTGAAACATAGGTGCTTTTCCTCAAAGCACAAATTAGTCTCCACTGATTCAATGATTTCTTATTATTACCAAAATATTATTTGCAGGGTAATAAACCAAGTATAATCCTCATTAAAGAGCTTGTTTTCTGATAAAATAACTTTACCAATTATAAATGTTACTTCTTACAACTTGTATACAAAGCTGCAAAAAGAGTTACCAAGATTTTACTCCTCATTGAAATTATTACTGCTTTGTCAAAATCACAGTTCTTTCTCATCGGTTCTTCTAAACAACATTGTTACACAGTACAATTTCTTGCCAAATGCATAAGGTTTATGCAAAGGTTAAGATTAGCAAATAAATGCATTTATAATATACCTAAAACCCAGTTTCAATTAGTTTTATGAGAGAGAACTGTCCCAACAAAAATCTCCAACTATATATAGAATATACTAGGTATAGTGTTATCAGCAAGTTACGTAAAAACTAATGCTGAACGAATATTTTATTTGTAAGCAAATGAACTAAGGTAAAGGATGTCGTGTAAAAGGGGCTACTTACTTCCAAAGTAACAGTACCTAAAGTGTATTTATATATTTCTATAGGCTATTTCAACATATTTGTATTTAACTAAAATATTTTTAAAAAGAAACAGTTCCCAATATATTTTTTAAAAAGCAATTCATTTCCTCTCTTTGGTCTTCAGTTTTCTCACTGATGAAATGAGTGTGTTGGTTGGCCAAGATAATCTCTAAGCTCCCTTCCCCCTCCAAATTCTATGGATGTCCTGATCCCATGAACTTTGGGAACAGGACTATATAGGTAGTTTACAAATCAAGTGATAGGCATAAAGATTCTAAGTTTTTATCAGAAAAAGTATATCAAGTATACTTCTAGTTAAGGCAAGAAAGCATGTAACACATTTTAGAAAAAGTTCCACTGGTGCTGAAAGTTGTAAGCTTCAGTTACCTGGAAACTCTGCTTATCTAGAACATTCATTTCTTAACAAAGCCAAGAAAGCTATGTCACTGTTACTACTAGCACCATATCAGCAGGTGGTTTGCTACAAAGTTAACTAACAAAAATGAGCAGGATTTACCCTTCTATATTCCTCCTATATAGATAAATATTAGGGAAATAGGAATAGTTTTCTTTTGACCACATGCTTGCAAAAACCCAAACTTACATATGCCAATCTGGGGGATAAAAACAACTGAAGCAATATATTATGATATATGAAGGAAAGGAGACCTACATGGAAGTTCCTCCAAGGAATGTTTAATCTGCTGCTGAGGCAAAGAGGTAGGATAGGGTACATTAGCAGGAGGCAGCTTAGCAGACATGTTAAGAAGCATTATACTAAGATCTACTGAAATGACTAATGAAAAATACTTTTCAAATTCATCATCTTGGATTACCAATGTGGCACACGGTGTATTTCAATTCTTTTTCAGACCACAGTTGAGCAGAAAGTGTCCAGACTTGGAATCATTAGACCTGGGTTCCAGTTCTGGTTCTGTCATTTACCTTCTATGTTATCAAGGGCAAAATAAAAAAGTTTACAAGGTTTCTAGTAGAATGCACCATGTAAACCATAAAGCTAAAGACTCTTTTTTTCAGATACAACATATTTATATCAAAGACCAATAATCAATCTACTACTATTCTGCCTACTAGATGATTTTAATTAGTTGGTATTAGTACATGTAAACATATTTAAAAATCAATAATTAGGGCTCCACATCATTGGACCTTGATAGGGTTTAAGTTACCCTCTGGCCTATCTTTTGGAAAGAATCTAATAAGAAAATTAACAACAATGTTTATCTTGACTATCACAAGTGTAAATTTTGAGTTTTGCAGAAGTGATGTTGCTGAATTTAAATTCATCAATCTATACTCTTACTTTGTAAACTAAGTGGGATTAGAGGAATAGTATGTGAGGACTTAAAAGGACAAATCTCACTGATGACCTTGGTTTTATTAGTGAGGATTTTAAGCAAGCTAATCATTTCAACAAGATTGCTTAACTTTTTAATGCTATAGATAGTTGTTTATATGAATGCAAGTAGAGGTGACTAATACTCTTCTCTATGGAGTAGAGAGGTTGTACTTGAACCTCTAAATTCCCTTAAATTTTAAGACTGATTCTGTGATTCATTAAATAGTGTTAGAAGTTAGTTCATGAAAGAGTAAAAAGAATACTGAATTTGGAGTCAGTGAAGCTGGGATTTAAAATCCTGACTCTGCAACTTAATAGTTATATGATGCTTGGGCAAGTCACAATCTCTAAAGGAGATTTAATTTCCTCATTTGTTGAATGAAGAGTCAAACTACCTAAGTATTAGTCCCTTAAACATGCTTCAAAAACAAAGCTAGCCTTTCCCCAATTAATTCAAATTAGAAAGGTCTCACTGTGATGAGAATAATGTCCTAACCCTTTCCCTCGTGTAAGCTGGGATGGTTTTTCCCTGACAGCTTACTATCCCTAGAACTTGAGTAACCCAAGGGTTAAGGATCAAGCTGAACTTTGACATAGTTTTCTCATAGTCTCTGACCATACTAACTTTCTGATCACTTAAGGGTAGCAAGACGTTCATTTCACATAGAGCTTAGGCTATTCAGACTTTAGGGCTGTCCCTTCCCAGTATAGGTGAGTCAACATGCCTTGACTAGGGGACCAGATACATTTCCATATGGAGATGAAGAAGGCTGAGTCTAATAGGAATATACTGGTTAAATATCCATTCTAGACTATGGCTAAGTAAATCTATTGTTAACTAATGAATGACCTATAAATGCCTCATTTTGTGGCCAGGCCAGGCCCTAATACTTACATATGCTACCTAACCAGTTAATCTGCAATTAGAGAGCATTAGGCAAAACATTACTAGGAGCAGTTAGTTGCACAGAAACAGTGCTCTAATTTTCATCTTAGGTAGAAAACATTAAGTTGGGATTTGGTTATGAGATAGTACTGAAATGTGACAGGCAAATGTACATATAAATTTATATATCTCCAATATAGCTACTGATTAAAAATTATTTGTTCGTTAACCTGAAAAACAGAAACTGTACAAACAGTTTATGAATAATGAAGTAAAATATTGTATTACTTTAAATTCACCCTAGGTGTGCTTTTAATCTATAAATATATCCACTTGAAATCCTCTAACCCAAAATTTAACATTGCAACAATTATATTTATTAAATTAATAAAATAAAATATTAAATATTTAACTATTAAGTTAATATAAAATTAAATGTTAATTAAAATTAAATGAAACATAAGGTGTATATACCCTCTTTTTGATGCTAAATTGGTCATGTTTAATATTCCATTTGTGACAACAGAATTTTTAAAAATTGAAATATTAGCCAATTATATCATCCAAAAGTCACCAACACTTCCTATCCGCGCTGTCGGCGATTTGTCATATTATGCGCAGTGCTCCCAGTACCAGACGACTCATTCAAAACAGTATTGTTTTAAAGGAATCTGATCTCTTCTTGGTAACAATGCTCTATTAATACCCAAAAGCATCAATGCAAAGCTCAATTCTCAAGCACTACAAATAAAATTGGATGATTTATTCATATTACTTTATAATGTACCAAATCAGAACTCATGACTTCAGTTAAGAGAATTGCTCAGTAATCTACACCTGGTCTATCATGTTCTTTACTTCTAGAAATAAAGTCTACCAGATTCCCAAACAAATTACACCAGAATGTGTTGGGAACATGAATCCACTATGCTTTTCCCTAACTTGCTACTTTCAATCCCTAAACAATTCCGTGGTTACAGGTTTACAACATGACTGCTAGTCATTAAGTATTGATTGAAGAAAACAGGTATTCAGTTTACATTTTTAAAAAATCTGTTTGTAAGCATTCTGAATAATAAAGTCTAGCAAAAATTTGCTTTATACAGGTTTACATCTCAGAACAGAATTTTCTAGATAACTGAAGCACAATACTTTCTTTTAATTTAACATTCTTTCAAGAATATACACACTAGGGATGATTTCCAGCAAAGATGGCAATGTGCAACATTCTAATCAAGCCTAGCTCCAGTGGGAAACACCTCAGCAAAAAAGGGGGAGGAAAAAATGCCCCAGACACATCAAAGATGCAATAAAACTAAAGAGAAATACCTATAAGTTCCTCTGTCCAGTTCAGAAGTGCACAGAATGGTTAGAGACCTACAGGTACTTGGGGAAGGTGGGAGAAAAAATGACTAAAACCAGTTTGTTCTCTGGTAAATGAAGACTGAAGCCAGGGAATCTCCTGTTCTGGCCTGTAGGGGTGACAGAAGAACTCCCAGAAGCTAAGTTAGGACTCTGCTTACTCCTTAAGTCATCTAAGAGGCCTGAAGTCAGCATGAACTAGATCCAGTGCAGAGGATCTGAAACAAGCCTATTTCAGGACTGAGCATGTCTCAAAGAACAAAGATACTTCTTTACAAATGATTGCTCAGGTACAAAAAATTAGAGGTACACAGCATCTGATTCGCACTCAGAGCTCTCTAAGAGGCCTGAAGATGGCCAGGATTTCTACTCAGGACCATATCTTGAGACAAAGTTAAGTACAATAAGGTGACTGAACCAAGAGAAATTAGGCAAAAGCCAGGGCCCATTTCAGGTCACTAGGACAGTCAAAATCTATGGGTTGAGGAAGTTCTGGGCCACCCACCCTCTCCTATGCCAGAGTTGCAGAAGAAGACAGAAACAGGAACCAGAACCTAGTTCTCCTACTCCATCCTAACACACAGCAGGGTAAGGGCAATCAAACTGGAGTAAGAAAGAACAGGAGCCCCCACCCACCAAAAAGCTCATCAAAGAGAAAGAGTGCAGGCTGGTCTTTTCTATATAATAGAAGGAAAAACATATTTTATAGTCACAATTGTGAAAGGAAAGAACTTACCCATAAAACTGAGGAGAGTAGCAGAGTGGATTACGAAGCAGAATGCAATAAAATGTCATTTACATGATACATCTGAACCATAAATATTCACAGAGTTAAAATATGAGGCTAGAGCACATTAGAGCTATTAAGCCTATGGTGAATCCAAAAAGAAGGGTTGACAAGCATGACTTTCATAGAAGGCAACGGACATAGTTAAGAGAGAAGTCATGAAAATACATTATGCTTAAAGGCAACATGTATAATAATCGAATGATACAAATGCTAAATACGTGTACCAAATGACATGGCATCAAAGTACTAAGAAAAAAAGCTAACCAAATAATAAAGAAAAAAATATAAGACAAATATAAATGAAACTTCAATGGACTCCTCCTCAGACTGAGACAAACCTTAAAAAAGATAAAGAGGTTAGGCACTAAATAGAACTTTAGGAAAAACAGACCTTTGGAGATTATTGAAGGTGAATTAGTATGGACATACATATTTCTCAGCTTTGTAAGGTGCCTTTATAACAGACCCTCTGTTAGAAAATTTAAAAAAAAACTTACAAATGCAAAAAAACCACAAAAATAGTATTCTACTGACCACACAATAAAAATTATAATCAATAAGTGGCATATTAAGAACTCATAAATGGAGACTGAATAATAAATTCCTAAAGAATAAATCATCGAAATAATTTTATCAAAGCAAATTACAGCAACAAAACAAGCTAGAAGTTTGAGGCTACAGTCAAAGCAATTCTTAAGACAAAATTTTTTTTATCTCTAAACACTTTCATCAACAAAAGAGATGACGAAGAACAATCAACCAAAGAAATTACAAAAGTAGCAAAGTATAAAAGGGCACAAATAAACACAAAAATAAAAATTCTGAAAATCAAAAAACAGACATAACTTAAAACAAAAATGTTCTCTGACTTCTTAAGCACAGTGTACTGAAAGTGTGATGCGAGATGTAAGTAAATTTTTAATTATTATAAACATTTTATTACTTCACTATGTGATGGGGATGCCTCATTTTTAAATATAATTTTTTTTAAAAAATTCAAATAAATAGGTAATTAATTTATCAATTTTTAATTAATCTAATTTAATTAAAAATAGAAATCTCTAAATTCCACTTTTAGAAATCTTTTTAAAAATTAAAATCAGTGACAGTCAAAACTTCATTTTTGATACTTTTAAACTCACAAAAAAAGAATACAATCAATAATGATGCTACAGTTTTAATTTCAAAAGAAATATCTTGACCACAAAAGCAACTGTTTAATATCCCAAACTACGGCTTACGGGTAAGAATATCAGGTAGAGAGCCACAAACTGCATCCTAGCCTCTTGGATCGCATCCAATTATATATCCTTGAAAAGGTTACAGAATACGCTGTTATGCTGGAAGGTTCTGAAAAGGTAATTAGCCCATCAACCAAGACCTCTCACCCCATATTCCCTCCATCTTGCAGCCCCAATATATTACTCTTATTTTACCTAAGTGGGATGAGGAAACATAGGATCATGGTTCTAAATCCAGAAAGAACCTAAGATTACCTAATCCAGCTGTTCCGTGAGTCAGAAAACAGCAGTTAAGGGATTTGCTTAACTGACACATGGAGAGTAAGCAACATACTAGGATTCAAACGCAGAATATTTAAATCTAAATCAATCATTTTTTCTATCGTAGCACCAGATCAGGTTCTAGTTTGCTGTCACTCTGTCGAAGTGCAACTTTGCCCAAAAGTCATTCTGACCTTGTGCATTAATAAGAATCTCTACAATATTCTGAACACCTACTCTCTGTCCTCTACTGGTAAACTTGCAAAGAGGGGAACCTGCTAATGAAACAGAAGCCTAACCTAACAGAAAGCTCCTACACAGCTGTCTGAAAGTCTACTAAGACAAGCAGAACACTGTCTCTCTGCAGCTCTTAGCTCTATTTCTCGTCCAAGTAGAAGTCTCACTCTCTGCCACATGACAATTCTTCAAAAAAAATAATCATTTACATCCAGAAGTGCTTTAAAGCTTATAAAATATTTCTTTACAATAGCTTGTCTTTAGATAATGAAAACATCATCACTATTTACAAATGAAGAAAGTAAGTCTATGAAAGGTGAAGTGACTTCCCAGGTATTATCAGGCCACAAACTAAAACCCTTCCAACGCTAAATTTTTAGTTATCTTTCCACTACACCACAGCTGAACGAACTCAGGTCAGCTTAATTCAATATTAAACTCCTGCCACGTGTAAGATATATCTCTAAGCCTCAATTTCCTCACTTGGAGGTTGGAAATAAGCATCTACATATCATATCACACACTTATGCTAAAATAGCATATAAACCAAATAAATTCCACAATACGAACACAGAAGCATATATTTTTAATATGACAAAATATTTCTACCAAGAATTAGCATTACATACAATGGGGAAACTGTAGAAGTCTTTCTAATATGTGTAACAGTAAAGCAAGGATATCCCTTTCCCCAGTATTATTTGACACAGTTCTAGAAATGTTAGCCATAGCAATAAAACAGAAGAGAAAGAAATTAAAATAGCTGAGAAGAGTCTAGGAAATCAACAAAGCTAATTGAGAAAGCTTCACAAATATGGAGACTTTTAAAATAAATCCACAAAACTCAAAAGCATTTCTTCTGTACAATAATAACAAAATTCTAGTAACAATAAAAGAAAGGGAAGATCTGTTGAAAATAACTACAAATTAAATAAAATATATGGCAGTCAATCTACGAAAGTACCCATAATACCTATATAGATGGGATAACATGTGAAAGCCTTTGACACAATTGGGTGCCATATAAAAGTTTACTATGGCATTTTTTGAAATCAGTTGAAAAGTTATTCTTAACAAAAAGCTATAGTGCCTAAGAAACACATTGAACTGTAAAGAAAAACTACAGATATTGGTCATAACTTTTCTAACCTCTATTTATAATGAACTAAACGGCTTTATTGGTAACCTTCCCTCTCCACGTGGCTGTTAGCATAAAATTCCTCAATAGTCAAATCCAAGCAAAGAAAGCAAATATAGCAAAATTTATCTTTCCAACTCTATATTATATTTTATTTTAAAACTCTGGAGCTGGAAAGAACCTTAGAAGTCACCTAGAATCATACTATTAGAGCAAAAAGATCTTAAGAGGTCATCTGGTCCAGTTAATTTACTGGATAAGAAAACTGAGGTCAAGATAATGAAGAATAGTCTGGGCCTTGGGTAACACACGTTCCCGGTGAAATTTCACTAACTCCTCCAAACCAGTATTTCAATGGGTCTATATATTGTCCTAATGATCACTAACTCTAACTAGTCAAGTTTTAAACCAATACCACTAAAATAAGTTCCATCATATAAAGGCTTCCTCAATAACATCCACAATTACTCAAAATAGAAAAGCTTAACAATAATACTTGAATAACTAAATGTATGAAAAATGCACACTGCCCTATAACATGCTGGATGAGAGGCTTACTGGGATAGTTCTTCATAACAAATAGTCATTGAGTCCCAAAAGCTAAAACATACCCAAATGCTGGTGGATTCTGAGGCAGAAGGGGGACACAACATTACTTCTTGCCTCCTTGTCAAACTTCCAGATGTCTCAAGATACAGTATCTACTGCCTCTTGATGGGGCTCAGGGACACTTTGGTCACAGCTCCTGCTCATCCCTGCCATGAGACAGACTTGTGGATGCCTCTTACTGTTGTACAATACTTCTTGCCAGTAGGCCATGTAGATGAAACTTAGAATAAAACTTTGACAGTAAACCTTTAATTTCTAATCCTCTGCCTTCTTCTGGGAACTATAAGCTTACCACATGCATTCTCTTTTCTTTCTATATTCTCTTACACAGTGATCTCATCATGCCTATGGATTCAATTACCACCCCTATGCAGATCTCTATGTCCAGACTTAACGAGGAAAAAAAATCTTTACATTGTTTCTTTGATAAAGGCCACAGTTCCAAGAAACTGATTCAAATTTATAAGTGCTATTCCTTAATTGATATGAAGTATATGACAAAGGATACAAATAGGTATTTTTCAGAGGAAGAAATCCCAACTATCAATAGCAACATGAACATTTGTATTAAACTGCTCTAAATCACTAGTAATTAAAAAAATATAAACTGAAACAACTCTAAAGGTTTTATCTCACACCTATCAATAAGCAAAATTGACAAAAAAGGAAAATGACACAAAGGCTGGGGTGGCTATGGGAAAATAGGTAAATTAACACTTTACTGGTGGAGCTGTGAACTTGTCCAAACCCTTCTAGGAGGCAATATGGAAGTATGACCCAAAACTTTTTAAACTGTGTATACCTTTGATCCAGGGATACTACTCCTATATCCCTAAAAAAACAAAGAAAGAGAAAAGGACTCATAAGTACCAAAATATTTAGTTGTCTTTTGTGGTAGCAAAGCATTGGAAACTGAAGAAGTGCCAACAAACTAGGGAATAAATGAATAAATTACAGTAAATGAATGTGATGGAATACTATTGTGCTATAAGAAATGAAGAAAGGCATGGTTTTCAAGAAACTTGGAAAGACTTGTATGAATGGATGCATAGTTTAGTAAGCAAAAGCAAGAGAATAATTTATACCAAAAGTGTAAAGAAAATTTTTAAAGATTTAAGAACTCTGATAAACATAATTTCAGGGGAGTTGTGATGAAACATGTTATCCACCTCCTGATACAGTGGTAAAAGATTCACAGTACAGATTATGACATAAAAAAATTAAGATAGAATTTCAGAAAAAAATTCCTGTTATCCCATTTTAACTGGGTCCTTACTGCATCAAGGCAAACCTACTCTCTCTTTTCAATTCAATTCAAATCAATTCTCTACACCTCACACTATACAGTAGCAATTCACACCCTTTTTTCCTCTCAAACCTCCAAGGACACTTAAGAACTCCCTCTTCTCTCTTTCTAAACCACAAAACCTATAAAATAAACCATAGAGACTTGGGTTGGGGCTACTGTGTGTGTTTATTCTTCGTTCTAGAGGACCATGACATTAAGATGATGACATGACTTGCAGTTGACTTTGATTTGGGTGAAGAGGGCTGTGTAAGGTCATCAGTCTCACTTTCTCCTCCAGAGCCATCTGGGTCCAGTGGTTTGATATTTATTCATCAGGAGGGCTGGAGATGGCCCAAGACACAATGGGAGATCCTGGTCCTTTTAGGCTAAGGTCTTTTCAGATTCTCCCTTTGAATGAGATATTTAATGAATAAGCCTCTTTTAGTAGCTACTCAAGGTATGGCCCCTTTAATTAAAAAAAAAAATCAAACTGGGAGGGAAGACCCTCACAGGGTTCCTGGGCAAAAGAGTAAGTTACTATTTAGTATTTACATTCATTCACTCTTCCCTAGGAGGGCAGGGACTGTTTGTCCTATCTCTGAGTTCCAGAGTGAATTGGGCTTAAAGTTTGGTCTGTGGCTAGGGGAGAGGGGGGATTAGAGAAGGAAAAAAGGAGATGTGGGAGGGAAGCTGCTACACACAAGCCATTCAATGAAAGCCAGGTGATTTGGGTTTAAAGGTGTCCTGAAGTAGCTCTATTTGAAATACAAGGGCTGGTCCACAGAAAATATACCGAAGCAGCACAGGACAAAAAGTAAATTGTGCCAGGTTCCCTCAGTCATTGAACGGGCATTTCAAATTCTGAACTTTGCTATGCCTGTCAAGGGCATCGCCATCCTTCCAGTCACCTAAACTTACACTACATCCACTGAGTTTTCAAATATCTTACTGGTTTCTTCACATCTCTCCCAACCTTCTCTTTCTCTCCACTCATGTTGCCCCCACTGTAACTCCGGCCCTTCATCTCCTCCTACAACAGCCTTCCAATTGTTCTCCTTCCCTCAAAGTCTCTCCCCAAAGCTCCCTTAGTGATTTTTCTTGAACACAGGCCAAACCAGGTCACCTCTCTACTGAATAAACTTCAATTACCTCTAGAATCAAACACAAACTACTGTCACTTTAAGCTCTTTATAGCTTAGATTCTTCCTACTGAGGAGACTGAAAAGTCTTCTAGCACATCCTATTGTGCTAGATTCACCTATTTGCTGTTCCTCACACACATTTCATCCTCTATTCTCTATTTTTGTACTGATAATGCTCTTACTTTTTTTTACCTGTCTTTTAGAATTCCTGGCTTCCTTCTAGACTAAGTGCAAACACTACCTTCTGCAGGTCTTTCCCAGTCCTCCCAACTGCTAGTGTTTTCCCCCTCTAAGGTTACTTTTCAACTACTCTCCATATATCTTGTACATGTATGGATATGTATGTATATATGTATATGTGCACAGATATGTTATTCAATCATTTTCAGTCGTGTCCAGTTTTCAGTGACCCTATTTTGGGTTTTCTTGGCAAAGATACTGAAGTGATTTGCCATTTTCTTTTCCAGCTCATTTTTACAGATGAGGAAACTTAGGCAAGCAGGATAAAATGACTTGCCCAGGATCACACAGCTATTAAGTATCTGAGGCCAGATTGGAAGGAACTCAGGAAGATCAGTCTTCCTGATTCTAGTGGCACTCAATCCACTGTGCCACCTAGTTGCCCAATAAATATATACATATATACACACAGATCCAAGTAGCTGAAGCATAGTAAATATTTAGTAAATTAGTATCTGTTGATTAGTAATTGAGTCGGGTCCAGAATTGAACACAAGGAAGGATTTAGGGTGACTATCATTTAATAAAATGCATAGTGCTTGCCCTTGGTCTCAAGTTTCTCCATGACATAAGAATTTTTTTTAACTACACATGTTGGCAAAGAGTCTCTGTTGATCTTGGAATACCACACTTTCCAAAGAATCACAGTTGCAAATCATCCAAAGGGCAACGGAGAGAAACAGAGTAGAGATTGTGTATGATGCAGCATATTTCCACTGATGACATAGATAAAATAAGTGGCATAAAAGAAACATAGGAAGTGAAGTAGCTGTGGAGAAACAGCTGAACTAGGGCCCCACATAATTTTACAAGGCCTTAAGCAAGGGCCTCTTAACTTTTATGGACACCTCAGAATGTCATTAAATGAATACCCAAAATAAAATACAATGGAAATCAACTTCATTAAAAGTTATCAAAATGTACAAAAAGAAGTTCGTGGACCCCACGTTAAGAATGTCTGACTTAGGAGGAAGGTCCACAACACACTGGGTAGATCTTCCTTCTAGAAGGATCAATGAGAGAACACAGAAGGAATCACACAGGATGAGAAGGGATGGATGAATTATAAACTACATTAAGTGGAGAGAAAACTTATTAATTAAATCACAGATTTATTGGCATACTGAATATGTTTTACCTTTGTAGTGACTGTTTAATTAAATACATTGCTATGTTCAGTACAGAGGCATGTAGGTAGCACAGAGAGCAGAGTGCTGGGCCTGGAGTCAGGAAGATTTAAGTTCAAATTCAACACTTACTAGCCGTGACCTGGGCAAGGTTTTAGTAAACCTGTCTGCCCCACTTTACTCAATCATAAAACCCATAATAACATTACTTACCTCACAGAGTTGTGAGAATCAAGTGAGATGATATTTTGTAAAGTGCTCAGCACAATAGTAGGCATTTAATCAGTTTATTTTCTATCTCCCTACAAAGATATGTAAACTGCTTGGGACAAATAATTATGAAATGATTTCACTTTGTGATAGCAATGGACACATATTTGTGTTTCTATGACAGTAGGTTGATTCGATGAAATAAAACTGAATCGAGTTGATTTCTCCATATTTAGTTAGTTTTCTATCATCTGAGTGCCGGATTCTATGTCACAGATGTGTGTTTCACTGTTTTCTTTTTTATTTTTAATTCTGTAGTATTTAAGAGTTAATGTTAATTACTCCAAGGAAAAGTACAAGAGCTACATAACACCTTAAAGAGTACACTTTCAATGACTGTTAAGAGACAATGCTGCAGTTATATATGTGGGAAAGTCAAGTATTTCAGGGGCTCTTTCATGCCTAAAATGAAACTGGATCGACTTCACTAAAGCTCTAAGGTAAGTATGGCTGAAAACAAAAATTAATACCAGGAACTGAATTGCTGCAAAATAGCCTAATTAATCCTCAGAAAACAAGCAAAGATTTTCAAAGGGACATGGAATTTGACAGGGTTTTAATAATTCCTCTATAAAATAGCACATGGGCTTCTTAAAATCAGTTGTTTAGTAAGGAAGCATTTAGCAAAGTACCAACTATATGCTAAGCACAGTTAGAATAAAAGTGAGAAGCAATAACTACTAACCAGTGCTTTAAAAAAAAAAAAAAATGATTGCCAAAGGCAAGACAATACAAAGGGTGTACTGAAAGTTAGAAACAAGGTAATTTTTATTGATGAAACTCACTTTTAAGGTTGTTTAAGCCTAAGCCACTAGACAAGTATTAGAAACTGTGCTAGAATAAAGGGATACAGAGAACAAAAAAGGGGGGAGGCCTGACTTGCTTTCAAGGAGTTCATTAAGGTGAAAATGATATGTTCATGGAAAAGTAAATTCAGAAGTCAGTCAACCAACATTTATTATCTACTGTGTATCAGGCACTGTTTTAAAAGCTGAGGATTCAAAGAAAGGCAAAACAGCCTGTTCTTTAGGAGTTCAGTCTAAGGGGGAAGAAAACAGGCAAATAACCATGTACAAATAAAATATATAGAGGATACATTTGGGCTAGCCTCAGAAACAGGCAACAAGGTGAATGAGGGCCTGGAAAAGGATTATTATAGATATCTAAAGGAATTTCTTGTGGGAAGTGGCCACTAGCAATTGGGGTAGGCAGGAAGAAGCAACTTGTGCCCATTTGAAGTAACCTAGGTATCCCTAAGACACAGAGGAAAGCAAGGAACATATGCCAGGAATGCAAAGGCACAGGGGCAAACAAAGCTGGGATATCCACATGGGGATCAACCCAGAGGGCACAAAGAAGAAAAAATATGTAATAAACCTAGAAAGAGAGGCTGGAACCAGATTATGAAGGGCTTTAAAATGCCAAAAAGAGAAAGTTGCATTTGATTCTAAAAACAGAAAGGAGCCACTGCAGCTTCTTGGGTAGGTAAGTGGCATAGTCAGACTCAAACCTTAGGAATGTCAATTTAGTTAACTGTGTGGAAAGTGAAGTAGCATAAGTTTGGAGACAGAGAAAAATTAGGAATAATTAGAGGTGAAAAGGGTGTGAACCAGGGTGGCTGTGGTTTGAACAGAGAAGAAATGGATCCAAGATGTAAGAGGCAGAATCATTAAAACCTGACAAATGAAAGGTAAGAGGAGTGAAGAAGAGAGAAAAGTGGATAACAAAAGGCAACTTGGAAGAGTGAACAGAGAGCTTCATTTGGAATCTGGAAACCCTGGGCTCAATTCCACTTCAAACACTTATTGGCTATGGGACCTGGACAAGTTATTTAACCTCTGTAGGCTTCGGGTTCCTTATCTGTAAAATGAGGAGGAGTTAGATTCGCAGTCTAAATCTACTATCCTAGAAGGTGGTAAAAACCTATGTGATGAAAAGGATATCAGATACACTCAATTGGAATAAGAGGCTAGAGAGAATGGGGTGATAATGAGTTCTGTTCTGAATACAGTGAGTTTGAGATGCCTACTAAACATCCAGTTGGAAATGTCCAATAAGCAACTGGTAGTAAGCTCCAGTTAAGTTGTATAAGACATTTGTTCAAACAAGCACTCATCCAGAGTCTGGCAGCAGGGCGAACGGCAAAAACTACTTTGTCAACAGGAGCTTTCCCTGTATACTTCTCCCATTAAAAAAAAAAAAAAGAACAGTTATTTCAATATTACAGTTTAATTACAGGTTCAGATATACTTCAGTTAAGTATAGAGCCAATTCCAATAAGTGCTTTATATTTTCAAGTACATTTACATATAAAATAACAGTGACAAAAGCCAAAATATTGTAAAGACACTTAATAAGAATACATACTTTAATGAGACACAATGGTACTCAGAATACACACAGGTATATGTGAGGAAGAAATGAGCAAGTACTGATTGAAATTTTGATTACCTGTGTGAGATTATTTTAAGTTCTTGACATTTTGTCTTGTTGCCTAAATATTTCTTGATTTCCTCTTCACTGTCAATTGCTCAGGGGGTGCAAATTAACTTCATTTTTAATTTAAGATAGGGACTGGAACCTCTGACAGAGATGTGGTACATGATTTAAGTGCCTTGAACAATACAATGTACTGAAAAAAATTATTCTTTGGTGACTGAGGGTCTTACCAACACCTCCAACTCTTCATTTTGATTATCAATTATCCCAACATTCTCCTATAGGCACTGGAGACTAAGCGACATATTTCAGAAATTCTCTTGTGTATTTAAAAAAAAAAAACTGATCTAAGTTTGGTTTTCTTAAGCTTTGCATTTCTTCCACATTGGTACAGAATTGAAATGCCTCCTTAAAATCTTCCCTTCCTCCTAATTTTGCTATCTCTTTGTTTATGGCATCACCCAAGTTCAAAAAAATCATCTCTGACTTGCCAAGTTTTGTCAGTTCTATCTCTGAGAACCCACAACTAAGAGCACTCTCCCAGTAGTCCCCTCTTTTCCAATGACCACTGCCTCAACACTAGTTCAGATCCTCATAATTTCTTAACGAATGATTCCAACAATCTGACTGGTTGCCTTGCTTCCATCCTTTTCCCCTTTCTAATCCATCCTTTATAGTGATGCCAATCAAATGACAAACAAACACTTATTAAGTCCCTGCCATGTGCCAGACATACATGCCAAAGTCATCTTCCTAATGCATAAAAACTTTCAGTGGCTTCCTGTTGTACACTCAAAGATACAGATCCCTTAGCCTGACATTCAAAACCCTCCTTAATGACTCCAACTTCCTTCTATCTGGCCTTACTTCACACTACTGCATGGTAGTATTTCTTTTCACCTCTCCCAGGTTAACTGGGATATGTGTTTTTTCCTCACCTTTTTGCCTTGCTCACACCTTCTCTGTTCATATACTGTAACAAAAGACTTCTTATCTCTGTCTCTTGAAATCTTTCTCTTCTTTTAAGGCACAATTCAGGTGCCCCCAAACTACCTTATGATCCTTTCTCATGCTGCCACTATCACCTCTCCTATTCAATTAATCACATTTTAACTTGTATTCTACATTATGCATTTTTGCTTCTTTGGAAACTTTGCTTCATGTCTTGTACAACTCAGACAGACTATTGGTACTAAAATGATGGGCCTCTCTGTTCATGGAGAAGTGTGAGGTAATTGGAGCTTGGCAATTTCTTGAGCACAATCCAAAAAGTCTTATTCTCTTGTCCCTCTTTAATTCTGAGTCCAACTCCCATCCATTTATTTACTGTGTGTAACAATCGGGACAGGAGGCATAATTTGGCCTGCCCATCCACACTGGAAAGATCAAATGGATGAAGACAAACTCTTAAATAGTTATGGATAGCTTCAAGGACATTATGCAACTTTCTGGGGCTTGCTACAACCAGCACAATATCATGTATCAGTAGAAGCATCTGTAGTACTTCACCATCCAAAGGAAATGCTTTTATAAGATGGATTCAAAGGGTAATGGAGAGACAATTGCTAGGTTTAAACAGGTTATGACACATAAGAAATAACTTCAAAGAAGAGTAAAAGTAAAAGGGAAAGGTAGATAGAAAAAGATGAGTGGGTCATGTGGCAAGGTAGAACAGGTAAAAATTGTGCTCTGCTGGACATGTGGCACATGCCTGTCATCCCAACTGCTGGAGAGTCTGAGGCTGGTAGATCACTTGAGTTTTGCAGTTCTGAATTACTACGGTGGGTGAACGATGAAATGACTAAGGAAACAAAGGTTCAAGTTTCTAAACATATCAATTTATTAAGCAATGGATGCCAACTGCCTAACAAATTAGAACCAGATCTATTCAACTTTGGCACTGGACCCCAAATAAATGGGGGGGGGTGCAGATTTCTATACATTAAAAATAACTGATCAAATAAGATTTATTAATTAAAGGAAACAATTAACCAGGATACAAGGTTAGGCGATCTTGTTTCTAACTGGAGGAAAGGTTAAGGGCTTTCCAAATTAGGAGAGGAGAGTGAACAGATACAATTCCCGTAAATCAGAAAAAGAGATGTCCTATTCCCCACCAAGAGTCTATGAACAGTCAAGAGGAACATGGAGACAATAACTGATTTACAAGCAGAAGGCCAATTTTCTAGTAAGACATATGAGCTGCTTGAGATGTCTAATTGTGAGAAAACTTGTATCTTTGGACCTGACTAGATTTATGCAGCACAACTTCTAAGCAGCATGTAGAGGCAGTCCAGTTTCTTAGGTTCAAACGATGCAATAAGGTCTTCTCATAACTGCCACAATTAAATAAAGTTTTATCATGAAATAGAAATTGGACTAGATCCATAATTGAATAGAAAGTGAACTGAGTTAGCTCCGGAACTCCATCACAAGATGGTGTCAGTCGCCCTACCATTTGGTGTTCTAACTCCTCACTGCATAGGGCTAATATGGACTGGATGTTTCCAACAATATAGTGCGACTCCGGGAATAGAGAAGAGCACAAAGTTAAGGAAAAATGAACTGACTGAACCAAGTCACAAAAAGAGAACAGGCCAAACCTTCTATGGTGATTATTATTAGAATCAGGTTTGTGAATGGCCCACACTTACAGGTTTGGTGAGATAAAGATTCATGAAGAAAGGAAGGAAGGAGAGGGAGAAGGGGAGAGGGAGAAGGGGGAGAGAGGTAGAAGGGAGGAGGGAGAAGGGAGAGGGAAACAGGGGGGAGAAGAAGAGGGGGGAGAGGGGAAACAGAGTGAAGGGAGGGGAAGGAAAGAAAAGGGAAAGAGAAAGAAAGGGGAAAAGGAAGGAAGGAAAGAAAGGAAAAGGGAGGGGAGGAGAAGGGAAAGGGAATTATAAACATCTAAAGACTGTTATTTCTCTGTGTATCCCCAGTACCATGAAAAGTAACTTAATAAATGCTTGTTGAATTTAACTAAAGAAATAATGAAACTATTCTATGAAGGTCTGATTTAGGAGGCACTGAGAAGGTAGTTTTCCCCCTCTACAAAACAATCTTCTCTATTACCAACTCTACATCAGGAAAAGAGCACTCAAACTAATTTAAGGTCTTCCTCCTCTTCCTAGAGCAGGGAAAATTGTTAAATCCTTGGGTTTTAAAGGGTTTCTCTCCAGAGTAAACAGGATGTTAAAAGAGGGACAAAATATATTAGGCAAGATTAAGTGCCATTCACTAGAAATGCCCAGAGGACAAAAACAATCATAATATATAGACAAATCATATTTTTACACACTCTTGAAGGCTTAAAAACAGGTACTGTCCAATTTGAAAGGAAAATTTACATAATTCTATGAAGAACCAAGCCTCAGCTAGCTATCATTTAATCCATTTATTAAGACTAACTACACAAAGACTTTTACAACTTGTGGTTTTATGACCAAGTCAACTCCTCATCATCTTCTTTCTGACTGTACTATTCTGTTAACAGTCTGGAACTAGACCCATAGGTGGAAAGTAGGAAACCACAAATAATTAATGAAGTAGATAAACTACTTGGAGAAACAAAAAGTTGACAAATTTTATACATCAAATTAATTTCAACAACTTGCTTGAACTTGGACCTAGAGAATCAGATTTTTTTTTTTAAAGTTGACTTATAGAGGGAAAGGGGAGGAAAAGAAATGGTTTAAAATACACAATAAAAACTTCAAACAATTTGGAAAATATTTCTTAAATATGTCAAAAGAGCAATGCGCAAGGACATCTTCTCTCTTCTTAAAGACATAAGATTCTGATGGTTCAGTTAAAAAACATTTTCATTTCAAAGATGCACAACTGCTCTCAAGGAAAAGACTTTTTAAGGAAGTTTAGGACTTAACTAAATTATCAGGCACCAACAATGAATTAATTAGAAATTCATTTTTATGATAGTTCTCTACAAAAGTAAAGACTCAATGCAGAAGCAGACATCAGACCAGTTCATCTTAAGTTTGCAGATGTGTATTTCTAAGAGAAGAGAAAAGATGGCAGCAGTGTGAAAAAAAAACAAAAAAGTTTGTAAGAAATTCTTGATAACTAAGAATGTAAACATCACCAGAAAAGTCACAATAAAAAAGAAACAGTAATTTAAAGCAAAATTATCTTAGGTTTTTAAACAACTAGTTATAAGGGGTTCTCCTTAACTATTTCAGACTTCAGAAATGAAGTTATATTATTTAGCCCACTGTTAAACCTGGAGCCACACACTACACTAGGATTCTGAGAACATATGAAATGTTTTGGGTCAAGGTGCTTTCATATTGTCTGGATTTGAAGTATTTACACAAATTAATAGAAATGTAGTTTCAACCTACCATGGTTTCTTCCCAAGCTAAATGTAAAAAGGAATTTTACATAAGTTTAATTCAGAAGATACAAATAATAATCTCATAAAGAGACAGATGATTTTTAAAGATTTATGGTCTTAAGGGATAAATTTTGTTACTTATTACTATAGAGTTGCCATATAAATTACATTGCACTAGTAATACAAATCAATAATGCAAGTGAACTGATGGAACAGGAAACTAAAGTTTAGAGCACAGTAACTCATACAAAGGATATTACACCCTAAAACTAACCCCTACGCATATTTTCCCCTAAAGCTTCCTGAATATTTTTCATGTCGAAAGCTAGTTCATCCTCTAGTCATTAAAAAAATTGAACCAAACAGAAAAATATTCTGCATCCAAACTCTCCCCAAATAAAGTGGGTTTACCATCAAATGTGTTTAATTTATCAAGAACAGCATGTTCTAAGACTTAAGATTTCTGTGATCTTCAGCACATTCAAGCTTCAAAGAAGTGATTTCTAAAGTAATTCACATGCCACTAACACATCCTGTCAGATTCTCTTTTAGGACTGAGTAACCTCCACGTTCTCAAGCAGGATAAATCCTAAATGATTTGGTTGAGCCATAAAAACTATAAATAGGACACAAACTCTAAATTGTTCCTTATCCTTTTGCATTTTAGCCTTGACCAACTGACCCTACTTTTCCGGAACAAAAAAAAATGAGATTTACGGTCATTCTGAAAACTAAAGACTACATACAGTTAGTTGCAGATTAGTGAGTTAATAGAAACAAACCATATGGGGCTGTTAAAGAGAGTGCCATGTAGAGCGAGTGCCTAAAGGGTCGCAAACTTTGTAGAATCAATTCCATTCCCATGCAGCCTCAAACTTGACATCTGGCTCTAAAGAAAGCAAGGAAACTACGCATTCATGCCACCTTACCAAGGAGGAAGGAAGAGGTAACGCTGAATGGTCGGGAAAGAGAGACAGAGGGTCAGAAGGAGGCAGAGGCGTTTGGAGCTGTCTCACCTTTTCCAGTTCATCGTGGAGCTCGGCCAGGCTGGGCCGGAGCAGCTTCTCGCCCAGGTTGGCGGCCGTGTGCCGATAGTGATCGATTCTGGGCACAGCATCCATGGTGTTGTGGCCGAAGGTGCGCAGGTAGTAGGTGTTGGTGTGGGTGTCGTAGTAGTAGTGGTGGTGGTGGCCGCCGCCGCTGCCCGAGTGCAGGCTGCTGCCCTCGCTGAGCACCGTGTCGCCCCCATTTTGGAAGCTGACGTTAGCCCCCTCTCCCCCGATCCCCGCCGCGTCCGAAGGGCTCTCGTCCGCGGACGACGAGGCGGCCGGGTCCACGAAGTTCACCCGGAACCGGCCTTTGGCTTCCTCGCTGCTCTTCCCCGCTCCGCTCTCGCCGCTGGCTCGGCCGTCCCTCGGGGGCTCGGAGGCGCTCCCCGCGGCCGCCGCCGCCGCCGCCGCCCGCCCCGCGTTCTCAGTGACCAGATCTACCTGAAACCTGCTCTGGCTCGGGGTGGGACCCAGCGGTCGCCCCAGCCCGTCGCCCGCCGCCGCAGCCACCCCGCCCCTGTCCGCGCCTCCCGAGAGGCTGGGAGCCGCAGCATCCTCCTGGACCTGCAAGGCCGTCCCGGGCAGGTCCACCCGGGTGGCCGCGGCGGAGCCGCGCTGCGCCTCCTCCGCGCCGGCCGGGGCCGGCAGCCTCTGGGCGCTGGAGGAGGGCGCCGGGTGTTGCGGCTTCTGCCCCACCTCCATCGCCGCCTCAACCGCAGCGGCGCGCGGCCGCCCAGGCAAACCCCGCAGGCTCGGCGCCCTCTCCGCCCCCAGTCAGCGAGGGCTGCGGCGGCGTGATGCTGCCGCCGCGGCCGCAATGCCAGGTGAGGGGAACGCTGCCCTCCCGCCGACCACGGGCCACACGCGCCCTCCCCGGCCCTTCTCGGGGTGCGGCGAGCCCGCGGCCCCCGACCTCAGCCCGAGGGGGTGGGGGAGGATGCGGAGGGAAGGACCGCCGTGGGGCCCGGCCGGCAGCGTCGAGGCTGTTTAAAGCCTCCGCCGGGGCCGCGGCGGCTCCGGCCCCACGAGGGAGGCGGGGCCCGCGGCTCCCTCCTCTCAGCTCTGTCCCCTCCCTCCTCGGGCCGTACCCTGCGGCTCGCACCCGCCCACCCTCTTCCCACCCCGGGTGGCTCGGTCTCCAAGCGCCGCCCCAGGCCCGGCCCGGCAGCGCCCGACTAGCCGGCGGAACCCAGGAAGCTTCCTCCCTCCACTATTCAAACCCGGCGACCCCCACCGAGGCGACGCAGGCCGGCCCCCCCCCCAACACCCGCCCTAGCCTTCCCGAGCCGCCCCGCCCCCGCCCCCCGCCCCCGGCCTCGCCTCTCCTCCACGCCCGCGGCAGGCCCTCCGCGCGCCCCCGCCTGCGGCTGCTCCCGCGGCTCCCGCTTCTGCCTGCGGGGCTCTCTAGAGATTCCCTTAAGGCCCTCGGGCCACAAGGGGGTCGGCCCTCCCTCCCCCTGCGGAGACCTAGGGACTACAGGATCCACCCTCCTCTGACTGCGGCGAGAGCCCGCGGGCGAGCTCCGCCGCTCCCGCCCCTTCCGTCCTCCTCCTCTCCACCGGGTGAAGAGAAGCCGGTCCTGCCTCGGGCCCGGGAAAGCGAGGGAGGGAGGGAGGGGAATGAGTGACTGGCGAGGCCGGGGGCGGGAGGGCGACGGGAGGGCCCGCGCTTGTCCTCGCGCCCGCTCCCCGCAGGGTAGCACGCCCCCCACCCCCCAGCTAGCGCTCGCGCCGCCGCGCAGGCGGATGCTCTCGGGATGACGGCCCCGGCACCGCGGAGGCTCCTGGGGCTCGCTCTTTTCTTTTTCAAAGTTCTGGACCCGCTCCGGCGGGGCCGGCGAAGTCTCGCGAGAGCCCCGAGGCGCCCCAAAGCCTGTCTCCGAGGAGGAAGGCGGGCCGAGAGGAGGGGGAGCGGGAGCCCGCGCCGCATCTTCGCGGGGCTCTGGCCGAGGCTGCCCGCGCCACCGGGCGTCCCCGCGCCTACTTTAGTTTTCCACCCGTGGTGCGGAGAGGTCATTGATAGCACAGGATTGAACGCTTACTTCCTCCCCCCACCCCCGGTTTATCTTAAGAATAAAACAAAGAATTGCCTATTGCCCATGACTCCCGTCCGGTGGAACTGATGTTTTCAGGGGAGCGGTTTAAAGGGAGTTTAGTCATGGAGAGTATTCCAAACGCTGCTTTTCTTATCTGAAAATCAAACCGCTTTCACATAATCTTAGCAACTGGCCATCTTGCCCTCTGTCCAGGCTGGGCGAATCCTGGTTCTCGGTCAAGCGGGTGCCCCTGGACAAGTCACTTGACTTTCCTGCTCCCCCAGTTTTCTAATTTCTTTTTGTAATGTAGTGTGTGTGTGTTTCATCTCATAACCCCCAGACAGGCAAAGTTGTAAAAAGACATAAAAAATGGTAGCTTGGAGCCACTGTGAGAAGACTGCTACTACTAACCCTAAACGCCCCGATACATTCTGAAAAAGTCTGGAATTGTTCGGGAACACTGTATACCTGTGACCCCCCCAAATCCACTATTGGGCATATACCTTACGGAGGTGAAAGAGAAAGAAAAGATCCTGTGGCTACCCCAAGATCTCCATTAGAAGCATTCTGGATTGCAGCAGACCCTACTTCAAGTCCCCATGGGTTGGGAAATGGCCATGCCAGTTGTACAAATAGGAGGAATTCATAGGAGGTGATGCGAAGTGAGAGAGTAAAACTGCCAAAACGATGTTTATTTTGGCCCCCAGGATGTAAATGGAAAGATAGGCAGCTTGGGTTAGTGGATGGATGGCCAGCCTTGACATCAGGAAGACTTCAAGGCAAGCCCGTCCTTCTGACACGTACTGTCTCTCTCTGGACCGCAGCCGCGTAAATCGCTTAAGGTCTGGGTAGCCCAGGCAGCTCTTTCAAGTTGCAGGCTACATTCCAATCTGCACTGGTAGAATTTGCTCATTGAAGTCCCAACACCAATGACAGCAAAGGTTCAATGCAAAACTATTTCTAAGATGTAAGGGGCAAAAAGCCCTGAATGCTATGTGATATATTAATCGCTAGACTTGGTCCAGGACTATAGGTGAGGAAACATTCCTTTGTGTCATTGGCAAAATGGGAGACTATGAAGTGTTGCAGACACAGCAGAAGTTTTCTTAAACTTTTTCCCCCACCCACCAAAACCAACATAATTTTTCATAGCAGAAATGAAATGCAAGAAAATGTTCAAAATCCAAGGAAAGTCCCATTCAAATAGCATGAACCTGTGTATTACTTTGAAGTTGGTCTACCAAGATATAGTCAAGCTCAGTTATAGTTGATACAGTTACAAAATGCTCACTAAAATAACTGGAAGGTTGCCATGGTTGGACCATAGCAATGTGATGAAAATGATGGTAGTATCTAAATTGATTTACAGATTTAATGCCATTATCCTTTTCCTTTTACTTTTACTTTTTTTTGGAGGGGTGAAGGTAAGGCAATTGGGGTTAAGTGACTTGTCCAAGGTCACACAGCTACTAAGTGTCAAGTGTCAGAGGCCAGCTTTGAACAAAGGTCCTCCTGACTCCAGGAACAGTGTTGTATTCACTGAGCCACCTAGCTGTCCCAATGCCACTTTTAAAGGGATATTTTATAAAGCTGGACAAAATAAAATTCATTTAAAAGGACAAAGGATCTAGAATCTAAAGACAAAAATAGCAGGGAAGGGGAAAGAATACTTCCAGACCTCAAGTTGTACTATAAATTGATGAATCATTAAAACTACTTGGTTTTTGATTTATTAAAAATAGAAAAGGAAATCACTGGAACAGACTAGATAAGGAAGAATCAGAAACAATTGAACTCAGTATTATCCAGTGTTTGATAAACTGGAAAACATAATTACTCGGGGAACAAATTCCTATCTGACAGGAATTTCTGGGAACATTTTTTAAAATTTGGAAATTCTGGGAAAATTTGGCAGTAATCAGATTAAAACCAATGTCTTGCACTATAAGCTTAAAATGGATATGAAACTTAAAGATTATGTCATAGAGAAATTAGAAGAGAACCAGATGAGGTGTTTTTCACAGCTATGACTAACAGGAGAATGCTTAACTACACAAGTTACAGAGATGATCAGAAAAAATAATATAGATTATTTTGACTACACAAAATTGAAAACTTATCGTACAAACACAAGGCAACTAAAATAAAGGAAGCAGTCTATTGGGAAATAAATATTTGCATCTAATATCTCTGGTAATAGTCTGATATCTAAGACATATCAGCAGCTAAAATAAATATGTAATACCACCAAGAGCTATTCCCTAATAGATAAATAGTCAATAGATATGAAGAAACACTTCTCAAAAGAAACATTACAAACTGTTAACAACAGCTAATCAGTTAGTTGATAGTTAACAAAATATTAACACTTGCTCCACCTAAATCACTTATAACAAGAAGTACAAATCAAAACAATTTTGTGATTTCATTTCCTACCCTGCAAATTCAATGTTGGAGGAATTAAGAATTTGTGAACCATTTTGGAATTATGCTAAGAAAATGACTAAAGTCTCCATGCTCTTTGACCCAGAGATCTTCATTGCTAGGCCCTCTGGAGGGCAAAGACAATTTAAAAGTTCCATATATATAGTTCCAAGTATAGCAAAGTATTTGTGGCTTCATTTTTTGTTGTTATCAAAGAACTAAAAAAAAAAAATAGATACTACTCAGTTGGAGAATGGCGATTCAAATGAAGAATTGGAGAATGGAAATAAATAGTAGTATGTGAATATAGTAGAATTGTATTGCTTCAAGAAATAACTGACAAATACAGAGAAGCCTGGGAAGACATAACCTGGTACAAAATAAAGTAGGAATATGGGGAACAAAATATACATTAATTACAACCAAAAAAGATCAAAACAATCATGTTGAATTATAATTTCTTGCTGAAAGGTTATATTCCAAAATGACTATAATATAAAAGCAAAAAAAATCAGTAAAACATTATTTGTAAAAGATGAGAGTGACTAATTTAGAAATTTATTTCATAAAGAAACATGTGATATAACAGAAAGAATATTGATTTGGGGAAAGGGCCTTGACTTCATTGTATAATTTTGGGTAAGTCACTTAATAAGCTTCACTTTCCTTAACCTGTAAAATGTAGGAAATAAACAAAATATTTGAGACTTCTTTCAACTCTGAAAGTAAATGATTTGATAAATTTATGTGATAGAAGTGTCCTGTAGGGGAAATGACCAGGATTTGATGAGTTACATAAGCAACCTTATGAGATTGTAAGTCATGATCCTTTGTTTATGGAGACATCTAAAGGGCACCTCTCATGGAGAATAAGCCCTTGCTAGTCCCCAGGAAATGGGGCTACCTCCAAAGCCACTGAGAGTCAGGAGAGATAGACCCATCAGAGCCTTCATCAAACCTTATCATTTCTCTTCAATTTTACAAGTAGCTTAGACATTGCAGTTCCAGTAGGAAGGTCTATGAAGACATCTAGCTGCTCTTAGAATACCTTCACCTTTTCCCTTGCTATTTCCAGAGGGTAGCAATTGAGGGTATTTCTCCCACTCACCCTCCCCCATAGTAGTTAATGATGACCTGTAATAAAAGCAGGTGGTACATGTGGTTGTCAAGGTAACCTGAGAAAAAAGTTTATGTTCTTCAAGTTCCTAGTTGTTTCATATCCTTCTAAACACAAGAGTTCCTGAAAATGAACTTTTTATGATAGCAATTCAGTGTTCCTCTCAAAGCACGTAGCAAAGCTAGACTTGTGCCTGCATGCAGCTTGAGATATCCTGAGAGTGGGTTTTTCCAACTTGAGGAGTTAGCTTTTAGATAATTCCAGGTTCAGAATTTTTCATGTCAAAATTTTAGGAACCAACCTATTAGAGGAAGATTTCCTCAGTACTATGTTTATTAGAGAAGGAGGAAACATTTATCAGAGAACCGTGCTACAAAGATTTTTTCCCTGGTTAATTACTTCCCTTTTAATCTTTGCTTTATTTATTATTACACATTTTGATATGTGTACAAAAACATTTAAGTTTTATGTAATCAAAATTATCCATCTTAGCTTCTTTGATGCTCTCTAATCCTTTTTGGTCATGAACTTTTCTCCTATCCATAGATTTGATAGTTTTTTTCATGTTTCTCTACTTTGTTTATGATATGATCTTTGGTATCCAAGTCAAGTACTTATTTGGAGCTTATCTTTGAATAAAGTGTGAGGTGTTGGTCTAACTCTAATTTCTTCCATACTGATGTCCACTTTTTCTAGCATTTTTTATCAAATAGTGGATCCTTATTCCAATAACAGTGGTCTTTGTATTTATCAAAAACTAGGGTATTCAGTATTTTTGCTTTTCTTTGTTGTGTACATAAACTGTTCCATTGATTGATCTATTTTTAACCAATACTAATTTTTATAAATAATAACAACATAGAGCTATTGAGGAAATTTGTTTTGCTTTAATATGCTTTTCCTTATAAGAAAGTTTCTTTTTAAAATTTTGTTTTCCAATGGTATGGGGGGGGGCGACAAAATAAATTTCTGTTCATTTTAAAAGATTGTGTTTGTGTATATGTGTGTGTGTGGCAGGGAGGGGGGTGGCTCCAGATGTTAAATGTTGCATGCACTTTCGAATGAGGTCGCTGTATTATTAGTTTTATGTAACTGTTTTCTTTTGCTGCAAGATACCTCTCATGAAGCGGGAGTAATCTGTACATTGATAAAACTTTTAAAAAAGGAGAAAGAGAATTGGCAATGTAGTCCCTAGAACTTAAGAGAAGGAGCCTCCATTTTGGAGATCCCTATTTATCCTGCTAGGTGACTTAAACGAAATGCTGGGCTTGGAGTTCAAACCTGGCCTCAGATATTTACTAGCAGTGTGACCCTAGGCAAGTCACTTAACCCTATTTGCCTCAGTTTCCTCATCTGTAAAATGAGCTAGAGAAAGAAATGACAAACCACTCCATTATCTTTGCCAAAAAAAAAAACCAAACAAACCAAACCCAAATGGGGTCATGAAGAGTTGGACACAACTGAACAACATCCAGTTCATCCAGATCCAAATCCTGTAATTGCTCTTCAATTTTACAAGTAGCTCAGACATTGCAGTTCCAATAGGAAGACTATTGATTACTCACCTGTGTCCCAAAATTATTTACTTTCTGGGGAGGGAAGATTCAGTTTGAGTACTTTATTTTTTTCTGTATCTATTCTTAAATAAGTATGAGTTCTATGCATCTTATGTGTAGACTATGGGAGTGAAGTACAGTTGTGCTATATCTGATATTCATATGGTACCCTAAGCGCTTGTATAGGAATCAGGGATCCTATTACCCACATTTAGGAAAAGAAAGATGGGATATGGATTCATGAGTATATTTAGAGATTTTTCTCAAAGATTAACATTAAGAAGTATGAGAAAAGAAATGACCCTCTTGAATTAGTTCTCTAGGATCTAACCTGGTCACTTAAACTTAGTGTCTGGTCATAAGTTACAAAAATAAATTGTTATAATAGAGTTTTGAGAACTGACTGGCATCTGTAGTTCACAGGGAAAAGCATTCTCTTCTTAGCCTTGAAAGTAATATAGGACTATCTCAATCTTTGAGCCCAAAGGTGGAATAGAGTTATTTAAGAAACATATACAGTTTTTGAAAGACAGACTGAGAAGAGGGAGGGGGATTTTAATAACTGAAAGCCAACCTCCTCACCCTGCCCAGTGAGTTGAGCCACAAAGAATTGTCAATACTGTAACAAGAAAAATAACAAAGAAGAAACAGGACTAAAGTGAGACAGAAAAAGGAGAGATATGGAGGGCCATTGAATCCTTCATTTTGGAGAAGGAGACTCAGATTGAAGTCTGTGGATACTGACTATATCCAGATCTTCGAGGACTAGGAAAAATTCCAAGAAACATGATTTGCTTCTTTACCCAAATATTTTTGGTAACCATTTACCTCAACCATAAAAAAGCTAGGGGTTAGCTAGAGATAAAAATAAATTTAAATTAGGGCAGAAAGACAGACCTCTGCCTAAATGTTAGCAAATTCCCTAGCTGGAGGCTTTGAGACATTGTTATTGTGATACTAACTTTTTATTTACTATAAATTCCATAAAGTAACACAAGAGGGGACCACTGGATCTGAGAGACCATTTTATTGCCCAGGCTAAAAATATGAACTAATTAAGTTTTCAGAAAGAAAGAGGAAGAAAGGAGGGTAGTGATGGAGGAGTTACCTATCTAGTCAGCTATAGCAGAACCAATAAGTACTAGAGTTATGAAGGAAAACACTCTGAAAACTTTAAAATGTCATCTTATTGTTACTATTAAAGCATCAGCTCACCCTGATTTATATTCCATAGTGCTCGATCAACAGTTCTATCTAAAATTGTAGTGATTTCTGCTTCTATCATAAACAATTGCAAAGAGAAGAGACATAATAAAGTTGATCAGAAAAGGCAAATTAGCATTCTTTTATATGAGAAAAATGGTCAGAGGGAGGCCCTAAATAGATGAGATGGTATTGGGAAGCGATGACCGGCCATTACTTTTCCGCCCAGCATTTAGTTCTGCTTTTGTTAAACCACAAAGAAGGCCCAGTCAACAGTAGGGCGCTGTTGAAATTTATACATGAGAAGTAAGGCTCCTGGGAATCCGTCTCCCCTAGTGTTATTTTAATACAAACTATTTTGTCAAATTGACACTCACCTTGGAAAGCACTAAGAGTTTAGTACAAAGAAGAAAAAATGGCCATAGCAATAGTGAGTCCTTTGGGTAGAAACCAAACGGAGCTTGGACAAGAATGAGAAAGCCTTACTTGAGGGACCTACTTAAGTCCCGGTCATGTCAATGTATGCATTTTGCTTACTTCCCTGTTAATTTCTGTCTATTGTGAACTTATTTACAATCTCAGAAATATAGAACCAGAAGAGATCCTACAAGTTATCTAAAATTACCTTCCAATTTTACAAATTATAATGGAAAGGAATACCTAAATTCAAGATAATTATGTTAAGACCTAATAATGGAAAAAAAAATAAGGCTTTTCACATGTGACACAGATACCTGGAGGCTCTTTGAAAGAAGTCCCATCTTCCACAGTGAATATTAATTATATGTTACATTTTAACAGATGTTCGTGATTCTACTATGTAGCTAGAGGCCCAGTATATAGAGCTCAGGTCTTGGAATTAGGAATACCAGTCTTGAACATGTACTAGCTGTGTGATTCTGGACAAGTCATTTAACCTCTCTCAGCCTTAGTTTCCTCATCTGTAGAAGAATAAGAATTGTACTTACCTCATAAAATTGTTGTGAGGATCAGATGATATAACATGTAAAGGGCTTTGCAAATCTTGAAGTGTTATATAAATGCAAGCTATGAATCATGCTTTGGGTTTTTCTCAGACTAGAGTACAGTATACACTTCGGGTCAATAGTATGACCTTTTTGGAAACTAAGTGATACTCTGTCCTGCTGTGGGGAAGCTGGTTATGCCTGGAGAAACTTGTTTTTGTTGTAATTGACCTAATTTTGATTTCTTATCTATATCCAAGAGACATTCTTCCTTATATAAAACCAATATGATGATTTTTCTATGCACAATAGAAATAGATAAATACAAATATGATTCCTATATTAGAATGTTGTGGTCATGATTTTGTATTCCTAAAAGCCAAGCACATTCTTTTAAATGAAAGCTTTTCCTTACCCAAACAATAAACACAAAATAATTATTTTAAAATGCATGGATTTTTTTTCCCTCATTTCTGACCTGCTTTCTAGCAGGGAATTTTAGCTATAAGGCAACCCAATTCATAATCCTTCCAGCTTTTAAATTCGATAGTTAGCATCCGAGGGACTCACTTCTGTTATATAGAATCTCCAGAATAGCTACTGTAGGTTCAAGATATTCTACAGATTCACATGCATTCAAAACCACAGCTGACATACCCTCATCAATGCATTTATACTGGGAAATCAGAGTAGCATTAGTTCAAAGCAAAGAAATATAATGGAATAACTTACAAAGAAAACAAAAATCCAACTTCTATGAGAAGCCTTTTCATATTCTCCTTAATGCTAATACCTTCTCTCTACTGATTATCTCCAATTAATCCTGTCTGTAGCTTGTTAGCACTAAGTTTGCATATTGTCTCCCTCATTAGATTGTGAGCTCCTTGAGTGACTTGGGAGTTTTTTTTGCCTCTCTTTGTATCCCCAATTTTTACTATGCGGCCTGGCACGTAATTGACACTTAATAAATGTTTATTCACTATCTAATTGTAAACCTAGAGTATACTTCCATAAACACAAACATCATTAAAGGAGAGAGTAAGAATGCATATTTTATATGAGGGACACATAGTCAGTGATCACCTGTGGCCAAGACACTCGTGCAAAGGCAGTTCACATCTCCGATGCTGCAGGGAGACTGATATCATCTGATGATCTCATCGCATTGCTCCACCCGGAGCATAATGCCTCTACTGGGTACATCTCAGCTGATATTGCTTAGCTGGTTCCTCTGTGAGTGGTGGAGAGTGGGTGCATACGTCTAACCACATATTGGTTACAATCTCTCCCTGATAAGGGCAAGCCACCCTGGAGAGCTTCTTAGCCACCACACCCTGCTAACAAAAGCCTGGCAGATTGCCCTCTGGCTAAGACTGTCTTTTCTTAGATCTCTATAAAGTTAGACATTCCCAAGATCCTTATTGTTTTAGCATGTAAATGAATTTGAGCCAGAACAAAAAGTAAGCTAAATAGGCCACCATCATTGTTTCTCTACAGCAAAACCCCATTATTTTGGTTATATACTTTGACTACCACCAATAGCAGCAAACTTTTGCTTTCTCTCTACATCCTATGCTAAAAGACCTATTTTTTCCCTTTTCATCGAGCTGGCTACCTTCATTCTTGATTATCCTGGGATTGGTGGGAACTTTTATATTATTTGCCCTAAGTGCAAAAAGTCCTAGTAACAGCTCTCTTCATGACTAGCCTTTCCTCTGTTGAATATTTCCAGTTTATCCTATATATATCTTGTTTCTATGCAGTTGTTTGCCCATTGTAGCCTTCTTTTGACTGTGAACTCCTTGAGAGCAGGATGATCTTTTGCTTTCCTTCATATCCTCAGAGATGGACGCATAGCAGTGCTTTTTGACTTGGCATTGTCTACTTTCATCTAGTGGACAAAGCCTATAATCAGATCAGGTTGATTAAGGACTTATCCACACATTGAGTTGAACTTATAGGAAGATTCCTTTAAACCTATATTACATTTTAAAAATTATTTTTTTTGGGGGGGGATTGTTTCATTTGAGGTATATAATCCTTCTATGTTTACATGAATTGAGGTGAGTAGAGCCTTTCTCCCTTTCTATATCCATAGCTAATAGACAAATATAATTATACTATATTCATGCTACTAGTACAGAAGCAAATAAACATGATTAGTGATCATTTTTGCCAGGACAGAGAAAGATACCCTTCCCACTCCTTATAGGAAGTCTTGGAATGAAAGAGAAAAGAAGAGAGATGCTTTTTAAAGTATACTAAGTAGGCAGCTGTTCCTACTTCTGTGTCCAGTCCTCTCTGACACAATATTGTGCAACTACCCCGCCTCTTTGCCACAGTCAAAGATGGAGTAGAGGTTGCAGGGGAAGGGAATCCATAGCTTCAGAACCTCAAATCCTTCAGTACTGAAAGACTTCATTGAAGGACATTCATATGCCCATTGAAGTAGCTAGGGTACATGTTTAGCATTTTATGAAGAGAGTCCTAGCCAGAATTCTTATTAGCAGAATAATGCCACCAGGGTCCACTCCTTGGGTAGGCCATTATTATATCTGATAAGCTTTGCAAATTTAAACTTTCTCATTGTAGGGAAAGGTGGGATATAAGCTGTGGGCTACAGCTAGGGTCAACGTGTTCCTGGAAAGACTGAGGGATCTTTTCTTCTCTTAGTTGCTTGTCCTAAGTCATGAAGCAGAAACCTCTACCCTACAAGGGCTGTTCTCCTGAGGAGGGCCAAATATAAAAACTAGGGATGAAAAAACAGGAGAGTTAGGGGAAGGTGTCTGACAACAACACTGCGTCTTTCTTTTCTCCTTGTTACACAATTATGAATGGGTTGAATAAGGTGGTTTCTAAAGTCCCTTAGACTCTAATGACAGTCTGTGAGATTGGGACTCTATTTTGCTCTTACCTTAGGTCAGCCTTAATTGACATAAAAGATAAATTTCTCCTCTCTAACTGTGAACAATTCCTTTTCCTTCTTTGGGGGTCTCATTTTATTCTCACAGTGTGGTGGGAGCAATATCTATACCCTTATGACAATCTAGATATATCTTTGTAACGGTAAGGGGATGTGAAGGTCTTCCCTGCTCCTTAACAGGCCCATGTGACATACTTTTAGCTTTGGCACAGCCCACAGCCTGAGTCACATGGAGCCCATGGTGGGATGAGCTTGCTAAAAATGGGTGTAGCAGGAAGGGCAGAGCTGAGAGAGAGTGAGGCAGAGTTGAGGCAGAGTAGCTAGTGTGAGTGAGAGAGGAAGTGAGTCTGCCAAAGGGAGCTTGTTTATGGGGAGGCCTGATAGATGGAGGCTTGGGGATGGCCGTGCCCTCTGCATTAATAATGTGTATAGATTTCTTTGTTACTATGATGGATTTGACTTTCTGGTGTTTGAATAAATGTCTTGGTTTTGTCTTTGAGGAAGAGAGTTTACATTTTGTGAATTTACCCTGGAAATATGCATGCACATTCAGAGTGGCTACTGTGGCTATTGCACTGCATTACAATCTTCAATAGTAAAACTGTGCTTGATATTTGATTTCATTAAGACATGATCCCCAGCTTCTCTCTGAGGCTTGCCTGGCAGAATATTATGAACAACTCAGCTTTGCTTGTTCAGCTGCATCAACTCATAGTGTACTTGATGTCAGTCCTTGTTGGTTATGCTTCTCCTTTTGTTAACTGTTGAATGACTTATGAGCATTTCATTTTATTCCAGTACTGAAGCTAAACTACCAGGGTACCTGCCTGAGTCTCGTCTAGTCTACAGGTCTGTGTTCCTAATGGTCTCTAAGGTTCCTTCCAGAGCTAACATTATTTTGAGGGTTTATAAGGTTTTAGATTACACATCTTTTTTAAAAAGCACCCTTCCCCCCAAAAAAGTCTATTCTCTGTAACAGACTTTTAAATTCTTTTTGAAGCTTAACATCAAAAAAGCTAAAATCTTGGCAACTGGTCCCATCACTTCCTAGCAAATGAGAGAAGAAATGGAAGAAATGTCAGATTTTATATTCTTTTATTCAAAGAGCATTGCAGGTAGTGACTACAGCCATGAAATTAAAAAACACTTGCTCTTTACAAGGAAAGTTATGGCAAATCTGGGCAGCATACTAGAAAACAGAGACATCACCTTGGCAACAAAGATCCATATAGTTAAAGCTATGGTTTTTCCAGTAGTAATGTATGACCGTGAGAGCTGAGTACCACAGAATTAATTCTTTCAAATTGTGGTTCTGGAGAAGACTTTTGAGAGTCACTTAGACAGCAAGGAGATCAAATCAGTCAATATTTAAAGAAATTAATTCTAGCTATTCACTGAAAGGTCAAATACTGAAGTTGAAGCTTAACTACTTTGGTCACATAAAAAGATGAAACTCCATTTGGAAAAGACCCTGATGTTAGGAAAGACTGAAGGCAAAGGGAAAAGGGAACAGCAGAGGAGGAGATGGATAGATAGTATCATGGAAACAATGAACATGAACTTAGACATCAAGAGAAAGTGGAAGATAGAAGGTCCTGGAATGCTATGATCAATGGGGTCAGGAAGAGTTGAACACAACTGAAGGATTGAATGACAAAATTGCTGTAACTATTACCACTCCACTTTCCAGACCTCAATAGTCATACTTCCTGTGGACTATATGTCCACAGGATACATAAATAACTAATTATTTTTGGTACCCAACTAGGTACTAAGGCAGGTAATTATATATAAAACTAATCAATGATCCTCTTCTTTTATTTGGAGGATTAGGGGTAGGTAACCCTTCCCAGAAGAGGACTTCTTGTTTTCTGGGGTATGTCTCCCAAATGGGGTCATGAAGACTCCAGACGTGACTGAGAAAACAACTGATGGTATTAGAAGAGTAAGAGGCTCAGACTGAGTGCATTTCAGACATGTAGGATACCCTATTCAAGAGCAGAGATGAATGGTGGAATGCTATATCTGAGGGACAGCAGTAGGCTATTTGGCTGAACTGTGGAGTACCTCTTTTTTTTTTTTTAACATGAAAGATTTTTTTTTTATTTAAAGCAAGAAGGTAGGATTTATAATTTCAAGCAGATGAAATCTACTTGTTACTAAAAGAAAGAAAACCATTTGCTGGTGGAATAATTTTTGTTTGTAGGGCCCACATGGGGAGGGCATAGCCATTCTGTACTCCTCCCAGCTGGGCAGAAAGTCGAGTCCAGAAAACCAGGAGTTACTAAATTAAGCTGACATCTGATGGCAATATTCAATGGGTGACTCAGATCTTGGAAGCAGAGGCCAGGTAGAGTTGGAAGAATCAGGTAACCATCATCTGGACACTGGGCAAAACTAGTCAGAACTTCACAACGGGACATGGAAGGATAATCTTTGTGAGAAGTAGTATAGACCAAGGTGCAGCTGTGGTTGAAGCTGAGTATAGTAGACATCTCCTCATCAGTCAACTCAAAATCAAACACCTGAAAGTTCTCAGCAGTCGCTGACGGGGTGATCAACTTAGGGATTACAAGCACTTTTCTCTGGATATGGAATCTGATCAGAGCCTGTGCTGTAGTTTTTTGGTGCTTTGCTGTAATGACTTGGATCCTGGAGTCATTCAAGAGAGAAGGGTCCTCTGGCTTGGCCCATGGTAAATCTGGAGAAACAAGGGGACTGTAGGTAGTCACCACAATGCCCTTGGACTAGTCAATATTCAATCAGCTTCTCCTGAGTGAGATATGGGTGGCACTTGATCTGGTTAACTGCCAGCTCATACTTCAGCCCCGGTTTGGTCAAGAGCTTCTTAATCTGATAATGGTTAAAGTTGGAGATTCCAATGACTTTCACCAGTCCTGCATCCACGAACTCTTCCATGGCCATCCATGTATCCAAAAAGCTTGTATTACTGGGAATTACATTGTCCTTGTCATCCAGTGGGAACAAATCCTTTCCATCCTTAAATCCTGTAGGCCAATGAATAAGGTAGAGATCCAAATGATTCAGTTTCCAGTCACTCAGAGTTTTTTGGCAGGCTGATTTGACCAAGCTTTTCTCATTGTATGTGCACCAAAGCTTGCTGACAATGAAGAGGTCTTCCCATTTGACAACATTCGCCTTGATTTTCTCTTGGATGGCCTCACCTACTTCATTCTCATTCTGATAGATGTGGGCATAGTCAATGTGGCGGTACCCAACATTGATTTCAGTCGTCACTGCATCAGCCACTTTGCCTGGAGGAGACTTCCAAGTGCCCAGGTCCAGTATGGGCATTGTTGCCTGGTTCCTCACCATGAGGAAGGTACTCATGATGCCCCAGCCTTGCAGGAGACATCACTACCACACAAGTAAGCACTGGCCCTCACAACTCAACCCACTGTGGAGTACCTCTTGTTGAAAGGGAGTAATGTGTATTAATTCAGAAAATGTAGATTAACAGAGGAGTCTGTATCTAATCTTAAAGGCAGTAGGAGCTTCTTGACAAAGGGAGTCAGACCTTCACTTGAGGAAAAGCAATAGACTTTTGCAGCTGTGTCTAAATGAGTTGAGCAAAGGCCACCAATTAGAATATTGCAATCATGCAGATAAAAATAATGAGGATATTAGGTTAGGTGGTTATATGAATGAAGAGAAGGGGCTATATGAAAGTTGTTGTGAAGACAGAATCAGCAAGACCTGATAATTGATTAGATATTGAGGGTGAAGGTGGGGCAATGAAGATAACTTTGTGTTTGCAGACCTCTGTGACTGGAAATGTAAAGGTACCCTTTGCAGAAAAAAGGAAATTAAGAATTGTGGGTTTTTTAAGGAAAGGTAATGAATTCTGCTTTGGACATGCTGAGTTTGAGATGCATTTGATGAGATGAGTTTGATGAGAATGTAAAATTGGAAATGTCCAGTAGGCATTTGGTGATGTTGGGCTGGAGTTTAGGAAAGAGGGAAAGGCTAGATATGCATAGTTGGGATTCACTTGTACAGAGATATTTGAATTCATGGGAACTAATAAGATCACCAAGTGAGAGAGTATAAAAGGAGAAGAGGGTCCAGCATAGAACCTTGGATAACATTTCTAATCAAGAAGTGGAACATGGATGTTGATCCAAGAGAGGAGAGTGAAAAAGATTGATCAGACAGGTAGGAGGAGAACCAAGAAAGCAGGGACACAGTTACTAAAAAAACATCAGAGATGAAATGTATACAGGAAGAGAAGGTGCCCAGTGGAAAAGATGAACATCTGTTCACCATAATTCTTGAAATATATTTTCATATACTTAGTGTTTCCTCTCAAGATCAGATAATTCTAATTCCTTTAGCTTCTCTCCTAAAGCTAAATTCCTAAATATTTAATCATTTTCATTACTTCCCTCCACACACTTTCCAAGTTCCCTAAATCTTTCTTTAATTGCAAGCCAAAAACTATTAGATACAGTACCTATAATCACAGATGACATTAAAATAGCATTTCAAAATTGTGAAGTACTTTTTATAAAAGACCAGACATTGCTGAAATGAGTGGAAAACTACAGGGTAATCTATGCAGGTAAAGTTTTTTATTTTTCTTATAATTTAAAAATTGCATTTGATATTATTTCAACTATATATTTTTCTGAATGTTCATTCTTCTTAAAGGTACTTTGCCTCAGTTTCAGCAATTTTTAGCTATGATAAAGTCTAGAAAAAAATTGGATTCTTTTAAGAGATAAAATAATTAAAAGGCTATTTAGCTTTTTATCTTCATATTCATTAAGTGTAAGGTTAAGATATTTCCTATTCTAGCATATGAAATCACACAAAATGAGATCTACTCTACAAATGTTATTAGATCTGCCTTTTGCTATACTCATAGAAGCCCTGCTACAGAAATGTTAGAGCTAGGGACACTTCTACTGGTTGGGCAAACTACTTAGAATTTCACTGGTTCTAGTAGCCTTGCACTTGATCAGGGATCAGACTTTAAAGAATTCCCAAATGCTTATGACATTGAACTAGAGAATGCTGGCAGTGCTTTTGGCCATGCATAACTCTTGGAGAGTGGGTCTTTAAAAAATTATGGTAAGGAAAAGAGGGATTGAGAAGGTGTTTAGACCATAAATTAAAGGGACACTGGACTTTTATTATTTCCCAGGAATGCTGGGAACAGAGATGGTACTCCTTTATTCCTCCCTTCTTGTCCCCAGGGAGAAGTCAAGTGGTTTGTTTTTTGTTTTTATTTGCCAAGATAGCACCTCCTCGAAATTCTCCAATATTCATTTGGCAGGCTGGTTACTCAGAAGATAGTTGGCCACTCCCCTCGGGGTATTGCTGAAGGGGAACAGAATTTTTAGTACTGTTGCTCATGAGCCCCCATCAATGTGCTCCCTATTGATTATCAACCAGACTCACAACTTAAAAAAAAAGATTTTTACTAAGCAATACTAGTTGTTATAGAAATATCCCCTCCAAGATGTGCTCTCCCTTTGCTCACACAAAGTGTTTCCCTTGGGAAATTGGATTCAAACTTAGAAATTATACGTGATCAAAGTGTAAACTCACAGTTTTTGCCTTTGAAGTCCTTTTCTCTCATTTGGAGTTCTCATGATGTTGCCCTCAGGTGTAATTCTGGTTTCTGAATATCACTTGCCATATAGAGTCCTGAAACTGCCTTTCTTAAATGTTTCTAGTTTATTCTTGATGTGTGGCTCAGATTCACCACCCATTGATGGCTGTGGGGAAACTCTTACCTGGCTCTAGTGAACACTCAAGGTCTTTTAACCCTTTAAAGTTCACAAGGGAATCACTTGCTCATTGTGGGTGGGAAAGAGGAGGGGGGCTCAATCTTCTCCCCTCTCCCCAAGGGACTTCCTTGCCAGGTGTCTTTCATCATCTGATACGACCACCACTCATCTCGCTGCTGTTGGAATGATTCTAAGTTGTGATGTTATATTATCCATAGGCCCAGAAGTATATCTGAATTTTTCAATGAATCACAATATATTTTTCAAATAGTGTTCTTTGCTTTTATGCAATGACCCAAAGCCCTGTGATTCTTTCAAATTGATTACTTACTCACAACTAGTTTAATTTTGTTTAATCCAATCAAAGTGCCTGGATCTTTTATAATTATAAAATTTGGGATAGCTATGAAAATTTCCATACTTACAGAAGTCAATCCTTAACACCCCTTCTTTTTCCATTGCTCCCTTAAAGATGATCGTCCTTCAACTGAGTGTTTAAATGCTTGTTATTTAACAATTTGTTACTTTAAAAAGAAAAATCATAAAATTTGTTGTCTAGGGAAAACCCAGCTCTTTGCACTGATTTATCAAATTATCTGAAAGGATAGAGATAGAGGGAGGGCCCTATACTTTTAGAGGGGACAAGATACTTTTCCCTTTAGTGCAAGCTGGTGAGAAGACAGATGAGTTGAAGAGGAAAAAAGTGAATCTTATATTTATAAAACTAAGTCCCAATTTTAACTCGACTTTCTTTTCCTTTTGAAAAATGATTCTTAGACAAAAAGCCATGCTGTGGAATGGAGAAGGCTTTCCGTGAAGTTGCTTGAAGGAATAGCCTGGAGTTCTCTAGTTTTTTTTGTCTCAGGACTTCTTTATGCTTCTTTATTGAGGATTCCCAAAGAGTTTTTGTTTATTTGGGTTGCATCTATCAATATCTACCATATTAGAAATGAAAACAGCATTGTTATGAAAATAGTTTTGATCTCTAGGAACCCCAAGAGGATGGGGCTCTCAGTTGTCCCAGACTATACTTGGAGAATTGATGGCCTAAAATGACCAAGGCTGATAGAATGAAGACTTTGTGTTGCCATAGGTCAGAGATGAAGGGCTCTGACTGTCTGGGCCATTTTATAGAGGCTGTCAACACTTGGAGCTAGATGATCCTTGCTCTCATTTACTATCTCCCCCTGGTGGTTAGATATAAATTAGGACTACCCCGCAACATGAAGATTCGGCGTAGGTGCATAGAAACTGTAGTGAGTTTATCAGTTTTCCACTTTATGACTGTAAAACAGTCTCTCTTTGTAAGGTTAATGACTCTAAAATATATTTCCCAAAGTATATATTACCTTAATTCTTATCCTGTGAAAAAGAATTACAAAAATTACAAAATCCAAGTCAAGAACATATTAGAAATATACTATTCCATCCCTATTTTTCTATCCTATCCAAACTGTTTAGTTATTCAGAAGTGTTTAGTGAATAACTCACTCTTTGTGAGCTATTACACTGAGTATGGTGGAGGATAAATAAGAAAGAATCTATGACCCTAGAAGCTTACAACCTAGTAAGGGCAATAAGGTATGTCCCAATAACTCCAAAAAGAAGAATGCACAAATGCCATTGAAGAAACGTTGATGCCCACTTTTTGAGGGTGGGAGAAAAGAATAGTCACCTGCTAGAGAACAAATATAATTCAGCTGTACAGAGGTCTCAGTGTATAGCTCAGGTGCTCCTTCCTACCAAAGGCCTCTCTTAATACTTGCCAGCTGTTAATTCTCTCTGCCTCTAAAATTGTTTCATTTATCTTCTAAGCTTTATAATTTATTACATAAGAAGTGTACAAGGTATACAGCTTCAAGTGCTGTAAAAGCTCCCCAAGTGCCACACTGGTTTCATTTTTGTCTTTGTATCCCCAGAGTCTAGCAAATGGCACCTGGCACGTAGAGTCATAGACTCAGGACTGGAAGGGCCTTAGAGGTCATTTAGTCCAACTCCTTCATCTTAAAAGAGAGGAGAGTGTGACTGAGAGAGGTTACCCAGGAACACACACAGCGAATGAAAGCCTGAGAGAGGGTTTGAACTCCAATCTTCCTGATTCCAAGTCTCTTGATTTACTTACCATGCTACTTAGCTGCCTCAGTGTGTTCATCTATTTGAGTTGAATTGAATGTTACAGAACAGTAAAGGAAGATGAAGACTGGGAGAAGTCTCCATATAAGTATAGCTCAGATGACAGAACATTCTTCTCCCAGAAAACTGCACTGCAGATAGTGCTTGGCTTTCTAAAGCCCTTCTTCACCTCACCTTACCTTAAACACCTGAGAAAACTTTCAGAAGCGACTAGTTTTTTTCTTCACAGTTCTTTGATGTTGGAATTTTGTAAAGGTTACAAGATATTAGGGAGAAGAAAAAGCCAAAAAGTTCATCAGGAGTATGGCACAATATCAAGGAAGCCCTGAAGCTGACAGCCCATTGAGTGGTCTCAAAGAAGTTTATGGATTAAGACGTGGGGAGTAGGGTGGGGTGGGGTAGGGCAAAGACAGAAAGAAATGGAATTTACGGAAATGAAAACTGATTTGTTTCAGGACGGAGCCTCTCTCATGAAGGCTTGTCAAGATGGCACTTCTTTTTAAAATTATCCTTGTGGTGTGGATTGTACAATTATACAATTAATGCAATTAATGTTCATTCTTGGGGTGAGGGAAGAGTGAGAAATAACAGTACTGCTTACTTATTTTTAAAACACAGGGATTAGGATAAACCCTACAAAGAACTGTTGAGTTGTGTATGTGTGTGTGTGTGTGTGTGTGTGTGTGTCTGTGTCTGTGTGTGTGGTGGGGCAATATATTTAGGTTTCATTGAGGCCAATGAAAAAAGTAAAGACTGCTATGAACTCTGCACAGATAAAGTTCTGGTTAAGGTGTTCTTGAGTGAGGACAACACAGCCACTAATGATGTGGGGGGTTGGGAGGGATATCTTATATGTCACAATATTATTGTGGCAACTATGACTGACTAATTGCCACTGCCTTTCTCCCCAGGTATTCACAATTCATCAAACTGATCAGAGGTGAAGTGAATAGATAAAGAGAGTAGTTGAATACTGTAAAAGTCATGGACATAGATCCTTGAGTTTGGCTGTGCAAGTGTAGGCAATGAATGCCAAGGCAGAGACAAGGTAGTTCTCTGCACATTCCTGAAATGTGTTATCTACTTCTGGGGCTGCAGTTCAGTTTCATCCCAAGAGACTTTGGGAAGCTTAGATTCAGAATGGTACCAAAAGAATATACTTAAAAGAGTCAATGATCTTTCATTATAACTGTGATAAGGTAGTTATATTCATTATGTGGATACATGGGAGAGAAGACTTTATCTTTGATGTCCCAGAAGCCAAATCCTAGAGGATTAGTATCAGAAACTAGTAATGTCTAGATGCCCAGAAACCGGTCTTTAAGAACAGTTCCTGAAAGAAGATATGGGAATCACCACAGGCTTCTGAAAAATTAAGGACATCTAATAGTAAATCTTAATTTTGAAAGAAATTCATGAGTCCAGATCCAAATAATATTTTTTCAATTTCTGCATTGGACATGTCTTTGGTAGAATTTAAGTGTTTTTTGTCAGAGACTTCCTCAATTTTGCATTTGTGTCTGCACTGTTTAGCTGAGCACATAATAGGCACTTAGTAAATGTTTGATGATTGATTGATTGAGACAAAGTCTGGCCTTGATGAGCAAAATAAGTAGCAAACAAGATCTTTGTAACCCAGGACTTACATGGAGATCTTTCTACTGCCCACTAGATATTCCAGGACATCCTCAACAAATGGCATGACATTGTTTGTTATTCAGGGTTTAGTAGTCTACATATTCTAATTTTCTCAAATTTCTTTCATACAACTACTAAGGGTAATATACAAGGGTTATAGCTCTATTAAGCAGTTACTTAAGTCAATCATATTAGCAAGAGCTGTTTTCCAGAATGATTTTAGGAAGTAATAGAAGTCATGAAAATGAATGGTGTATGTCACTCTTTGGACATATCCTATACCTTACTTATATAGTGGAAGAATTTTAGCATTGAAGTTTCTTTTTTTGATTCCTTGGGCACTTATAAATCTCTAAAATCAAACCTCAGGATCCATCTAGGACTTAAGATTTCAGGGAATAACTTGGAAGTCTTAGGTTACAAAGACCTTCCTTACTTGCTATCATCAGTGATGTCTATTGTTCTGAGTTTTTACAAAGGAGGTATGGATGATCAGGCTATTCAAATAGTACATCCTGGTTTGCTACTTATTTTACTCATCAAGGCCAGACTTTGAGTAAGTTAACAAATAGGAGGGCAAGGAATTGGGTGGAAGTAGAGGAGTGAGGAGGGATAGGGTAAATAGAGTGAGAAGGATAGAGGGGAAAAACAGGAACGAGGGAAAAACACAAGTTTAGATTGTGAATGAGATGAATTTACCCATAAATCACAAATGGGTAGTAGATTAAAAATTTGAATTCAACAATATGATGCTTTCAGGAAACACTATAAAAATGAAATAGATACAAAGATAAAATGGACAGGAGTAGAATTTATTAAGTAAAAAAAGCAGGGGGTAGTAATCATGATCTCAGAAAAAGTTAAAAACAAAATGTATTTAATTTAAAAGAGGAAAAATAGGGAAACTACTCTATGTATCAGCAATATTATTTAATATTATTTTACACCTTTTAAAATCATTAAACAGCATAAAATGTCTGAGAGCACACCTGCCAAGATAGTCACAGGAACTATGTGAACCTGAACATAAAACACTTTTTTATACAAATGAGATCAGATCTAGATAACTGAAGTAATATTGTTCATGGATAGGTAAAATCAATATAATTTTTTAAAATGAAGATTTTACTTGATTTATTCAATGCTATCCCAATTAAGCTGCTAAAAATTATCTTGCTGAGTTAGAAAAAAATATTTGGAAGGACAAAAGGTTAGGAATTACAGGAAACCAGGGAAAAAAGATGTAAAAGAAGCAGATTCAACAGTATCCAACCTGAGAAACTATATTATAAGGTAAGAGCATTGTTGAAGTATAAGATGGATAATTTCAGTTATTTTAGTTAAGATTGTCTTGTTATAAATAAAACCAATGTAGCCAGGAATAGAGGAAATGCAGAAAGTTAGGGGAAAAAACTTTCATAGAGTTGAATAGGATGTGATTATATTGAAATATTGCTGTAGTATAGGAAATGATGAGCTGGTTGATTTAGAAAAACATGGAAAATCTTGAACTTATGAAATGAAAGAAGATGCTATCCACCTTCTGAGAAAGAAATAAGTGGAAGAATGCATGGTATGGTCTTACATATATGTGTATGAGTGTATATGCATATATATCTATGTTTACAGCTATTTATATAGAGGGGATATATATGTATATATATTATACATACACACATACACACACACACACACACACATATATGCATTTAATTGTAGGCTTCTTTAGGGTAGGTGGGAGGGAGGAAAAAAATAAAGCAAAATGTGCACAGCAGAGAACAAAAGAAAACCTACAAGGAAGCAAAGAAGATCTGGGTACAATAGGTAGAAATTATTGTATAGGTTTTCTTGAAATGGAAATGTATTGTTTTATATTGAATCCTCTCATGTTCTGCTGTGTACATGGCAATGTTCTTTTTCTTTTCTTGTTTTGAATTTAAGTTTAAAATGAATAAAAATATTATTTAAAAAATCCTGATGACAGGATTTATTTGGTCAATGGGATTCCGACAATCTGAGTGCATGTCACAAAGGAATTCTGGGACACTTACTTATTTTTCTACAATTCACGAAAACAATGGCAGCTACTGTGAATTAATTAGAAGGGTTGATCTATCTTCATGTATTTAGGAAGAATCTCTCTAAGGAGAGATTGCTTAAGGAGATGCAGCTTAAAACTACCCGTTTAACTCATAAATTTTGTTGAATCTTTGTCTAATACATGAGCCGTATAGTATCTGTAGATTTTTTTTAACCATACTTGGGATTTCAATGGTGAGGAAACAATATCAATGCAAATTGGCACCTGCTCTGGAATTTATATTTTTGTAGCATTTCCTGGGGTACCGTGAGGTTGAATAATTTCTCCAGGGTCACATGCTGAACTAATTCCTAATATGTTTGAGAGATAGGACTGAAACCTATGTTTTTTTGAATATAAAGCCAGCTTTCTATCCAATACTCTGTGTGTGTGCGTGTGTGTGTGTGTGTGTGTGTGTGTGTGTGTGTGTGTGTGTGTGTGGCAGGGGTGAGGTGGGGGTGGTGCTATACACAATATACTTATTATAAGCCAGGACTGACTTAGGCCTGTCTGGTGGTTCAGGTTCAGCATTTGAATGAAAAGAGATGAGCTTAGACCATCTATCAATTAACAAAAGGAGGATTACTTACCCATAGCATGGAGAGGATATTCAGCAAAGATACAACATTGATTCACTTGGGCGCAACTTCCCTGACTCTGTATTGTCCAGGTTGATGATAAAGCAAGTCAGAAGCATGAGGGAGACGTTACTGACTATATATTATATTTTATGGCACAAGGAAGCTATATTATTGATTTGAGCCTCAGTCTCCTACACCAATTTAGTCTTGAGGACAGTTTCAATACCTTTAAAGAAAAATTAGCCCAGTCTATGTGGGGTAGGATCTTAGGATATTGCTCTTGTTATAGTACTATATAGTATATCTTTATTATAGTTATATAGTACCTAGGTGGCTCAATAAATACGAGTACTGAGCCTCAAGTTAGGAAGATCTGAATTCAAATTGTTCCTCAGATACTTTCTAGCTATGTGATCCTGGGCAAGTCATTTAATCTTCTTTTGCCTCGGTTTCCTCAATTATAAAATGGAGATAATACTAACACCTACTTCCTAGAGGTAGTTGTTGTAAAGATCAGATGATATAATATTTGTTTTTTTAAAAAAACTTATTTTATTAGAATGAAAGTATATATTTAATTTTTTTTCAAAGCATTTGTTTAAACTTTTCATTATCCCAAACATTTTCTTGAGAATGGTTCAAGCTTCATAATACTGGTCAATTAAAATACTGATAGGGTTAGTAGTTAAAACAAAACAAAACAGAACAAAATTTCTTTATATCTCATATATGTGACATAATATTTGTAAAGCATTTAGCATTGTGCCTACTACATAATCAGTATTTAATAAATGTTCCCTTCCTATTCCATTCAGCTCTATGAAAGCTATGCACAAAGTCATGGTTCCATTAGATGCCATCATTAATTAATCAGTAAGCATTCATATTAAGTGTTTACTATGTACTAGGTGCTGTACTAAGTGCTGGGAATACAAATGCAAAAAAATGAAACAATTCCTACCCACATGGAGCTTATATTCTAATGGGAGAAAGAAGCACATATGTAAGTATTTACAGAACAAATATACAGACAATAAATACAATGTAGTTAAGCAGTAGTATTTAGTAAGTGATAAAATAGAAATAGTAGTAAATGTAATTTGGGAAGGAGGGTACTAGTAGTTGGGAAGAATAGGAAAGTATGTATGCATATTGAAGAAGGAGGTGAGAGGGAGTGCATTCCAGGTATGGGGACGAAGGCATGGAGATAGGATAAGGAATGTTATACATGAGGAAAAGAGAGAAAACAACTTTGACTAATCATAGAATACAAGAGGAGAGTAATGGTCAATGAAGCTAGATAGGTTAAGACCAGATTGTAAAGAAGTTTAAAACCTAGGCAAAAGTGTTTCTGGAGGCAGTAGGGAGCCATTGGACATGACTGAGTAGTAGAGTGACTTGGTCAGATCTGAGCCTAAGGAAAATCACTTCGTTAGCAGTGTGGTGGTGGATTAGAATGAGGAGAGACTTGAGTCAGGGAAATTGCAATAATCTAGACAAGAGGTGGAAAAATCCTGAACTAACATGGAAATGGTGAGAAGAGATAGGATTCAAAGGATGATGGGAGAAGTTATGGCAAGATTTGGTAACTGATTGGATAAAAAGGATGAGAAAGAGTAAGAAGTCCAAGATAGTGCTGAAATTATCAACCTGGAAGACTAGATGGTTCATAGTATCCTTGTCAAAAATAGGGATGTTTGGAAGAGGGGAGGTTTTTTGGAGAAAGATAATGAGTTCCATTTTGGATATGTTGAATATGAGATACCTTTGAGACATTTGGTTTGAAATGTCCAACAAATATTATCCTGGATTTCTAACTCACCCTGTCCCACCTATCTAATCATTAGCCAAATCTTGACATCTCTTAAATCTCACAACATCTTCTGAACCCTATGTCTTTTATCCAGTTACAATCACCTTAATTCAAGATCTCATCATATCTCACCTAGATTATTATAATAGCCTCCTGTTTGGTCTCCTTGTCTCAAGTCTGTCTCCCTTCCAAGTCCAAAACCTTACCTTTTGCTGATCCGAGCAAGACTTTTTGATCTCATCATATCCCATGGTTTTAATTATCTCTGTGCAGATGACTCTCAGATCTATTCATCTAACCCTACCCTCCTCTTTGATCTTCATTCATTCATTCATTCATTCGTTTGTTCATTTATTTGTTCCTTCATTCATTCGTTTGTTTTTAGTTTTCAACATTCATTTCCATAAGATTTTGAGTTCCAAATTTTCTCCCCATCTCTTCCCTTCCCCCACCCCAAGACACTGTGCATTCTGACTACCCCTTCCCCCAATCTGCCTTCCCATCTATCACACCTCTCCCTTCCCTTATCCCCATCTTCTCTCTTTTCTTGTAGGAAAAGATAGATTTCTATACCCCATTACCTGTGTTTCTTATGTCCCAGTTGCATGCAAAAACAATTCTCAACATTTGTTCCTAAATCTTTGAGTTCCAACTTCTCTCCCTTCCTCCTTCCCTACCCATCCCTACTGAGAAGGCAAGCAATTCAATATAAGTTGTACATGTGTAGTTATGCAAAAGACTTCCATAATAGTCATGTTGTGAAAGACTAATTATATTTCCCTCCATCCTATCCTGCTCCTCATTTCTTCTATTCTCTCTTTAGACCTTGTCATTCCCCTAAAGTGATTGCTTCTTGTTACGCCTTCCTCCCATTTGCCCTCCCTTCTATTATCCACCCATCCCACTTAGCCCCTTCTTCCCTACTTTCCAGTAGTGTAAGATAGATTTTCATACCAAAGTGAGTGTGCATGTTATTCCCTCCTTAAGTCAAATGTGATGAGAGTAAGTTTCACTTTTTCCCTCTCACCTCCCCCCTTTTCCCTTCCATTGAAAAAGCTTTTTCTTGTCTCTTTTATGAGAGATAATTTGCCCCATTCCATTTCTCCTCCCAATATATTCCTCTCTCACCCCTTAATTTTATTTTTTTTAGATATCGTGCCTTCCTATTCAACTCATCCTGTGCCTTTTGTCTATATATACCCAAATACTGAGAAAAGTTTCAAGAGTTACAAATATTATCTTTCCATCTAGGATGTAAACAGTTCAACTTTAATAAGTCCCTTATGATTTCTCTTTCCTATTTACCTTTTCATGCTTCTCTTGATTCTTGTGTTTGAAAGTCAAATTTTCTATTCAACTCTGGTCTTTTCACCAAGAACGCTTGAAAATCCTCTATTTCATTAAATGATCATTTTTTTCCCTTGAAGTATTATATAGGTAGGTGATTCTTGGTTTTAATCCTAGTTCCTCTGACTTCTGGAATATCATATTCCAAGCCCTGCAAGCCTTTAATATAGAAGATGCTAGATCTTGTGTTATCCTGATTGTATTTCCACAGTACCCGAATTGTTTCTTTCTGGCTACTTGCAATATTTTCTCCTTGACCTGGAAACTCAATTCCCCTAGGATCTTTAGGCTGAGAGCTCCAAAAATGAATACTGCTGCTGCCCTGGAACTGGAGCTTGGGCCAGACCCTATTCCCTTCTTACTCAGGTGAAAGAGCTTTCTCATTGACCTTTGAAGCTGTCTTTGGCATTTGTGGGTTGAAAAATCTGGGAAGCGCAGCTGCTGCCTGTGATTCCATGTCCTGAAGCCTGCTCCAGTCCTGTCTGTGCTGCATGACCAGGGCTGGGCCGCACTTTTCTCTTAGTCCAGTGTGATACCCCTTTCCTGTCGGCTTTTCAGGCTGCCTTGGGCTGGAAATATGTTTCACTTCTTCATTTTGTGGCTTCTGCTGCTCTAGAATTTGTTTAGTCATTTTTTACAGGTATTTTAAAGGCTATGGGAGGGGGAGCTACAACAGGTCTGTCCTTCTACTCTGCCATCTTGGCTCCATCCTGATCTCCTTTCTTATATCACCAAATCCATAGAAGACATTTTCCAATTAGATATCCTGTATATACCTCAAACCAATATGCAAACCAAGCCCATTATATTCTTGGTTGCCTTCCTCAATTTTTACTGTCCTTGTTTTGCTTTCAGTTGCCCAGTTTTATATTTTTGAAATTTTCTTCAATATTTCGCTCTTCACTTCACCATAAACAAACAATTGCCAAATCATGTTGATTCTGCCCCCACAGTGTTTCTCCTGCCACCTAGTTCAAGTTGTCATCATCACTTTCCTGTACTATTGAAATAGCCTCATAATTAATCACTTTTCCCCCAGTTTGTCCTCTTTTCAGTCCATCCTCAACATAGTTGAAAAAATGATATTCCTAAAGCACAAGTCTGACTATGTCGCTCTTCTGCTCAAAAAGCTCTAGTGGGGCTCCCCACTATTTTAGAATCAAATGAAAATTCCCCTTAAAAATTTAAATCCCTTTGCCATCTGATTTCAGTGTTCCTATCAAGTCTTATCAAACATCACTCTCCTTTGCATACCTCATGGTCCAGGTAGGATGGCCTCTATGTTATTCCTCAAATATGATATTCCATCTTCTATCTTCATGCTTTTGAACAGATCTGGACTCCCATGCCAAGAATATACTTATCAACTTCAGCTCTTAGAGTACCTAGAATCCATCAAAACTCAAGGATCATTTAATTTTCTTAATCCTTCCTGATGCTAGTATCTCCCCTCAATTACTTATATTTATTTGTTACACATTTGATTTCTGCTTATTTTCTAGTAAAATGTAAACTCCTTTAGGAAGGCATGGTTTTGTTTTTGTCTTTGTATCCCCAGTGTCTAGCATATAATTGTGGCCTAATAAGTGTTTATTGAATGATTATATACTGAAGCAAGCAGGTTTAGAATGTCTTGTACCATGAGATCAATTGCAATTTTCACCCATCTACAAGCTGGAATTATTCTTTATGTGGGCTGTTACCTAAATATAAAAAATCCATAATAGACATCATGCAAAAAAGCAAGAAAAATAAGGAAAGTAAAAAAAAAAAACATTTTCCAGTATACACTCAGAATACATCAGTTCTATTTCTGGAGATGGATAATATTTTTTCATCATGTGTCCTTTGGATCATCATGGATTATTGTATTGATCAGAATAGCTGAATCTTCCATAGCTGATTACCATTACAATATTGCTGTTACTGGGTATGATGTTCTCTTGGTCCTTCTTACTTCACTGCATCAGTTCATATAAGTCTTCCTAGGTTTTTCTGAAACACCCCTTTCATCATCTTTTACAGCACAATAGTATCCAATCACAATCATATACCACAACTTGGTCATTACTGAACAATTCTGACATATATATTCAAAGCTCAGCGTATATGGAGAGACAATAATCCTCTGACTTATATATATATTGATAAGTAACATATTGGATTCCACATGCCACACACAATAGGTAACTGATCTTGCCAACTCTGAACTAAGTGTACAACCCAAGAAGACATGATGTAGATTCATATGCTTTATCCCAAAGACTCTACAGATCAAAGACCATGATGAATGTGATAAAACATAGTAAAGACAGTCTATGACTCAAAGGGATCAGGGCTTCCCTTTCAGGAAAATAGAACTAAGAGTCTGGAACATTTTCTGGCATAGGTGAGAGTATACTTACTATGTATAACTGAACTAATTCTTTATAACTATATTATCAGGGATGACTGGCAGCTGGACCAGTTGCAAGATGAGGATGAAATAGGTCAGTCTTGATTCAGGCTCATTCATTGATTCAGGTTCTGGATTGGAATGAAATGAGTTACAGACCATCTAACAATTAAGAAAATAGTGGAAAGGATAATCAGCAAGGACTTAGCATGGATTCATTTGGGCACAACTTCCCATTATTTGTGTTGGCGACATTGGAATTCTTCCTGCTGCAATAAGCCATCATTGAGGGATCCTGGAGTATCTAACATCTTGATCTCCTAGGGCTGACACCAAGGCTAGAAATGTTTTAGTCCTAGTTCCTTTGACTTCTGGAATATCCTATTCCACGCCCTTTGATCCCTTAATGTCAAAGCTGCTAGATCTTGTGTTATCCTGATTGTATTTCCACAATACTGGAATTGTTTCTTTCTAGCTGCTTGCAATA
>CM053772.1:99150947-99168998 GCA_028658325.1 Potorous gilbertii | reverse complement strand
AAGGTTGGAATCATTTTTTCAAGAAAATAACCTTGTATGGTCTTAGTTTTTTTCCCTTTTCTGGGCATTTTCCCAGCCAGTTACTTGACTTCTGAGAGTCCTCTCCACCCCTGGCCTAAGTCTGCCCAGCTAGTGCTTAGGGTCTGAGATTCAAATGCTGCTCCCCAGACTCAGGGCTTTGGTGGCAGGCCTGGCTGCTATTCAATGGGAGCTTATCTGCTGGTGCTCAGGTGGGGGCAGGGCCGCCTCCCAGGTTCAGTTCCCTTAGGTGGTTTATGCAGAGACCTTTTGTAATGGAGCTGCTGCGGAGCTCCTGCCTGTTCCTGGGAGCCTCTGGCTGCCTGCTCTGGGAGCCTCTGGCCTCCCGCTCCCGCTGCCGCTGCCACTTCCACTGCCACCGCCTCCCAAGGGGGCCTAAGTCCCAGAGACACCCCGCTCCCCTCTCAGCCTGTCTCTCTCACTGACCTGTGAGTCTGTAGGTGGAGGGACCTTACTGGCCACTGGAGATTCTGTCCCTGACGCCTGTTTGGCTCTGCTCACTCCTCTCAGTGCCGTGCGGCTGGGTCTGGGGGAGGGCTCCACTCCTGTCCGGGGCGCGATGGACCTTTGGGATCAGATTTTCAGGGCTCTCTGGAACAGAAATCTCCTTCTCTGTGTTGCTGCGTGGCTTCCACTGTTCCAGAATTTGTTGGGAGTTCTTTTTAGAGGAAATCCGTGGGCTGTGGGTTCGGACCTAGCATTGGTGAGTCTTTCTACTCCGCCATCTTCCAAGGCTAGAAATGTATAGCTCAGGGTCATGCCCTCTTATGCTCAGAGAAAAAGACACAAAAAAATCAAAGAACATAAAAAGGCTCTAGATCAATACATGTACTTTATTGCTTTATTGACATAGCAATAGCCATTTGTACCAAGACTGGGGAAAGCTCCTGGGACCTGGGTTTTAAGGGGGCCACTCACTAGGAGACATAGGGGGAGAGAGAGAGGAAAAGGAGAAAAAGGGAAAAAAAAGAGAGGAGAAAGAAAGAGAGGGAAAGAATTCACAATTCAGGTGTTAGTATAAAAGATGTCTTTCTTTTTAAACTGATACAAGGACCCTAGTCCCCAGAAATGAGGTAAAATTGGTGCATTTGTCTATGTGCCTGATTCTGGAAAGGTTTTGGGGTTCTTTGAAAAATTAAGCATTATCCTTTAAGTTTCCTTCTTTAGAGTCTTTTGCTAAAGAATGAAAATAAACTCCATGTAGCACAATTTTGATTGGCTTCTTAAATGCCATATTTAAAAAACAAATAAAAAACAAAGCAAACAAAAAATACCTCACAATTCCTTTATTACAATATTAGGTCATCCTAACCTGCTTTGGTTTGCATTATCTCACTGTTGGGGTCCCTCATATGCCAGCCCTCAATTTTCTATGTCCATATATAATTATAGGACTGAGGGCTATTTATTCAGCTATATTGTTATTTCCAAAAAGGCATTGAGAACCAGTTTGGGCTATGGGGTATGTTCAGGGAAGCAAGGTCATCTGGTATGAGGGCTGGAAAGCCATTTATAGAGCTGCTTTCCACCTTTGGTGTCCCACGTCATTCACCCAACTCTCACCTATGGCTCCAAGAAACTGTAGCATGCCTAGCAGCCACACCATGGTAAACTGTTTAGGCAAACAGGCTAAACCATGTTGAGGTTAACTGAAGGGTCTCAAATGCTTTGGTGATTTAGGGGGATATCTACCCCAAGCATGTAAATATTTCCCCTAGCACAATGGGCAGATGAAAACAGTTTGTTCCAATGTCCATGAAGGCATTTGAAGCAGGTATTGTGGAGCACTTAGAGTTTGGTTAGAAATTGAAGACACCAAGGTCATCCACTGCATCTCTAAGCCATCACCAGTCATCCTGATTTTGTATTGCCACTGGACGTGGATGACTCTGGAAGAGAGAGTGGAGTTGGTGAGTTTGCATAGCTCTGCCTTGCTTAAATCCAACTTGTGCATGAATTAAGACATCAATTATACTATTTTATAATTTTTACCTATTTCAAAGTCCTATGGTAACAGGTAAGTGATGAAGAATCAGGTGTGGATACAGTGTGAGCTGTAGTCACAATCTTGTACACAGGTAGCTCAGGCAATAGGGTCATCTCACTGGTCTGAGAAGCCCTTTTGAAGGATTGCTCACTTCCTTGTGTGAGGAAGGGGCTAGAAATGGTCCTTTAAAAAATTGTCCACTTCACCCAATCCTAACCTGCATACCATGGTAGGTGGGAATCCCACTCTGTGGTCAAATCACAAAAAAAATGTACAAAAACTTTTGCGAAGATGATTCCACATAGAATTGGTACATAGAATGTACACATGCTTATGGACAAGATGAAATCCAGTAGACCTGAAAGACAAACAGTTCTTGTTGTGAGAGAACTCAGCAGGTATCATATTCAAGTAGCCACCCTGAGTGAAACAAGGCTGGCAATTGAAGGTAGGCTTACAGAATTTGGATACCCATTTTCTCTACTGACTGCAGTGAAAGAGAGTGCTATGAAGCTGGCACAGGTTTTGCAATCGAAACTAATTTAATCAACAATACTGTACACCTACCAAAAAGAGTGAACAACAGACTCATGACAATGTGATTGTCACTTGAAGGAAATCTCCAAGTCACCCTCATTAGTGTGTATGCTCCCACCATGAAGAACCTTTATGAGATCAAAGGAAAAAATTAGGAAGACCTGGAGACCCTCATCTTCAATGTGCCAAAAGGGGACAAGCTTATAATTCCAAATGACTTTAATATAAAAGCAGGCGCAGACTACCAGACATGACAGGGAGTCCTTGGGAGGAATGGAGCTGGAAACAACAACATCAGTGGTCACTTCCTACGGAAGACTCATGCATCTCACAGCCTTCTTACCATCAACACCATCTTCCATTTACCTTACTGAAATAAAGCTTCATGAATGCACCCTCATAGCAAATACTGGCATTTAATAGACTATGTCATTGTGAGGAAAGCAGACAAATAGAATATGAGAGTATCAAAGGTGATGTATCTGGTATAGAGTGCTGAAATGATCATAGGCTTATCCTCTCTAAGCTAAATATTTGAATTTAACACAAGTGGGAACCTCAAGGCAAGACGACCACCAGAAGAGTTAATGTCAACAACAGATTGGAGTACTTCTCTGAGAGGGAACAGTTCCTTGCTAACTTGGAGGGAAAGCTGAGCCAATATGTGGTTTATAAGAGTGGAGTAGAAAAGAAGTGGGCAGCTTTTAGAGATTTGTTGTATATCACCACATTTACTCATCTAGAATAGAACACTTGTAAACATCAAGATTATCTAATGTCATCCATTTAAGCCACAACTACTGTGCTTCTAAAAATTGTCAGTTGAGAGTCACCTTAATTAGCCATTATTAAATACCTTTTAGAAAAGGGTAATTACAAAGGTTGTACAGTAAGGACAATTGATACAAAACATTCCTCTCACAAGTACTTACAGAATATGAGGGAAAATGGAAACATTCTCTTGGATGTTTCCAAGATTGAAGCTTAGGCCTTTCCTACACTCCTACCCTGCCCCTACAACATCTCCTCCCCAGTTAAGTGACTAACTGGTTCATGGAGATGATGTGTGAAACAAGACGTAAAAACAGGTCTTGGCTCACTATCCTCTACAAGGTAATCAAAGTTATATATAGTCATATGAAAAAGTGCTCTAAATTGATTAGCGAAATGAAGTTAAAACAACTCTGAATTACCCCCATACACCTATCATGCTGGCTAATATGACAGAAAAGGAAAATGACAAATGTAGGGAATGTGGGAAAATTAAAACAGTAATGCACTGTTGCTGAAGTTGCTAATTGATTCTAGGGGGCAATTTTGAACTATGCCCAAAAGGCCCTAAACCACACATATGCCACTAGGTCTATATCCCAAAGATATTTAAAAAACCCCAAAAGGAAATGGACCTATGGGTACAAAAATATATTATGGCAGCTCTTTTAGTGGTGGTAAAGAATTGGAAATTGAAGGAATGGCTGAACAAGTTGCTATATATGGTTATCATCAAATACTATTGTGCTAAAAGAAATGATGAGCAGGATGCACTCAGAAAAACCTGGAAAAACTTGCTTGAACTGATGCAGAGTGAGATGAGCGGAACCAGGAGATTATTATGCATAATAGCAGCAATATTGTATGATGATCTACTGTGAATGATTTAGTTATTCTCAGCAATATAACGATCCAAGATAATTCTGAAGGACTTACAGTGAAAGGTCCTACCCATCTCTAGAGAAAAAACTGATGAACCTCAATACAGATCGAAGATATTTTTTCTTTATTTTTCTTAGTTTTTTAGTTCTTATTTAGTTTGTATTTTCTTTCACAGTATGACTTATATGGAAATATGTTTTGCATGACTACACATGTATAACCTTTGTGAAGTTATTTGCCTTGTCAATGGCGGGAGGGGGAGGGAAGACAAGAGAAGGAAGGTGAGAATTTGGAACTCAAAATTTGAAAATCTAGCAAAAAGATAAACAAGAGAGAAATTAAAGCCAGTAATAGAATTTTTAAAAAGTCTTTTAGAAAGATATTTACTCAAAGATATAGCAAGAAGAAAGTACAGGCATTTTCCTCAATATCTCTGGGCCATATTCTCTGCTACATCTCCTCAATCTCTGGGGCAGTAGGCTCAAAACTTAGCTCAGTTCCTACATGGCATTGATCTGATCAAATTCATGTCTTAACGTGGCATGACTACTGGAGGAGTACTTTTGCTGTTCTAGAATCCTGAAATTTGCTCCTGGTACCTTGGGACATTGACAATTAAACTTGTCCAGGATTCTAATTTCTGGATTCTCGTGGCCCAGATTCTTATGGTTGGATACATAATTCCATAACCTAATGATCAAAAAGGCCAGTGACTCAGTCCTATTTCTCAGGATTGATATGGCTTCAGAGGGGAAGTTCTAAGAGGAAAAGTCACCAAGCTTCCTCAGATGTGAATGGAGCAAAGAGATTACAAATAGAGTTTTAAAAGTTAGATATGATAGAATTCTCATTATGCCAGAATGGGATCAATAAATAAATAACATAAACAAGGAGCAAGTTTAAAAAAAACCCACTAAAATAGACAAACCAAGATTAACTTTATAAAAAAAGAAGACTAAATTGTCAAAATGAAAAAAAATCACAACATATGAAGATAAAATATAGGAAATTATTAGAAACTAAAATATTCAGATTAAAATAAAAAAACCTAATATTTAAATAATGCAATCTTAGAAAAAGGAACTGAATAAGTCATAAAGAAATTCTCAAATAAGAAAAAATCCTTGGTCCAGGTATATTTGCAAATTAATTTAAACAAACATTCAAAGAACAATTAATTGGAACTTTGTTTAAATTGTTTGCAAAAATAGAGAAAGAAGGAATCCTAACAAACTCCTTTTATGAAACAAATATAGTCCAGATTCCCAAACCAGGGAAGATAAAGCAGAGGGAAAAATTATAGACTAATAACCTCATGAATATTGTTGCAAAAATATTGAATAAAATATTAACAGAGACTACAGCAACATGTTTAAACAAAAAGTACACTATCAACAGATTAGATTTAAACCAGGAATGTAGGCTTGATTCAACATTAAGAATACTATGAAAATAACAAATCACAAGCAATAAAAGTCATGGGATTATGATAATAGATACCAACTTTTTAGACAAAATACAACATCCATATTTAAAACAGTAGAAATATTATGTAATAAATAGCTAAGGGCTAACATTGCCTGAAATGAACAAATACTAGAGGCCTATTCAATAATATTTGGAATAAAGCAAGCATGTCTGTTATCAGCACTGTAATTTGATATAGTTCTAAAAATGTTAGCTTATAGCAATAGAAAAAGAAAAACAAATTGCAAAAATAAACAAATAGGAAAGAAAATTGTTACTTGAAGTTATATGATGGTTTACTTAGAGAAATCCTAGAGTCAAATAAAATTAATTAAAACAATAACTTCAATAAAATAGAAACATATAAAATAAATCCACAATTAATCATTAGCTTATCTGCAGACTACCAGTAAAACAGAACAGAGAAAGTTAGAAAAAATCCATTCCATTCAGAATAAATTTTAAAATGCATAAAATATTTGTGAGCCCACCTATTAGAAATTTTATATAAATGCTATTATAATACCATATTTACAGAAATAATGGTAGATAAATGGTTAGAGATATAATAATCATACTTGCTTCAGTTATGATGACACTATCAAAATTCACAGCCATGGTGGCATACCATTTAACTCCCAGGAGTTATTTCTTACAAGTAGATTTTTAAAAAAAATAGCAAAACTCATCTAGGGGAACAATGGCAAAAACTACAAGGAAAATAATTTTAAATGTAATGATAAAGTTTTCTTAAGAGTAGAAGTTCTCAAACTATACTACTAAACCATAACCATCAAATCCATTTCGTTTTGTTTTAAAAGAAAAATTTATTGGAGGAATATGTTAGACATACAAGACCCAAACCCAGAAACAGTTGAACATAGTAGCATCAAGGACCCCAAATACTGGCTGATGGACTCACTTTTTGACAAAAATTGTTAGGAGTACTGGAAAGCACTCTGCCTGAAATTATGTTTAAACTAACTTCTCATGCCACATACCAAAGTAAACTTGAAATGGCTACATGACCTAGATATAACATTCACATTATAAACAAATTAGATGGGAAGGAAAGGATATGTTTTTCATAACTGTGGATAGGAGGATAGTTCTTGACCAAGCAAGGGATAGGGATAATTATATAAAATAAAAATGGACAGTTTTGATCATATAAAATTGAAAATTGCACAAACAAAATCAATGCAGTCAGAATTAGACATGTCAGAACAGTTAACTTGAGAAAAGATCTTTGCAACAAATTTTTCTGATGAAGATTGTATATCCAAGATATATGAGAATAAGAGCCACCCCTCCCCCAAATGATAAATGGCTAAAGTGTATGAATAAGCCTTTCTCAAAAAAATTTCAAGCTGTCAACAACCACATGAAAAAATGCTCCTAATTACTTCTAATAAGAAAACTGTAAATTAAAACAACTCCAAAGTTCCAGATCACATCCATCAAATTGGCAAAAATAGCAAAAGAAAGAGAAAATACCAATTATTGGAGGGAGGATGGGGGGACAGTCACATTAATACCTACTTGAATTGTAAAACAGTCAATCATTCAGGAAAAGCATTTGAAACTGTATCTCAAGTCATTCATTTTATTACCTCTTGATTCAGTGATACCTTTAATAAGCATAAACCCCAAAGAAGTAAAAGAAAGAGGCAAAGGACCCATTCTACAAAAATATTTATTGAAGTGATTTTTGTTGTAACAAAGAACTGGAAATAAAGTGAGTATCTATCAATTGGAAAAGAGCTGATATGGTATATTAATGAATCTTATTAGTTGTATGTAGTGATGAGTGGTAAACTTAAGTGAAACTTGGGAAGATATATATGAATTGATGTGGAGCAGAATGAGCATTAAGTGGATGGAGATCCTTGGACACGATGTGGGAATTGGAAGACTTTCCTGAGGTCATTAAAGCAAGTACCTCCGAGGGAAGCAATTCCAGCTCTCCACATACAAAGCCCCCTTCTCTCTGCTTAGTTTTTATTTTATTTCATTTTTTATTTTTACAAATCCACAATAATCTGGATTAAGATGACTTAATCTTTTCCCTGATTTTGATAAGTTGCAATACTATTTTAAAGATGAGGCTTCAACAAGGACTGGCACATTCAGTAGATTATGCCTTGGTTTTCCTTCTATTTCTTTCTTGCATTCCTTCCTTCCTTCCATTCCTCCCCTTCCTTCCTTCTTTCCCTTCTCATTCTTCTCCTCTTCACCCTCCTCTTCCTTCTCACCTCCTCTTCCTTTTCTTCCTCCTCCATTTTCCTTCTCTCTCTTCTCTTCTTTCTTTACTTTCTCTTTCTGCTTCCTCTCCTCTTTCTTCTCTTTTCCTTCAAGACTGGTTTACACCACCCTTCTTCTGGGACTCAAAACAATGATGTTGGACTTAGTGCTAATATGATAGCTTAGACCTCTGCAACGATGTTCCTCCCCTTTCCATGGTGGCCATCCCACATAACAAATGTTCTTTTTTTTAAGACAAGAAAAGGAAGAGGAAAAAATTGCAAAGCTTATCATCACATCCAAAAAAATCTAAAAATATGTGCAATGTACCATACCCATAGGCCTCCCACCTCTGTAAAAGGATAGGGTGAAGGTGTCTTCTCATGTATCTTATGTTGATTTTTCCTGCACCCTCCTGAACACTTGATTTGGTGGTGGTGGGAATGAGTGATTCTTCATTTTGTTTACATTGTTGTAGTCATTGTGTATATTTTTTTTCTCGGTTCCATTTACTTCACTCTTCATTACTTCCATGGTTCTGTGTATTTTCCACAGTTATCATTTTTTTTTTTGCAGCACAGTAATATTCCATTACATTTGTGTATCCCAGTTTAGTTTTTCCCGTTGATAGGCATTCTCTTTATTTCCAATTCTTTGCTGTCTCAAAAAGTACTGCTAAAAATATTTTATGTACACAGGGACTTTCTTCTTATCTATGGTCTTTGTGAGGCGTAGCCTAGTAATAGAATCTCTAAATCAAAGCATATGGACATTTTAGTCATCTTATTTGCATAATTCAAATTACCTTCAAAATGGTTGTTCACAGTTCTACCAGCAGTGCACTCATATGCCCATCTTTTCACAATCAACCTCTGCAAAATTAACTTCCCATCTTCTGTCATCTTTGGCAGTTTTCAGGGGTAAGATAAAACCTCAGTATTGTTTTGGTTTGCATTTCTCTTGTTGTTAGTGATTTGAAGCAGTCTTTCAAATAGTTTTCTTGCATTCCTTCCTTCCTTCCATTCTTCCCTTTGTAGTTATTTGGAATGGAATTTCCCTTTGTATTGTTACCTCTCTTGGATTTTGCTATGACTATGCAGAAATACTGTTGATTCTTGATGACAACTTCTTTTGAAGGAGTTGGGATTAAGTGACTTGGCCAGGGTCACATAGCTCCTAAGTGTCTGAGTCTAGATTTGAACCCAGGTCCTCTTGACTTCAAGGTCAATGCTGTATCTACTGTGCCACCTAGCTTCCTTAGTTTGTAGGCTACAACTTTACCAGAATCACTGTCTCAATTTCTTTAGTGATTCCCTAGGATTTTCTTAGCAAATCTTCACTATAATCAACAAATAAGAAGAGCTCTCTCTCATACACACACACACACACACACACACACACACACACACACACACCCCTATATTAATGCCTTTATTTCCTTTCATTTGCTTTATTGATATTTCTAGCATTTCCAGAGCTATCAAAAAATAGCATTGCTTTTTATTCCTGTATTTATTAGAAAAGCTTAAGTATGGTTCCAGAATTGGAAAATGGAGACCAAGGAGTGGAAGAAGAAGGTACAAATGGGGTAGAAAGGTAGTTGTTGAGGAGATGTCTAGGGAGAAGAATGAAACATGACTGCAGCTAGGATGGCCTGGTATGGTGTTTAGGAAGGATTCTTTTATCAATATAGAAGAGCTCTATGTGGCAAGGGTTGTGAAGACAAAAGGTTAAAATCCTCATCAAGGGTTTTTGGCACCATAATGGAAGAGATCCAGCACAGAGCTGAAGAGGGATACAAGTTGAAGAGGGATTTCCTGTGGATGGTGAGGACCTCCATATGTTCTTGTTTGTGGATAACATTCTCCTGATTGCATCCAATGCCATAATATGATAGTGCCTCCTGGATGAACACTCAAAATAGTTTGGCTTGACTAGCCACATGTGAAAGATCAGGTGGACAAAGAACTTTGTGCAGATTACAACATGTATATTACAACATGTATTTTTTTGGATAACCACTGGAGTTTCTCCATCGTGTCTAGCTAAGACTTCACAAAAGGATAATGAGTTGATCACATAATTGAACCATAGGAAGAGAGTAGGCTTGATTACTTTTGGGAAATTGAAAATCTTTAATCACCCTAAATTTCCCTGGAAAGCAAGGGGTCATTTAAAAAATATCAATACTCCAGTGGTGCTGCTGTAGTAGTAACAAAAAATAATATTTATATAATGATTTAAGGTTTGCAAAGCATTTTACAAATATTATTTTAAAACTCATAACAGAGTGAGGAAGGATGTGCTACTATTACTATTGCCATGTTACAGATGAGGAAATTGGGACAAGTTCAATGACGTACTCCGGTCACGTAGCTAAAAGTGTCCGAGGTGAAATTTAAACTCAGGTCTTTTAACTCCAGCTCCAGCACTCTTTCCATTGAACTGCCTAGCTCCCTTATCTAGTTACCTTGTAGTGAAATATGGAATACAAAAGACTCTGAAGAACTAAAAATGCATATGACACAGGATGCAACGGAATGTGAGTTATAAGCCATAATATGAAACCTATGAGGTTCTTTGAAGAAAAACAGGAATAAATTATGTTATTGAGAAATTATATTTTTTTAAAAAGAGGTAGCATGGTCATGCGGCAAGGGTGAAGGATGACAAAGGGACAGCCACAATGATTCATTAGTACCTTTGGGGATGGGCAGGAGAAATTGAGGAAGCCCACGAAGTGGGTTGCTCATGGTGAATTTATCCTATAGGAGGATGTGGATGACAGTCACACAGGATGAACAGGCATGGATGGCTTATGACATATTATAGTTGCAACTTCCAGATTGATGAAAGTACAGATCCATTTACGTTTAGTACATTAAGGAAGTGTTTAGAATGCCTTTTAAAATATTTTATAATTACTCTGTGCCCTAGCACATGGCCTATTTAGTGTTAAGAAATGTGTGTATATAATGTATATATATATATACACATACTTACACACATGTGTTTATATATACACATATATGCATATCTATATATACATACAATCATATATATCTCTGTCTATAATATGTATCTATCTATATGCATGTATTCTTTAATATTCCTATTCAGAAGACACCATATTTTTCCTCTTTTTATTGGAGTTTTCTAACTGTAAAAGAAAAATATTAGTCTCCTACAATTATTGAGTCACCATGTATGTGCTTTTGAAGTGGTTAACTTTTCCTTATAAATTCGGTGTTACACTATTTGGTGCCTAGATATCTATTTACCATATACGTTTCTAGGATGTCACAAATAGTTGGATTTTATTTCCTTATCCATTCACATTCTCCTTCATTTTATTGGACTTTTTAACCCATACACATTTCATTTTGTGAATGTTACTTCTGTATTTCCTGTATTTCTTTTGAATTGATTTTTAATCTGCTTATTTTAGATTAGCACTTCATTTTTGAGATTAAGATGCTAATCTCATCCCATAAACTCTTTACTCTGCTCTTATTTACTTGATATTTCTAATTTCTAAATTTCTAAAATTTATTTGAATTACTGATTTCTTTATTTAGTACTCTACTAATTTAGTTAATTCATCTGTTTCTCTTCTTTTGACCTTTTCCCCCACCCAGTTAGGTGTGTAATTAAAATTTTCCCTTGATTTCTTCTAATCTCATGTTTAGGTAACTTTCTCTTACTATACTCTTTTCTTAGTTTTCCTTTACTTTGTCCTCATTTTTCTACTTTTTTAGGTTTATTTTGAATTCTGTTTTTTAATTCATGAGCTATATATTTACTTGTTTTTTCTTTAAAAGTTAAAAAAATCTTTTGTCTTCATATTATATTCAATTCTGAATATCTTAGGTACATTTTCTCCACTTTGCTGTTCTTCTTCCATTTACATTTTCCTAGTCGTTATATTATTTTCCTTATTCTGCTTATCTCACTATGCATCTGTTCATACACTTCTTCCTGTATTCCTCTGAAGTCTTCATATTTGTTTTTCTCATGTCCCATTTGCTATTGGGCCATAAATTCCATTACATAAATTTGTCTAGCCTTTTCCTAATTGATAGGCATCTATTTTGGTTTTGATTTTTTGTTATCACAAAAAGTGCTGCTGTGATATTTTCGTGTACCTTTCTTTCTGTCCTCTACTTCCTTTCTTTTTCTTAACTTTTTACAATCTGGTTTCTGGCTTCAATTCAACGGAAGCTGCACACTCCAGAGTTACCAATGATCTAATACTTCATTTAACGGCTTTTTAAAAATCCACTTCCTTCTTGATCTTTCTACAACAACCTTTGGCATTGTCAATTATCCTTTTTCCTTTGACATTCTTTTCTCTTTAGTTTTCCATGACTGGTTCTCCTTCTACCCATCTGACCAATATCTCAGTCTCCCATGTTGACTTTCATCTAGGTCATGCCCACTATTAATAGCCCTCATCTCTTTATTTTTTTCCCTTGGTGATCTTATCAGCTACTGTGGTTTTACGCAGATGGCTTTCAGATCTGTCTCTATATCTTATTTGTACATATTGTTTGCATGTTTTACCCCATTAGATTATTTTTTTAAAATAATGTTTTAGTCAACCACAATCCACCTTCTAGGACTCCCACCCTAACCCAAACCCCCTATTGAGAACACAAGAACCACAAAAAACTGTTACAAACATGTATGATCAATCAAAACAAATTTCTACATTGTCCATATCCAAATTTTTTTGTTTCTTTCTGTATTCTATTACATTTATGTACCATAACTTGTTTATTCTTTGATTTGGGGTGCCCCCTCAGATTCCATTTCATTACCACATTAAAAAGAATTATAAATATTTTTGTACATCCTGAGAAACTTGTTTTGCTTAGGACTCCATTAATCTATTCTCCCCCTAATTTTCCCTTTCCCCTTCTCCCCTTTTCTTCCAATTTTCTGGTTGAGTGAAACATATTTCTGCACCCAACTGTGTGTGTATATGTGTATGTGTGTATTCTTCTTTCTTTTGACTAGTTCACATTAGAGTTAGAGTCAAGTGTCAGCTGTCCCTTACTGCCCCACTCCTCTTTATATAGATGTCTACTTGGGCACTTTCATTGTGTGAGATGATTTTCCCTAACCTTCCTTTCCCTTTTCTCCCTCACACCCCAACAGTATATTTCTTTCCCCCCTCTTTCCCTTCTTAAGACCATCAAAACATAACTGAACCACTCTCAGATCTGTGAGTATTGATAATGACAGGGTTCAGAGGGGACACATATATCATCTCCCCATATTTGCATATAAGCAGTTTATCCTTGCTTAGTCCTTTATACTTTTTATTTAGGTTTACCTTATTATGCTTCTCTTTAGTCTCATGTTTGACCTCCACAATTCTGGTCTTTTCCTCAGGAATGCTTTGAAGTCCTCTATTTCCTTAAAAAAAATATGTTTTCCCTCTGTGGTATTATATTCAGTTTTGCTGGTAAGTTATTCTTAGCTGCAAGCTCATATCTTTTGCTTTCTGGAATATTGTATTCCAAATTATCTGCTGCTTCATAGTGGTGGCTGCTAAATCATGTGTGATTCTGAATGTAGCTCCTTGGCAACTGAATTCTTTCTTTCTGACTGCCTGCAATATTTTTTCCTTTGGCCTGACTATGACGTTCTTGGAAATTTTCATTTGGGGGTTTCTTTCAGGAGATGACAAGTGGATGCCTTCTATTTACACTTTGCCCTCTGTTTCTAAGAGATCTGGGAAGTTTTCTTTTAGATTTTCTTGAAATAGAATGTGTAGGCTCTTATGCTTTTCATCATAGTGTTCAGATAGTCCAATGATTCTTAATTCTTGCCCCTGCTCTTGTTTTTCAGGTCAGTTGTTTTTGCTCTGAGATATTTTACATTTTCTTCCATTTATTTCAGTCCTTTGACTTTGTTTTAATATTTCTTGTTGTTTGATGACATCATTGGCTTCTACTTGATCCCTTCTAATTTTCAGAGAATTTATGGCTTGAACTAGGTTTTGTATTTCTTTGCCAAGCTGTTAATTTCCTTTCCAGTTCTTTCTTCTGTAGCTCTCATTTCTTGTCCATTTTTTTCCTCAAGCACTCTCATTCCATTTATAAAAAACAAAACCAAACATTTTAAAATTCTATCTCTTTTAGGAATTCTATTTGATTTTGGCCCAAACTGTGTTTTTCTCTGAGACATTGATTGTGAATATTTTGGAGTCCTTCTCTTCTGTGTTTATGTTTTGAGTGTCTCTGCCATCACAATAGCTTTGTGATTCATTTTTTTTTTTTTTGCTCATTCTTTTAGCTAACTTCCTGACTTCAGATTTGATATTGGGACTGGACTGTGCCACACTTTTGAAGGGAAGGTCTGGGCTGGCTCTGTTGCTGCTTTTTGGGGGGTATTTTAGTGTTTCCTTAGTCCAGGATCTTGGGGACAAGCTAGGGACTTGTAAGCTTTCAGTGCTCTCAGAGGGGTCTGATCCAGGATAAAGTGACTGTTTCCCTCCTGGTCTGAGATCTCCAGGTTTCTGACCTGAGTTTGTGTCTGGGTAAGAGAGGACTGCTACTGTACTCCACTCCTCTTGGCTTCTGTTAGCCATCTAGAAAGCTTTGTTGGCTCCCAGTGGCAGAATTGTGAGCATCTTTTTGTCTGGAATTCCTACTTTGGTTATTTAGTTCACTGTTCTAATTTTAGCTGCATTAATTTTGTTTGTGCAAAAATATTTCAATTTCAGATAATTAAAATTAAGCATTTTCTCTCTTGTGATCTTGTTTGGTCAATAAATGTTCCTCTACCCATACTTGTTTATAATATATTTCTTTCCCTGTTTCTCTATTTTGTCTGTGATGTGGCCTTTTATATTTAGGTATTGTATCCATTTGGAGCTTATTGTTCTCTATGGTGTGATATTTTGTCCTAACCTAATTTCTGCTTTCCAGTTTTCTTAGGAGCTTTTGTTGAATAATGAACACTTGCCATGGGTTTATCAAAAATTAATGCTACCATGTTCATTCACTTCTGAGTATTGTGTTAGTAATCTATCTCATTGATCAATTTTTCTAGTTTGTTTTTAGCCTAGGACCAAATAGTTTTGATAATTACTTTCCTGTATTGTAGTTTGAGATCTGGCACCCCTTTCCTTTACACTTTTTTCTTCATGATTACTCATCAGATTCTTTATCTTTTTTTCCTCTAGATGAATTCTATTTTTTCCCTTCTAAAACTCCCCATGGTAGTTTGATTGGTGTGGCATTAAATAAATAAATTGATACAGGTAGTATTTCTGCTTTTCTTCATTTGGTTGTGAGGTTTTTATGCCCTAATATATGGTCAGTTTTTGTGTAGGTATGATGTACTGCTGAGAAAAAAGGTGTATTCCTTTCTATTCTCATTCAGTTTTCTCCAGAGATCTATCATGTTTAACTTTCCCAGAATTCTATTCACCTCCTTAACTTTTTTCTTGTTTTTTTGGGTGAGGGGTTATATTTCTTTAGTTCTGACAGGGGAAAGTTGAGGTCCCCCATTAGTGTAGTTTTATTATCTATTTCCTCCTGTTAACTCACTCAAATTCTTCAAAAATTTATATGTTATACCATTTGGTACATAATATGTTTAGCATTGATATTATTTTATTGTATATGATCCTTTTCAGCGAGATATAATTTCTTTCCTTATCTCTTTTAGTTAGATATATTTTTGACTTTGTTCTGTCTGAGATCATGATTGCTACTCCTGCTTTTTTTGCTTCAGCTGAAGATAATAGATTCTGCTCTAGGCCCTTACCTTTACTTCAGGTGTGTCTCTGTGCCTCATGTGTGTTTCTTGTAAATGTCATATTCTGGCTTTTAATCCATTTTGCTACCCACTTCAGTTTTATGGGTGAGTTCATCTCATTCACATTTTTAGTTATGCTAACTATGTATTTCCCTCTATGTTGTTTTCTTCTTGTTTATCCTTCTCTCTGACTTATTTTCACTCTGTCCTTCCTCCCAAGTGTTTTACTTCTGATCACCACCTCTTCCAATCCACTTGCCTTCCCTTCTATCAGTTTCTGCCCTAACTTCTTCTTATCTTTGTCCCTTTTCACCTCCTTATAGGGTAAGACAGATTTCTGTATCCATCTGAATGTGTATATTATTCCCTATTTGAGCCAATTTTGATGAAAGTTTCAAGATTTGTCCCCCTCTTCCCCTCACTTACAATAGCACTTTCACACCTCTATTATGTGAGATAATTTATCCCATTCTATTTGTTCCCTCCTTCTCCCAGCAGTTTCCTTTCTCTTCCTTTTATTTTGTTTTTTTTTTGAGTATGATTCCATTAAAGTCACCTTATATCTATACCCCCTGTCTATGTATACTCCTTCTAATTGCCTACATAGTAATAAAGTTTTCAAGAGTTACAAATATTACCTTGCCATATAGGAATATATACGTTTTAACTTCATTGAATCTCATGTTTTCTCTTTCTTCTTTCTTATCTTTTTATGTTTCCCTGGAGTCTTGTATTTGAAGATCATTTATTTTATGCAGATCTGGTCTTTTAATTAGGAATGCTCGCAATTCCTCTATTTCATTAAATATCCATTTCCCCCGATAGAGTACACTCAGTTTTGCTGCATAGGTGATTCTTGGTTATAATTCTAACTCCTTTTCACTCCAGAATATCATATTCTAAGCCATCCAGTTCCTTAATGTGGAAGTTGCCAAATCCTGGATAATTCTGACTATAGCTCCATGATATTTGGATTGTTTCTTTTTGGCTGCTTTCTGACCTGGGAACTCTGGAATTTGGCCATGACATTTCTATTAACTGTGTGTGTGTGTGTGTGTGTGTGTGTGTGTGTGTGATTCTCCTGCATTATTCTCATTTCTTTTTTTAAATTTTTTGGCTTCTCTAATTTGCTTTTTTAATCTCTTCCAGGAGTTTTTTGGGGGTGGGACTTGAGTCCAAATTATATTTTTCTTTGAGGCTTCACATGTAGCCATTCTGACACTGTTGTCCTCTTCAAGTTTGTGCCTTGATCCTCCCGGTTGCAATTGTAACTTTCAACAGTCAATTTTTCAACTTTCAATAGTCCTTTTTTGTTTTTTTTGCTCATTTTTTTGCCTATTTTGTAACTTGGTATTTTTATGTAAGAATTGGGTTTTATTCCTGTAGTGTCCCAAGCTTCATGTGTGGGCCTCAGGGCCTAGGCACTGGCTTGCAGTAGGGGGGACAGGGGTAAAGGGAGATGGGGAGAGGCTTCCTGCTGACTTGTACTAGGGAAGGCCTGCACAACTTGTGGTACACGGATTATTTATGACCCTCAGGCCACTCACTATATGAGAAATGATTTCCTCTACATACAAAGGATATTTTCCTTTGTGGACCTCCCAAAATAATTTGACAGGCTGCAAGGTGTGCAGGCCTGTACTAGGGGGTAAATCTCTCCTGGGTGTAGGGTTTTACTACTGGCCTGCCTCAGGGATGGATTTTGCTGCCTCCAGTTGCTATGGAGGCAGAGCCTTGCCACTGACTGGCCTCAGGGGCATGGTCTTGCTGCTGACCAGCCCCAGGGTCAAGCCTCACTACTGGTCAGCAATGGGGATAGGCCTAGCTGGTAGTCTGTGATGGGGTTGAGGTCACTTGGCAAGTGGGTTGCTGTGTTGTACAGGCTGCTGGATTGTCTCTGGGGCTTCTGGCTTGTAGGAGGGCATGGCCTAGCTGGTGGATTGGCTTGGAGGGGGGGAACCTCAGCGCCTTTCTGTAAGCCCTAAGGTGGTAAACTGCTTCCCTGTTTGAAGGGGAATTTCCAAGGGCTCTCGGAAATTCCTACTTTACTCTACCATCTTGGCACCAGAAGATCAAATATTTATTTTTTATAATTACCTTGACTTAGTGATTATTGCTATCCTTGTGTTTTTTTTTTTTAAGTTCAGCTGAAGCATAATCAATTCTTCTCTAACCTCTCATTTTAACTCTGTGTGGATTTTGGTTTCATGTTTCTAATAAAGATCCAGATTGTTGGATTTTGCTTCCTAATACTATCTTCTTCTGTTTAATGAGTAACTTCAATCCATTCACAGTCGTAGCTACTATTATTAATTGTCTATTTCTCTCCATCATATCCTCTTATGCTTTCC
>CM053772.1:99140947-99148447 GCA_028658325.1 Potorous gilbertii | reverse complement strand
ATGAGAAAAAAACAAAACAAAATAGAACACAAAGGAAAATATTCTGCTTCATTCTGCAATCTAATTCCATAGTTCTTTCTCTGGATGTGGAAAGCATTTTGCCTCAGTAGTCCACTGGGAATGTTTTAGGTCCTTGCATTGCTGTGAAGGGCTAAGTCTACTAGAAAATTCCTTCCACACTGTGGTTATTACTGTGTGCAAAGTTCTCCTGATCCTGTTTCACTCAGCATTAGTTCATATAAGTCCTTCCAGGTCTCGCTGAAGTCTTCCTGTTTGTTCATAATTTCTTTTTCTTTTTGTAGTTTTCTATTTGTATGTTTTTTACAGTTAATTTGTTTTCAGTTTTCTGAAATCTTCCACAAATCTTAGATTTTCTCCGTTCCTCCCCCTTTTTCCTCTCTCTTTCTCCTCCCTCCCCAAGATGGCATGCAATCTTATATGGGTTCTATACATAAATTCTTACTAAATACATTTTTACCTTAGTCATGTTGCATAGAAGAATTAAAGTGAATGGGAGAAACCATGAGAAAAAACAAAACACAAGAGAAAATAGTCTGCTTCATTCTGCGATCCAATTGCATAGTTCTTTACCTGGATGTGAAAAGCATTTTGCTTCAAGAGTTCATTGGGAATTTTTTAGGTCCTTGCATTGCTGTGAAGGGATAAGTCTACTAGAAAAATTCCTTGCTCACTGGGGTTGTTACTGTGTACAAAGTTCTCCTGGTTCTGCTCCTTTCACTCAGCAACAGTTCATATAAGTTCTTCCAGGCCTCTCTGAAGTCTTGCTGTTCATCATTTCTTATAACACAATAGTATTCCATTACATTCATATACCACAACTTGTTCAGTCATTCCTCACTTGATAGGCATCCCCTTGATTTCCAATTCTTGGCCACCACAAAGAGAGCTGCTATAACGATTTTTGTGTATGTGGGACCCTTTCCCATTGTTATGATCTCTTTGGGATACAGTCCTAGAGCGATATTGCTGGGTCAAAAGGTATGCATATTTTTGTAGCCCTTTGGGTACAGTTCTGAATTTCTCTCCAGAATGGTTGGATCATCTCACAGCTCCACCAACAATGAATTAGTGTTCCAACTCCCCCATATCTTCTCCAACATTTATCATCTTCCTGTATTGTCATGTTAGCCAATCTGATAGGTGTGATGTGGGGTACCTCAGAGTTGTTTTGAATTGCATCTCTCTAATTAATAGTGATTTAGACCATTTTTTCATATGACTATAGATACCTTTAATTTCTTCCTCTGAAAACTGCCTGTTCATATCCTTTGACCATTTATCAATTGGGGAATGACTTGTATTCTTGTACTTTTGACTCAGTTCTCTATATATTATAGAAATGATGCCTTTATCACAAACACTAGTTGCAAAAATGCTTTCCCAGTTTTCTGCTTCCCTCCTAATCTTGGTTGCATTGGGTTTGTTTGTGCAAAATCTTTCCAATTTAATGTAATCAAAATTATCCATTTTGCAGTTTGTAATGTTCTCTATGTCTTATTTGGTCATAAATTTCTCCATTCTCCATAAATCAGACAAATACACTATTCTTTTCTCCCTTAATTTGTTTATAGTACTAATCTTTATACCTAGATCATGTAGCCATTTGGACTTTATTCTTGTGTATAGTGTCAGGCATTGGTCTATGCCCAGTTTCCACCACACTGTTATCCAGTTTTCCCAGCAGTTTTTGTGAAACAATGAATTCTTATCCCAGAAGCTGGGGTCCTTGGGTTTATCAAACAGTAAACTGATTTGATTATCTAACCTATTCCACTGATCTACCCCTCTCTTTCTTAGCCAGTACCAAGTGGTATTGATGTTTGCTGCTTTATAATACAATTTGAGATCTGGGAGGACTAAGCCCCTTCCCTAGCATTTCTTTTCATTAGTTCCCTTGGTACTCTGGACCTTTTCTTCTTTCAGATGAATTTTGATATTATTTTATCTAGCTCAAGAAAATAATTATCTGGTAGTTTGGTATGGCACTGAATAAGTAAATTAATTTAGGTATGATTGTCATTTTTATTATATTAGCTCAGCCTACCCACTGATGTTTTTTCAGTTACTTAGATATGACTTTATTTGTATGAAAAGTGTTTTGTAATTGTGTTCATATAGTCCCTGGGTTTGTTTTGGCAGGTAAACTCCCAGATATTTTATAGTGTCTGCTGTGGTTTTAAATGGGGTCTCTCTGTCTCTTGTTTTTGGGCTTTGTTAGTAATATACAGAAATGCAGATGATTTATGTGAGTTTATTTTGTAACCTGCAACTTTGCCAAAGTTTATTATTTCAAGTACTTTTTCACTTGATTCTCTGGTACTCTCTAAGTATATCATCACATCATCTGCAAAGAGTGATAACTTGGTTTCTTCTTATTCCTTCAACTTCTTTTTCTTCTCTTATTGCTAAAGCTAACATTTCTAGTACCATATGGAATGACAAGTGATAATGGACATCCTTGTTTCACCCCTGGTCTTATTGAAAATGCATCTAGCTTATCCTCATTACATATAATGCTTGCTAATGGTTTTAGGTAGATATTGCTTATTATTTTATGGAAATAATTATTCCATTTATTCCTATGCTCTCCAGTGTTTTCAATAGGAATGGATGTTGTATTTTGTCAAAAGCTTTTTCTACATCTATTGAGATAATCATATGGTTTCTGTTAGTTTTGTTGTTGATATGATCAACAATGCTGATAGTTGTCCTACTATTGAACCAGCCCTGCATTCCTGGTATAAATCTTACCTGATCATAACTTACTATTCTTCTTTTAAGTGGCTATATTCTTTTTGATAATATCTTATTTAAAATTTTTGCACCTACATTCATTAGCAAAATTGGTCTATAATTTTCTTTCTCTGTTTTGGCTCTTCCTGGTTTAGTTATAAGAACCATATTTGTATCATAAAAGAATTTGGTAGGACTCCACCAATTTTCCCAAATAGTGTATATAGTATTGGAATTAACTGTTCTTTAAATATTTGATAAAATTCACTTGCAAATCCATCTGACCCTGGAGATTTTTTCCTAGGGAGTTCATTGATGGCTTGTTCAATATTTTCTTCTGAGATGGGGATATTTAAGTATTCAACTTTCTCTTCTGTTAATCTGGGTAGTTCATATTTTTTTAAAAATTCATTCATCTCACTTAGATTGTCAAATTTATGGGCATACAGTTGAGCAAAGTAATTTCTAATTACTGTTTTAATTTCCTTCTCATTGGAGGTAAGTCTAGCCTTTTCAGCTTTGATATTGGTAAGTTGGTTTTCTTTTTTAAAATCAAATTGACCAAAGGTTTATCAATTTTATTGTTTTTTTCATAAAATCAACTCTTAGTTTTATTTATTAATTCAATAGTTTTCTTAATTTCAATTTCATTAATCTCTCCTTTGGTTTTCAGTATTTCTCATTCGTGTTTACTTGGGTATTTTCAATTTGTTCTTTTTCTATATTTTTCATCTGCATACCCAATTCATTGATCTCTTTCTCTATCTTCTTCATGTAGGCATTCAAAGACATAAAATTTCCCCTAAGAATTGCTTCTGTAGTATCCCATAGGTTTTGGTAGGTTTTTTCATTATTGTCATTCTCTTGAATGAAGTTGTTGATTGTTTCTCTGATTTGTTGTTTAAACCACTCATTCTTTAGGATTATATTAGTTTCCAATTAATTTTTGGTCTGTCTTTCCATGGCCCCTTATTTTATATAATTTTTATTGCATTATGATCTGAGAAGCATGCATTGACTATCTCTGCCTTTCTTCACTGGATTGTGAGGTTTTTATACCCTAGTACATGGTCAATTTTTGTATATGTGCCATGTACCACTGAAAAAAAAGGTATATTCCTTTCTATCCCCATTCAGTTTTCTTCAGAGATCTTCATATTTACCTTTTCTAGAGTTCTATTCACCTCCTTAACTTCTTTATTGTTTATTTTGAGGTTAGATTTATCAAGTTCAGAGGGGGGGAGGTTGAAGTCCTCTACTAGTATAGTTTTGTTGTGTATTTCTTCCTGTAACTCTTTTAACTTCTTCTCTAAGAATTTGGATGCTATACCACTTGGTGCATATATGTTAGTAATGATATTGCTTCATTGTGTATGGTGCCTTTTAGCAGGATATAGTTCCCTTCCTTATCTCTCTTGATTGGATCTATTTTTGCTTTTGCTTTGTCTGAGATTAGGATTACTACCCCTGCTTTTTATACATCAGCTGAAGCATAATATATTCTGCTCCAACTTTTTACCTTTACCCTGTGTGTATCCTCCTGTTTCAAATGCGTTTCTTCTAAATAACATATTGTTGGATTATAGTTTTTAATCCACTCTTCCATCTGCCTCTGTTTTATGGGAGAATTCATCCCATTCATATTCACAGTTATGATTAATATCTGTATCTTTCCCTTGATCCTATTTCCCACGATTCATGCCTGTAGTTCTCCCTTTTCCCTTCCCCTCCACAATAGAGTTTTAATTTTTGACCACCACTTCCCTCAGTTTTTCCTCCCTTCAACCAGTTCCCCTCCCTTTTATTCCCTTTTCTCCCTCCTACTTCTTCCCTCCCTTTTATCTTCTTTTCTTTCCCCTTTCTCTTCCTACTGCCTATAGAGCTAGTTAGATTTCTATACTTAACCAAATTTGTTGTTCCCTCCTTGAACCAAATCAGATGAGAGCAATTCTCAAACAGTGCTCATCTCCCTCCCCTCTTTCCCTCTACTGTAATATGTTTTTATGCCTCTCCCTCTGATGTAATTTACCTTTTTCTGCCTCCTCCTTTTCATATCTCCCGTTCACATTTTTATCATCACATCATTTAATTTATACCCATTCTCTCCATCTAGGCATATTCTGTTTAAATATCATAATAAAAATACAATTCTCAAGATTAACAAGTATCATTTTTCCCATATAAGGATGTAAACAGTTTGCCCATATTGAATAACAAGCTTCCCCCTCCCCCCTTTTACCTTTCTATACCTCCCTTGAGACTTGAATTTGAAAATCAAATTTTCTATTGAGCTCTGGTCTTTGCATCAGAAAGGTCTAGAAATCCCTTATTTCATTAAATATCCATCTCCTTGCCTGAAATATTGTGCTCAATTTTGTTGGGTAACTGATCCTTTGTTATAGTCCAAGCTCCTTTGTCTTACAAAATATCATATTTCAATCTCTCTGATCTTTTAATTTAGAAACTGCAAGGCCCTGTATGATCCTGACTGTAGCTCCTTGATATTTAAATTGTTTCTTTCTGGCTAATTGCAGTATTTTCTCCTTCATTTGATAGTTCTGGAATTTGGCAACAATATTCCTATACCTCTCTAATTTGGCTTCTAAAATCCTTCCTGAGCTCTTTCAAGAATGCTCTTTGGGCTTGAGACTTCTTGAAGACTTCTGAAGTTTCAGATGGGAGTACAGTCTCAATGCTAACCTCTTTGGTGTTTGTGTTTTGGTCCTTGTCTCCATAGTATGATTTTTATGGACTTTTCTGTTTTGTGTCTTGCTCATCATGATTGCCTTTTTCCTGAGTTTTAAAGTGGATCTCTGCTTTGGGAGCACAGGGGGCTCTGTCCCATGGTTCTTGTGCTTGAGACTTGAGGTTTTGTGCATTGTGGCCTCTGAATCTTTCATCTAGAAGCTAGAATGCTGCAGCTTATCTGGTGCCAAGCTGACTGGTTCCAAAGCAGAGACCAGGTGAAGTCTTTCTGAGTTTCCTTGGTGTTTGCTGGAGCTTACTGTATGAGATGTGGGAGAGAGGTGGTCTGGCTGCAGAAGGTCTCCTCCCTGAGCTGGAGCACAGGCAGGCTCAGTGGTTGGTTAACCCCATCTGCTCTAGTGTCTTCCCTACTCCCCAGGTCGTGCTGAGGCACACCTGGAGTCCTGGTGTTGGCGGTTACAGGATCCACCCATCCCCCCTCCCTGGGGCTCAGGATCTCCTTCAGGTTCACTGAGGTGAGGCTGTCTGGGACAGCTTTGGTCCTACACTGGTCCCCTTAGCCACAGTAGGAGGGACTCCCCTTTGCAATTTCATAGCCTCACAGGCTAAGAGACTGTTTACCCCTTCTTCTGATTCCACTATTCCAGGATTTTTCCTGAGGAAATATTCTCTGAGTTTTTCAAGGTCAGCAAGGGGAGTGGGAGAGCACTTACAGATCACTCCACCATCTTGGCTCCTGGAAGTTCAAGTAGGTGACTTACAAACATTTAATCTGCAAGCTGATAGTCTCAGGAGTGGCTGCTGCTCTTACCTAGGGTTCTGCTCTTTTCTCTCACTCAATTTCACTGGACTCCCATCCTAGGCTGATATTTTTGAGAATCTGCACTGCTTCAGACAGTCAGGTGGTTCCTGCTCAGCTGTTCTATGGTGGGGCCTGTGCTGGTACAGCTTGTGTGCTGTGTGCTCCGCCAGCCTCATGCAACAGATCCTTTCTGTGGATCTTCGGGGCTGTCCTGGGATGGAAATCTACCACATTCTGTCTCCTAGTGGATTCTGCTACTCTAAAATTTGTTCATATTCTCTTTTTAGAGGTATCTGAAGGAGTTTATCATAAAGCTTAGGTGAGTACTTGCTCTCACTCCACCATGTTGGCTCTGCCTCTCTATATTTTCACTTTTTCATCTATTCTTCAAACCTGTTGTTTTTCTTATAAGATGTTTCACTTTCTCTTCTATTTTTTCATTATTCATATTTTGGTTAATTATTTCTTTTTTTATTATTTTATTTTATTATTTTTTTAATGTTCTACAATCACTTCCTTAAAATTAAGATTTTATCCCCCCCACACCTTCCCCCCACTACCCCCCTCCCTCCCCATGACAGCATACAATTCTGTATAGGTTCTACATATACTTTCTTATTGAGCACATTTTCACTATAGTCATACTATGTAGTCGCACTAAAATAAATGGAAGAAATCATATAACAAATCAAAACATAATACACTAAAACCCACATACACACAAACATGATCTGCTACATTCTGCGAATGACTTCCTTATATCTTTCTCTGAGTGTGGAAGGCATTTTGCCTTAGAAAACCGTCATTGGGATTTTTTTTCCCCAGTAAGTTATTGTGTTATTACGAAGTTCCAAGTCTACCAGAAAAAACTCTAGCACACTGTGGTTGTTGCTGTGCACAAAGTTCTCCTGGTTCTGCTCCTTTCACTCAGCATCAGATCATACAAGTCCTTCCAGGCCTCCTTGAAGTCTTCTAGTTCATCATTTCTTATGGTGCAATAGTACTCCATTACATTCATATACCATAATTTATTAAGGCATTCCCCAATTGATGGGCATCCCCTTGATTTCCAGTTCTTGGCTACCACCAAAGTACTGCTATAAATATTTTTGTACATGTGGGTCCCTTTCCCATTTTTATAATCTCTTGGGGATACAGACCTAGTAGTGATATTGCTGGGTCAAAGGGTATGCACATTTTTGTAGCCCTTTGGGCATAGTTCCAAACCGTTCTCCAGA
>CM053772.1:99128282-99140447 GCA_028658325.1 Potorous gilbertii | reverse complement strand
GTTTTTACATGTAATTGGAAAAAATATTTAAAATTTTTCCAAATAAAAGAAGTATATACAGGCAAATATATACAGGCAAAACTCTCATCCAATTTAATAAGCATTGACTCAACTGTTCAAGAATAAAGCTAATTATGAAAATCAAATGTCTAAAAACTTATGGTGATCATAAAAAATAACCACATACAAACTTAATCATTGGTCACTCAACATATATACATACATACGTATGTATAGTATATATGTATATATATATGTATATATACATATATGTAGAGATAACCCACAGCAACCACTATGGATATGCCGGTGTATTTCCAGGGTAAATTTGCAAAATATAAACTCTCTTCCTCAAAGTCAAAACCAAGATATTTATTCAGATACCAGAAAGCCAATTCCACCATGGTAACGTACAAAGGTTTTTACGTTTGTACGTTACCAATAAAGGGAATATGGCCATCCCCAAGCCTTCCTCCATCAGGCCTCCCCACAAACAAGCTCCCTTAGGCCAAATGACTCCCTCTCTCACTCACACTAGCTACCATACTCTACTCTGCCTCTTCTCTCCCTTCTCTGCTGCACCGTTACTGCTCCACCCATATGGCAAGTTTCTCCCACCATAGGCTTTATGTGACTCAAGCTGTGGGGTGGTCCAAAGCTCAAAGCAAGTCACATGGGCTAATTAAGGGGCAGGAAAGATCTTCAAATTCCCTTGCCATTACAACATATGTATGCATGCATATATTTATTTTTGACAATGGTTTCTTCACAATGATATATTATGACATTTCAAACTAAAAGGAAAATAACTTTTTTAAAAATTTCAGTTCAGTTAATTTTATTTAATTCAGGCAAGTTTTCTCTGAAGACATCATCAAGGACATAAGACCAGAAGAAGAAGTAGGCCAGTCAGTCATATGGCAAGGTTAAGGATAATAGATGAATAAATAGCCAGAGTATTGCTCTGGTATTCATGAAATATTAAAAATATACAGAGATAAATTTCAAATAAATTAAGCAGATAACCTATGAAATATTTAGGGGAAGCAAATGGACAGACTTTGCAAAAGATAAGAAGTCACTTACTGGTTTCAATTAGTGGAAAGAATGCCCCTTTCTGATGAGGTTACAGATCCACTGGAATGGGGAATGTTGTTATTTCCCCAAGATCCAATACATAAACTCTGATTCATTTAAAATAAAGTTTTAATGATTTAAGGGTCCTGTGGCTATCACAATAAATAAGAATATTTTCACAATACAGTGCATGTCCACTCTAAATATATATGTGAAAATTCTAGCACAATGGTCACAAAAATGTATGAGACTTTTCATTGTTGTTATTTAGATATTTATATCACCTAGGGGATAATGGTAATTACTACATTTTCTTCATTTCGCCATGAATGTCATATCCACATATGAATTAGATTTATGAGGTGGGGGGGGTTGTTTAATTTTTTTAACCATCACTCAGATAATTGCTGGCAATCATCTTGATCACATTAGTAAGTTTGAGTGGACCAAATTGATCATTTTCAGCAAACTGGTTTTTATTAGTGGAAAAGCATGAAAAGCTTTGAATATAGTAGGTTCATTCTATTTATTGAAATGGAATTAAATTTGCAGAGGGTGATGGTGAACATGAGTATTTTCAAAATGGTATTCCTAAAGAGAGTAAATGTATATATGCTCATTTACCTTTTAAAATTATACATATTGGACATGCTTGAAACAGTAATATTTATTTCTACTCTTGCTTAATCAAAAACAAAATGACCACTGTGTCATTTAAAAATGAAAGAAAGGAAGGAAGAAAGAAATCTTGAAAGTATCAAGTTAAACAGATGTGCTTAATAAATCTTGGCTATCTATAAAGAATGAAAATATCACCCTAATACCTAAAAAGTGCTTCCCCTATGTGGAACTGTGCTAGTGTTTATTATGTACTACCTTGAAAAATTTTGTACCATATCTATTCCTCCAAAGAGACATTCTCTTTCCTTCCCACAAATTCACATGCATATTCTATGTTGTGGTATCTTCCAACAACAACTCCAATTTATCAAAAATTACTGGTCAAAATAAGAGGAAAAAATTTGGTAAGTTGAGTTCTAAGCTTGAATAGAAGAGTCAAATCGAAGTATTTTTTATATTGCTCCTAAATAGATAGTGGCTATCAAATCTGTCACATAATATCAATTAGTAAGTATTTATTAATCACACACTGGTCCATCTCTAGTCATCCTGATCTATATCTTGTCTCTGGGTCCAGATGGCTCCAGAGGAGAAAGTGAGTCTGGTACCTTTTCACAGCCCTGCCACACTTTAATCCAATTCATTTGCAAGTCAAGGCATCACCTTCCTGATGTTATGGTTCTCCTTGAGAATAAAGAACAAACAACCTTTGAGTAGTATGAGCCAGCTACCCCACTTGAGGACCCAACTCTCTTCTCCCTTATCCTTTCCTCTTCTCTCCCCCTGTTCACATAAGTACTCTGCCCAAAGGGATGTAAATTTTGATTGCTAAAACCTCCCAAAATATCTTGGAGTTTATGGGCTAGAATTCTTTCTTAAGGATCATGCCTTAAATACAAATCACTCTGTCTCTCATTGAATGGCCAACAGTAGGAAATAGCCCAAGTCCCACCTGGTTATTGTTTGGGCCTGATGGCTCACAGTGAATGTATATTGCAACTTTTTCTGTTTTAAGAGAAACCATGAGGGTCTTCCTCTCCCAGATTGATTTTTTTTTTGACTAGATAAAAGAAACATTTCTTTGTAGCAATTTTTACTTAGCCTTAATCACTGAATGGGCATTGCCTCAGTCAAACTGAGACGTGGGAAAGACTTTAGCTTAAAGAAGCCAAGATCTCCCACTGCATCAGGCTATCTACAGTCTTCTTGATTTATGTCTTGCCACTTGGCCCCTATGGCTCTACAGAAAGTGAGGCTGGTGACCTTGCACAGTCCTCTTTCACTTAAATCCAATTGACTTGCAAGTCATGGCACCAGCTTCCTGATCCTCTTCAAGAAGAAAGAACGAACAAATAAACAATTAACGTGCCAATCACTGTGCTCAGAGCTTGAGTTAAAAATATAAGGTTTGAAGATGGAATATTTCAAAGAGCCCTGGATAAGAAATCAAGTGACCTGGAGTTTCTAGAGTTGGTGTTGCAGTCACTGACTGATTGGTGTTAAACAAATTGTTGCATTTCTCTGAGGCTCAGTTTCCTTTATCTGTAAAATGATGGAGATTAGACTAAATGATTGCTATGTTAACTTCCAAGGGGCAAAGTACAAGTGGGTACCTTCTCTGTTCACATCAATCCCTACTCATTTGATTCAATTAAATAAATATGAAGCATTTACTATGTGCCACTGAGAACACAAAGTAAAAACTAAGCCTCTTATTCCAGCAATGATTGTATTTTGTCTCCTTGCTGTCAATACATCCTTCCAAAAGTCTGCCTTGTACTTGTACTTTATTTTCAAAATGCCACTGGTCACAATTCTTCTAATATCTAATTTGCTCTTGCTTCACAATCCCATCCAAACAAAGACACACCTACTTTAGCCTTAGGAGGGATTTAGCTTCTAAGTCCAGGCTAAGATTCTGTGTTTCTAGAAATATAGCATAAATATGGGAATTTGGATGTGGGAATAGTGGATATGTATAGAGGAGCTCTTGATCTGAGAAGCAAGATGAGTTTAGAACAGTACTGTGAGTGTTTCACTAAGTATAAACATCCTGCATCAACTGGTTTTTCTGTATCTGAAAGATATACAACTTATTTTTCTTTGTGACATTTCTTTAATCAATCCTCCCTTCTTCTTCTTGATTGTTCAGCTATGCTTTCCAAGAAGCAGTTATTTTTGTCTCACTTTGTACTTGTCTTTTTTCCTTTCTTCCTTCCCCCTCCTACCTCTAATCCCAAGTAAATATCTTCCAAAGCTAACTCTCCATCATGCTGAGAACAGGAATGCATCATCTCAATCCAAGTCCTGCTGGCTTCCGCTGGCTCCACCGAGGAGTGGAGAAATCCAATAAGCTCAGATTTGCCAAGTGTAATACTTCCTTTTTGACTTAGTGTGTGTGTGTGTGTGTGTGTGTGTGTGTGTGTGTGTGAGAACTTCTCAGCGTTCTAACAATTCATCCGATCTCATCCCAGGAAATTGACAGTAGATTCCAATTTAATAATGGCTAGTGTTTATATAATGCTTTAAGAGTTGCCCAGAGCTTTATGTATGTCATTTCATTTGCCCCTCATAAGCACTCTGTGAGGTAGGCACCATTATTATATCCATTTTACAGATAAGAAAACAGACCAAGAGAGAGGTTAAGCTACCAAAGAAGGATTCCCCAGCTAGTAAGTGACTGAGATGGGATTCAAACTCAGGTCCTCCTGACATCAAGAGCACCATCATTTGACCCACTACCCCATTTAGCTTCATTACCGAGACCACTGTTATTATCTAGACTCCAAATTCCTAGAGACGTAGTAGAAAATTCTTGCTGTTTTTGAAACAGAAAATTGTATCCATATCTTTGCTTTTATATCACTTCATTTGTGAACATTCATACTCCTTTACCTACCCAGCTAGACTTCTGGTTAAAAAAAAACCAAAACATTCCAGTAAAACAGAGCCAATCAGCACACTGGCCATTTTTTTTTGACAGCAGTGAGGTATCTCACTGAGTAAAGAGAACACCACTGGAGTCAGGAAAAACTGAGTTCAAATCCAACCTCAGACACTAGCTGTGTATCCCTGGACAAGTCGCATAACCTCTGTTTGCCTCAGTTTCCTCATGTGTAAAATAGAGAGAATAAAAAGAGTTACCTCTCAGGGTTATTGTGAGGACCACATGAGAAAATAATTGTAAAGTGTGTCTGGCACATAGTAAGTACTATATACAAATGTTAGCTCTCATCGTAATTACTATTGTCTCATTAAGTATAATTTTATGCCCAAGAATCATAGAAAACTCCTACCTGGAAGGGACTATCAAGGTCATCTGGCCCAACCCCTACTTGAACAGAACTCTTCTCTACAACAGCCCCCATGTTCCAGTGGAAATTAGGACAGTGTTCCAGTCCTACGGATGTAGGGAAGGAACCTCATTTGGGAAGAAAGTAGATGATAACTGTAGAGTGAGGACAGTTAGGAAAGGTTTTTAACTTCTTAGGCAGAGAAAGCTTTCCTTAAGGAAAAAAAACCCTTTGATCTCTCTTTGTTGTGGAAAATCTCTTTACTTTTTGCATTAATATTTTCTTCTCATCCTATTTGTCATTTGTGTGTGTGTGTGTGTGTGTGTGTGTGTGTGTTTAAGTCTGAAGAAATCCCAGAGCTAAAGGTTAAATCCTTCCCAAGGCTAAAGGAGGAGTGTCACTTGCTACTTGGGTCTTACTTGCTAAACAAGCATAGCACTAAGTAAATTTTAGAATAAAGAGCCATAACTAGTAGTGAGGTATATTGAATTAAATTAGCATGGATTAATGTGAAATGAAAGGTAACAGGAGTGGTATCCACCTCTATCTTAGCCTCTTCTCATTCTCAGCCCACCAGGGGTGGGGAACCTGCAGCCTTTAGATCACATGTGGACTTCTAGGTCCTTGGGTGTGGCCCTTTGACCGAATCCACACTTCACAGAACAGATCCCTTTAATAAAAGAATTTGTTCTATAAACACTTGGATTCAGTCCAAAGGTTGCACCCAAGGACCTAGAAGGCTACATGTGGGTCTCAAGGCTGCAGATTTCCCTCCCCTGGTCTGGATCATATATTCATTTTAGAGTCAAGGAAAAAAAAAGAGAAAAGGATAATGAAGGTAGGGCAACAGGAAAGTTGAGGGAAAAAGCAAAAGTTTGAAGAGAATAATTTCAAGTGTTATAAACTTGATAAAGTTTTTCCTGTCAGGTTGGAATAGAATGAGAAGGGGATGATGACTTGAATTTTGCAGAACAACTATCCCTGGCTTCCTTCTTTGCAAAAATGAAGTAATCAAATAAACTTGGGCTGATGGCCACCAGTAGTTTGCAAGGTAAAATGATCATCTTATCATATGAATTTCTGACTGAAAAACATATACATTTAAATTGTTAAACACCGTTAAGCAACCAAATCAATTTATTTTTTGAAGATAGAAGAAAACACAGGCAAATTTTATAAGCATATCACTGTAAGTCAGAGGTTGTTAATCTGGGAACAGTAATGTCTAAAAATTTTCATAATTGTATTTCAATATAATTGGTTTCCTTTGTAATGTTGCGTATTTTATGCATTCAAAGTAGTAGCAGTAGTAGGCATATTAGTGGTAGCCATTGTCATCATTGTTGCAACAGCAGTAGTAGTAGTGCTATTGTTACTAAGATCAGTCTGAGGAGGAGTCCCTAGGTTTCACCATACTGCCAAAGGAATCTTACGATGCTACGATAAGAAAAAACTGAACAGCTACAGTGCTGATCTGATTGTTGTATCCTTGTGAAACCTGGACAGTCTACCAGCGCCATGCCAAGAAACTGAATTGCTTCCATTTGAATTGTCTTAGGAAGATTCTGAAAATCACCTGGCAGGATAAGGTGCTAGGCACTGAGGTCCTTACTCATACTAACCTGCCAAGCATTCAGACTATGGTACACTTGCCAAAAAGACTATTTTATGGAGAATTCACAGGCCAACCATTCACATGGTGGTCAGAAGAAGCAATAGAAGGACACTCTCAAGAACTTTGGAATTGATTGCATGACATGGGAGACACTGGCACAGGACCACTCAGGATGGCATGCCCTCATCAGAAAAGGTGTTGTGCTCTATGAGCAAAGCAGAATTGAAACAGCTCAAAGGAAATGCAGGATGCACAAATTTAGAGAATCTACCCCAAATGTTCACACACACTATCTGTGCCTAATCTGTGGTAGAGCATTCTGAGCTCGTACTGGTCTGATTAGCCACAGTCAGACACATTGAAATTTGCCTTTGTCATAGTGATGTCATTTTGGTCCTCTTCAAGAACAAAGGACAACCAACCATGATGCTAAAAAGTGAACAATTCTTGCTTTAAATGGTGAATCAGCATTGCAAGGGATAGTTAGTTCTGGAAGAATGATGTTGAAAGTAGGCAATTTGTTACTTTAAGAACAAAATTTAGACTCTATAAGCTTAAATTTCATCATTACATAGACCTAAAATTATGATAGAAGATAATGAAGAATGCAGTAGGATGAACGCATGGACTTGAACATTTTTTTTCCTTTGCATATTATGAAAATATACCATCTACCTTCAAAAAACACCAACATATCCTTACACAAAGAGGGAAGAAGGGATGTGGAAAATGGATAAAGGGCGGTAAAGAAAGGAGAGAGAAGAGGAGGAGAGAGGAGAGCAAATGAGGGGACTGTGGAGAAGGACCAGGCACACCAATAACAATTGTCCCCAATAGGAAGGCAAACTCAAAGCCCGCTAAATAGCTAGAGCCACACCTCCTTCCTTACTACAGCAATCATGCCCTTTGGTCAAGTCCCTAAAGCCACACAAGGAGAGCAATACTTGAAAGATGGGACTGGCAAATGTTTCTGCAGGTGCTGCAAGGACTTGGGTGGTGAGAACTTTCTTGCCTAAAGGATAAGCTTTTATACATGTAAATGATATTAGAGAAAATGTATTGTCATCTTCTTTGTAGCTGCACCCTAAGGACCAAGGCCTTTATTCCTGATTTGCTACTGAAACTTCCTACATGTGTTGTCTTCTCCAAATTTGAGTTTCTTGAAAATAGGGATGTTCTTGCATTTTTATTTATAGCCCTATCTCTTAATACAGTGCTTTGTCTATTACTAATGCATAATAAATTCTTCATTCTTTCATTCACATGACCCTGTGAATATCTATTACATACAACTTTTAAAAAATATATGAAATATCCCAAAGTATTTTGTATATATTAAATGTAATTGTGTGGTTCCAACATTGCCCTGTTTTTCTGTATTCCCTTCTGAGCCTTCCTTTGACTCTTTTTTTATATATTTTTTAAATGTTTAATTATCTTCTTATTTTCTGGCTATCACTTTTACTGCCCCCTCAATCATCCTTCATCCTTCTCATCACTCTACCCTCCAGATGGCTTGGGAGGAGAAAGTGAGGCTGGTGACTTTGAACAGCCTTTCCTCACTTAAATGCCAATTAAATCTAATGCAAGTCATGGCATCATCTTCCTGATGTCATGGTCCTCTTGGAGAATGAAGGACAAATCCACAACAACTCTACCCTCCCCGTGGAATAGAATATAAGAACTTGTGCCCCAGGCAAGTTAGACTAATTTTCCCTTAAATGCATTGAGACCATCCTCAAGACTTGATTGACTCAAGGGACTCAAGGCTCATATTGTTGACATTTCTTAATTCCCTGAGTATGAAACAGCCACAAGAACTCCCAGCTCTTTCTGATGCTTGGCTGATGGAAAACAAAAGGCAATTCTCAGCTTCGCAGCTGAATCTACTCTCAGGATCAGGTGTCCGCAATGTCTATCCTTACTGACTATCTACTTAGGCTAAGTGTCATCTGCTTTTCTGTAACTGTTGAATGTGTTAATTGTGAGTGTCTCACTGTGTTGTGATATTTAAATAAATAAAAAAATAAATAAACTAACAGGGATCTGGCCTGAGTCAAACCCTCACAATTTAATATATAATATATATATATATATAGTGAAGCAAAACAAATTCACACATTGTGTATGAAAATGAATGTCTCATTTTGCACCTCTAAACCATCAGTTCTCTGCCAAGAGGTGGTAAGCATGTTTCATCATCAGTCTTCTGGAATGAGGAATGGTCATTACATTGATTAGAGTTCCTCATTTCTTCATAGATGTTTTCCTTTACAGTCTTGTACTCATAATCGTTCTATCAATTCTGCTCACTCTTTATTAATTCATGCGAGTCCTTACAGGTTTCACTGAATGTGTTATTTGTTATTTTTATAGTCCAATAGTTTTCCATTACATTCATATACCAATGTGTTGAGCCATTCCCCAATTTATGGGTATCTACTTCATTTCCAGTTAGAAATGAAAGTGATATAAAAACAAAATATAATCTTTCTGAAGAAGAGACAAATAATCTTTCTCCTTTTCTTATTATGTTTTATCTCTGGTGTTTTCTTTCCCTATCAAAGGTGTATTTTTTCACCTTGTCTATGGAGGTAAAAGTTCATTTCAGAAACACTTTATCTTTAATATAGAGGTTTGAAAATAAAAGTCCTAAGTCATCTAGTTGATAAGGTTGGTTCATGGTAAATATTTCTCTTTTAAAATGTGTTCTGAGTCCCACATTACAAATTAACTTTTGGAACAAGCTAATGATTTACTGCCTATACTAAAAAAGCCAAAGACTACTAACTGAAAGATGAAGACAGTGGTATAAACAATAGATAGGTTTATCCTTGCCTTCTTTATACCATTTTACTTGATGATCTCATCAGCTTCTGTGGTTTTAATCATCATCTCTATGCAGATGACTCAGATCTTGTTAACCTCCCCAACATCTAATCTTGAATTTCTATTTGATATCTCAAATTCTATGTCCCATAGACATCTTAAATCCAACATATCTAAAACTGAACTCCTCTTTCCCAGAAAACCCTCCACTTGTCCTAATTTTCCTATTACTTTCAGATGTTCCCAACCAGGATCACAAAGTAGGCACTATCCCTGACTCCTCACTCTCTTAGCCCTACATCCAATTAATTGTTCAGTTCTGTCTATTCTACCTTCTTAATATTTCTCAAATACACCCCCCCCTCAGACACCACCACCACCCTGATGCGAGCACTCATCACCTTACACCCAGATTATTGCAATACCCTTCTGATTGGTCACCCTGCCTTAATATCTCTCCAAACTCCCTAAAATTCATCTACCACTCAGCCATCTACTATGTCTGGCCATCTCTCTCTCTCTCTCTCTCTCTCTCACACACACACACACACACACACTTTTCAATAAATTCCATTGACTTCCAGGATCAAAGATAAAATATTGTTTGACTTTTAAAGCCCTTCAAAACTTGGCCCCTTCCTACCTTTTCAATCTTGTGCAAAGATTTTTCCCTCAAAGGTTCTTGTTTCCCTTCTAATTCTAACCGCATTGATTATGTTGCTTGAACTTCTCGATGAATTCAAGTTTTTCAGACCTCATACCCCAAGTGTAAGGTTAATATAAGGTTAATGGTGGGTGGGGGGAAGAGTTAAAGATCTTCTCACCCATTAATAGGCCTCAGACACCTTTTGTTAATTTCTAATGAGGTACTGGGTTCTAGGCTTGTGCCCTTCAGCCCTGAAAAGAGTATATATACTCTGAGGGAAAGTTTTGCTTTAGGGCTTGTTTTTTGGAAGAGAGTTGGTGTCCAGATGAGACTCTGGGAAGCTGTTTTCAGAAGCCCCCTGGCTTTGAAAACCCAGATGCTGGTGCTTCTCTCTCTGGTAATGATGTATGTATTGACTGGTCAGACAGTTGGAAGTCCTATCCGTTGGTCTTTTTGTTTGGAATTTCTGCTTTTAATTTCTGTCAGTTTTTTCTCTGAAGTTCATGGTGCTTACTTTTCCCCCTGAACTAAGTGAATCCTATATATGCTTGATTAGATTGTTGACCCCCTCAAAAGTTGCTTTCCTTTTAGAAAAGCAGATCTAAGAACCTGTACAGCATGCCCTTCTGTGTATATCAGGTTCCTTGCTGTTACACCAAGTCACCAGAAAGATACCTAATATTTACAGCAGGTAAGAAACCAGTGGAGTAGAATCAATGGATAGAAACTGGATGGCAGAACTTCAGAGAATATATACCAAGCATTAGTGGCACCCAGAGAATTGTTCTATTGTCATGAGAATGAGCTGGGAAAGGCCGGGCAAGAGACTGAAAAAAATTCAGCTACAACTGGGGAAATGGGCTTACTCTTTTCTTCCTTAGGAATTGACTAGCTTCTGGTTTAAGATTTAGCTAAAAGTTATGATTCTCATATGAGTTTGGATTTTTTTAAGTTTATTATCCACAGCTAGGGAAAGTATAATCCATCTCCCCAAAGTAAACTGGAAAGGGTCATTGACTGGGACTGGAATTTCGAGGAATAAGGGATAAATCCTCTCTCCCCTTTCTTCAAGGAACTGAAAGAATAGAGAAATGAGTGGAAAAGGGACTTCAAGCTTGAAGAAACAAGTGAAACTCAGAAACTGAGATGCTTGTATACTCTAACCATGTTGCAAAGAGCTGGATTAAGAGTCAGAACACCTCTATTCAAGTTAAGCTTCTGATGTATATTAACTGTGTAGTCCTGGGCAAGTCACTAAATGTCTCAGTGCCTCAGGCACCCCTTTAAGACTATAAGTTATGAGAAGGCATCAATCTGCATTCTTAGGGGAGGGTTTCTCTTTAGGGATCCCTACATAACTAGGTCTGGTACAAAAAGTAACTACTACTTTTGTTAAGGTTCTCATTAGCACTCACCTTAATTACACAAGAAATTCCTAATTAGTCTCCTTTCCTCCAGGCTCTCTAATTCATCTTCAACACAATTGACAAATATGTATTATTCCTAGCTCTTCCTAACTCAGGAGACTTAAATGGCTTCATATTACTTCTAGAAAAAGTACATCTTCCTCTTTTTGTCTGGCATTTAAAGCTCTTCATAGTCTGATTCCAACCCTATCAAACTGACTCCACGTTATTTCCTTTCACATATTTTATATTCCAATCAGACTAGTCTACTTGCTATTTCCTATATATGATATTCCCTCTCTGGTCTCTGTATCATTTCACAAACTTGTCTCCCATGCTTGGAATGCTCTCCCTTCTCATGTCTATCTCTAAAACCCTAACAGATGCCACTTCCTAAAGGGAATTGCCCTTTTTTGTTTTGTTTTAACCTCCAAATTTCTCTCTTTTTCATCATAAGTATATACATACATAAATATGTTGTGTGTATGTGAGTATATATGTATATGTATGTATATATATAAACATGCACATGTATACATATTACAACTTTTTGTAAAATGAGAAGGTTGAACTAAATGGCATCTTAGATCTCTTCCATTTCTAAATCTATTATTCTAGTTGTTTTCCACAGTGTAATATAAGTTTCATGAGACTTGGTACTGTTTATTTTCAGTTTTT
>CM053772.1:99115782-99123282 GCA_028658325.1 Potorous gilbertii | reverse complement strand
AGAGATGGAAATGGATATGCCAAATCACAGTATACATAGTATTGACAGTCTTGTCAATGCTGACTTTCTTGGGACATTTCAAGCTCTCTTTCTTTTATCCCAGAAATAGGTAATTTTTAGTCTCTCAGTCCTCCAAGTCTCAGTCTTTTAAAAAGCCATAAAAGTTATTTTTGGGAAATGTCTGTTATACAATGAATGTTCAGAACCTTGGTGCATTCCACAGCCTAAATCTTTTTTTGTTGTTTTTTTTTTAAATTTTTAATTTTTTAACACAGTTTATAATAGATAAAACAATTCAAACTTTTGGTCAGGGGATACTTCTTTTTAAAGCATTTACAATATGTACCACAAACATTAACCAACTGAGACACAAATAATATTTAAGTTGCTAACTTCACAAGCTCTTGACCTAATTGTCTCCACAGTATTGCTAAGAATTAAAGGACCCCAACTTATTGTTGTTGGTCTAAAGACCTATGCCTCATAGCTTAATTTTAGACTTAACCTCGGATATTCCCCTACCAATAATCTATAATTGAATAGAACTGGTATTAAGCTTGCCAACCTTTTGACTATAGGAAATTGCCACAAGAGTAGGGACATTGCAGGGATACAGTATCTCCCCAACTTCATGTCAGTTTCAGGCAGGATTAGATTATCCACTTGCATTCAATCAGGCTTAAGGTCTGCCAGGTGTCAGTGGGGAAATTGAGTCAGGAGAATCCTACCTCAGCCAGGCTGAACAGCCACTCTCCCACCCTTCCCATGAGATCACCTTTTGCAGTTCATACCAGCATCTCACCAACAGCCTCAATCTTCATCTTCACTTTTGATATAAACACATGTAGCTTGACTTTCTTCCTTACTTTACTTCTTGTAAAGTTTTTAAAAGCTTCAGATCCCCTAGGATGCATGCCTGGGGGCTCCACTTAGTGGTCTTTTAGAATTAACCACCAGTCTGGGAGATATTAATTACATTTTTGTTTTAGGCTATTGTTTTTCCTTCCTTCCTTCCTTCCTTCCTTCCTTCCTTCCTTCCTTCCTTCCTTCCTTCCTTCCTTCTCTCTCTCTCTCTCTCTCTCTCTCTCTCTCTCTCTCTCTCTCTCTCTCTCTCTCTCTCTCTCTCTCTCTCTCTCTCTTTACCAGTCATTCACCTTTAGGTAGAACTTAACAGGGCCAGCTGTGAGATATTTCTTCATTCCTCTTTATAATGAGTCATAGAAGCTGATTCCTCTCTGGGTTAGAGTGAATTTCTTTTACTTTTCCCCTGTCCTAGGGGTAGGCATCATACCTTTCCCTACTGGCACTGTTCAAGTCTTTCCACTACCTCCCCTTTCCTCTTCCTCTCTCAATTTTTTCTGAGATTAAACAAATACACTGCATATGTTGGTCCTTTCAGCTTCCAAAGCATGCCATATTAATACACCCATTTGAGCTGACCAAACAAGAGAGGTGAATGCCTGTTGTTAAGGATGGAAATCCCCTGGCTTTCCTGTCCTGGATTGTCAGGAAGCTAGCCTTGACCTAAACTAATACAGCCAACTAACTGACAAACCAGACCCTTGCATCATAAGGGAGAGGCATCAGCTGAAGATGGACATGTACATGCCTATAAGCAAGTGGATACAGGGAAGAAAGGAGCTGTTACTTTAACTGGCAGTTGTTCTGGAAACTGAGAAGAGCACCCCAGGGAACTCTGGCCATCTTTTCTAACTCTGAAGTTCTCTAATCCTCTGAGTCCATGATTTAAGTCTGAGTTGGTAGGGGAAAGAAAAGTATGTCTTGAGGAGGATAAAGACTGAATTCAAATTGTTTCAAGCAAAACAAACTCTAGGAACTTGGTTCTACCCATTAAAGATGCATGGGAGAGAAGGGAGAAACAGTGGATGCAAGCTCCCAGAAGAGACAGCAGGGCATAGGATCAAGGACACACTCACTCTTAATATGGCGGGAAGGACTTAAGTGATCAAAGGGACTGAAAAGAGAAGATTCTATTGCTGAAAGACATCATGAGATTTGGAGGAAGACAGTATAGCATCTGATGGCCTCAATTTTTCTTGATGAAATAGGAGACCAAGTAATCTATTATGCACAAAAGTGGAAGAGAAGGGATCAGGAAGAGAGAAAGAGGAAAAGCTTTAGGAATACTCATGGTGGAATATGAATTAGGGAGCTAATAAGAAGACAGGGTAGAAAGATTTCAGAGCAAAAGTCAGGGCACAACCTAGCTTGGGCACCATGAATAACTGATAGCTATTTACCACTACTACCATGACTACTACTACTACCACTACTGCGGCTACTACTACTACTAATAATAACACTACTACTACCACCACCACTACTACCACTTAACATTTATATAGCACTATGTGCCAGTTACTATGCTAAGCACTTTACAATTATCTCATTTAGTCCTCACAATCACCCTGGAAGATAGCCATTACTATTCCCACTTTACAGATAAGGAAACTGAGATAGACAGAGGTTAAGTGGCTTTCTCAGGGTCCTACAATAAATGAATATCTTAGACTGGATTTGAATTCAGGTCTTCCTGACTCCAGGCTCAGTACTCTATCCACTGCTTTCCTCAGAAGATACTGTGAGAATCAAATGAGCCAATGAGTGAGAAAATACTTAGGAATTAAAATGCTGTATGAATGTGAGATATTAGAACAATGAAGAATTCCTTCTCAATGCCTACCTTAAATCTTTCCTGTTTCAAATTAAGCTTATTCCTTTTCGTTGTCAACAAAAGCAGAGATAAAACCCTGTGAATTCTATGCTAACTGTGAAAAACATATTGGCAGAAGGAGAAATGTTCTTTCTCTTCAGATTCTGGCTGAGGAAAGAAAAAGATGAAGAACAATTAATTCAAAAATGTATCAATCAAAATTTATTTCTTTTTTTAAATTTAATAAACTTTTTCACTTCTTCTCATTGTTCCTCAATAGAACAACAAGAGAAGGGAAGGAAGAAGGAAAGAAGGAAGGAAAGAAGGAAGGAAGGAAAAGAGGAAGGAGAGATTGATGGGAGCTGAATTATTGTGTGTGAGAAATAGAGAGAAGGCCAGTTTGACTGGATTGCTGAGTGTGTGAAGGGAAGTAATATCTAATGAGGCCAAACAGATTGGGACCAGACTATAAAGGACTTTGAAAAGAAAAAACAGAACAATTAATTATAGTTGATTCTAGAGGCAATAGGGAGCCACTGGAGTTGTCAGAGTGAGTGGCATGATTATAGAAAACCATTTTGGTAGCAGTATAGAGAATGCATTCATCAGGAGAAACTAGAGGTAAGAAGACTAGAGATTATTGCAATAATCTATGTTTGAGATAATAAGAGTCAAAATTCAGGTGGTTTCTGTATGAATAGACAAAAGAGCTTTGATGTGAGAGATACAGAAATGCCAAGATTTGACTACATCTTAGATTTATCCCCCAAGATGAGGGAAATGAGAAGTTGGTAACATTGAAGTTACGCAACTGGAAGACTAGAAGAATAATGTATCTTCATCAGAAATTGAGAATTTTGCAAGAGGAGTGAATTGGGAGGAAAAATAATGAATTCTGTTTAAGACATATTGAATTTGAGATGTCTCTGGGACACTGTGAAACTTCATGTGGGAAACTGGTAATGTATGATTGGAAGTCAGAGAAGAAAGTAGGACTCAATTTATAAATCTGGGAGTCCTCATATAGATCATAAGTAATCTGGGAGATGATGAAGTTGCCAAGAGAGAAAATGTAGGAAGAAGTGTAGGAGGCCTAAGTCAGAGCCTCGAACACCCAAGGTTAGGGGACATCCTAAGGATGATGAACCGGCAAAGGAAACTGAGAAACACTTAGATTGGTAGAAGAACTAAGAGTAGTAGCATCACGAATGCCTAGAAAGAAGAGTAGCAGGAGAGGATTGTCATAAATGTTAAATGCAGCAGAAAGGTGGAGAAAATTAAGGATGGAAAAAAGAACATTACATTTGGCAACAAGAGGTCATTGGTAACACTTGTAAAAAGAGAGATAGAGACACCACTAGTAACTTTGGAGAGAGGGTTTTCATTTGAATGATGAGCTCAGGAACCAGACTTCAAGTGACCTAGATCTTATTCTGAGTTTACTGAAAAATAGTTATAAATAGAATTCTTCAACCAAGCTACCATAGAAGAAAGATCATAGTTTTGATAAATATATCAGTCAGAATTTTAGGGATAAAAGGGATCACTGAAATGTTAATTTTTCATAAGGTAAAATATATAGATAACAAAATTTTATATATTATATCAGTTTTCATTTATATAAATCTATTTTAAATTATATCATTAAATTATATAAATTTATTCATTTATATTTATATGAACATAATATAAATATGTAAATATAATAAATATAAATAAATCCATTTCCAATACCCTTGAGGGGGATGAGGCTCAGAAAGATGATCATTTGCTCAAGATGACAGAACAAGAGAGTGAACAAGGTAGACCCAGAGCCCAACTTTCCTAATACAGCTATAAAGAGTGATAAAATGTCCGTGAATATGTAAAAAAAAAGTACAGTATAACACCTTTTCCCAAAAATTGGTTAATTTATTTGTTTTCAGCTTTCAACAATCACTTCTATAAGTTTCAAAATTTTTCCCTCTCCTTTTCTCCTCCCTCACCAAGATGGCATGCAATCTTATATGGGTTCTACATATACATTCCATTAAACACATTTTCACATTAGTCATGTTGCACAGAAGAATTAAGATGAATGGGAGAAACTGTGAGAAAAACAAAACATAACAAAGGAGAAAATTCAGTGTTCTGACTCCATAGTTCTTTTTCTGGATGTGGACGACATTTTATATCATGAGTCCTTTGGAAATATTTTAGGTCCTTGCATTGGTGTGAAGGGCTAAGCATCAAAAACAGTCCTTACACCCTGTGGCTATTACTGTGTATAATAATCTCTTGGCTCTGCTCATTTCATTCAGCCTCAGTTCATATAAGTCTTTCCAGGTTTTTGTGAAGTTTGACTGTTTGTCATTTCTTATAGCACAATAGTATTCCTTTACATTCATATACTACAACTTGATCATCCATTCCCCAATTGATGGGCATCTCCAGATTTCCAGTTCTTGGCTACCATAAAAAAGAGCTACTATAAACATTTTTGCACATGTGGGTCCTTTTCCCATTTTTATGGTCTCTCTGTGATACAGCCTTAGAAGCAGTATTGCTGGGTCAAAGGGTATACACATTTTAATAGCCCTTTGGGCATAGTTTCAAATTGCTCTCCAGAATGGTTGGATCAGCTCACAGCTCCACCAATAATGAGTGTTCCAACTCTACTACATCTCCAATATTTACCATTTTCCTATTGTGTCATGATAGCCAATCTGATAGGTATGACGTGGTACTTCAGAATTGTTTTGATTTGTATCTCTTTAATCAATAGAGACTTAGGAGCATTTTTTCATATGATATAGATAGCTTTAATTTCTTCATCTGAAAATTGCCTGTTCATATCCTTTGACCATTTATCAATTGAGGAATGACTTATATTCTTGTTAATTTGAATCAGTTCTCTATATTTTAGAAATGAGACCTTTGTCATAGACACTAGTTGTAGAAATTCTTTCCCAATTTTCTGCTTCCCTCTCACTATTGGTTGCATTGGCTTTGTTTGTGCAAAAACTTTTTAATTTAATGTAATCCAAGTTATTCATTTTGTATTTCATAATATTTTCCATGTCTTGTTTGGTTATAAATTCCTCCATTCTATATAAATCTGACAAATAAACTATTCCATGCCCCCCTAGTTATTTTATAGAATTAGCTTTTATACCTAGATCATGTACCCATTTGGATTTTATTCTGCTATATGGTGTCTGGTATATGGTAGCATTGATCTATGTCCAGTTTCTGCCACACTGCTATCTAGTTTTCTCTGAAGTTTTTGTCAAACAGTGAGTTCTTATCCCAAAAGCTGTGGTCCTTGGGTTTATCAAACAGTAGACTACTATAGTCATTGACTACTATGTCTTGTGCACCTAACCTATTCCACTGATCTACCCCTCTATTTCCTAGCCAGTACCAAGTAAGTTTGATGATTACTGCTTTATATTACAATTTAAGATCTGGTATGGCTAGTCTACTTTCCCTACTATTTCTTTTCATTAATTTCCTTGATATTCTGGACCTTTTGTTCTTCCCAATGAATTTTGATATTATTTTTTCTAACTCTATAAAATAATTTTTTGGTAATTTGATTGGTATGGCAAACACCTTCTAATTATTGACAGAAATGAGTAAAAGAGAATTTACAAATGCATTTGCAAATATGTAATTAATTATAGCCATAAGATAAAAATCTCATTTCCTTAATAAAATATAAACCATACTCTAACTCTATTTCACTTATTCTAACACTCATTTAGTTAACCACTTGACACTCATAATATACTATGTAAATATCTATGCTCCATCTACCAGTATCATGAACCATCAATTTGAGTATTAGTAGAATCATGGGCTTATTACTGGCTCCCACTCTCTAATCACAATATATTCAATCACAATATACATTGAAATATTCTTAAGCAAGATGCTGGATTACTGGTTGATCTTTAGAGCTTTTGTCAGCTCTGGCAGTCTCAAAGGCAGAATATCAATTTTCAAATGGAACTTCAATGACTATGATTGTGGCTATTATAATCTTTTGGTCTAAAATTACCATGTCTAGACAAAACACCTCTTACCCTTTGGTTGGCATGAATCTCATTGGGGTCTATCCTCCTAATAGCTTTCACCAAGTGGTCTGATGTTACATGCTGTTGTTTTTATTATGTTATTAATTCAAATAGTGTTGACAATGGCACAGTATATGTGACAGGGTCTCTTTCAGTACTGTATAACACTTATCAACTGAACTTACATCAACAAAGCAACACATATTTATTAAGCACCTGTTATGTAGCAGGCATTGTGCTAAGAAAGACAAAAGACAAACTCTGCTCTCAATGAGCTCACAGTCTAATGGGGAGACAAAATGCAATTAACTATGTATAAACAAGACAAATTCAGAATAAATTGGAGATAGTCAATAGAAGGAAGGCAATATCATTAAGAGAACTAGGGAAAGCTTAGTGAAGAGAGTGGATATTTTTGTTGGGACTTGAAAGAACCAAAAGAACCAAGAGATGGAGATGAGAAAATAGAGAATTCCAGGCATAGGGAATAACTAGTGAAAATGAATAGAGTCAGGAGATGAAGGAACAGCAAGGAGTTCAGTGTTACTAGATCATAAAGTATGTGGAGAACAGTCAGGTGTAAGAAAATTGAAATTTTGGGAGTGAGATCAAGTTATGAAGGGTCTTAAAAATCAGTCAAACCATTTTATATTTGATCTCAGAGGTACTTGAGAACCATGAGAATTTACTGAATAGGGGAAGGTGGAGTTGGACAGACCTGTGCTTTAAGGAAGAACCTGAGAGTTAAATAGATGGTGGACAGGAATA
>CM053772.1:99095189-99115282 GCA_028658325.1 Potorous gilbertii | reverse complement strand
CAGTATAAAGAGAAATGAACAGGGTCTAGGACCCCTATGATTAGTGGTTCTTACCTGGATGAAGACCTAGCAAAGGAGTCTGAGAAGTAGAAGTCAGGTACACTGGAAGAGAATCAGGAGAGGGTAGTGTCATGACAAGGTGAATGACAATAACAAAGATGGAGAGGTCAAGAAGTATGAATATTGAGAAAAGGCCACTTGATTTGATAATTAAGAAATCATTGGTAATTCTGGAGAGGGCAATTCCAGTTGAGTGATGAGATTGGGAGCCAGAACCCAGAAAGTCAAGAAAAGAAGAAGACAGAAATGGAAGCACTTTTACAGATGGTCTTCCCAAGGAATTTAACCACAAAAGGCAGGTAAGGTATAGAATGAGTGAAGGCCTTTTGAGGATCAAGGAGACATGGGTCTGTTTGTACGTAGTAGGGAAGCAACAGTAGCAGGAAGAGACTGAAGACTAGTCAGAATGCAGATGGTATAAGGTTCAATATGATGGAGAAGACTGGATGAAATGGAACAATTTTACATGTAGAGAGGTTTGCCTTAAAAGGAAGAGGGCCACCTCTTCATGTGAGACAAAGGTGAAGGAAAAATAATGGTGGAAGTCCTCTGAGTGATGTAAAAAAAGGAGTTCTCAACCAATGTTCTCATTTTTTTTCAGTGAAACTTTTTTTCAGGTAAACTTCTCAACTGAGAAGATGAAAGAAGGGAAAGTCATGAAGAGGAATTAAAAGGTTTGGAAAAGCTTCTTTTGATGAGTAAGATCATAAACTGAAAAAGGATCATTTTATTTCCAGTGAAGGAACAATTGAGATTATTAAATAGAAAATGTTGTCTTGTACCCTTTAAAATGTAAGCCCAATTCCATAACTCATTGGTATGGGACTTTCTCTTTATTGATGGAGATGACTGTCCTGCCTTTTGTCCTCACATAGGGAGGTGGGGAGTGAGAATGGAAGAGCTCTAACCATCTTAAATTTTTCTTTGGACCTTCTTCTAGTTGGTTTAAGCTCTGCTTTTGCTTTGAGCATTTTGGGGTTCTAGCTTTGAATGGGAACATATATAGGGGTAATGTCACTTCAGGTCACTGAAAGAAAAGACTCATTTGAGAGGAGCTTGATGTCTCCATCATTTCCCCATCCCTGGCTTCTTAATTTAGAGACCAGGGAGTTTCTCCTTGGGTGAGAGCTAGAATTCTCTCTTGGCTAAACTGAGTTACTTCACTCCCAATGGGAAAGCTCTTTCACTTTCTGTTGTCTCATATATGTGTCATATATGTCTCATATATTTTACTATATATACTATCTCTGATTTCTACTTTCTTTTGACTTGGATAAATGGGTTTCTTAGCTAATTGTTACATGTGTGTTCATTATGGAACTGGTATTTGGTGGAAAAGGGGTCAAGCCTTGGATATAAAGCTTGGAGGTCCTCCTTCCCCTGAATAATGAAACATGATTACACATTAGTTTGAACCTGATCATAGCCTTTAGATTAACAATATTTTAGGATCAGGTAGATATAATTCTAGCCCAGTGCCCCATCTCTCTGAGGAAAGCAGGTGTCCTTTACCCCTGCTTTTTCTCTTGGAAGGAATTAGAGAAGGGGGAGGAGGAGAAGAGATTAGAGACAGCTATTCTGCATTCCTTTCAGTCATATGATAACCCCAGGTCACATAAGGGGACAGAGTTTGCCACATGGAAGCTCTTGCTATAAAATTAACAGTCTAATCTTGCATGGTGCATGAGTTGCTATTCAGCAAAATGAATAGAAGTTCTCTCCTCATAAAAAAAGAGCAGTTAGCTGGTACGGTGGAGAGAGCACTGGGCTTGGAGTCAGGAGGACTAATCATCATGAGCTCAAATCCAGACTTAGACACTTACTGTATGTGTGACCCTGGGCAAGTCACTTAACCCTCTTTGCCTCAGTTTCTCATTTGTAAAATGAACTGGAGAGGGAAATGGTAAAGCACCCCAGTATCTTTGTCAAGAACACCCAAAATGAGGTCATGATGAGTCAAACATAACTGAAATGACAACATCAACGAACATTAAAAAAGCAGAATTTAGAGGCTGTGCTGGCAGTAGCTATTCCGTGTACTTTTCTTTGGTTGGATTTTAAATGGTTTTTGCCTGCCGGTTCCTGTTTTCAATAAGCATTCCATTCCTTCAGAGGACAACTGGATGTCTGTTAAGTCACAATGATTTATTTTCACATGAGGCCGTTCCAAACATTATTTAAATTTGTTGTTTTGATTGCAAAAATCACCTTTTGTTGAATTATTAAAAAATTAAGCTCAGCTGATGATGGATTGTGTTTCACTTTATTCTTTATCATTTATCAAAGAAGTGGATGAGGGATAACCGAAATCTACTGATGCAAGTATTCTGCCCCCACAAACCATCTATCTAATATTGAAAAGTACAGGCAATGGTAAATTAACCCTTCCCATCTTACTGTGTAGGTCCAGTGTTTCTACATTGACTCTCTGGGAAAGATTTAGCCATTTTTTGGCCTGCCTTTCTAATAATTCTATCCAAGAGGATTAAAGCACCCTTAAAGACTACATAATTCATTAAATATAATATAACATTTGGAAGAATAAAAGCCAGCCCTGACTAATTGACCAAATCTGAACTGATTGCTATTGAGTTATGTTATAACTGGCTAATTTAACAGTATGGTGCCCTGTGAAAATATTCAAGTAGACATGGATATTGCCCTCTCTCCTCAGAGACAGGTTCATCTTATATATTCAATTATGTGGAAATTTGACAATTTTTCATTTTTGACTATAAATTAATTAAGATATACATTTCTTATCATTAAACAGATATCCCACCCATCCTGGCCAGGAAATGGTCACTTACATTATCAAACATTCAATATATACCTGTGGAGGCTCTGCCACTTTGGCAAGACCAGTTGCATAAGCCATTCTTGCCTTCTTTTTGTGTAGATCATACCCACTCCTGTCTGGGTTATAGTCTGAATATTATTTCCATTGTAAGATGTTTTCTTTCTTTTAATTAAAAAAATCATTCTTAAACACCAAAAAATTTTACAATATACACAGCAGAATACAAAAAGAGACTGAGGCAGGCAAAATGAATTCCTATGTGAGGGTAGACTAAGACATCTGTGAAGTCATGGCCCCAGGGGATCCCCCCATCAAAAAAGAAGGACTCAGAAAGTGAATGATAGAGAAATGAAAAAGACTAAAATCACTGAAGATCTCAGAAGGAAGAAAACTCATTTCAAAAACCTTGAGCACAAACAGCTAAGTCAACAGGGAAGATATTAAATAGAAGAACATGAGAACATATACACCAGGCCATGTATCTATAAATAAATATTGTGAGACAAAAGAATGTGAAACAATACCAAATGAGGCAGAGGATCCTATGGATTTCCAAGAGAGCATGAAATCACAGCAGGATGTTTCTGAATGATTCCAAGAGAGATAAGAATTGCAAGAGAATTTATAGCCTATACAGATGACATAAGGGGTAAAATAAAATTTAAAAACTTCGAATCCCCAGTGATGAGTCTATCAATAGAAACAAAAGAAAGAACAGCGATTGGAAATAAAAATACTAAAATAAAGGACAATCTGGAAGAAGAGAAAAGCAATATTGTTGAAAGAAAATGTGATATCTACATAACCAAAACATATTAATATCAAAGACAGAATGCATAGAGACAATTTAAGGATTGTAAGTTTCCCAGTAAAACATGATAAGTAAAAAAAAACCAAAACAACTAAATGTCATAAGAAAATTGCCTAGGACTTTTGAACACAGAAAACAATGTGCCAATTAAAAGATTCACAGGTCAGATTCAGAAAGGGGAAAAAAAACAATCTTATCCTATGAACTCCAAGACAGTTTATGGTTAAATTTAATAATTCCAATGACAAACAACAAATAATTCAGTTAATCAGAGAAATATGTTCAAATAAAAAGGAAAGGAAATTAAAATAACACATGACTATTCTGCACTCATCAGAAACCACAGAAAGGAATGGGAAATTATGTTCTGATAAACAAAGGAGCTCCAGATTCAATCCAAAATGATATATATTGCAACCCTGAGCCTAAAGATCAATGAAAAAAAGAGAAGCATTCAATAAAGGAGAGTAACTTGAACAATTCCTACAATAGAAGAGATAGAGCAGACTATTTGCTGTGTAAGAGCCCCAGAAAGCCAGAGCACAAGAAAGGAAATAACAAGTAATGAACTAAATCACCCAAGGGGAAAAAAGAGAAAAGACTAGAAAAAAAATGACAGTATTAAAACTAACAACACATAACAACAGAAGGACTATTAAGATATTTCTTTCTAAAAGTAAATAAAGATATTATGATGAAAGCAGGGCACAAGTAGAACTGATAATGAAGGATCAGGCCTGAAACAGCAAAGACTAAATCTTATGGCATTTCATCTATAGGTGAAGCTATGTTTTTTGTATGTTCAAATTTCGGAATGTGGAGGCTCATAAAAGATGAGAAAGGAGGAAGAAGATGGGAGATTTTGTACTTAGACCACTACCTCCGAGAGTGTTATGCCTCCATGAACAAATATCTTGCCTTAGGAAAAAGGAAATCAGAGATCATGGGAGCAATGGATGTCTTTAAGTGTGGGATAACGTGGATCTAGAGAGGAAATTTCATAACAAATGGGGAAAAAATGATCATGGCAAGGGCAGGGTGAATCAATGAACTATACAATCAAGGACATAAGAAAATTTCAACCATAAACACAATAGAATAAAATTGTTTAGAATAGAGAACTCAAAACAGGTACCAGGAAGGTTTAATTCCATGAGGAACAGAAAAAAAACAAAACCCTAAAAATGGAATAAACAAGGATGAAAACCAGAAATCAAACAATGAAAGTTTTGAATAGACAAAATAGATGAGTAAAATCTTTTGTAGGAAAGAAATGAAGAAAATTTTAAAAACCCTAATTAACAAAAACGATAAAGAAAAGGAGAGTAAGGGGAATTTTACTTAATTACTTAACTTGGAGAAAGAAAGAGGGAGAGAGTAACTGAAGAAAAGAAATAAAAGAAAAAAGAATTAATAAGTTAAATAAAACACCAAAATTAGAGGAAAAGGTAACAAATAACAGAGTTTTAGGATTAAACATGAGAATAAAAGAGCCTGACGGAACAAGGCCACCTTAAATTAGACTAAATAAAAATAACTGAAAAGATAAAATGCTATGTGGACAAAAATTAAAAATTTTTTTAAAAAAAATTAGAGACACATGAAGGAAAATTAAAAATCTAGCATAAATTTAAATGTGAATGGATTAAATAATCCAATAAAACAACAACAAAAAAAGATTGATAGGATGAAAAAAAATTCAGATTCTTTTGCTTATAAGAAATATACCCAAAGAGCAAAGACATTAAGATAATTAAAATGAGGGACTGAAATACTTTTTTGGCATCAAATGAATCCAAAAAAGCCGTAGTTACAATCGTGCTGTCACAAAACAAACAAACAAAAATTCAAAACATAAAAAACTATATTATGCTGCATGGAAACACAGGCAGTAAACCAATATCAATATTAAAAGTACATCCTTCAGATTCCTAAGCATCTAAATTCATAAAGGAAAACTTAACTGAATTATAAGAAGACATAGTAACATATTAGGAGGAAGCTTTAATATCCTTCTCTCAATTAAGAGCAACTCTAAGAGAAAGACAAACAAAAGAGAACATAAAGATCTGAACAAACCATTCTAGTAACTAGAGCTATAAGAATTATGGAGTCTTTTAAATGGGACCATGAAAGAATATACATATTTCTCACCATCACATTAAACTTCTACATGAATTAAGGAAGTCACATAGGTTTCAAGCCTAGAAGACTGAGCAGAATTGGTGGCAGTAATTGAGAAATTTGGAAGAATGGAAAATTTGGGGGGAAAGATGAGTTCAGTTTTAGGTATGTTCAGTTGAATATGTCTATTGGACATCTAGTTTAAGATATCTAATAGGCAACTTGAGATGTAAGATTGGAGGTCACCAGAGAGATTAGAGCCAGATAAGTAGGTTTGAGAATCATTAGCAGAGATGATAATTGAATCTGTGGAAGCTGATGAGATCATCAAATGGGAAAACATAAGAGGACACAGGATAGAACACTGTGGCACACCCGTGGTTAGCAGGCATGACATGGATCAAGACCTAGCAAAAGGAACAGAGAAGGGGCAGTCAGATAGGTAGGAGAACCAGAAGAGAGTAGCATCACAAAAACCTAGAGAAAAAAGCATCAAGGAAAAGTGTGATTGACAATGTCAAAGGCTACAGAGAGGTTTAGAAGCCTGAAAACAGATTTTTAAAAAGACCACTAGATGTTGTAATTAAAAGATCGTTGATAATCTTGGAAAGAGAAGTTTTGGTTGAGTGATGAAGTCAGAAGTCATAGCATAGAGAATTAATAAGAGAGTGAGAGGAGAGGAAATGGAGACAAAATAGAAGCTCATCGATCCAGAAGTGGCTTAACAAATTATGATACATGAAAATAATGGAATATTATTGTTCAGAAATAATATATTTGATGAATCCTGAGAAGCATGAAAATATGTAACCTGATGAAGAATGAAGTAGACCAGGGAGTGGAGGTGGGGAGAAATGCATGATTACAATAATGTAAATGGAATGAACAACCACAAAATAATTTTAAAAATTGATGTTGAAACTGTAAATAACAAACACGGCCACAAAGAAGATATATGAGAAGACATTCCTGTTCTAGTCTTTTGCAGAAGTAAGAGGCATCCAGGTATGAAAAATTGCGTATATTTCCGAGACTTTTATGATGTGTTGATTTGATTTGCTGATTTTTTTTTCTCTTCTTCCTTTTTTTTCTTGTAAAACCAATAATTTTTTTTTTCATATGAGGTTACTGTCTAGGAAAAGCACAGGAGAATACTGAGAGAAATTCTCTTGATGTAAACATGAAATATATATATATATATATATATATATCAATAAAATGATATATATCAATAAAATCTACTTGAAAATATTTACTTTTCAAAGTTTCTCTTGTCTCATGTTTGCAATTTAAAGATACTATTTAGCTTTTTCTTTTCATCAGAAGCTCTTAAAAGTTCTCTATTTAAAGATTCACTTTTTTAATCATAAGATTATACGTAGCTTTGCAGAGTAAGTTATTCTTAGTTGTAAACCCAAATCTGTTGCTTTTTAAAATATTTCATTCCAGGATCTCTTCTAGTTTGTATCGTGAAAGTTTCCAGGTCTTGTGCGGTCCCAAATGTGGTTCCCTGATACTTGAATTCCTTCTCTCCAGGTAATTGTAATATTTTTCTTTGACATGGAAGCTATAGATTTTGCCTGTGACATACATGGGACTTTATATTTTGGAATTTATTTTAAGAGGTAATCAGTGTATTCTTTCTAACTTCGCTCCATTCTCTGAGCGAATCTAGGAAGTTTTCATGTATGAGTTCTTTAAATATAATATCCAGGATATTAAGATCATAGTTTTTCCAGTGATTTGGGAAATTTTCACTTTGACCTAAGTTCAATTTATTTCCTTCAATTATCCATATACTTTTAGAAAAGATATACTTGTATTAGGTGGCACTTTTTTTTCTAGGTCAGTTGTTTTTGATAGTATATAACATTTTCTTCTATTTTTTCAGTCTTTTGATTTTGTTTCAATATTTCTTCTTCTCTTTCCACAAAGCCATATAGTCAAAACAATTGTTTTTCCAGTAGCAATGTGTGACTTTGAGAGTTAGGCTATAAAGATAGTTGAGTGCCACAGAACCAATACTTTTGAATTGTGGTGCTGGAGAAGATTTTTGAGAGTCCCTCAGATAGCAAGGAGACCAATTTAGTCACTACATAAAAGAAATTAATTCAGATTATTTACTGGAAGGTCAGATACTGAAGCTGAAGCTTAAATACTTAAACACTAAACACTAAAACCTTAAATACTTTGATCACATAATGAGAAGATGGGAATCACTGGAAAAATATCCTGATGTTGGAAAAGATGGAAGATAAAAGGAAAAGGGAATGGCAGAGGATGCAATGGATAGATAGTGTCATGGAAACAATGAACATGAACATGGACAAACTTCAAGAGATTGTGAAGGATATAAGGACCTGGCGTGCTAAGATCCATGACATCATCAAGAGTCAAACATGACTGAATAATCGAACAGCAAGAACATATTTCATGGAGTAGTTGATTTTTGTTTAGTCTAATCTAATTTTCAAGAATGTGTTCCCTGGGCAAACTTTATCATTTTCTTATCTGAGCTAATTTAATTACTTCTCTAATTTTTATCTCGAGAGTTTTTAATTCATTTATTATCTCTTGCTTTATTTCTTCTTTGTATTCATATAGTCCTTGTAAGAGTCTTTGCTTACAATTATTATGGTGTTACTCTCTCCTTTTGGGTTAGATTTTTTGCTATTTTGGGTTCAAAGTGTTCTGTATCTTTTAGTGGTCTTTATGGTGTCTGTACTATCCTTTGTTCACTCATCTCTTCAGTCTGGATTGTGGCTTTGTCCAAGAGTCAAAATCCTCCTTGAACTCACCTAGCGAACTCTTGTGCTAGGCTACCAGGGTTAGGCCCCCATAGATCTTGGGTGTTTAGAGTACTGGATCTTTAGGGCCTTCTACAGCATCTCAGAATAGCATGCTAAGAACTGCCACATCCTTGGGTGTCTAGATTATTTGAGAGCTGCTGTACACTTACTTATGTTGGTATTCTTAGTTATTTCCAAGGTCTCCTCTACGGATTTCTGACCACCCTGGGGCTTTCTCATGGAAGTCTTCCAATTTTTCTCAGTACCACAGGACATGGAACCTTGAAGACTCTGGTCACTTTGGGATACTGCTATCTGGTTCCACCTGCACTGGTACTGTTTTGCTGGTAGCCCATTTCACTATTATTCCCCATGGGTGTCTGGCTGACTTTTAATGAGTGCAAGAACTCACTATAATTTCCAACTGGAATTTTTGATCATCATTCAAGTTTGTTGTGATTTTTAGATTTTTGCTGGAGTAGATAATTGGGAGCTGGGCTGCCTGCCTTCATTCAGGAAGTCATCTTGGACCTTTCTCTTAGTGTAAGTAGAAACACTACTTACACTTACTGGGCAATTCTGCCTTACTCCTCAATATTCAGTTATCACTAGAATGTAACTAGTACTACTATTTATCTCCCATGGGATGTGGTAAGGTAAGATACCAATAGAGATAGCCATAATATACTGAAATGAGGTAAACAGTAGAACCGGATCAATTTGATCATTCCCTGAATCCTTCCCTTGTGATCGATGTTCATCCTACTAACTCCTTAATGAGAGGATGCAGGGAAGTCCTCTGATTTGGTCTCCAGTGATGGGTACTTTTTCTATGATAGTGATTGAAAATTAAAGTGGGAAGAACAGTTCCCTTGTAGTCTGTGAGTAAGCTGTGATATGATTCATCTATCAGCTTTTCTTGGAGTTTTGCTCCCTTGCCTCCCAAACCAGAGTACAGTGGGTTAAGGGTCAACAAACATTTGAGAATGTTACTCATTTATTCATGGGAACATAGGAGTTCTTTTTTCATGCATTTTCTGTGATGGGTGTAGTAAAAATAGCCCTATACCTAATAGTTATATTGTATATAAAATGCTTGTGTAGGAGGGAACATTGTTGCTCATGTATAAGCATAACCTATACCTAAGCTTTGTTTTAGGATTTCCCTTTAGATTAACCCCAGGGTGGGGGCAATAACTCAAAGAAAGAAATGGACCCTTGATAGGTCAAGAATCAGAACTGGGTGTGTATGAGCTCAGAGTCCTGAAGGACTTCTGGGCCAGCAGTGACAATATAATATTAAATGATAAATGCATTAAAGATCCAGATTAATGGCTATATGAGTTCAGAGGGGGAAAGTTGTTAAAAATTGAAATGGTCATATGCTTAAGAAGTAGCATTTGAATGATAATGTCCTTAAGAAGTAGCATTTGAGGTCCTCTTTAAAGAAATGGATGGTAATTCAATAGTCAAAGAGATTTTAGAAATAAGAAATAAACAGCTCATGCAAAAATAAGTAGGTACAAGAACACACAACAAGTACACCCCAAAATGAGCACATAGTGGTATAGAAGAAAAAAAAGACTGGGTAAACATGGAATGATGATGATACAGTAGGTTTTAAATGCCAAGTTTAGGCATCTGGATTTTATAGTGACCCACTGAGAGTTTTTCTATGAGAAATAACATGGTGAAGTACAGTTGTTTTGTATACTAGAGGCAAAGAGGTGAAGAGGTCCTGAACTAATTTAGAAATAAAGAGATAAGGGTCCGGATGAGAAAGGTCATACTGAGAATAAAAAGAAGACTGGCGTCCAAAGAGATGAAGTGATTTGCCCAGGTCACATAGACATAAGGTAGCAGGTTCACGGAGTTCAGACTGACTATATGATATTAAGTAGCTGAACTGAGATTTGAATTCAGATCTTGTTTCCAAAGCCAATGGTCTTTATATTCTCTGGGGCATTCTTTTAATAGAGGTAATAAGACATTGATATGGTATTTCAAAAGAAGAATCAATAGTTATTGCTGACTAATTAAACTGAATATAAAGAATGATGGATATAAAGACTCAGTTCTGGGAGAATAGAAGAATGCTGGTGCTTAGTGAGTTCAGGAAGAAAAGAAAGGTTTGTGTTTGTTTTGCTGAGGTGAAAGGTAGAAATATGGTGATGATGAGTTTGATTTGGGAGATTTGCAGTTGGTTCTAAGTTCAATTTATTTCCCTCAATTATCCATATACTTTTTAGAAAAGATATACTTATATTATATAAGTGCATAGAGCACTGTGCCTGGAGTCAGGAAGATTTGAGTTCAAATCTGTCCTCAGACACTTACTAGCTCTGTAACCCTAGGCAAGTTACTTAACCCTGTTTGCCTCAGTTTCCTCATCTGTAAAATGAGTGGAAGAAGGAAATGGTAAATTAATCTAGTATCTTTGCAAAGAAAACCACAAGAGGAATCTTGAAGAGTCAGACAATAACAACAAATTGTTAAGAAAAAGAAGGGGATATATATAGATATAGATATATATGAGATGATATGAAGGTAAAATTGACAGGTCTTAGAAATAACTGGATATTGAGATCTAGGACATCCAGGAGGATGGTGATGCCCTGGACAGTAAGAGGGAAGTTACAAAGAGAGAAGGGTTTGGAAAAGATAAAGAGTTCAATTTGGGACATGAATTTAAGATGCCTACAAGTCATCCTGCTCAAGATGACTAGGAAGGAGTTACAGCTGTAGGAATAGGGGTCAGCAGAGAGGTTAAGATCAGATAAGATTTGAAAATCATTAGCATAGAGATGATAATTGAGTCAATAGAAGTTAATGAGATTACCAAATGAAATATGATAGAGAGAGAAGAAAAGAGGGCCCTGTAGGACCTCCTTGGTTAGCAGATATGATCTGGATGAAGATCTAGCCAACGATGTGGATGAAGAGCCAGATAGAAAGAGGATCAGGAGAGAGCATTGTCATGAAAACCTAGAGAGAATGGAGCGTCCAAGAGAAGAGAGTGATCAACAGTATCAAAGATTGCACAGATATCAAGAAGGATGGAGTCTGGGAAAAGTTCATTAGATTTAGCGATCAGGGCATTTGAAGAGAGTAGTTATAATTGAACGATGAGATAAGAAGCCAGACTGTAGCATTAAGAAGAGAATGAGAAGAAAGAAAGTGAAGGCAATCTTCTTAAACAGTTTACCTACAAGATGGAGGAGAAATATGGTAGGATAGTGGAAAAGCAGATCCTATAACACTTAAAGGTTTTGAATGCAGACCTATTGATTGATTATATATCTGTCTTCCAACATAGCTATATTTGGAACAGTAAATCCCTAGAATGTTGACTACCAGCAGGTGATTTTTATTGCTTTTGTCATTACAGGAACATACAAAGACTACATTTGAAGGCATAGAAAGGTTATTGAGTTGAGTGTGTACCCTCAACCATCACAGAAATCACAGGTTCTTGAAATATTATAGTCATTTGTTCATGTGTTCCTGTTAGAGTGTAAGTTTTGTAATGTATCTTTCTTATTATCTGCTTAACACAGTATGCCACACATAGTAGGCACTTAAATGTTAAATGAGTGTAAAGCAGGAATAAAATAAGTCACACATGAGGACCAGAATTTGGAAGATGTTACATTTGTTTGTGCAACAATTAATCTACAAACTAACTTTCTACTATAGAGGTACTTTGTAAAAAAAGAAAGAAAGAAAGAAAAAACCATGAAATAGCTGCATCAGCTCTTCTATGACAAATTTCATGATTTATCTGGATAGGGAAGTTCATCAGGCTACTAATGTGCCCCTTACTAAACAATTCTCTCCCATTTCCTTTTATCTAGGTCTGCACAACAGCCAGTTCCAAAAAGCCATCAGGAACCAATTATTCTATTTCCAGTGTATTTACTCCTCAGAACCAGCAGACACTACAAATCATGGCTTGATTTACTGTTTTGTTGATTGTCCAGATTTGAGAAAGTAATGGATAAAATGTAAATAATTCAGCTTCACCTTAAAAGGGTGTCATTTGTACATTTTTGGGGGGAGGAGAGGAGCTGATTGTTAAACATTTACCAATGCACCATTGCCTCTATACCTAACTTGTTGCTATTAGTTAATTAGGCCCATTAACTTTTCCAGATGATTAATACAAAAGTGCAGTTCCTTGAGCTCTTAGTCTTCTGTCAGAGAAAGATTTAAGACCTAGGAAAAATTATCCAACAATCTGAAGCACATTAACGAACATGCAAGGATTCTGAAATGTGCTTTGACAGAAAAATAATTAACCATCCTAAACTGAATGATTATCAAATAGTTTTTAATTTTCAAATTAGAGAAATAAAATTTGTTGTTGCTGAATCATTTTTCAATCATATCCAGCTCTTTTTGTCTCCACTTGGGGTTTTCATTGCAAAGATATTGGAGTAATTTGCCATTTCCTTCTCCAGTTCATTTTACAGATGAGTGATTTGCCCAGGGTCACAAAGCTAGTAAGGGTCTGGGCCCAGATGAAGATGTGTCTTCCTGACTCAAGGCCCAGCAGTCTATCTACTTCACCACCTAGGTACCACAAAAAATAAAATAACTTATGGGGGAAAAAAAGTTGTTAGCAGGATAGTCCATCGTAATGGATTTGAATACAAAGCTCTAGAAGAATAAACAAGTAATGAAAGAGCCCTTCGCCATCAAAGAAGAAAATATCTATACATATCCTCTTTTCTCTAGGACATATTGCTCTGCAAGCACATCCAGTGCTTTTCTATGACAGTTAAGAAAGTTTCCAAGGCCCAACACTTGTAATAAGAGAGGATCATTAGTTATACATAGTTTAATAACATGAATTGTTCTTTTGTCAGCGCTAATCAGTTGATTGCCTAAAAATTTCAAAACTATCCTACTAGGAATTGAACTAGATGGATTTTTTTTCTTTTCCCATATAGTATTACTATTGGAGAATTTCAGTTGGGATCAATTTATAGACAAATGTCATGTCACTTTTTGACAGTTAAACTAACTCATTTCCTTATCTTCTCCTTAGCTGACCATTTGACTTTCTTTAGCTACCACAATAGATAAAACTAAATACAATATTCTAAGGCCTAATTTTCTTAACTATTAGTCAAACTGTGAACTGTTGTGAGGAAATTATGTGCAACAATTTAAAAACTATTTAGTTCTGTTGAAAAGATTTGGAAATACATAAATGACTGTGAAGAGATTTGGAAACAAATAAACAGACTGGCCTGTAGTTTGAGACAGAAATCACAAAAATTGCTAGGAGGCCGATTTTAGTAAAGAAAATCCTTTCAGTACGATTGAAGTATTCATTTGAAAGGAAGAAAAGGAAAGATAGGACATCTGCAAAAGTTAGGATGATAGAACATAATTTTTCTATTTTAAATTTAAAATATAATTTATTTGAAACTAGTGCAAAGGTCTCTAACTATGATATGAAGAGGACTTCCTTATTTTCCCAAAGTCATGAAATTCCTAGACTATGCAATTTCCATGCACAACAGCGTAGACCCCATCCTTGTTACTCATCACTCCTACTCTAACCCAATGGGCATGTTCCTCAAAAAACTAAGGTTACCTTAGAAAATATACAATTCAGAAATCAAAACCAAATGTAATTAATAGCTTAATGAATTAATAATTGTTTTTTTTTCCTGGAGGGGGTCAAGGGGATAGTCATGAAGGGAAGGAGTGTAACACGGAGTATTCCTGCATTACACATACAAGCTTTTATAGATCAATGCCTAGTGTGACATAGGCCACTCTGCTCTAAGACTGGTATTCCTTAGTTTGCTTTGTTAACTCACTCTCTCATGTATACAATACTGAACCTGTTCCTCCATCATTTCCTCTCTCTCTTCCATACCACTTAATAAATAGGCCTCTTTAAGTAGTTACTCATGGGATAGCCCCTTTTAATAAAGAAAAAAAATAATAAAAAAATCAAACTGGGAGGGGAAGACCCTTAGAGTTCCTGGGTAAAAGAGAAACTATTACAATTTAGTATTTACATTCACTCTGAGCTAGGTGGGCAGGGACCTGTTGTAAAATCTATGAGCCCCAGAGTGAATTGAGTTTAAGACTTGGTCTTTCAGCAAGAAATGTAGCCAGTAAACCCAAATCAAAAAAGGCAGATTTTTGCCATGAAGTGTGCTTTCCATTGTACCCCAGGCAAGGATGGAGAGGAGAGGACAGGAGAGGAGAAGAGGAGCTGCTACTCATTGGTTATGTTTGTCCTTCTTTCTCAAAGAGGAAAATGGCCAGGGTCAAACAACGCATCCTGGGCCATCCCAGTTTTGCTAATCAGGTCACTGGATCCAGATGACTCTAGATGAGAAAATGAGGCTGGTGACCTTGCACAGCCCTCCGTCACTCAGATCCAAGTCAAGTGCAAATCATGTCATCATCTTGATGTCATGGTTCTCTTCCAGAACAAATGACAAACACAACAGCAATCCATACCACTCCCTGAATCTTTTTTCTTATAAACTACTGAGGGTCCTCATCTCACTCTTGCCATAAATGACTCATGAACTCCCAAGTAAAAATGCTCATCTTCTAATCCATATACCTTCCTGTACTCAGGACACTTTTTGATGTAATTTCTCCCTCTTTGCCAGGGGTACTTTCATGGAGACTTTGAAAAGTGGAAATCCTAGTGCACTGACATTTCTACAAGTTCCTGGGATTTTATTTTATTGTATTTTGCCTTTGTAGAAACTTTCCTCCACTGAGAAGGCACATGGCCAAAATGCAGAAAAACCATATGAAAATCTGGAAGGTAAGAAAGACTATGAACATCACTGATTCCCCATCCTCTTTCTGAGTCAGAATGGGGACTGAGTGCTGTTTTGATAAAATTCAAGGAGTTGAGACTTCATGGTATGGCATAATGTGTGAAAAGTCTGGGAGAGATGTGATGGGAGATGCCAACAGATCTAGTTACTAGAATTCAATCTATAATATTTGCCTTCCCCCTGCTTCCCTGGAACACTGCTCAGGAAAACTAATATGACTACAGTCTAATATAACCTACTCATGTCCAAAACAGAAAACCAAGGCTTAGTCAGAGCTAGAATCTTATGTGTTCCATTTCAGTGCTTTGACCATCTGACACTTACTTCCTGCTTTCCCTCTGATCAGTGGGAGGGATCGATGAGAGGGGAAAGGGGCTCAACTCCGTGATTACAGCAATTTTGACCTACAAATGAAAGTCTGTTTCTTTAAGTGTTTTTTTTTTATTCCTATGATATTTGAAATTGTTAGTAAAAGGCATGGCCATTTATAACTCCTCTAATCCACAAGATTAAGAGAGGTGAAGGCCACCTAAAAGAGGAAAGTTTTCCTCTGCTCAGGCTAAAGGAGAATTTCGGCAATGTCAGTGTCATTCCTGTGTTAGAAGGCAAAGAAGTTCCAGGATTATAGCACAGGATTTTTTTTTTTTTGGAGGAAGGGAAAGAAAAAACCTCTGGAGATTCTTTGGATGTGGGTGAGTGTGCGTGTGTGCCTGTTACTGTTTTAGAGACTGCTGGGAAGAGGAGAGAGGGAGAAGTGCACAGAGTTTGAATGATGGATGGATTTTTTTTCTCTTGAAAAGAAACATGAATCTTCTCAATTTGTCTTTCCAGTGCCTGAATCCAGAGGGGTTATGAGAACCGATGACAGCATGGATCCAGTGTCAGAGACTATACATACAACTCCCCATGGATGTTATTCCTGGCCCCCACTCTCATCTCAGCTTCTGGAGAAGGTGCCAATGAACTCCCACTCTTTAATACTAAGTAAGAAGCCCTTCAGGCTCCTGGCAGTCAGGAAAATTACTGGTTTCTATACTCACACTGTACAGATCAGCTCCCTCCCCACTGAATGTGGTATTTGCTCATTGTTTATGTTTTATTTGGTCTTCCTTGGTGATTAAAACTGTTATTGTCTTAGCTTTGACTATGTGATCATTTTGGAAATGGTAGAGGCAGGGAGGGAAGCTGAATTTGTTCAGAATGAATGTAATAGACTCACCTAGTGTTCAGGTTCAGGAGATAACCCCTGGGGCTAAAGTGTCCAGGAGAACAATGAGCTGTTCCTGGGAAACAGTCCAGGATGCTGAGCCAGCACCCACTCTATTTTAAACTGGTCCAAGTTTAAATAAAAGTAAAGACCAGAAAAAGTGGTTATAATTCAACCTGAAACCCCCTCCTAGACAATCTGGGCGCAAAATAGTATAAACCCAGTAATAAGAACTGAAGGAGAAAAGTAGGCGATGGATTGTCCTGTCTGAGTTGTTTTGCCTCTGGCACTTGACCCTGTTAACTACAAATGAGCTATTAATGCTCTGTTACATGTTGAGCACTTACTTTCATTATATTATTAATTATTATAGTCACATCTCAGACAACTTTTGAATTGTGAAATTTATAAGGAAATGAGCCAGTACCAGTGATAGGTGGTTCATTATGTGAACAAATGGCTTAAAACTATTTCCCAAAGTCAAGTAGGGTCACACATCACAAGGAGCTGCATCTAGGGTATATAGCTAGTTTCCTTTTCCCTAGCACTTTCAACTCCTGGATGAATCAGGGAGAATACTGTGGCAAAGTCCCTCAGTTGAAGAATAAGGGTTATATTATCCTTTCTCCTCTGAAACCTAGGAAAACTACATACTGAGAGATCTACTAGGTTTTGAGACCTAGATAACAACTCTCACTTATACAATCTGATATCCACACTTTATGAAGTTAACAATACGTTACTATCCCCATTTTACAGATGGGAAAATTGAGAGATTTGAAGTGCCATTTCTACTAGGCAGCTAGCAGAGAGATAACAGAGTCAAAATTTAAGCCCTGCCTGGGAAGCATCACAGCATTGCATAGCTCCAAATCGGCTTTGGAGTCAAGAAGACCTAATTTGTTTTGCCTATGACACTGGTTGTATCACCCTAGTCAATTTACTTAACTTCTCAGAATCCCACGCAAATCTCTAAAACACACACACACACATACACACACACACACAACCAGCAACCATGATCCAATGGAGCAATACCAACGGAGTTAAGGCCCCTATCCCCATGAGCATCAACATCAATTGCTTAGCAACCTACCACTGACAGAGAAGTATACCCAAGAGTCTCTTGGAACAGCAGTACCACACACCCCCACCCTGATTACTGCCCCACTCATTGTTCAGAGGAGCAACCCCCTTTTAAGGAATGTTTCTATAGATGTTATAACTTCTGCCTCTTTAGAAATCATAGTTACTAAAGATCCAGAAAAGAAAATTCCAACCATTAAATTCTTTGTCATTATTAAGTGGTTCAACATCACTAATGTTTTGTGGCTTTATCAAAGGAAAGTTAACTAAAGAAGATGCATTACTATATGCCTTGCCAATGCAAAAACCACATCTGCCTTGACAATGGGCCCTTTTATATGTATTGTCCCTAGTTAGTAGAATGTGGGCTCCTGGAGAATAGGGGCTGTTATGCTTTTCTATTTTTCTCGGCTCATAGTGCTTTATGCAAAGTGAGAACTTAAATTTTTTTCTCCATTCATCCATTTGTTACATTCATTTATTCATCAAAGCTTAATGGGAAGAACACATTAGAACAACTCATACTTACACAAAGCCTGTCTTGACACATACTTTTGACATGTTATTACAACAAATATAGAAGGCATCTGACAAAAACTTGTACCATGTTAATGAAACACAGGATTTATCACCCCAAGGCAACTATGAAAAATTGCCTCTTATGTATCTAAATGGTAGAAGAAAATTGATAAACATTTTCAGAGCACACAAAAAAGCAAGCTGAAATTTAAAAAGCAAGACTCCTTGCTATTAATTCTCATATATGACACTCCATAGTTGATCTTTCTGCTGGTGAAAGCAGTTCCATTTCACCTTTACCTCTTAGAATCCCTTCTTTCCTTTATAAGTGCTCAAGGGAAACCTTTTACATGAAGCCCTTCCTGATGTCTCCAGCTACTGATTCCCTACTAAAGAAAATTTAGTTATGTATGGATTATATGTAAGTATAGTACTTACTGGATGTATAGTCTGTACATAATAAATCCCTATTGATTGACAGATTATTTGATATCCACATGGAAAATTGTTTTCTAACTAAAACATGCCACCAACACCACAAGTAATATAAAATATAATCACTTTCAGGAACATAGTTTCAGGCTCTGATGGTTTTACTTAACCTTTAACCTATTATTATCTCGTCCTGGGTGATGCCTTGACTTGTGCATGAATTGGATTTAAGTGAGGCAGAGTTGTGCAAGGTCATCAGCCTCATATTTTTCTCCCAGAGTCATCAAAGTCCAATGGTAAAACAAAAGTCAGTATGATTGGTGAGGGTTCTGGATGTAGTAGATGATCTGGATGCCTTCAGTATCTGACTAAAATCTAAGAACTTCATAGTACCTGCTTCAACTGTCTTCAGGACCATTGGAACAAACTCTTCTCATCTGCCCATGGAAGCTTTAAATGCCATGCTAAAGGTTTTGTAGTTCATTCTAGAAGCAGTAGGGAGCCATGAGGTCATCACTCTAGCACAGTGCCACAAAACATTTAGTTCGCCTCCTAATAACATATCTTACTTTGAAATACCAAAGCCACTCTTCAGAACCATATGTGAAATCATTTTTGGAATGCAAATATAGGATTTTTATCTTATTACATTTCATCTTATTAGATCTGGCAATAAATCTAGAATATTGAGGTAGGTTATTTTGGACTTTTATTAGTTATTTAAAAATTTTTTTTTGTTGACTTATCTTAATGACACAGAACTAATCTCAATGTATGAGTCACTAAAATAAGCTTTTGTATAATTTATTATTAAATAATCTTCCACAGTTAATTCACTTTTTCTCAAGATAACCTCTTCCTTTGAATTCCAGAACCATCCAGTCTGCTTTAAAAGTAGCATTGAATAATAAAAGTTATAATTTTCCTTATTTTATATTAAATATACATTTGTCTAAAATAATTGCCTTGGGGAGGAGGTAGAGCCAATATGGCAAATTAGAAGCAGAGACCAGCTACAGCTCTCCCTCCAAATACCTCAAAAAAACCTGTAAAAATTACTCTAAATAAAATGACAGACTGAAGCAAATTTTTAAGCCAAGTCAATCTGTAAGGTCAATGGGAAGTGGCTATCACACTAGGTTGGGAGTGAGAGCAGGACTTAGAGTACTCAATCAGTGGCAGCTGCTGTGTATTCCAGATTTCTCAACCCACAAGTGTTAAAGACAGCTTCAAAGGTCAGTGGAACGGGTCTCTCATATGACTGAGAGGGGAGCCCAGCTCCAGTTCCAGGGAAGCTGCAGTCACTGCTGATGCAGAGGCTGATTCTGGAAACATCCACTTAAAAAAGCTCAAAAGTCATGTAATTGACTGGGAAAATGAGCAAATGGGGGATAAAGAAATAGACTACAGATTCTTAATATGGCCAGAAAAAGACCACAAA
>CM053772.1:99074697-99094689 GCA_028658325.1 Potorous gilbertii | reverse complement strand
CTTGGACTATGATACTCCAGAAGTCAAAAGAGCTAGGATTAAAACCAAGAATCACCTACGCAGCAAAACTGAGTGTAATACTTCAGGGGAAAAAATGGCCATTCAATGAAACAGAGGACTTCCAAGCATTCTTGTTGGAAAGACCAGACCTGAATAGAAAATTTTATTTTCAAATACAAGAATCAAGAAGTATGAAAAAGTAAACAGTAGAGAGAACCTATAAGGGACTTGATAAAGTTGAACTGTTGCATTTCTACATGGAGAGATGATATTTGCAACTCATGAGAACTTTCTCAGTGTTACAATAGTTGGAGGCAATGCATATATACATATGTACGTATATACATATATATTTAAAGAGAGCAAGAGCACAGAATGGGCTAAATATGAAGGAATGATATCTAAAAAAGAAAATTAAGGGTTGAGAGGAATATACTAGGAGAAAGAGAAAGGGAGAGGCAGAATGTAGTAAATCAACTCACTTAAAAGAGGCAAGGACAAGCATTTTCAATGGAGGGAAAAAGTGCGGGGAAGTGAGAGGGAAAGAGTAAACCTTCCTCTCATCTGATTTGGCTTCAGGAGAGAATAACATACCACTCAATTGGGTATGGAAGTTCATCTTACCCTAGAAGGAAAGCAGAAGGGAAGGAGATGAAAGAAGAATAATAGAAGGAAGGGCAGATTGGGAGAAGGGATAATCAGAAGCAAACACTTTGGTAGAGGGACAGGTCAACAGGGAGAATCGAATAAATGGAGGATAGGACAGAATAGAGGGAAATATAGTTAGTCTTTCACAACATCACTGTTATGGAGGTGTCTTGCATGACCATACATGTATAACCTTTATTGAATTACTTACCTTCTCAATTAGAGTGGGTGGGGAGAGGGAAAGGGAGAGAATGTTGAACTCAAAACTTTAAAAATGAATGTTAAGAGGTTGTTTTTACATGCAATTGGGAAATAAGATATATAGGCACTGGAGTATATAAACCTATCTTACCCTACAGGAAAATAGAAGGGAAGGGGATAAGGAGGGGTGGGTGATAAGAGAGGAGGGCAGATTAGAGGAAAGGGCAATCAGAATACATGCTGTCCTGGGGTGGGAGTAGGAGGGAGATGGGGAGAGAATTTGAAATTCAAAATTTTGTGAAGGTCAATGTTGAAAACTGAAAATAAATAAATTTATATTTTTTAAAAATTGCCTTGGTTGGAATGGTTGACAATATCATTTTTATTGTCATGATAATAAACTAAGGAAATAGTTATCAATGGCTTATTATTCTTTCTAAGACATCCACTAGGAAGTGCTGGCTAATGAACCTAAGCAAGAATATGTCCTTATATTTTTCTAATTTTCATAATTCAATTATGATGCTGCATATATATGTGTATAATTTTACTTTTAAAAAAGAAAAAGATCCTTTTTTCTGCTATACAATGCAAGAATGAGTAAGATCCTTCCTTCCTCTCACCCCTAGAGAAAGGAAAAAAGAAAAAAAACCTAAAAATCTCTGTGCCTACTTGATTTGTTTCTTTTAACAAGATTCTTCTTTGTTTTCTGTAAAATTAATCTGAATACGAAAGAAGAAAAATACAAACTGATAACTCCTCTTGCTTACAGAACTGTTCAACTAGAAGTTACTAAAAGTAGATAAGACTTCTTGCTATGAATTGTGCCAGTGAATTTCTTGGCTTCATGTATGCTTTATTGATAGAATGATTTTAGTCATAAAAATGTTTTAATTGTAATAAGTTACATATGTGTGTATGTGTATTTCTTTGTGTGGTTTTTATGCCCTTGTGATGTCCAATTAATTAACTAGTTAATTCCTTGGATTTTTCCAGTTTCTACCTTTCCCGTAACAAAAGTTTTGAGTTCACTTATTAACAACAATCTAAAGTTTAGCTAGAATCAAGGGTGGAGAACTGAGGCCTCAAGGCTACATGAGGCCCTCTAGGTTTTGACTGAATTCAAACTTCACGGAACAAATTCCCTTAATAAAAGGATTTGTTCTGTAAACCTTGGATTCAGTCAAAAGTTTGTACCCAAGGGCCTGGAAGACTACATGTGGCCTGAAGGCCACACTAGAGCTAGGATATAGGACCATGGACTGACAAGTTTGGCTTCTGATGTCATAAACCTCTAGTGTAGTAGATTATGGAAACAGGCAAAACTGATAGGAACCTCATAGCAGTACTGAGAATCCTTCTTAGAAATCTTATCATTTCATTATATGATCTCATTCCAAAATGAACTCCTATAAACTGTTAAAGGTTACAAGTTTAGGATCAACAATAGGCCAAAGAAGAGATAAGGCACTGGCAAAGCAGAACCTTAAAAATATGTAATAAAAGTACCTATCTAAAACTAAAAGCTAGCATCATATGTAATGGGGCAATACTAGAAACTTTCCTAATGTATATGAGTAAAATGGAGCAGCTTTATAAATTAAAGCATTGGGTCTGGAGTCAAGAAGACCTATTTTACTAAATATGTGGCCCTGAGCAAGTCACTTAACTTCTGTTTGCTTTAATCTGCTAGAGAAGGAAATTGCAAATTACTACAGTATCTTTTTGAAGAAAATCCAGAGGACAATACGGTTCATGGGGTTCATGAAGAGTCAGACATGACTGAATGACTGCACAAGTATAACAAAATAAAGAAATTCCCTTTCCCTTCCATTATTTGAGACAGTTCTAGAAATTCTAGCAATGGAACTAAGACCTAAGAAAGGAAATAAAGACATAAAGACAGACAAAGAGAAAACAAAACTATCCTTACTTAGAAAATCCTAGGGAATCAGCAAAGAAATCGATTGAGAATAGCTTAAATAAAGTAGGAAATCACAAATACCTTTAAATAACGACTCTAAACAAATTTAAGAGCATCAGAGTGCACAAAATAAGGGAAACAATTTTCCATCCCAAGACAATTTGGAAGGTCAGCAGGAAAGGTCTGTTGTATCAGAGTGAGAGAACAGCATAGTTCAGTCTGTTGAGTGAGAGTGAGAGAATAGCATAGTTCAGCACTCACCAGGCCCCAGCAAAATAGGAGCAGGCCTCCTGGAAACTGAATCAGTGGCAGCAGTGGCAGTTTCCAGACCTCTCAACCCACAGACATCAAAGACAATTTGAAGGTTAACAGGAAAGGTCAGTTGCGCTGAGGTGAGAATGAAGTACAGTCCAGCTGTGCCGGGCTGCATCAGCATAGCCCTGACCCTAGCAAACCAGGAGCAGGCCTTTGGAGCAACTGAATCAGTGGTGGCAGTGGTAGTAGAAGTGGCAGTGGCTGCTTCCAAAGCTCACAGTCCCCAGGTAAAAGGGTCAGACAACTAGCCATTAGGAAATCGTAGAGGTTTCTTTACTAGCACCAAGGCAGGACTCTGTTGCTTTGCCTGTACTCAGATCCATGTTGCAGTCCTGGGTGGCAGTCCCAGGACAAGGAGAAGCACTAGCACAGCAGAACTTGTGGCCACAATGGAGCAGACAATTCTTCTCATAGTTCCAGAAAAGAGTGTTGTGGTCACTCACAGACCAGAGCACAGACCAGGAGAGGACCTATCTTTAGATCACACCACTTTGGAAGAACCAAAAACTTACAGGTTCCTAGAAGTATTTCTGAAAACAGCTGCCCAAAATTTCTGAAGCTTGGGAGAGTGCACCCTCTGCACTGGAAGCAGAGCCTGACTTTAACAAAGAGTTAAAAGTCAAGTCAATAAAAGGTTGTGAATATGAGCAAACAACAGAAAAAAATTCTGATCAGAGAAAGTTACTATGGTGACAAGGAAGATAAAAACATACACTCAGAAGATAATAAAGTCAAAGCTCCCACTTCCAAAGTTGCCAAGAAAAATATTAATTTGTCTCAGGCTATGGAAGAGTTCAAAAAGGATTTTGAAAATCAAGTAAGAAAGGCAGAGGAAAAATTGGGAAGAGAAATGAGAGTGATACAAGAAAATCATGAAAAATAAGTCAACATGTTGGTAAAAGAGACACACATACACATAAACAAATACTGAAAAGAATAACACCTTTAAAAAACAAACTAGGTCAAATGGCTAAAGAAGTCAGAAAAGAATTCTTTAAAAAGCAGAACTGGCCAAATTATCACACATTGTTGCTGTTACTATGCACAATGTTCTCCTGGTTCTTTTCACTTTACTTTGCATCAGATCATGTAATCTTTCCAGGTTTTTCTGAAGTCTTCCCGTTCTTCATTTTTTATGCAACAAAATATTCCATTCCATTCATATATCACAACTTGTTCAGTCATTCCCCAACTGATGGGCATCCCTTCCATTTCCAATTCTTTCCACCACAAAATGAGCTGCTATAAATATTTTTATATATGTATGACTTCACCATTCTTAAAAGTAATTTGGAATTATGTGCAGAAAGTAACTAAAATGTCCTTATCTACTGACTCAAATATTTCACTGATATGTGTATATATATATATATATATATATATATATATATATATATATATATATATATATATACCCCCAAAAATTCAATGACAAAAAGATCAACAAAATATTTACACCAGTACTTTTTATAATAGTAAAGAATTAGAAAAGAGTAAATGCCCATGAAATATGATGAATACAGAGAACATATGAACTTTACTAACTTCACTTTGCATCAGATCATATATCTTCATATGTGTGTATGTGCATAATCATATATAATTAAAATATGATAAATATAAAGAACAATAATAAAACAATAAAAATTTAATGCTATGAAATTAAAATGACCAAGCTTCATCTCAAAGGAGAGATGCACAAGGCGTCCTCCTACCCTACCCTACTTCTTTGAAGAGATGAGGGACTCTCAATGTGTAACACTTAATATAAAGGCAGACAGACAGACAGACAGATAGATAGATAGATAGCTTAGTTTTGTTGTACTGGTTATTTTTCCCTTTTCATTCCTTATTATATAGGATTACTACCTGAGAAGGGTATATGTCAGAAAGTCCTTTTAAAATAAAAAAAAAATCAATAAAAATGAACTTAAGATTTAAAAAAAAAAAAGTCAAAAGACTGTGACTCATGTATATAAGGACAGTCTAGTCTAGATAGAACACAAGAGTCCCTAGGTAGACAAGGGATAGTCTAAGGACATTAGGAGCTTTAAGGGAAATATTTAAAGGTAAAAATTGAAGAAGGAAGAAATTTAGCCTTATATCACAATTTTATTTAGGCTCTATTTGGGGCTTTACTATAGGGGAAGGGGGTAGGTCTGTATAGTTCCTTTCAGACTAGTAAACCAGTGGGAAAAAAAAGTCAAGAAGAACTCAGGAGGAGCCACAATGTCATGGAGAAAGTGACTTGGGCAGAGAGTACTAAGGAGGACATTAGAGAATGGCTTTAGTACCCTGTGAGCTGGGAGTTGAGAAAATTCTTACCAGGAAGTTCAAAATTAAAGTTCTGACTTTAGGATCTGTGTGTGTGTGTGTGTGGGGGGGTGTTTCTGTGTGGTGTCTTCTTTATTCATTCAACAAACATCAATGAAATATCAAATGAGATGATTTTGTAGAAAAAGAAATTGCTTAGTATAGTGCCTGTCACATATAAATTTATAAATGCTATAAATGTTCCCTTCCCCTTCTTCTCTCCTTCCCTACCTCTTCCCTATCTTTCCCCTGCAACTACTTATATTCAAGGTACAAGTAATATAAAATGATTTTTTTATGAAACAAAACAACAGGATCTCTAAGCATCTCTTACTTAAGGGAGTAGTCATGCTCCTAACTTGCTTAGGAATAGATCAGTCAGCTTTCAATACTATTTTTATATTAGAACAATAGGAATTAACTTATACCTACCAAGTACCTTATGGAGCACATTGTGTAGGCTTACCAAAGAAACAAAGAAAATCTATCTCCAAAATGGACTTGAAAGTATTCCAGGCTATTAGATGCTACGCAGGTTGGATCAGAAATGGGAAAAGCAATCTTATGAAAAGTTCCTAGTAACACTGAATACCTACAAATAGTTGATAGGGCCTATACTTGGAAAGTTTCACTGGAAAAGTTACTCAAATAAACCCTAGTAAACATTAGTCAGCTTCACCCAGAAGGAAGACAGAACTGTCTTGTGAATTGAGCTTAAGTTTCAACTCAGTTAGCTATTCTAAACCCAAGGATTAAGTGAAGCTTGTATGTCCTAATGGGCAGTTGGTACATTTCATAAAAAGCAGCCAGCTGGAAAGACTAAGAAAGAATGCACCATGTGCCTTGATTATTTGTACAAAGTAAAATCAACAAATAAAATGGATTTTGTACGTTGTTTGCTATTTTCTTTTCAAGTAAATTTTCTCTCTGACTGAAATCATCTATTTAGTGCCAACTTAAGTACATAGCAAATAAAATTACTTACTGTGTTGAAAAAACACATATTTGATCACATTAACTATCATTAAATGTTCCTCATACTTTTCCTGACTCCTTTTTAATAAAAATAAGAGAAGAGACTAGAGATGTCTATTTTTTGCCTCCCTTTCAACCACACAATGATCCTTACCATGCTGTCTGTTGGGGATGGTCCTCACTACAACAGGGCAGTGTGAGAGGGAGCGTGCTTATAGTGGAAAGACTCAGGAAGAACTTCATAGAGAAAGTGGTATTTGAATTTCATCAAGAAGTCTAAAACAAAGAATGGGTCCAGGAGTGGGGGAGGGGGGGGGTTGGGGGAGGGGAGTCTGTAATCTCCACTGCTGGAGTTGGAGAGCTTGAGTAGCAAAAGGAGATCAGGTGTTTTGATAGACTTAGCCCTTCTCAGCACTGAGAGGACCTAAAACATTTCCAAAGGGCTCATGATGGGAAGTGCCATCCACACCCAAAGAAAGAACTATGGAGTCGGAATACAAAGTTAAGCAGGCTATTTTTGTTGTTTCTTTCTCATGGTTTCTCCCATTCATCATGATTCTTCTATGCAACATGACTAAGGTGAAAATGTGTTTAATAGGAATATTTGTGTAGCCTCTATCAGATTGCATTGCATCTTGAAGAGGGACGGGGAAAGGAGAGGGAGAAAATTTAAAACTTACGGAAGTGAATGTTGAAAAGTAAAAATAAATAAATAAGCTTTTTAAAAAAAGTGATCAGATGCCTTTACTAACTCCAGTACAAATATGGTGAACTCCCCAAGATGGAGTGCCACTAGGCCACTTAAGCAGGAATGAGTAAGCCTACATCAAAAAGAAAATAGAGGAGGTTAAAGCCTCTGTGTTGAGATGTTCTTGAGATTTGGGATTAAAGGTTCAGATTGTTTACAACACTTCCTTTCCATTGGAGTACAAAGCAGATACAGGGGTGCTTGGTACTTGTCTGGTGGATCGCAATGGCATGGGAATTTCATTCAGCTGAATCTATTCAAGATGTTCTCAATGCCTGAACTTGTTCAATGTCCTTATTCCCTTATGGTTAAGTAAATGTCTTTTTTTTTAACTGTTGACTGACCTACAAATGTATCGTTTTCACTATGTACCAAACCTAAACTACCTGAGTAAGGCCTAGGCCACAACATCAGTAAAGTTAACAAGGTCACCGAGAGAATGTAAAGAAAGAAGTATAGGGGACCTAAGATAGAGCCTTGAGGAGTAATACATATATGACAGGACAGGAAAAGAGATGGAAAAGGAGCAAGAGATGAAACAGGAGAGAATAGTTAAATGAAAGCTCAGAGAGGAGAGAGACGAGTGTCAAAAGTAGCAGATAGGCTTTGAAGGATTAGGACTAAGAAAAGATCATTAGATTTGGCAAATAAGAGACCATTAATAATTCTGGAAAGAGCCCTTCCTGTTGGGTGATGAGATCTAGAAGCCAGATTCCTGACAGTTGAAAAATGAGAGGAAGGGAAGAAAATGCAGTGAATGTAAGTAGTTTTTTTTCCAGGAGCTTGTCTGAGAAAGGAAAAAGTTTATCTTGAGGGGATGGGGGATGCTGAGTACAAGTTTTTTAAGAATGGGAGAGGTGGACATATCTGAAAGAGACTTGAACATATTTGAATGGAAGAGACTTGAACATTGTAGCAAAGGAGCTAGTAGATAGAGAGGAAATCATTAAAGTTACAATTATGGGATGGAAGCAAGAACACTTGCAGAGCGGTTGGCCTTGTCAACTGTCAAATATGGGAACAAATGAGGCTATAGTGGAGATTATGTTAAGGGGTTTTGACATGAAAGAATTAGGAGGAAATGGAGCTCCTGTGCAATGGTCATAATTATTCTCTATTAAGTGATGAAATCATTAAGCGAGAGGGAGGAGGAATCAGTGTGGGAAGTTTGAGCAGGAAAGAGAAGACTCAGAAGAGCTTTTATGGGGCCAGTTTGGGAGGGATAAGAAAATTTCCTTGTTTCAGTGAAGGCCTAGTTGAAGTTGGGTAACGAGTTGACCAGTGTGACTGCCTCTTGTACCATCTAGCTATACTTGAGACAGAGCAGAGATAATTCAGGGCTGAAGTATGGCAAGGAATGTGCAGCAAAGGATGGGTTTAGGAGGTAGTCATGCAGAGGGAGAGATAGAATGATAGGTGATGATGATCAGATAGAAAAACGAGAGAGTTTTTAATTAAAGGAATAAAACCCTTGTAGCTAATGGTGAAATGCAGGCTATGACCGTCCATCCTGATATGTGGCTGAAATGGAGAAAAGAACTTGAAACTAGTCTTAACTTTTTAAAAAATGTGTCATGGATCCTTTTGGCATTCCAGTGAAGCCTATAGGTAGACCCCTTCTTAGAATAATATACTAGAAAATTTCAACATCCAGGTTGATGTTTTCTAAAATTATCTTTCCTACTTCTCAGGGTCCTTTAATCTCATTAAATTTCATAAGTCTAGGGGTTCTTGCTTAAAAATTATCTTGTTCATCATTATTCTACTATTCTATTGTTAAATCTATATTTTATTTTGTGCACTTAAAAGCTGTTATTCTGAGTAAAGGCAAAGCTTTTCAATGATTTTATTTTCCTTTCTAGGACACAGGTATTTTATGAGTCTCATCCAGTTTTTCTGTTCATTTTCTCAACTCTCCTGAAATGGCTCAAAGAAGTAAGCAGTCTTCACATTCACCTACAATCTCGATCCTAAAGAAGCAGTGATGTATATTTATGTCTAAGAACACTCACTATTCTGGTATTGGATTGTCCTTTTTGTGACTCTTTCACGTTAAATTCGAATGTCAGTAAAAAGTTTTTCCAAACAATTTCATGACCACTGTTTTCTAGACTCATCACATTTACTGTTTCTGCCTTGTCTTCTGTTTGCTTTCACATAGTTCCTCCTCCCCTCCTCTGAGTTACTTTTAAGTAATTCAGGGATCTAAAGTAAAAACAATGATATGAAACAGGTTTTGCCAACGTGGTTCGTACAAAGAAAGTAAGAACTGCATTTATGAGTAAGTATTGCAAAAGAGCCACCAAAGAAAAAATAAACCTTGTATGGATTCTACAGCCTAGATTAAATTAAAGGAATTACTGATACTTGAGGAGCACTGGTGTTCATGAGAATCTGATTCTCTTGCTCTGTGTTCCTTTGGGATAGAAACAAGTTTTGTTGTTTTAATAGACATTGATAGATGTTGAAATTCCTCTGAATATTTGAATAACATTTCCGAACAATCTTTCCTATTTATTCCTTGACCAAGTTTGTTTTGTTCCAAAACATTGTCTCTTATAGTCACTCACCTGCCTCTCTTGTCTTCCAAGCCTGCCATCCATTTGCAGGTAAGTGAGTCATTCAGTTTCTGAACCATGCTCCTAGGGGTAGTTAGCCCTGTCTTCCCTACACCCTTTCCCCTTCTTGTATTATGACTATTGGTGGTAGCCAACACATCATATTCAATTCAACATGACCCCATTATGGCTAAAGTTCTGTGCTAGAGAAATAAAGGAAAATGGTTCAAATCCTCAGGAAATATGAAATCTAGTTAATTGTATCCTAGTTTTCATCTTCAAAGGCTTTTTCTAGCAAGCAATTAGCAAAGTCTTTTCTATTTTGGTTTTCTATCCCCTGAATAAGGAAAACTTTGTCATAAATCATGAAAGAGTTGACTGCATTACTTCAGCCCATGTTGCAGAGGGGTCAGGCCAGGACAGGATGCTAACACTAAACATCCTTATTGTTTAGTGTACTGCATAGGCCTGACATTTACTCAGACCTCTAGTTTCATGTATATACTGACCTCTAGGGGTTGGCTTTCCTTCATAGAAACTCTTTATCTTCTCATTGAGTTCCAGCACTGTGATGGCAGCCTCCTGCTTAGCTGTTGCCAAATCAGTCTGTAGCTTTTTCACTTTCCTTTTGTGCTTAAGTTTCTTTAAAAGAAAGGAAGAAGGAAAGGAAGAAAAAAAATTCTGTCATAAAAACAGGTGGGGATGAGGGTGGGGGCGAGAAAGGAATGGAAAAGCAAAGAGAGGAAAATTACTAACAATTCCTATACACATAACCTTGGAAGAATGACATAGTTGGAAAATGTTTGGGGCTTGTACGGATCAGATCCTGTTTGACTTTTACATAATAGGATGTGCATGTGTGCTTGTGTATGCAAGGGAGACAACAAATTGAAATTCAAATCATTTTAAGATTCACTTAACTTTTAACATTTAACTTCTCTATGGGTTCCCAGAGTGGAAAAATTTAGACTTTTTGAGGTAATGTGGAGAAGCAGCTAGATTAGAAACATTATCTGCGAAGCTGTACTTCACTACCACTAATAAGCTACGGTGGAGTCACTTGTCATTTCCTTAATATATTTGGAAATTATTCTAATCTGGAAATATATCCATTTGAATTTGAATTGATCATATTATTCTTGATTCTTTATGTCATCTTCAAAAAAAGAAAGAAAAAGAAAAGGAAAAAGGAAATTATTTGGCCATAAATATCATATATACTAAGAAACCATGTAGCTCTCACATGTGGATGTCACTAAATGATATAAATATTGAATATGGTATTCAAATAATTGGAAGGTACTTGATAGCATGGTCAATGATGCAGCACAGGTGTGTTCATACATACAAATATTAACTCAAAACAGTTAAATTTGGGAGGGATTACTTATTTTACTGGCATATTTGTTTCAATAGAAAGCTATTCTAGTATATTTACAATATGATTGAAATTAGCCTAAATTTGATGTGTGTGAAACTCTTAGGAATATACCTGTGGTGTAAAGTGATAATTGATACATTTACTTTCTCATTAAAAGTTTTCATTTGGCAAATATAAGAATACTGTATTTAGATTTAAACCCTCAAATACTGTCATATTTATTGAACTCTTCAAATTATTTCCCCAAATATCTCCCCCTAAATATGAACAGTCAACAAACATGGTCAGATTTAAGGAGCTTGAGCAAGTTGGCTGAGGTTAAGATGGAAGATGGGGTAGAATTAATTTGAAATGAAAGCTCAATTAGTGGATCCAAACCAGTTTGGGTTGTCTAAATTACTTAAAAATTACTTTTTATTTGTTATTGTTTTACTGAGTGAAGGTCAAAGCCTTTACTTTTTTCTTTTCCCCGGACAAAACTGCTACATGACATTCATCTATATTCCTCTTTGGGCATTTTAGGAATTAAATTAAATTTGCCAATATGCTTTTTATTAGTTATAGACATCAAATTATTTCAATTAGGGTAATGTTTTCCTCCATTTTGACATTCACATGCCCAGCAACCATAGTGTTATATTAAGACTCTAATTAGGCCTATTAGTACTTACTTTGTAACTATGTACTGTACTCTGTGATTATGGAAACATCAAGGCTTTATGGCCTGAAGGTAAATTCTTAGTGCCTGCTATTCCACTGACTTTTACTACTGAGTGGAGCAAGAGAGGAAATCACACATTTCTATGTTGTTTTTAAAAGGAAATATTTATCTGTATTATACTACTGAATAGCATGAACTATGCCAGGATTCTAGGAATTAGAAATAATTAAAAATATATATAAACTTAGTGTTTCCCGTGGGGAAATTTCAGGGTATTTCTACAACTTTTCAAACAGTGAACTTGAAATATTTTATAAGAAAATAAATTCAGCCATCAAAAATAATCTCTAAAATATCTGTATTTAGGCTCTGAATGTCACATTCAAAAATATTAACTCATGAAATCATTGCTGTATTTTGGATAATTTTTCTGCATGTTTGTCTCTGGTCTCCTTTGGGTAGGTAGAGGTATCTTAAATGAATAGAAATGTAAATAGTTTTGTTTCAATTTGCAACTAATCAGCTTTTTGTTTAAGTGAAGTTGGTGACTGCCTAATAAAAAAGATAACATCAGTATAGCAATTTTAGACTTAAAAAGTGTTTTCCTCACAACATTAAGTTAAGAAGCACAAGCATCATTAGCCTTATTTTACAAGTGAAGCAAAGGAGGCCTAGAAATGTACACAGCATAAAATAGAAACTCTTTTGTTTGGCTTTTAAGATTCTTATCTGACTCAAGCAGAATCAGACTTTGTGGGGAAGGAGCCAGCAAAGAGCCTGGACTTCTGTTTGGTGCTTATTCATGCTGGGGGTGGCAGTAGGGTAGGAGAAGAAGAGGGAAGAGGAGAGAACACCTTGGGAATTAACTACTAACTGATATCCAAACTCTCTGCCAGTGGGGAAAAGGGACTTGGAGCTATTACTACAGACCTTACTTCAACAGGATGACTCAGAGTGTATGAGCTCTCCTGGATCTTCTGCCTTTAGTGGCTACTGAAGTCCTTATAAGCTATGACCCTTTGTTGCTGTGACATTAAACAAAACTTCTGCTAGATCTCATTCAAGGAAGCCTGCAGCTGGCACAAAATCCTAGTGCCCATTTTCACAAGGAATAAGATATTTGGTTTATGGACCCATCCTAGAAAAAAACTATCTTAGCCAATTCCTCCCATTTGTCACCATGGTACAGCCATCAAACCTTGTGGTCTTTTTGCCTAGGGAACATCCAGTCCCCTTTCTCCCACTGGCACTTTAGAAACATGAGGGAGACTCTATTTTTGGAAGGAATTCAGGCTGGCCAATATTTATTCCCCTTCCAACCTTACCAATAGTGCATTAGCATGTCTATTTTTCCACATCACCTCCAGCATTTATCATTTTCTTTTCCGTCATGTTAGTCAATCTGATAGTTGTAAAGCAGAGTCTCAGAGATATTGTCATCATTTCTGTAATTATTAGTGATTTACAGCACTTTCTCATATGGCTGTGGCTAACTTTGATTTCTTCTTTTGAACACTGCCTGTTCACATTCTTTGATGACTTATCAATTGAGGAATGGCTCTAAGTTTTGTAAATTTGACTCAGTTCCATATATATTTGAGAAATTAAACTTTTGTCAGAGAAACTTGCTATAAAATTTCCCCCTAATTTCCTGCTTTCTTTTTAATTTTGGCTGCATTGGTTTTGTTTGTGTAAGTCTTTTTTAATTTCATGTAATCAAAATTGTTCATTTTACCTCTCATGATCCTCTCTGTCTCTTTGTCCATAAAATTTTCCCTTATCTATAAACCTAACAAGTAATTTTTTTCATGTTCCTCCAATTTACTTATCAACTTTTAATGTCTAAATAATACCCTTTATGTCTAAACTATATACTTATTTTGACCTTATTTTGGCATACAATGTGAATTGTTGGCCTATGCCTAGTTTCTGTCAAACTGTTTTCCAGTTTGCCCAGCAATTTTTGTCAAATAATGAATACTTGCCCCAAATCTTAGATTTTTTGTTTTATCAAACATTAGATTACTATGGTCACTTAAAACTATGTATTGCATGCTCAATCTATTCCACTGATTCACCGCTCTATTACTTAGTCAGTACCAGATTGTTTTGATGATTTGGACCACCCTGTAACACAGTTTTAAATCTGTTAGCAGTGGGCCACCATCTTTTACTTTTTATTCCTTGATTCCCTTGATATTCTTGATCTTTTGTTTTTCCAGCTGAATGCTGTTTATTATTTTTTCTAATTCTATAAAATCACTCTTTGGTAGATTGATTAGCATGGCATTGAATAAGTAATTGATTTAGATGGAATAGATGTTATAATTGTATTGGCTTGGCCTATCCACTAGCAATTTAATATTTATCCAACTATTTAGATCTGTCTTTAATTGTGTGAAGTGTTTTGTCATTGTATTCATGAAGTTCTTGGGTTTGTCTTAGCATGCAGATTGAAAAAAATTTTATATTATCTGAAGTTATTATAAATGGAATTTCTTTTTCTCTCTCTTCTTGCTGGGTTTTGTTGGTAATATATAGAAAATTAAGAGTGAGAAAGAAGAATGCACTAGGAGAAGGGGAAAGGGAGATGTAGGATGGAGTAAATTTTCTCACATAAAAATGGCACAAAAGTGCCATTTTACAGTGAGGAGTGGGATGGGGGATTTAGGAGTGTACTTGAACCTTATTTTCATCAGAATTGGCTCAAAGAGGGAATAAAATATACACTCAGTTGGTTAAGAAATCTATCTTACCCTACAGGAATATTGGAGAGGAAGGGAATGGGGAAGAGGGGCTGATAAAAGAGAAAGCAGATTGAGGGAGGTAGTAGTCAGAAGCAAAATCCTTTTGAGGATGGAGGGAGGGAATAAGATGGAGGGGAACATGCAATAATCATAACTAGGAAAACAATGTATAGTCAGTTTGTCTGATAAAGACCTCATTTTTCAAATATATAGAGTTATTACTGAGTCAAATTTACAAGAATACAAGTCATTCCCCAATTGATAAATAGCCAAGGCATATGAACAGGTAGTTTTCAGATGAAGAAATCAAAGCAATTTTTAGTCATATGGGAAAATGCTCTAAATTCCTATTGAGTAGAGAAATACGCATTAAAATAACTCTGAGGTAACATCTCACACCTATCAAATTAACTAACATAACAGAAAAGGAAAATAACAAATGTTGGAAGGGATGTTGTAAAATTGAGACACTAATGCACTGGCAGTTGAGTGGTTCATTGATTCAGTCACTCTGGAGAACAATTTGGAACTACGCCCAAAGGGTTATCAAACTATATGTACCCTTTAAAGCAGCAATACCACTCCTTGGTCTGTATCCTAAAGAGATTTTTAAAAAAACAGGAAAATCATCGATATGAACAAAAATATTTATAGTAGCTTGTTTTTGGTGGCAAAGAATTGGATACTGAAGAGATGCCACCAATTAGGAAATAGCTGAGCATGTTGTGGTATATGATTGGGATGGAAAACTATTGTGCTATAAGAAATGACATGAAATAAATGTTGACTTCAGAAAAACCTGGAAAGACTTACATGACCTAATGCAAAATGAAATGAGCATAACCAGGACAACATTGCACACAACAGTAATATTATATGATGATCAATTGTGAATAACTTAGCTATTCTCAGCAACACAATGATCCAAAACATTTCCAAAGGACTTATGATGAACAAATACTATCCACCTCCAGAGAAAGAACTAATGGAGTCTGAGTGCAGTATGCTTTAAAAAAATGTTTCTGAATTTCCAGGAGCCAAGATGATGGGTCAAGTAGTAAATCACTGTAGCACTCAAATATTCACCTCCTTACAACCATAAAATAGAACCCCAGAACAAATCTTGGAACAGTGGAGCCAGTAGGAAGATGAGGTGGAGCAGTCTTTTAGCCCCAGAGACTTGAAGGATTAGCAAGAAAGGTCCATCTCACTCAGGTAAAAGGGGAGTGCAGTCCAAGACAGGAAGCATCCCAGCATGCATTCAGCAAGCCTCACTGCAACAAACCAGTGGGAGATCCTGAGTCCCAATATGATGGAGCAGACAAACACTGACACCAGGATCATCACCCCCACACATACCTTAGCATAGCCAGGAGAATGGGCAGACTACAGCTCTGAGAACCATTACGTGCTTCAGTGTATCCCTGGGCAGGCAAACATCCTGCAGTACCAGACCTCCATGTGCTTCTGTGTAGCCCCAGGGCAAAACAGAAAAACCCTGCTTGGCCTCAACATACACAGGTGCCACTACTAGGACCTCAGTTCAGCATCAAGGAAGCTGCCAGATCCCTTCCGCCTCCAGCAGCACAGCACCAAGTAAACAGGCAGGGCTTACAGTAACTGACACAAGAAGCCTGAGAGAGAGTCCATTCTACCTTGGTGTAACGCCAATGTGATACCCACAGAAACTACTATAGATATGCAGGCATATTTTCAGAGTAAATTCGCAAAATATAAACTCTCTTCCTCAAAGATGAAACAAAGATATTTATTTAGATACCAGAAAGCCAATTCCACCATGGTAACAAGAAAGTTTGTACAAATTACCAATAGAGGGAGGACTGCCATCTCCAAGCCTTTCCTCTGTCAAGCTTCCCCACAAACAAACTCCCTTAGGTAACATGCCCCTCTCTCACCCAGCTAGCTGCTCTATTTTGCTCTGCCTGCTGCCTCTCTCTCTCTGCTCCATCTCACTCTTCTTGCTCCACCAATTCAGAAAGCTCCTCCCACCATGGGCTTCATGCGACCTAAGCTATGGGCTGGGCCAAAACTCAAAGCAGGTCACATGGGCCTATTAAGGGACAGGGAAGATCTTCAAATTCCCTTACCATTACACTTGGGAGAAGACATCAAATTTAAATGAAAGGAAAAAGGCCAAAAAAACAAATGAGCAAAAAACAACAATAAAAAGGAATCTGACCATAGAAAGTTATTATGATGACAGGAAAGACCAGGACTCAAACTCAAATGAAGACAGCAATGTCAAAACACCTACAGGCAAAACCCCAAAGAAAATGGGAAGTGGTCTCAAGCCCAGAAAGAACTCATGGAAGAGCTCAAAAAGGAGCTTAAAAATCATGTAAGAGAGGTAGAAGAAAAAGTGGGAAGATAAATGAGAGTGATGGAAGAGAATTATGAAAAAAAGGTTCAGCACCTTAGAAAACTGCTTAAAAAGTAGAATTGGCCAAATGGAAAAGGAGATACAAAAATCCACTGAAAAAATAGCTCTTTAAACAGTATAATTGGCCAAATGGAAAAGAAAGTACAAAAGCTAATTGAGTAAAACAATACCTTAAAAGTTAAAATTGGGCAAGTGGAAGCTCTACGAGACAACATGAATCAATCAAACAAATTCAAAAGAATGAAAAAAATGGAACAAAAGATGAAACACCTCATGGGAAAAACAACTGACCTGGAAAATAGATGAAGGAGAGACAATGTCAGAATCATTGTACTTCCTAAAAATCATAATTATAAGGAGGACCTGGACAGCATCTTTCAAGAAATTAGCAAGGAAAACTGCCCTGATGTTCTTTGAACCAGAAGGCAAAATAGACATTGAAAGAATCCACTCCATCACCTCAGGAAAAAGAATGTAATGAAACTAAAAACCCCAAGGACCATTATAGACAAATTTCAGATCAAAGAAAAAATACTGTAAGTGGCCAAAAAGAAACAATTTTAATGTTGAGGAGTCACAATTAGGATAACATGGGACTTGTAGTAGCAACCTTAAAGAATCAGAAGTCATGGAACATGATATTCTGGAGGGCAAAGGAGCTTAGGACTACCACCAAGAATCACTTACCTGGCAAAATTAAGCATAACGCATCAAAGGGAAAAATGATCTATTCAATGAAATAGAAGGACATCAAGCCTTTATAAACAGAAGACAGACCAGAACGAAATAAATTCAACATCAAAACTTAAGAGAAACATAAACAAGTGGTTCAATAGATGTAATGGTTTACATCCCTACACAGTAAGATGACACTTTGTAAATTCTTTAAAATTTTATCACTAACAAAAGCTTCCCAGTTAACTTGGGGTTAACTGGCTAGATTTCTTTTATTTTCTCTCTCTCTTTTTTTCTTTCTTTCTCTCAGACCAGACCTTAAACCCATTTCACTCTGAAGTTCACAGATTGGACAACAATAAATCCCTAGTCAAGAACCACTTAATGGCTAGTTTTTGGGCACTGTTGGCTCAGAGTGAGTTTAAATAGTAACTGTTTCTCTTTTGGACAAGGGTCTTCTCCTCTCAGTTTGATTTTTTTTAAATGAAAGGAACCATCCCTTAACTCACTTCTTAAAGAGGCCTATTCACTGACCTTGAAAAGACCTTAAACTAAAAGGTCCCGGGTCTCCCGTTGCATCCTGAGCCATCTCCAGTCTTCCTGATGAATATCTGGCTAGTGGACCCTGATGGCTCTAGAGGAGAAAGTGAGGCTGGTGACTTTGCACAGCCCTCCATCACTCAAATCAAAGTCAACTGCCAGTCACGTCATCATCTCCCTGATGTCACGGTCCTCTTCGAGAATGAAGGACAAACACAACAATCACAAACAATACAGATGGAGATACAGATAGAGGGTATGGGAAAAAAAATGAATTTGGGGGAATGATATATAAAAATTAAGGGACGAGAAAGAGGACTACAATGAGTGCAGAAGGAAGGGAGGAGTAGAATGGTGTAAACTATCTCACATGATGCGAGAAAGATCTATTACAATGGAGAGGAAGATGGGAGGGTAGGCAATGGACATTGCTTGAACCTTATTCTCATCAGTATTGACTTAAAAAGGGAATGATATACACAATCAGTTGAATATAGAAATCTTTCTTATCTAACAGGGAAGTAGAAGAGGAGGGGAATAAGTAAAGGAGGTGGGGTGGGGTCTGACAATAGGGAGGGCAGATGGGGGGGAGTGGTAGGTACAAGCAAAACACTGCTGAGGTGGGAAAGGATGAAAGCAGAGAGAGGACAAGCAAGAGGAAGAATGGGATGGAGGAAAATATACATAAATGGGAATGAGAATGGGAAGTGGATAGCAGAGTGGTTCAGAAACCAGAATTCTACAATATATTGTTTACAAGAGATACACTTCAAGCATAGAGACACACACAAAGTACAGGTAAGGGACAGGAGCAGAATCCCTTATGGTTCAGCTGAAGTAAAAATAAAAGCGGGTGTCCTTATTCTGATCTTAGATAAAGCAAAAGCAAAAACAGGTCTTTCTTAAAAGAGATAAGGAAGGAAACTACATCTTTCTAAAAAGGTACCATAGATAATAAAGCAATCAAATTAAGAAGTGCAAGGAATAGTCTACCTGTTAGATCTATGGGGAGGGGAAGAATTCATAACCAAACAAGAGGGAGAAAGCGTTACAGAATGTAAAATATATAATTATGATAACATTAAAATAAAAAGCTTTTATACAAACAAAACCAATACAACCAAGATTAGAAGGAAAAGTAGAAATCTGGGAAACAATCTTTACAGCAAGATAACTGAGTCAAATTTATGAGAATACAAGTTATTCCTCACTTGATAAACGGTCAAAGGATAGGAATAGGCAGTTTTCAAATGAAGAAATCAAAGCTATCTATAGGCATGTGAAGAAGTTCTCTAAATCACTTTTGAATAGAGAAATACAAATTAAAGCAACTTGGAAATACCACCTCACACCAAACAGACTGGCTGATGTGACAAGAAAGGAAAATGATAAATATTGGAGCTGTGGGGAAATTGGGACATTAATGCACTGTTGAGAACTGATTCAACTTCTGGAGACCAGTTTGGAATTATGCCCAAAGGACTACCAAACTGAGCATATTCTCTGATCCAGCAATACTACTGCTAGGTCTGTATCACAAAGAGATCATAGAAAAGGGAAAAGGACCTACGTGCAAGAAGATTTATAGCAGTCCTGTTCTTTGTGGCAAAATATTAGAAACTGAGAGGATGCCCATCAATTGGGGAATGGCTGAACAAACTGGTACATGAATGTAATGGAATACTATTGTGCAATGAAAAGTGAGCAACAGACACATTTCAGAAAAAAACCTCAAAAGACTTGTACAAATTGATATTGAGTGAAATGAATAGAACCAGGTAAACACAATACACAATATCAGCAATGTCATGCAATGATTAGCTATGAATGACTCAGCTTTTCTCAGCAACACGATGATCCAAGGCAAGTACAAAGGACTCATGAAGGAAAAATGCTATCCATATC
>CM053772.1:99032404-99074197 GCA_028658325.1 Potorous gilbertii | reverse complement strand
CTCTAGTTTCTTTCTGAGAAAGAAAACCCATAAATCACATAGACTTTAAGAACATTGTAAGTTTGAATTTCTGATCTGCAGGACATTTTTCCCTTAGCAGTCCTAGGAGGGCAGGAAATATAAACCTGCTGGTTAAACAAATAAAATCATTCACTCCATTTAAAGCAAATGTCAAGATACTAAGCCCTGATACCTTAACTAGGTGAGAACAGTTCTCTAATTATAGTTTTATGCATGAAAAAAAAGGCTCCACTTCCTTGCTTCTCTATCTAATCTCTGTTTATTTCATTTTTTTAAATTTCTCCTCTATCACGAACCCACTGATGTTTCTAGTGTATAACCATTTCTTCTCCAGCCCTTCCCTTTCATTTAACTTCCTCTTTTGTCTCATGTTCCCATGTTTCCCTATTGAATTGAATGTTTTTATACCAGACTCTGTGTGTGTGTATGTGTGTGTGAACATCCTTTAATTGATTCATCTGAGAGAAACATTATGCGATGTTCCCTATGCCTATCCATTCTTTAATATTTAAACATCATTTTTCTGATATCCCTTAATTATGAAAAATAGTATGTTCTACCCAATTTTCCTCATTTCATCCTTAGTTTTCCTCTCCCCCTTTTTTATTTTAAAACCAACAAAACAGAACAAAACCAAAACCACATCCATACTCAGTTTTTATACGACTTAACTCCTCTCTGAAACCTTGAAGATATTAAGATTTTGAAGGGACTATCTCTTCATTAGAATGTAAGCCTTTCAACATCATTTATTCCCTTTTACTCATTCAAATATATTTGCCTTTCTAAATTTCTCTTGACTCCTATGTTTTCATTTTAAAGTTTTCTACTCTTAAATCTTTTTATCAGGAAAGTCTGCAAAGCCTCTACTCCAGTAGAGGCCTGTTTTCTCCACTGTAGGATTATACCCTCTCTTAGAGCAAGGCATTAGTGTTCATAGGCCTTTATCTTTTGCCTTTTGGAATACTGTATCCCCCAACTGTCTTTTCTTTAGAGTGGCTATGGCATAGTCCTGTGCTTATCTGTTGTTCTTTGGTACTTGATCTTGTAATTATTTTTTCATTGATTGGAAGCTGTGGATTTGAGCACATTATTATGTGTTTTTAGTTTCTTTTAGGAGTAAATTTAAAAAAGAAATTTTCTGTTTCCAATTTGACCTCCTGTTCTATTTGACCTCCTGTTCTAATAGATCTGGCCATTTTTTAAATGATTTTTTGAAGTATGATATTCACATTTTTTGTTTGGTCATGATTTGTGGGGAGTTTTAACTTATTTCTCCTTGACCTACTTTCCAGATCAGTTATTAATAGTGTATGCCTTACATTTTTATCTATGTATTTAATCTTTTGACTGCTCCAATATATCTTCTTGTCTCATGGAGTCATTGAGTTCTGATTACTTTGTGCCATTTTTCAGAGAGCTATTTACATAAGATTTTCTACCTTCTGTTATTGGTTCTTCTTCTAATCTCTTTCCTCCGGAATTCTTCTTTTCTTTTTGCCACTCATAGTTCTTGAAGCTGAGTCATTTTTTCCTCTGAGGTTCCGCTTGTACTTATTGTTTACCTTTGGGCTTCTGAACCCACAATAGTTCTTCATTGTGTGTGTTTTCTATTTACTCATATTCCAGCTCAGTTCTTGAATTGTAATGACATTCTTGTATGAGTTGGGTAGACCTGTTTGATTTAATCCTATATTTAGTATCTGTACTGTTGGTGTTGCCATTTCAGGTGGGATCAATGGAACTGGGCCCCACACTCTCCCTCAATTTCTGGTTTCTGTCTCAATTTCACAGTGATCTGCATCTGCTGTAGGTGCTAGCCTTGACTAATCTTTTATTTCCTTTTCTTTGATCAATCCCAAGTCAGGATTTCATGCTGCCCCCTGCTATGGCCCTTGTAGGCCCCAGTTAGACACTGGATATCAAACTATTCCCAGTCCTTTTGAAAACCCTCTCACCCCCAATGTAAGTTACCATGGGCTAAATTAGCTTTGTTTCCTGCTGTGGCTGATAGTACTTTGAGCACTGCACAGGTAGTCCTTGTCTCCCTGAACCATTGTTTGATGGCTGGTTCTGTTTCTGCTTCTGTTTTTACAGATCAGGACTAATATCTATCTTCAAGCCCCATTTGCTTTGTTACAGATCCCACCTGTCAGTCTTAATTAATAACATTTTACTAAGTTTCTCCTATGCATCAGATACTGTATTCCTATTCTATACTGTATATAGAAATGTCCATTTTACTGGTTATTTGGCTCAGAATTTTTTAAAAAAGAGGTGAAAATGGAAATAATTTAATCATGAAAGAGATAATAGTATTTTGTTCAATAATTAATGAGCCAATTATAAGTAGCTCTTTTCACCTCTTAATTTTTGGCATGCCCTTTGCCTAAAGCATTCATTCATTTTGGTTACAGCAAATAGCAGCTTTTTAAAAACATTACCATTTTGGCCTGTTTGGATTGCTTGTTGGATTCATGGCATCAGATTCAATAGGGGTTTCTAAAATTCCAAGCTAAGAATATCCAGCCTTTTTTCAATATCATCTGAGATATCTATGTTGATTCTGTTATCTCTTTTGAATTTGCTTTGAGTGAAGATATTCAAAGACTTCAGGTTCTCTCTCCACAGATTTTTAATAACTTTATTTTTATCTCTTATTTCATCTAATCTTGGCTTCTGAATGCAGTTATTTCTTACCATTACCCAGCCTTGGCTGGCAATACACTGTTGCATTACTTGCAACTGAGGGTACCACTGACCTGCCCTATAACTAGTTATAACTGTGTCTAATTTGGTTATGATACAGAATTGACACATAATGAAAGTATCCTTGGCTTCCATCCATTTCATTCACACTCATGACTTGCTCATTTTAGTGGCTAGTGACATCAGCACTAAAGCATGTCCAACAGGTTAGATATTGGTGTTTCTGGCTTTGTTTATCTGGTTTATTTTGTTTTCTTGTGTTACCAGATTCTAAAGCAATGATATCAATTCCTCTGTCCTCTGTGTGAAACTAATCAGCAGATTCAAATAATACCAATTAGCAACTCAAAGCTGCTCTATTTCTTTGACTCAAGAGCAGTTGTATACATTGGCGAGGGTGCTCACTCAACTCAGTGGTATTGCTGGAGTTTAATTTGCTGGCCTTTCAGGGTCTCCGCCAGGCCTTCACAGACACCATAGTGGTCTTAGAGCATACCAACTCCTTACTGCACATGACTGACTCTGGATGACTGAGAATCCCTAGTTTGACGGTGAAGGCTCACGGCATGAACAATGGGTTGGATTTTGAAGGCTTTCCAATGGCCGTCATTATCATTGCCACCATCAAGAATGTCATCATTATCATAATAAGATCAGTATTCCCTTTAAGCCAATAGCCTAGATGTCATTCTTCTTGCCCCACTCTTTTCAAAATGACTGGATTTGATTACCAATCAATTGGAGATTAATTTAGCAGAAAAAATAATGAAAACAATTCACGTGTATTTAAGATTTATCTGTATTGTACTTATTCCAGAAATTCCCTCCAATAACACGCTGGAAATTAGGGAATGGGTTATCTAGTATCTAAATTTCAGCTAGGAATATTTTAAGTGCTTCCTCCTCACCGTTAGTGGGAAATACGAATTCCCTTCTGAATTCTGATGGAAAATATACTTGTTTTTTACACAAAGCAATAGGGTAGGCAATGCAAGTGTGAGGTACTAAGGTAGAGCAGAGTTGTAGTTTACCAAGCCCAATCCAGGGTCCTTTGCTGAGTTCTGTCCAGGGTAGAAAGTGGGACGGAATGAAGGTGTGACATACCAAGAAGGGCAGACTAGGAGTACCCAGGAAAATCTATTAGCTTTCTAGTTTAGGGAAATGAAACTACAGAAGCTACAAAGTAGTTGAATAGAGTCTTTAGAACAGTGGTAGTATAGAACATGTTTTTTGGGGGATAGAATCACCCCCAAATTTCTAAAATTTTTCAAGTCATTTCCTTTTTCATGTCTACTACCCCCACACAGGACTTCAAGCTGAGTGCTGATACCACTCTGTCACAGTATACAATTACTTTTAAAGCATTTTGATACCCCCAAATCCCCCCAAAAACATATTTTAAAAAATATATATCCATATACATTTGGTGAAAAACCAAGGTAATATGAGATGATTTGCAGACTCATCTTTAAACACTACATCAACAATGTCACTTCTCTCCTCTCCTCATTCTTCTCTATCTATACTCTGGGTTCATAAAATCTTTCAACTTTATGACAGAATGTCTTATTTGTGTACTACCTTCTGTTGTGTACATAAAAGTCCTTTTCAGGAATTCAAGAAATATCCTTGTAAAGCATGAACCAGCTGTTTATTGAGTCGCTTCACATCCTGATTCATGGAGCACTACAGATAATTAGCTCTATGAATCACTTATATAAGGCAATATATATTTGATCAATGTTTTCAAAGACAAAAAAGTTCTTTGTGAGTAGAAAAAATTAATTTGGTGCCTACTGTTGAGTAGATAAACAATGTGTAAGTCAATTGTACTCAATCTGTTAATGGCTATATTTATATAAAGAGATAGTACAAGATTAAAACAAATGCTATCTTAAGCTATTGGCCCATAAAAGTATTCACCTGTCCAGGGTCCAAAGTGTTACAGCTTTATTATAGACTGATAGAAAAAATAAAGCTGAATGATCCTAACTATATACTCCAAGTTCTCATAACTTACAAAAAGTGAAAAGGTTGAACACAAGTGGAGGGAATTTAGTCCTATCTGGTTTCTGAGGGAAGATCAGTTTCACTGATTATATTCAATGTCTTGGTCACTTGCTTTGGTAGAGTGAACAAAGCAAATTCTTGCCATCTGGTAGATAGGTGGAATGAATACAAAACCCCTTGCTAACTAAGAAAGGAATAGACCTGAAACTTGGATGATAGCCATCGATGGTTAAGATTATGAAAAAAAAAAGCATCTTTGTAATTTTTTTAAGTAATTCCCTTCTGCAGCAGAAGCAAAGTATGTAAGCATTTAGAATGAAGACTTCCATGGATGATACTATTTATGTGTCAAAACCATAGTCCCAGGCATTGTCATCATCAACCCTAAATGTTTTACCTTAATAGTCTAGGTGACAATTATTATTTATATGCTTTCCCTATGATAATCCAGTGACCTCTTTCAACTCCACACCTCAGCTCACACTGAAAAGGAAGAGTGTTTCTCTTCTCTTTAAAGGTATGACAAAACCTCTCTTCTCTTTTTTCTACCTTAGCTTTCACTGAAGAGAATGAAAATGCTCCTGTCTTCCTTAAAGCAAAGCAAACAAACAAAAAAAACCATTTACCTCTCCCATATTCTCTCCACTGTCATCATTAACCAGACAAGGCTAGGTTTATGGTTGCCAAATTTTCATTTATACCAAGGAGGAATAATGTATAAGTAACAAGGAAGTAGGCAGTCGGACAAGAGATGATTTAGAGAAAAGCTCAAGCTGCTAGCCACGTGGACAAAATAACTTTATCCCTGAGTTTCTCTCCTTTGTTAGAGGGAAAGCAACTGGAAGAAATACTCTAGTTCAGTGGATACTTGAGCTTCTATTTTAACTCCCTTTAACAGCCAAGGGAAGCAAAAACTCCTATATTACTGTGCCACAGATTCACATATCACTCCCCATCATTTTTTGGTAAGAGAGTCCCTTCTCAGCTTCTAAATACCATCACCTGCTATAGCAATCCACAATTCATCTAGATCAGGCCTGCACAACATATGGCCTGTGGGATGCTTGTGGTCTGCCAACAGATTTCAGCACCCCACAAAAAATGTAGAGGATGTAAAAGAAAGTAAAGATGTAATGAGTGCTTTGAGCTCCTCTTAACCCACCTTCCAGTAGTCACAATTGTGCCTGTCATGTAAGTGGGTTGCCATTGCACACTATCTTCTTTTTGTCACATGGCCTAAAGCAACCAACCATCATCAGTCTGTCTCTAATCTAAGAGGATCTTTTCCATGATAAATAAAAATCTTAAGTAATAAGTGTAATTTTTTAAAACATGTCTTATTTGTAAAACAGTTTAATCATTAATTATACCTTTACTTGAGCCACTAAAAACCTATCTGCGACCTGAAGAAGTTTAGCCTATTTTAATTTTGGCCCCTACCTACTGCCAAGTTGTGTAGATCTGATCTAGATAAAAGGATAGGGAGCAGGGCACACTGGAATACATTGAGCGTACCACTAGCCTAGAATGCCCATCCTCCACACAGCTTGGCAAAATTGATTTCTTCCTTCTACTGTTTTCAAGATTTTTCAATTCCAAGCTCAAATATTACCAACTCTGTTTCTTTACTCAGAAGTAGTCTGTTTGGTAAATCTATATTTGGTTGCCAAAGGCACTTCCAAAAGCCCAACTAGAAAGCCAAGAAGGCAAAGAGTTACATTCTTCCCCAAGGCCAAAAAGTTTGCAGTCCCTTGAACAACTTTGTTAGGGCATATTTGAAATCGGGGAATTTATATCAGAATTATCAAAAGAAACATCAGAATTTTAAAATAAGAGATAATTGCTCCCACAACATCAAGGGATCATCCCATGTTCCTCTTCACAGCAAACAGAAAACAAAACATGAAATAGACATACAGTACAAAGTAGAACATAATGTTCTTCATTCTTCTTCATCTTCCCCTTCCCTCCCCTCCTCTCCCTCTTCCCTCTCTCCCTCCTTTCCCATCCCCACCCTTCCCTCCATCCTTTCTACTTCCTACCTTCCCTGACCTAGGTGATGCCATGGTGGAGATGGACTAAGAGGCCCTGGAGCCCATCAAGGTGAACATCACAGAGTTGTGCAAGGACATATTCTCCAAAATGGTCACATTCCTGATGGGCTAGCTAACAACCACCAGTGAAGTAAACTTCTAGAAAATATGAACAAACTGACTAGATATTGCAGTAAACATAAGTAGAAACCTAAAGGACTTAAATCAGAAATATGCAGTACTTCAGTCTTACCTGGATCAGAGAACTTTAACTGAGGAGCAAGTAGCAGCTCTTGAGCAGGCAGCCCACAGGTTGGATGCATATTCAAAGAAACTAGAAGCAAAGTACAAGAAGTTAGAAAGGCAATGAAAGACTTCTTTAACACAAAGACTTTAACTACAAGAATGTTTTATAAGAGCTGAAATAAGTGGGATAGAACTCACACTGTGCTTCAGTTCCTAAAATGAAGCAGTGCTGCTGATCCAAGGAGAATTCTAGCCCCCACCTCTGATTGGATGTGTAACTCTGTCCACCCCCAATGTTTTTCTAAACCTAGAACCCCATCTTATCATGTGTTTTGTTGTATGTCCTGGACCAAGGCTCAGAAATCAATATCAACCCCATCTAGAGCAGACACAGATGAGAGGCTCTAAACTCCCTGTCTCCTCCCTTCTTCTCTCTCCCCTAGCCCTACCCCCCACACCCTTCATAACCTGTTCTGTATATTAAATAATAAATGCCAAAAAAAAAGCAGCACATGACAGCCTGCTGAAGTAACTAGATAACTAAATGACATGCTGGAAGACCAAATCGTCAACCTAACAGTACATACACATTTATGATACAGAAGCAAAACCAAAACAAAACTAGAAGAAGAATATGCATTAGTCTTAATTTGTATGCACCTAACAAGCAGCAAAGGTATACATAGTTAAGCAGATGTTGCAATACTACACATGCATAACATTAGTACTCAAGCAACTAAGCATAAGAACCAACTAATAAAACAGAATCATAATTCAAATCATGCAGTCATTAACATGTGGATTAGTAAACACATACAATTTTAAGCAAGTAATACTTTATTTGCGCAAACTATTCTATTGTCATATGGATATTATATATGTATATGTCATACGTGAATTTTTATCATTTACTTGTTGTTCAGAAAATGCATTAATTATATTGTTTAAATCTAACTAGAGATTGTTTGAGTCCAGAAGATTTCCCTAACCTCAATAATTCTTCAGGAATGCTGGAAATGGCTATGAGGAACTTTAGGTACTTCCACATCCTAGATTCACCCCAAATATTATTATTTTGGGCCCAGCCTAGCTTGTGTTTTGGGTTCTCCTTGTGTTTTGGCTTTGCCCAAATTTTATTGAATGTTTACATTTATTTATATCAATTTTAATCTATCTTGATTTCAAGTTTTCTTCCTGGAAAAAATTACCTACCTGTGTATGTATGGTTGGTGCATGAGGTCTCATCTAAATTCTATACAATGTAAATCTTCCAGACCCTGGATGAGAGGGAGCCTGCCTCCTTTATGATTTGCTCTCCCCTTCAAACAACCTAATAAATATTTTTCTAAGACTATTTCAGATTTTAGGGCTTGTTTCCAACAACTACATGTGTAATTTCAGCAATTTCATCTGTAATCAGACAGTCACAGGTCAAATAGATTTAGGCCTTTAGTGACTTGCTGATATTTCTATTACTGTACTTGAACTTGATGATATACGCATCATGATCTTTCTTATCACAGCTATAGTCTTGAGTACTTTACTTGAAAATGTTTGCACAGCCAGAGAAATCTATAGCCCTACTCTCCCAGGACTGGCTCCTGTTAAAACAATTCTGGTACATTTAAGGCTTAATTTTAGTTAGAACCAACTGCTAAAACTTTCCCATAAGTTTGCTGATGTGGCATAGTTGTAAGTCTACCTTCTTCATCCTGACATTTCTGTGCTCCAAAGTCTATAGAACAACTAGAATAGCACTTCCCATTTAATCTTTACAAAACTCCCTTTGCTATTAATTCATGTCTGTTGACTCCATCACTGCACCAGCAACATGACAGGTGCCATGAAAGACCGTTTGACTGAAAGCCCTTTGTAAACCAGAGCCCTTAGTGGCTCTGGACTTTCAACTAGAATGCACACTCCAGTGTACATCTGTGCCACCACCCTATGTGTTGCCCCATGGGATGATGGTGAGGGAGACTACGTGACTGTCACAGACTGAACTACTGTTCATCTATCTATATCATACTGGTACTGCACTTGCCTGTGAGTATGAATAAAACATTCTGACCCATTCTAGTGTTACTATATACCTCATTTATCTGAACTCCATTCCAAATTTGTATGATGATGCTGAAGAGCCAGGCACTGGTTCTAATTTTCACGACTGTCTCAAAAGCAAAGATATTTTCATCCAAATGGGTCTTGAATCCTTCACAATCACTATCTTGCTCATTAGCTTGTATCACTTCTCATAGTCCATCAGCCATCTGTTTTCATAGTTCTATAGACAACTGAGGAAAAGAGGATTGACTCACTAAACCAAGTTTGACGTACATTGCTGGCATACTCTCTGGTCAAGAATCTGAAGATCTCTACAATACTTTCACTTCATGGTGATCTGACTTCTTAGTTACCATTTTTGGATTTCACTCTTTTCAATATCACCATAGCTTTAGTGTTGGGTGGCTTGTAGTTCAAGAAATCTGTATCCATATTAATCTTCCCTAATCATTAGGGTATGTTGAATTCACAATTAGTACTGCTACCCATCCCTAGCATGAAATATCTAACTTTGCATTACCCAAAATAAAGCCAATGGGTCACTGTCAGTTGGCATAGTACAAGCTGGCATCGGTACAAGACAGTTCTCAGGACTTCCAGGTTGACGTTTGTAGCAGACAAAAGATTCTGACAGGCCAAATCCTGACCTGCCTTTGAAAATGTGTTTGTATTTGTTTGACTACTGATCTCCAAATAACAGTAGGTTTCAGAATAATTTTATGTCTTTCCTTTTGATTTCTGTCTGATTCTCTTCAATTATGTACAAATGAGTGAGGTAATTCAATGCTTTAGCAGTAGTAACATAGTTCATAATAAATGTTTCCTCTAACCCTTCCAACATTTTGATAAGTTTCTCCTTATCTTCTTCTAGGGTCTTTCCAAAGACAATGGAGTCATCTAGGTATGTCACTACTTTGATTCCTATCTCTGAGTACTTTCTCCATTAGCCATTGGAAAGTTGCAGGTGCTCTTCAAATGCTTTGGGGCACTAATTCAAACTGGTCACATGGAGGTCATAGATGAAATAAGTCTCTGTTTCTTCTGCCTCAAGAATCCAGTAGTGTCCTATAGATAAGTATAAATCTGAAAACTACTGGCTGCTCAACAGATAGTGCAGGACAGCGCCAACCCTTGGCATAGTGCATGCATTGAGTTTTTATGTTCAAAGTCTTATGGTCTACACATATTTGTATCTTTCTTTTTTTTAAATACCATTACAATAGGTGATCCATACTGCTTTTGGACACATGATGACCAGTAGCTCTTTGAGATAATTTCTAAAGTATTTCATCACAGATAAAAGAATCTTCCAAGATTGCTCCCAGAAATATCAGGAGATGGGCCATTCCACACCCTAGTTCCACATTATAATATTATATATATTCTCATGCAATGAGATTATACCTACACTGTTGCTGATTTTTTGTCTCAACTGATCTTCCCATTCTTCTGGTACCAAGGAGTCAACAAAATCAAATTTCTTAGGAAGCACATATGAGTTTGAAGGATAAAAGTTCTCATAAAGTTTGCTGCCAACATTTTCTGTCGACGTTTTGCTGACTGCATGGATTTTGCAGATACTGTTACTCAGATCATTAGTTGTGGTATCCTGCTAGTATTTTGAATGTGTCAGAATTAGTTCCGAACAGTACTGGCATTTCAGTGAGAGTTGGTGAGTCTGGATATACCAGAGCCATGATATCCACATTCCTGTTGACACCAACAACAACTAGGTAGTGCAGTAAAGAGAGTACTGGAGTTCCAGTCAGAAAGACCTGAGTTACCTCTTCTGTAAAATGGAGAGAATAATGTTTGTTATTAAGGTTTGTGGTAAGGATCAAATGAGATAATGTTTGTAAAGCACTTTGCAAATCTTAAAACTATATAAATGCTATTAGCAAACCTCAGTATATCATAGTATGAAAGAAAAGCTGTATTTTTATCCAGTATCACTCAGAAACAATTTATTAGTGCCCAATTAGTTCTACTTGAAGGGTAATCTAAACAGGTAGAGTTTACTCTATTAATTAAAATTCTTCCAAGCAATGTCTACTCACATTTTATAGTAATCATGAAACAAAAGACAATTTAGTCACTTATATTTACTACAGGATTCTCTGATGCTTTTTTATATGATGACTTTATATGATGACATCATTTTTATATGATGACTTTAAAAGGCAGCCTATGAATATGATTCATTAAAATTTATTTCTAACTACTTTCAAAACAGTTACAATTTACTAGAGGGATTTCAAAAACTTTAGAATTTTGCCCCTCTGTGGGAGCTGACAGGAAAGGTCAACTTATTTTTTCTAAAATTATTCAGCGTCTAAGATTTCTTCCTATTACTCCTCTGTAAGCTCCAATCTCTACAAAGGGCTTCGATAATCTATGCATATGTATACATACATATATACATGTATATATCCTTCTGACACACAGCCAGAAATACATTATAAATGCTTCTCCCTACCTCTTAGTTGGAAGTATTATTTTCCTTCCTGAATATTGTAACATTTTGTACCACTATACACTTATCATACTCTATATTACAGTTGTATGTGTACATTTCTTATCTTTCCCACTAGATTGTAAGCTATTTGAGAAAGGATTTTGTCTTATTCATCTTTGTTTTCTGTCAACCCACCTATTAGCACTAAGTTATATACATTGAGACATGGAATAATGGAGAGAGTATCATTTTTTGAGCAAAAATTGTGACTATTGGACAGTTATTTAACCTCTCTGAAATTTAGTTTTCTTATTTTTTAAATAGAGAAGAAAAATATTTTTACTACCTCACAAGGGAAAGAAAAATGTGCTTTAATCTACAATCTGAATCCATCAGATCTCTATCTGGAAGTGTTTCATCAGGAGCACTTTTTTACAAATGATCTCTAAGTGCTAAATCTAGAGACTTTTTCTCAATCCTCATGTTTCTTGGCTTTTCTGCAGTTTTTTACCCCCTTGATCAGTCTCTTTTCCTTTATTACCTTTTCTCCCTAGGTTTTCATAAAACTCTTCTCTCCTGGTTCTTCTCCTACCCATCTGAGCACTCCTCATTCTATTTTGGTGAATCTTCATTGATACCATACCCACTAAGTATGAGTGTCCCCCAAGACTCTATTCTAGGAACTCTTCTATGTAAGCGTTATTTTACTTGCTGATCTCATGGATTCAATTATCATTTCTATGCAGATAATTATTAAGATGTACTTATTCAGCCTTCTGGCCCTAACATATCTCATGACCTCCAGTTTCACATCAGCAACTGTCTATTAGACATCTCAAACTAGATGTCCCATAGACATCTTAAACTCAAGATTCGCAAAATTGAACTTACAACTTTTCTCACCAAACCCTCCCCTCTTCTAAACTTTCCTACTACTTTTGAGGGTACTAGTATCTCTCTAGTCATGCAGGCTTAGAACCTAAGTGTATCCTCAACTTCTCATGTTCACTCATCTCATACATACAACCTGTTGCCAAATCCTGTCGATTCTACCCTCACATATTTCCTCTATGTCTGTTTCTCTTCTCTGAGACATGCCATCTCTCATCGCCTCATAGCTGAACTATTGCAATAACCTGGTTGGTCTTCCTACCTCATACCTCTCTCCAATTCTCTTTCCTCACTCTGGTGTCAAAGTGACCTTCCTAAAGCACAGGGCTTAATCATGTCGTTTCCCTACTCAATAAATTCGAGTGACTTCTTATTGCCTCCAAGATCAATATAAAACACATTTTGGCTCACAAATGTTACTTTTCTAATCTTCTTACCTTTAATTCTCTAAATCCCATTCCCCTGTGTGCTCTAAGATTCAGCAACATTGGTCTTCTTAATGTTTCTTAGAGAAAAGACTCCCACCTCCCAAATCTGTGCATTTTCATTGGCTGCACCCCATGCCTGGAATGCTTTCCTCCTTCATATTAGCCTTCTGGCTTTCTTCGAGACTCAGTTCACATGTTACTTTCTGCCAGAGTCCTTTCCTGGTCCCTCCCTCTGCTAATGCCTTTCTTCTGAGACTTACATATATCTTATAAGCACCTAGCTGTCTGAATGTTTTTCCTTCCCATTAGAAAGTGAACTCAGAGCAGGAATAATTTTTGCTTTTTTTTCTGTCTCCCTACTGCTTACCACAGTCTGGTACATAATAAGTACTTAATAAATGTTTAACTGACTCACTTTATAGTAGTTCTTGCTGAGTTTCATATAATCCTAACTTAGTTAATTAGTATTTAATCCTTTTTTTCCTTGAAGTTCGAATTATTTTTCTTTTTCCATGAAGAATCTGGACTTTAGCTGTAACAGTTCTGAATATATTCATTTTGGGGTATCTTTCAGGAGAATGATCCTTTCTATTTATACATAGTAACTCCATCCTAAAACTGGAATTTTGAAAGCTAGAAGAACTATAATTAATACAATGACCATCCATGATTCAAAAGAATCAATGATGTAATATTGACAGAAAGATGACAGATTTAAGGTGCAGAGACATATATACATACCTACATACACACACACACACACACACACACACACACACACACACACACACAAATCTTGTTACCAGTTTGATAGATATGAAGTGGTATCTCAGAGTTGTTTTAATTAGCATATCTCTAACACTTTCTCATATGACAATTGATAATTTTGGTTTATCCTTTTGAAAAATGCCTGTTCATATGCTTTCACCATTTATCAACTGGAGAATGGCTCTACTTTCTATAAATTTAGCCCAATTACCTTTATATTTGAAAAATGAGTCCTTTATAAGAGAAACTGGCTATAATCTCCCCACTCCCAAGTTTCTTGCTTTATTTCTAATTTCGGTTACATTGGTTTTGTTTCGCAAAACCTTTTTAATTTCATGTAATCAAAATTATCCATTTTACTTCCCATGGTCTTTTTTGTCTCTTTTTTGGTCATAAAACTCTTTCCTTACCCATATATCTAAAGACAATCTATTCCACTGATCAACCTCTCCATTTCTTATTCAGCACCAGATTGTTTCAATGATCACTGCTTTGTAATACAGTTTGATAGCTGGCACTGTTAGGCCACATACCTTCACTTTTTCCCCCTATTGATTCCCTTGTTATTCTTGACCTTTTGTTTTTCCAGATGAATTCTGTTATTATTTTTTCTAAGTCTATAAAATAATTATTTACTGAAAAAGTAAAATAATTCATATATAATTGTCACTGTTATTGTTTGCTATTTATTATGATAGTCATGCATTATGTATATTGGCTCAGCAATTAATATTTCTCCAATTATTTAAATATCTTTATTTGTGTGAAAAGTGTTTAGTTGTATTCATATAGTTCTTGGGGGTATCTTGGTAGGAAGACTCAAGCATTTTATATCATCTGTAAATATTTTAGATGTAAATATTTAGATGGCTCTGTCTCTCCTGCTCGGTGTTGTTGGTAACATATAGAAATGGTCAAGATTGGGGAGTATTTTATATCCTACAACTTTGATAAAGTGGTTAATTATTTCAACTAGTTTTTTAGTTGATTCTCTAGGGTTCTCCACACCATCATGTCATCTGCAGAGAGTGATAGTCTTTTCCTCTTTATTGCCTATTCTTAATTCTTCATTTTTTTTCTTGTCTTATTGCTATAACTAGCCTTTCTTTATTGCCTATTCTTAATTCTTCATGTTTTTTCTTGTCTTATTGCTATAACTAGCATTCCTAGTACAACATCGAATAATGACGGTGATAATGGATATCCTTGTTTTACCCCTCGTCCTACCAGGAAGGTTTCTAGTTCATCTCATTAAAGATAATATTTACTGTTGGTTTTAGATAAAAATTAATTATCACTTTAAGAAATGCTCCATTTATTCCTATGCTTCCTAGTGTTCTGAATAGAAATTGGCATTGTATTTTTATCAAAAAGGTTTTTTCTGCAACTCTTGATGTCGTTACATAATTTTTGTTGTTTTTGTTATTGATGTGAGTCAACTGTGATTGTAGTTTTCCCAATATTGAATCAGCCCTGCATCTGTGGGACAAATTTCACATAATTATAGTGCATGATCTTTGTGATATATTGTTGTAGTTTCCTTGCTAGTATCTTATTTTAAAATTCTGCATCAACATTCATTGGAAAAATTACTTTCTAATTTTCTTTCTCTGTTTTTGCTCGCTTTTGTATAGGTATCAAAACCATATTGCTGCCATAGATGGAATTTTATAGGACTTTTTTGCCTATTTTTTCCACATAATTTATACAGTATTAGAACTGGTTGTTCCTTACATGTTTGGAAAAATTCACTTGTAAATCCATCTAGTCCTGGCATATTTCTTAGGGAGCTCTTTGATGGTTTATTCAATTTCTTTTCCTAAGATAGAGTTATATAATATTCTATCTTTTCTTTTGTTATTCTGAGTAATTCATTTTTGTAAATATTCATCCATTTCACTTAGATTGTCAGTTTTATTGGCATATAATTGGCCAAAATAGTTCCCAAAAGTTGCTTTAATTTCATCTTCATTTACAGTGCATTCACTCTTTTTCATTTTTCTTTCTTTTTAAAATCAAATTAAGTGATGATTTTTTCTGTTTTATTGTTTTTTCCTAATCCTAATAAAGCCAATTCTTAGTTTTATTATTAGTTCAATTTTTGAAACTTTCAATTATATGCATTTCTCCTTTAAATTTTCAGGATTTTCATTTTGGTGTGTAATTGGGGATTTTTAATTTGTTCTTTTTCTAGTCTTTTTAGTTCAAGCCCAATTTTATTGAGCTGCTATTTTTCTCTAGTATTGATGTATACAGAAATATAAATTTTCCCTTAAGTATTGCTATGGCTACCTCCCACAGATTTTGGTATGTTATCTCATTGCTGTCATTCTCGTTAATGTAATTATTGACTGTTTCTATGGTTTATTCTTTGCCCTACTCACTCTTTAGAATTAGATAATGTAATTTTCAATAATTTTTAATCTATACTTCCAAGGACCTTTAATGAATGTCATTTTTATTTCATTGTTGTATAAAAGGGAGCATTTAATATTTCTGCTTTTTTGCATTTATGAGGTTTAATGCCCTAATACACGGTCAACTTTTTGAAGGTACCATGAATAGCTAACAAAAAGATGCATTCCTTACCGTTTCAATTTTCTCCAGAGGTCTATCATATCTAACTTTAAAAGTAATCCACTATGCTATGTATAGAAGGAGGATTGTGCTTAACTATTAGATTGCATAGGGGCAGTTAAGTGGCACAGTGGATAGACTCTGGCGTCAGGAAGACATGAGTCAAAGTCTGACCTCTACCTAGACACTTCCTAGCTTTGTGACACTGGAAAAGTCACTTGACCCTCTTTGCCCTGGTTTCCTTATCTGTTAAATGATCTGGAGAAGGAAAGGGCAAACCTCTCCAGTATCTTTGCCAAGAAAACCACAAATGGGGTCATGAAGAGTTGGATACACTAAAAGTACAGAATAACAATGATAACGTACTGTTAGTGAAACTGTGAACTGGTTCAATTATTCTGGAGAATAATTTGGAACCAGGCCCAAAAGACTATAAAACCATATACCCTTTGACCCCAGCAATACCACTTCTAGGTTTGTATCCCAAAGAGATGTTTTTAAAAAAGGAGAAGTACCTGTTGTTGCTGTTCAGTTGTTTAGTCATGTCTGACCCTTAATAACTGCATGGACTACAGTTCACCAGGCCCTTCTATCTTCCATTATCTTTTAAAGTCTGTCCAAGTTCATGTTTGTTTTCCCCAGACACTATTCATCTTATCCTCTGCGGTCTCCTTTTTCTTTTGCCTTCAATCTTTCCCAGGATCAGAATCTTTTCCAGTTAAGTCCCATCTTCTCATTATGTGGCCAGACTATTTACGCTTCGGCATCAGTATTTGATCTTCCAGTGAATAGCCTGAATGAATCTGTTTAAGTATTGACCAGTTTGATTTCTTGCTGTTCAAGTGACTCTCAAAAGTCTTCTCTAGCACCACAATTCAAAAGTGTCAATTCTGTGGCTCTTTGAGGACTTTCCACATTTTGTTGTGAGCCACACAATCAAAGACTTTAGTGTAGTCAATGAGGCAGAAGTAGATGTTTTTCTGAAATTCCCTTGCTTTCTTCATAATCCAATGAATGTTAGTAATTTGGTCTCTAGTTCACTTGATTCTTCAAAAAACAGCCTGCTCTTCTGGTAGTTCTTGGTTCACATATTGCTGAAGCTTAGCTTGCAAAATGTTAAGTATAACCTTGCTGGTGTGTGAAGAAAGTTCAGTAATTTGAACATTCCTTGGCATTGTTCTTCCTTAGGATTGAGATATAAACTGATCTTTTCCAATCCAGGGGCCACTACTGAGTTTTCCAAATTTGCTGGCATATTTAGGATTTTAAATAACAGCTTTAATTCCACTAACCTTCCACTACCCTTATTGTTAGCAATGCTTCCTAAAGTCCACTTGATCTATATGTATAAAATTGTGGTAGCAAAAAAATGGAATTTGAGGAAATGTCCATTAATTTGGGAATAGCTGAGCATGTTGTGGGTTATATGACTGGGATAGAATACTATTGCTGTATAAGAAATAATGAGGAGGACAGTTCCATAAAACCTGGCAAGTTTTTATGGAACCATAAAAGTAGAAGCAGGAAAACACTGTACATACATAGTAACAGTGATATTGTAAGGATGTTCTTATAAAAACCATAGTTAATAGTTAACATTTGTACAGCTCTTATGTGCCAGGCACTTTGCTTTATCATTATTCCATTTGACCCTTAAAACAACCCTGAAAAGTAGATGCTATTATTATTCCATTTTACTGAAGAGGAAACTGAGGCAAGCAGAGACTAAGTGACTTCCCCAGGGTCACATAGCTAACTCAGATCTTCCTGACTCCAGGCCTGGTACTCTATCCACTGCCCCACCTATAAAAATATTATATTTTAACAAATCATAAAGGAAACTATCTCTTGGAACCAGAGAATAAAGTAAAAATACAAAGAATCTACCAGATATCTGCTAGAAAATTAAAAAAAAAACAAAATTAAAGCCCCCAGGAGAACTGTAACCAAAAGCTGGTTCTTTGACATCAAAGATGAAATGCTACAAGCATTCAGTAAGAAAGAATTAAGATACTGACAAGAAACCAAATCATAGAAGATGTAGAAGCCATCAATGTAATGGAGAAGATATGTAATATGGTCTTCCAAAAAGTAAACAATTTATAGGTTTACAACCAAGAATAACTTATGCAGAGGAAAAAATAAAAAGAATATAAATACTAAAGGGAGAAAAATCAACCTTTAATGAAATAAAAGACATCCAAACATTCCTGATGAAAAGGTTACTGCTGCATAGAAACTATGAAATATAAAAACAGGAGTATTCAGTGGCATCCCCTCGCACTACCAAAACAAAAGTTTTCACTTCCCACCCCCTACCCCTTTTACAATCTCTGTTTATTTTTTCATTTATTTCACTGCTGAATCTTTTCTTCATGAGATCACTGGAATACATTCCTCTCATTGCTTGCCCTACACTTCATCAGGGTACATCATTCTGACCCCTACTTGCTCTTACCCCTCACCACTTCCATTCTTTTTGTTAATTAAACCTACAAGAAATGATTTATTTGGGTTACCACAAGGTTCTATCCATAATGCCTCAAGTCCCCCTCTCCACCATCACCTCCACCTGACTTCCGCCTTCTCTCCTTCCATCCTCTCCTCTTTGAGTCTTTTACTGATCTTTTCTACTGCTATTGTTGCTGTCTTTGTCTGCCACATTCATGCACTCCTCCTGAATTCCGACTTTCTGGGGTGTTTAAGAAGCAAATAATCTCTTCAAGTCTGGTTTTCTTTCTAAGGATTTATTAATGCCTCTTTATTACTGAATGTCCATCAGTTAAGCTCAGATTTGCAGGGTAGGCCACTGCATTCTATTACTCTTCAGAATACATCATTCCATTCCCTCCTGCATTGGATTAGTGCAGAATATTGTGTTATTCAAATTTATTTCCTTTTGTTTGTGAAGGTCTTTCTTCTGGTTGCTTGTAGATTTCATTTTTCCTTGATGAAATTCCTAAATTTAACCACTATCTCTCTTGGAATGTTTGGCCTTGAGTTTTTGGTTATCTACATATTCTTTCAATTGTCACTTTGCTTTTTCTGTTGAGAAGTTCTGGGAAGTTTTCTTTTTATTAGTTCTTGCATTATAGTTGTTCTTTTGAGACACCTACAGTCCTTAAGTTGTCTCTGTTTATTCTGTCTTCAAAATCAATAGGTTTTGATTGAATAGACAGCATCTCTTCTTCTAGATTATCTTTCTCTTATGTACATTTCCTTTTGCAGCTATGCTCTTTTTTATTTCTTTGGTATTGCCACTGCCAATTCGTATTTTCATATTCTAATAATTATTTGTGGTGTTTTTCCCCATAAATTCTACTCTCACCATTTTCATTCTCTTTTAAATCCCTCAAGAAAATGTGTTGTGTTTCCATGTTCTCCTCAAAATCTACTGGGTCTTCCACTTCATCAGGTATTTAATGTTTCCTTTATTTTGCAGTATTTATTCACAGATGCCTGATTTCATTTACTAGCTTTGGAAGCCATATTTCCATTTTTGTTAATGTTTTCCCTATTGATTTATCTGCTTATGCTAAAGATCTTTGTGTCTTCTTCCTGAGATCTTTGATAATTTTAATCTTCTTTATTTTATTTTCCTTGATCACTCATTCTCTGACTTTGTCCCATTTGATGGCCATTTCGTTGGATACTGGATCTCAAAGTGCCTCATCCTCTTCCCATGCTAGGCAACCCATGGTTTACCAGTCTAGGTCTCTATCCCAAGTGACTTCTGAGGGGAACAGAACTGGTCCCACTTAGATACTGGGTTATTTCTCTCCAGTTTAGTCATGCCCCACACACATGGTATCCCATCCATTTCTTCTGTTCCTCAATGCCTGGAATCACAAGTACTGTCATACCAATACTATTGTAGCTTGAATAAAATTTCTGTTTTTTAGAGTTTGGATCTTCAAGGCTCTGGGAAGGCAAAGGGTCAGGGTATGAGTGTGAATTCCATTGGAAGCCCAGACATATGTCTTCTACCTTTCCCTCCATTCCTCTGTCTCAAGTAGAAATCATTTCCCAGGGCTAGATATCAAGGCTTCAGCAAATTTTTACAATTTGAAGCTTGGATTTCCATGGCACTGGAAATATGGAGGAGGTCAGGATGGGGGTGGAGGGGTTGCATTTTGTGGCAAATCAATGGATTAAGTGACAAATGTAGAGTTCCTGCTGGTAGTGCACTGGATGGTGGGGGAGAATATTCTAAATGAGCATTAATTAGACATTAGTTCATAGAGTTTATTCTTCTTTATTGTTCCTAGTGTCTTAGACCAGAGGTGTTAAGAACATGACCCTTGCTAGCTGCTTTGTAGATTGCAGTGCTCCTGAGTGTAGCCCAAAACAGATTAAAATGTAATTCAAAAATATTTAACAAACCCAAAATACAAAAGAGTATAAATAATGTTTATATATTGCTTTCTAAGTCAATATGTGGCTCACAGGGATCTTTATGTATGGTTTAGTGGCCCCCATTTGTATTTGAGTTTGACACAGCTCTTTCACACTATAGAGATAGCTGAAATTGCTCTATCTTTAGTGCATAATTTCTGTTTTGGAGGTGTGAAAGGTCACAAGATTCAGAGAAAATATCTGTTATGGAGATATCTCTCTATCTTATTGGTCACATGACCCAGAAGTCTCTAGACATAAGTAAAAGAAATACTAAAAGAATAATACGACTGAGCAAGCATAAAGTACTAAACAAGAATGAAATATTTATATTCTAATAAAGACAAAGAGATTAAACAAGTATCTCTGAATCATATCATCAGGAGTCATAGAGGGAGTTAAGTTAGTCATAGCTTAAAAGGAGAAAGAAAAGGAAAAGGAAAAATATACTAAGGCTAAAGGGAGGAGAGACAGATTAGGGGAATTTGTCTCACATAATTGGGGTATGGCAGTAGAATATAATTCAAACAATGAAGAAAGGGGTGAGGGGAGTAGACAGTACTTGAATCTCACTTTCATCTGAACTAATTCAAGGAGGTAAGAGTTGAGTAGAGAAATACATTTCACTCAACAGCAAAAAAAGAAGGGACAAAAGGAGGAGGGAATAAGGTGAAAGATGAGCAAAAGGGAAGGATAAGCAAAACAAACTCTAACGATGGAGGTATAATCACAAAGAGGGGTTTAAAAGGAAAGAAATACAGAAATCTATGGTTGGTCTCTGGGAGAAGGAAAGAAAAGAGGACCCAGTGCAGAGGCTGATTCCATCAAACCTAGAGCACTGGTGCTAAACACACTTGTTTTTACTCACCATCTTCTTTTTCTCATGAGACTAGGAAACAAAGAGAAGATGAAACATAAAAGATTAGAATGAGCGAAAGGGATGGGGAAAATTGATTAATTATTTTGACTGTGAATGTGAGTGGGATAAATTCACTCATAAAAGGGAAAATGACAATGTGGATCAGAAAGCAGAATACAATAATATGTTGTTACAAAAAAACACTCAAAGCATAAAGACTCACATTGAGTTAAAATAAGGGGCTGGAGTAAAATCTATTATGCTTTAGTTAAAGTAAAATAAGGTAGGATTAACCATGATGTCCTTACAAAAGGCAACAGCAAAAACAGACCCCATTGAAATAAACAGGGAAACTACATTGTGCTGAAAGGTACCATAAATGATACCAGTTAACTTGGGGTATACTAGCTAGAATTAATTTTCTTTCTTTTCTTTTCTCTTCTCTTCTCTCCTCTTCTCTTCTCTTCTCTTCTCCTCTTCTTTTCTTTCCTTTTCTTTCTATTTTCCCTTAAAACCTTAAACCCAATGTACTCTCAGGCCCATGGATTGAACAATAATGGGTACCTGACGAACCTCTACTCAATAGCTGTTTTTAGACCCTGCTGGATTAGAGTAAATGACAATAGTAACAGTTTCTCTTGGAAATAGCAACCCTGAGGCTCCTGCTCCTTCCACTGTGATGTATCTATTTTTTCCTCTTTTCTATTAAAGGGGCCATCTTTCTGACTACTTTTTAAAGAGGTCTATTCACTGAATGGGCATTATCTCACTGTAAGTGAGTACCAAAAAAGGCTTTAGCCCAAAGGCCAAGGTCTCCCATTGTATTCTGAGCCATCTCCAGTAAACCTGATGAATATCTGATCACTGGATTCAGATGACTCAGGAGGATAACCTGGTGACCTTTCACAGCCCTCTCTTATGCAAAACAAAGTCAAGTGCAAGTCAGGTCATCATTTCTCTGATGTCATGGACCTCTTCAAAAACGAAGGACAAATACCCACACCATAAATGATAAATTAATGGTATTACTCTACATATATGTACCAAATAGCATAGTACCTAAATAGTTAAAAGAAAAGTACATTGAGTTACAGAGAGAAATTGAGAATAAAACCATAAGGGAGGGACTTTAATGTATACCTTTCAATACTAATTAGATAAATATAACCAAAAACAATCAAGACAGAACTTAAGTATCCAAATAGAATTTTAGACAAGTTAGATATAATACACCTCTGACTATTATTGAATAAAATTAGAAAGGAATATACATATTTATCAAGTGTGTATGGTATCTTGTATTAGCAACCATACTAGCACACAGGGTGGGCTGCTAGCACAGGTTCTTTGATCTACTTTTCTAAAAGAAAGACAACTTTAAAGAGGTTTAAAATCTTATTTTAATTAACAAATAAGTACAGACAAGTAGTCCAAGAAAGAATTCCATAAGCAGGGCTTCAAAGTCTAAACAGAATAATATAACCACCTACATATACCACCAGACCAGAAGAGCACCAATATTTGAGTAGTCAGGAGGCTCTTGACAAATGGCTACCCAGAATCTGGTCCAGGGAATCAAAAGGTCTTTCTCATGACCAAGTGCCCAAAGCAAAATGCCAACTTCCCAAAATATATAACCAAGAACCTTAAAGCCAGAAGTCATGAAACCTACATGACTCAGCACAAGTGTGAATTATCAGGGTTCAAAAGAAATTAATCCTTCAGATCTTTACAATTTAGCCTGAGCCTAGGAAATTGAACTTCAGAAAAAAAAATTTTTAAATCTCACTTTGCTTATACTTAGATACCTTTATGACCACATATTAAAGCACAAAAACCTCATAAGCAAATGTAGAAAAGCAGATGTATTAAAAACATATTTCACATACCATAATGATGAAAATTATATTTAATCATGGTCCTCTGAAAAAACAATGAATAAATAATTTAATTCTAAAGAACTGGTCAAAGAACAAATTATACAAACAATGGGTGATTTTATTAAAGATGAGAACAACAAAGGTACTGATTAAGAAATAGAAAGATTAATAAGCGGAACAAATCAGGAAGCTAATATACAGGAAAAAAACACAACCAAGCACAATAGCTTAGTGTTTGATAAATCCAAAGAGCCCCCATGTTGGGCTAAAAACTCACTATTCAACAAAAACTGCTAGGAAAACTGAAAAATAGTTTGGCAGATAAAGTAAGAATAGATCAATATCTTTCACTGTACAAAGATATGCTCCCAGTGGGTGTATGACTTAGACACAAAGGGTGACATTATAAACAAATTAGAGGAGCAGGAAGAAATTTTATTTTAGCTCCATGGCTAGGGAAATAGTCCATGAGAAAAGAAAATATAGCAAAAAATCATTAAAAATAAAACTGGCAATTGTGAATATAGAATATGTTTTAAGTTTTTGCAAAAACGAAAACCAATGCAAGTAACTTGAAAAAATCTTGGCAGCATGTCCCTCTGATTATGTTCTATTTTCTAAGACATTACAGGGGAGTTATTCAAATTTATGAGATCACTTTATAAGTGGTCAAAGAATATGAACAGGGAAGCTTTCCAAGAACCCAAGATAGCAACATATGAAGAAAAGCTGCATTTAAAAATGATTTTGAATCATTTATGATTTTAAGCAAATATGAGCTTCCACTTCAAATCTGTCAGACTGGTAAAGCTGGAGCAAAAAAAAAAAAAATAAGGAAAATGATGAATGCTGGAGTGGCTGTAGTAAAGCAGGTACATTAATGTCCTGCTGGTGGAATTGTGAACTGGTTCAGTTCTTCTGAAAAGTAATTTGGAACCATACCCAAAAGTTACTAAACTATGATTACCCATTGACCCAGTGATAACTCTACTAGGTCTACTAGTAGTCTACTAGACACAAGAGATCAAAGAAAGAGGAAAAAGTTATATGTACAAAATGTACATATATACAAAAATGTTTATGAAGCTCTTTTTATATTTATGTAAATACAGGGAAATTTCCAATTAACTAATGGAGTATTCTAAAATTGTAAGACAGTATCAGAGCAGGATTTAATTTCATTCATCGTGTATGTGTGTGCGTGTGTGCATGCGTGCGTGTGTGTAGAGAGAAAGAGGAGTAGGGAGAGAGAGAGACAGAGACAGTGAGAGAGAGAGAGAGAGAGAGAGAGAATGAGCATGCTAGCATTTTATAAAGAGGATGTCACAAAAGCTAATACAATGTCAAAATGGTTGTGTATCACTGGATTAGAAGATATTGAGAAAACGAAAATGGAGGAGGAGTTAGAGCAAACCAGAGTAGAAGGCAATGGACTTGAAAAGGAACTGCCAGGAGAAGGGAATAAAGACAGAAAGAAAAGAAGGTGGCAAGCAGAAGTATACAACTTGAGAAACACATACATCAGACTTCACTCCTCAGGAGGCTACTTAATGGAGAACAACAAAAAGCAGATAATAGTAGATCAAATTTCAGATGTTTTCCTTTTTTTAAATTTCTATTCCTAAACTCAGCTCACTCACAGAAGCCATAAATGAATAACTTTTTTAAGGTCTTAGGTATTTCCAATGTCCAAGAAAACACATGAAAATATAATGGTGAGGCTTAGCCCTTCAGGGGTGGAGCAGAGAGGCAGGGCAGTCAAGGCAATGTGCAAGGCAACACGAAAACAAGAGGGTAGGTGTTTCACAATCGAAAGAGATGTGCTTTCAGGTTTGGCTAGGGATCCTGTTTGCACAGTAACATTTTCTTCTGCGGGGAGTTCCAACTCAAAAGCACAGAAGCCAAGGAAGTTCATAGAGGCCTCTTGCAGAGCTTATGCTTAATGCCACTTACTATGCTCCTGTTCTACAGGGTGGCGTCTTTCCAACAGCAGACTGAAAAACGTGTTCATTTTCCTTCCCTTTTCAAAATTACAACCTATTTTCCAAATGACAAAATAGGACAGGACTCATGTATTGGAAAGACCTGTTCTCTGGATACCACTGACTTTCATCACCAGTACTTTGCATTTGGGTTTCAAGAATCTTCTCCCTGCTTCCTTGTTCCCTACCTTCTTTAATACTGTCCTCTCTCCTTTCAGGCTCACCACTTTTTTTTAAGAATTTTATTAAATTAGAGTAAGAATAAGGAAGGAATTCTTAAACTGCTCATTTCTTTAAAATTTAAATCTTTCCAATGCTTCATTTTTGAGCCTGAATCTTCCCCCACCCCTTTTAAAAATCAAAATGTTGAAAAGTTTGCCTTACCTACCTCAAAACAACCAGGAACACAGTACATTCAATACAGAATGTTTGAGAACATATTTATTTAGGACCTGACTCAAGATCCACAATTCCTCAGTGTTTTTGGCTCTGTATCATATATGAAAGATGCATTAACTACTTCAGAGTATGTTTAAGTCCATGTACTAGAATTTGCAAGGGAACATTTTGCCCATGAGGGAACAGTCCCATACTGGGTTACAAGTACAAGTACAAGGGCAAGAACAAGTTTAACACTTCAGTCTTCTTGCTCCACATCACTGAATGAATGGGTTTTTTTCTGCTTGGTAATTAGGTCTAAGAAAACAGTTTTCTTATACATCTTATATTAAAGGAAAGTCTTTGGCAAAGGCTTCTTAAGGAATGAATTAAAATGCCAAATAATCACCATGTATAGCCTGTCCAATCATATAAGGTATAGCTTCAGATTCAAAGAAACTCCCAAATTTACAAGATTAAAGTGAAACCTAATCAAGTGGCAAATCCTGGACCAAAAAGACTTGACAATGACTTAAACCTGACTCAGTTTAGTCTGTCATTACAAATTTTGACAGAAGAATTCTAGTTCCTCCTTTATTTTAGTCCAGTTAAGAGGCAATGGTAAATGATACAAATTAATTTTTTCCTTTAAAAAAATAAGCTTGAAAATATATTTCTTGAAGTGGGGGTGCATTCAGGTTTTTCGCATAGAGTGGGAACAAAAAAGATGAGCTGATTACATAATGAAATGCTAGAGATAAATGATGAACAAGCCATGTGTTCCATTGGGTGGAAGGATATGAATGAGGAGGCACAGGAAAGAGCAACATAAATAAGAAGATGAAGTATAAGTAAGGAAATGAAGCAGTGGTATGACTGTGGATACAAAAATTTTTCTAAAATGAAACTGGGATAAGTAACAGAAGGAGGTCAAACTCAGGGACCATTCTCCCACCTCTACTGCTTGCTCCTTATGTTTTCTCTCTTTCCTCTATCTCTTCTCTCTCTCTCTCTCTCTCTCTCTCTCTCTCTCTCTCTCTCTTCAAAAGCAATCTATCAGATATGCTCTTGAATAAACTTCAAAAATTGCAAAAATAACTACCTAATTGCCTCTGACTCCCAATCTTCTCCATAGGTTGGCGTCCCCTCTCAATTTCAGACCTTCAAGTCCAAACATTAGATGAAAGTATTGTAAATCGTCATTTAATTTATCAGCAGTATCATAGCATAGAAAATGCAAATAGACATTAAAGCTATGTTGAGCAGTCTTTAGTAGTGACTGCAGCCAGAGGTGACGTTTTCTTTCTTCCTTCCCTTGCTCCCAGCTAGTCTTGAGGGGGTCACTGAGAAAGGAAAAAAAAAGGATTGAAATCTAAATCCTGGGTGGAAATTTCCCCAGTTCTGTACCCTGGGGAAGCAGGTGAAGAAAGCATCTATGGACTGACTGGACCTCCTTTGTTCTTACAAAACTGCTCTTGGCTCTAATCCCATAAACTGTTCTCTCTCCCTGTTCTCTCCTCTCATTCCCTTATCCACACACGACTTGCAAAGAGATCTCATTTACTTTCTTTAGATTTCCCTGACTAGGGTTGCAAATCTTGTCAGATTTTGCTTGAAGTTCTCCTTCTTTCCCACCTTGCCACTTGCCAAAACACTGGCAGAAGTTCCTTCAGTCACCAGTACCACAAAAGACCTAACTCTCCTGTATTCGTTCCCATGTACATTCTAACCCAGCAAGTACTCTAAATCCTGGTGAGATCCTCCAAAGTTTCCATGACAACCTCTCTATGAGAGGGGTGAAGCAATATAATCCAGGTCACAGGTGGATTTCAATTTGCATTGTTGTAGGAAATACCCACATTGATGAAATCACAGATTTATTGACGTATCAGAGCAAAAAGCAAGTAGGAGGGAATTCCTAAGCAGATCTTTAATTCTTTGAAGAATAAGAGACATTGACGTAGCATAGGTAGAATGTGAGCCATTTGAGCACAATATTAATGTTAGGATGAGTTAAAAGGAAATTCTTAATAATAGTATTAATAACTGTTTAAAGAATACTTTAAAATTTATTAAATTCTTTCCTCCCAAAAACCACATAAGAGAGGTATTGCAACCATTATTGCCCCCATTTCAAAGATTAAGAATTCCAGGCTCAAAAATGTAAAATGACTTACCCAAACTAGTAAGTGACCAAGTTAAGCCTTGAAATTGAGATTTACTTTTCCATTGTTCTGCAAATTCAAGTCCTATTGCCAAAGCAAAATGTGAATATTGAGGTAAGTATGTAGCCAATCATCTTCCCTTAACTCCTCCAAAAGAGAGAACTTTATCAAAATTACCCTTTGACCATCTAATTTCATCCAAAAATATGTATATTTACAAGCAAGGAAGTATTTTAAGCATTTAACAACCAGCTCTCTAAGAAAAAAGTAATGTAAAATGCATTTTTAAGTTTAATCTGCATCATTAACATTTTCTCCATCATGTCCCTAGGTCTAGAGACAATTATCAAAACAAAAAATCAAGCTCTGATTTGCAGTGTTTGCCAATTTTCAAGGCGTAAACGCTCACTCTGAAAATTCAACAATCGGCTCTTACAAACCTGTTCCGGCTCACCGCTGTCTAAGTGTCCAGATTGACAAACTTGAGAAGTTAACAAAGAGATGATACAACAGATATTTGACTCTTAAGAGTTTACTATCAATTACCGTATATGATTTTCAAGGTGTCGATTCAGCACTAAGACAGCATAGGACTGGGTCCAAGTTCCAGGGAACCACTTTTCTTGGCATGTCCAACTCTTTGTGATCCCATGGACCATAGAAATATGAGGCCCTTCTATCTATCACAATTTCCCTAAGTCTGTCCAAAGTCATGTTCATGGCGTCCTTGACACTATCCAACGCATTCTCTCCCATCCCCTTTTCCTTTCTCCTTCAATCTTTCCCGACATTGGGGTGTTTTCCCAAGAGTCCCTTCTGCACATTATGTGGCCAAAGAATTTAAGCTCCAACTATTTTAATCATCCCCATCTCAGGTAACAAGCCTTATCTCATATGCACCCCCAGGCCAGGAAATAAGAAAACTGTTACCGCTTCCCTCAGTGATTCAAATGCAAATGAAATCTCTGTGGTTAGGGAGAATATTTAAGTGTTCCTGTTTTCACTTCAATTGTTACAGGACCTGTTCAAGAAAAGTTTTGGTTCGAAGTAGTTAATTGATTTTTTTTTTTGAGGGATTTGGGCTTCTGGTTTTTTGTAGTTGTTGTTGAATAAAGGAATGACTCTTTGGGTGAGATTTAAGTAAATTATCATGATTAGTTCTAATTATTTTGCTCATGCTTCAGTTTTCTTTAAATTTCAAGTTCAAGTTTCTATTTCAAACTCAGTGTGCCTAAGACACAACCCATCATCTTTCTAATTCCCCAAAGTTCACAACCTTGAACTCAACTTCCACCTTCACTTTCCTTCACTGTACATTAGTGGCCAAGTAGGTTTGATTCTCTCATTGTCTACATAGGTTTCCCTGCCTTAAGACTCTTCCCTCTCTAAACACACCATCTTCTATCCAGGGCTTCTTAAACTTTTTCCACTGCTACCCCTTTTTAGCATTTTGGCAGCATTCTACTTTGTTCCATGGCCTGAGGGCATGCACAATGCAAAGTATGCATGCTTTGTGTTCAGAACCAAGACTGTAGTGAAGTGGTGGGATGCAACACAGGCAAGAGGCTGCCAGAAACACTTCCGATTCATTACACGTTTGATTTTGAATTAATTTTTCATCATTCTCTGTTGCCTTTCAGTGTTGCCAAACTTTTCGTGACTCTGCATGGGGTTTTCACTATGTCACTCCCCTGCTCAATAAATTCTATTGGCTCCCTATTGCATCTGAAATCAAATACATATTCCTTGGTTTTTCACTTAAAACCCTTCACAAACTGGCTCCCTCTACCTTTCTGGGCTTATTAATTAACTCCCTTCATATTGTCTTTGGTATAGTCAAAAGTAGTTATCTTATCGTTATCCTTTACATATGATACTTCTCTTGTATTTGATGAGCTGCCTCCCATTCCTGGAATTCATTCTTTCTTTAATTGAATTTCTTAGAATTCTTAGTTTCCTTCAAAGTGCAATTCATATCATCTTCTACATGAGCTTTTCATGATTCTCCCCAAAGCTGGTGCCATTCCCTACCCCCAAAATTACCATTTATTGTTTTCTATATATGCAACTAGTATTAGTGTTTATTTTATCTCCTCAGTGCTGTAGGGAGTTCCCTGAGGGTTTGGGGCATCTCTTCTCAGTTGGCTCAAGCTTTCTCCAGTTAGGTTCCAATCCACTGTTAAATGCCAGTAACTGACTAGCACCCCTGTTCCATTTCCTCAGATACTCTCAGCCAAGAAGCAACAGCCCAGACAAGAGATCCAAAGCAGTTGAAGAGAGTGAGGGGGTGGTTGGCTAAGGCCTCTAGAAGGTACTGCCAATTCTAGTTCTGTCAATGCAGTTTCTCAAAAAAGCTGCCATTCACCATGGAGTTAACAAACTAGAACCAGTTACGGAAAGTCTATGTATGCCCCAGTCTCTTCAAGACACTTCTATTACATATCTTCACAGAATCTTTAGCCTTAACTCTTTTGAAAGTAGGTTCAAGAAGGCTGGTCTATGTTGCTGGAAAGGGTGGCATCAGAGGGGGTCTGCATCTATGCCAGTTCCCCTTTACATATACATGTTGTTTCCCTCAATAGAAAGCATGTTTCTTGAGAACAAGAGATGTTTCATTCTTCATCAGCATTATGAATGTAACACAAGTTACCAAGGATTCCTTAATCACCAAATCCAGTGGCTTTTTCTCATTCTTTGTCTTTCTTGTGTTTTCTGCATCCTTAGACACTGTTGATCACACTGTTCTCCTTAATAATCTCTTCTTTTCTAGTTTCTCTCCTACTTGTTGGACCATTTCTCAGTCTCCTTTGTTAGGTCTTCATCCAGGTCATTCCCACTAACCATAGGAATACCAGAGGGCTCTGTCTCAGGCCCACTATTTCATCTCGTGATCTCATTGGCTCTGATGAATTAAATTATCAACTCTGATGAAAATTTATCATCTGATTTTCAGATCTACTTATCCAACCCTTACCTCTCTCCTAAACTCCAGATTCTCGTCTCCTACTACCTATAAGACATATTTAACTGGATGCAGGATAAATAGCTAAACTTAACATGTCCTAAATTAAAGTCATTTTCTCTCACCCTAAGTCCTTTTCTCTTCAAACTTTCTTATTACTATCACTCAAGAGCATCACTATCCTCCCAATCACCCAGGCTCACTATTTAGGTGTCAGTCTCAACTCTTCTTTCCCTCACTCCCTCATATCCAAACTCTAGTACTTACCACACAGAATTGTTTTAGGGATCAAGTGAAAAAATACATGTAAAGCCCTTAAAATTCTATCTACAAGTCAAATTTGAGGTCCCTTCCAACTCTTTGATTCGATGATTATATGAATTTAACACTGTTGTGCATTGGTGGTGTCAAAAGGACTGCTAAGATCAAAGTTGAAAGCAATTCCAGACCTTAGAGTGATCAGGATATTAATATGGCAGAGGGAATTTTACTCCCTCTTGTCCCCTGAAAAGGAAGACATTCAGCTATCTAATGTGATAGACCTACTTGAATTCAATAAGGAAGATCCCCTAGTAAAGTAAAAATTGCTTGGCTGTAGTTTACAGAAACACAGAGTAAAAAAAGGTCTTTATTCATCCACGAGCATTTCAAGTTTTAAGTGCCTAGATCTTGTTGATTGGATCCTTGACCAAGAATCAGCACTGGATTAATTTCAACCTTTTGGTTTTCTGAGTTTTGTGGGGTCCAGTGTGTATTGGAATCCAGACTTAGTTGCTTGGAACTTGGTTTAGAGAATCAAAGACAAACTGAAACCATTAGCATGTGAACCAGAATACAAGGACACCCAAAGCTTAATCTGGATTGGAGAATCAAAAATTACTGGATCCATCATGGAAGAAACTAGGATAATGTCTCATATTTGTCCTTCAAACAGCAGCAGAAATAATGAATCTGAAATACTATAGTATGAAATGAAACCTGATTTGAACTTTTGTACACACCAAAGGTAGCTACCATATGCACAATGGAGATTACCCAGAAAAGATTGTTATTTATTCAAAAGTCATAGAATCACACATTTTGAGCTGAAAATGATCTTAAAGATCGTTGGGTTCCTTCATCTTACAAATAAGGAAACTGTGACCCAGAAAGTTGTCACCCAGATAGAAAGCAGGGTCAAGCTTTAACTTTTATTTCAGATCTAATCCAGGGTTCTTTCCACTACTATTCTGTCTTACACATTTGTGAAGAAGATGGGAGAAAAGAGGAGACAGGTGCATGTGCCAAGCACTATGCTCAGTACTTTAAAAAATATTGTCTAATTTGATCCTCATGATGACTTTGTGAGGTAGGTGACATTATTTTCCTCATTTTGTAATTGAGAAAATTAAGCCAGGGTCACACAGCTTATGGGTCTATGGCTAGACATAAACTCAGATCTTCTTGTCTCCAGATCCAGGGCTCTAGTTACTATGTCACCTATCCACTTCAAAAAAGAGTGAAAAAGACATGTATTTAATTTTTAACTCAAAATTTTAAAAGCACCATATTTTATTCTGGTGATTTAGAAGGTATCACATTATTGTACAGAGTGACAGCATGACTTTTGGAGGCCATTATCATAGAAGGCAACTACCATGCTAATGTGTAAAAAGTCCCTTGATATCATAGTCAGTGACAAAATGCCACCAAGCTGTCCTTCAAGAATCTCTGATATATCATCCAAATAAGACTGGTTTGTTATCTTTGTCCTTGCAAATGCAGCTGGATTTGAACAATGAACATTTCTTAGTCAGAGGAAGGAAGGAAGGGGTTGTTTCATTCCCAATTTCTATGCAATCATATTTTCTATCTCCTATGATGTTAGCCTTCCTATTTTTTATACTTGCCAGAACTATAAAAAAGAACCATCCCCCTCATTCAGGGTCTTAGCTTTGCTGGGGAAACTGAGATACTGTTTACTGGCAAATTTGCATTTTTACCAATAAATTGATCATGTTTAGAACTTTATGCCTCAATCTACCTTAATGTTACCATTTATATCATATAGATCTTGCCATGGTTCTTTCTTTGATCATGATTTCAGGTAGGCCAGTATTTCTTAAATTATCTCTCTTTGATCTATTTTCCAGTTCAGTTGATTTTCCAGTAAGACATTTCCCATTTTCTTCTATTTTTCCCATTCTTTTGACTTTGTTTTACTGTTTCTTGATGTCTTGTGGAGTTATTAGTTTCTACTTGCCCAATTCTAATTTTTAAGGAATTATTTTCTTCACTGATGTTTTGTACCTCTGCTTTCATTTGATCAATTCAATTTTTTTAAAATTTGTTTTAGTTAGTACTTTTGAACCCCTTTTATCAATCTGTTAATTCTCTTTTCATAATTTTCTTGCATTATTCTCATTTCTTTTCCCAATTTTTACTCTGACACTCTTATTTTTTTTTCTTTTACTCTTCCAGGAGTTCTTATTGGGCTTGTGTTCAATTAGCATTTTTCTTTGAGGATTTATTTGTAGTTGTTTTCACATTGTCATCTTCTTCTGAGTTTATGTCTTGGTCTTCTTTGCCACTACAGTAGTTTTTATGATTTTTTGCTTATTTTTCCATCTATTTTTTTATTTTGAACTTTATATTAAACTTGGGCTCTGCTCATCTGGGTTTGGGGAGGCACTGTTCCAGGCTTCAGGCTTTTTTTGTTCTGCTGCTTTCAGAGCTATTTTGGGGAGTCTGCAAATTTTTGGTACTTCCAAGGTGGTGTGATCTTGGTAGAAGTATGATCACTGCTCTCTTGGTCTATACTCTGGTCTTTACCCAGGAAGGACCTTGGTCCTCTGTAGCTATAAGCATTAGCACTCTCTCTGCCTTGAAACGGGACCATGTCCCCAGTTCTCCTGTGACCAAACTCTAGTGCTCCTCTCCACCCCAGACCTGTCTATGGGAAATGCAGATGTCAGTCAGTGTCAGTTGTATCCAGTGCCAGCAAACAGTCCTCTGTAGTTTCTCTCTGACCAATTTCCTGTCCCCTTAGCATCTCTGAGCTGAGAGCTTCAGAAACTGCTGCTACTGCTACTGCAGTCACTATTGCTACCACTGTGGGTTCCAGACAGGCTTCTAACCCAGTGTCACAAACTTCTCCTGCTGACCTCTTAAGTTTTCTTAGGCTGGAAAAATGTCTTGCCTTGATCTGTGTTGGCTCTGCCACTCCAAAATTTGGTTTGAGTTGTTATTTTAAAGCTGTTTGGAGGGAAATGTTGAAAGAGTTCAGCTGAGTTGTCTCTAATCCACCATCTCCACTAAGTGCTTTACAAATATTATTTCATTTGAGTCAGAGTAAGAAGTATCAGAATCTAGATTTAAACCAAGGTTTATCATTTCCTGCAATATAGCAATCATTGTGAGACTTTTCGCTAAAGGGATGGTCAGAGAATACAGACATAATACAGATGCAGTAGACTAAACATTTTTAAGGCTTTACTTACAAATATTTTTTTAGAAGATTTCAAGTTGATGGCGTGGTTCTTCAAATGTTCCTACTTCCAGATGATAATGCATGAATTGCATTGAGTTTCAGAACATTACACAAAGGAAAACAAGTACACAGAAACATGAGTAGAAACTAGTCTCACCATCCATACTGGAAAAACAGTAGATGACAAAGATATTTTGTCCAGATTTTGGGAGGCAGCTGCATAAATAAACTGTCAAATTATCAGTAAATATCTATCTCTCTCTATCTATCTATCTACCCATTTGTGTATCTGTCTGTGTCTATCTGTTTGTCTTATTATCTGTTTCAGAGAGGAAAATGAAATAGACAATGAGCTAGTCCTAGAAAAGGCATAGGAAAAAAAGACTGGCTTGCATCACATTTAGGAAAACTGCATTACTTCCAATGATCCCAAGATACATACTGCTATGAAAGACCATTTCTTTAAAAAAGACATTCAGAAGGAGATACAGAAGAAAAAGAATTTGTTACTATCTTTTTACATGTAATATACTTTTAAAAATAAATTGTGGACACCAGCAAAGACTGTGGAATAAGTGCAAGTTGTAAGTCTAGCTCTCTCATAACTACTTGAAAAAGACAAAAGACTAAGGAAGAGCACTAGACCAAAGACTAATAGGAACATCCATGGAGAAACCATGACAGATCATTTTTCAAGCCCAGGTCAGAATCGGGACAGTGTCTACAGTGACTGGGGAAGTGACCTAGTAAGAAACATACTCACAGAGTCTTCTAGGATGGGGGTTGGGTATGTGAGAACAATGACTGGAGATAGAGTTGCAACAAATGTAACTTGAGACTATATACCTTGCAGGGAGATAGAAGGGCATCCATCAGATGGCCCTGTACTCTTATTCCAAAGGTGTGACTTGAGTCCATCATGGACTGAGGCTATACCTTTCTACTAGGGCAAGGAATGGTCACAGATCCAGTACAAATCAAGACTGAGGCTACATTTTGAGAAAAGAGAAGTGAACAGCAGGTGGGTGGTTCTGAGTCTATCGCAGGGTTCCAAATTTAGGTCACAGACCTGAGCTAGGACCTGTAGCTAAGTAATCAAAATAAGGTATGCAGACTAAGAGTGAATCTCAAATTCTTTTGTTCTGAAACTACAGAGACCTGAGTGACAGGAGCTGGGGACAGTCCATTATCTATGGAGGTTCAACTAGAGGTGGGTCTGTAGTTGTGTTGCCTACCTAAACCAAAATTTGAAACAGAATGTTGCTAAGTTCAGAGAGAGCATTGGTCAGATTTCATCCTCAATCAGATTACTGAGGTTTCGCTGAAAATTTACAGGTACTCAATCTGAGCAGCTTCTGAGATTTTTGAAGAATACAATACTCAAAAGCTGGAAAAAGCAGGCATGGGTCCCTAGAGAATACAGAGACTCAAAAAAGTGCAAAGGTTAACACAAAGTACAAATTTTTTAATTAAACAATGATTAATTTTTTAAAAACTTTTAAAAAGAGCTATTATGGAACCCAAAACACAAAATCAGAAAAAGAGATTAACTCCACAATATTTAGAAGCAAAGCCTCAAACAAAAACAGTGTATCTACAAAGTTAACTATACTTCCTTGAATAAATGAAAACAAGTGGTTTGTTTTTTTAAAATCAGTATAAATGAAATGAGATCACTAGAGGAATGAAGTGGAAAAGAAATGACAATATCCGTAGAAAGACTAGGAAGGAGCATTAACAGCTTAGTATAAGAGACATAAGACCTTACCCAAATAACATACTCTCTAAAAATTAGAATGGACCAAACATAAGCTAATGACTCTATCAGACAAAAAAAAAAAAGGAAAAATACTGAAAAAAATATAAAGTGTCACACCAGAAACAACTGACAAAGCAGGTCAAGGAGAAAAAAATTTAAGAATCATTGGATTACCTGAATATCATAACCAAAAAAAAAAAAAGTCTGCATTTTCCAATAAGCATGAACAAAATGGCCCAGAACTTATAGAACTAGGAAGCAAAGTAAAAACAGAAAGACTCTACCTGTTATCACCTTAAAAAAATCCCAAGATGAAAATTCCCAGAAACATCACGGTTAGAATCCGGAACTTCCAAATCAAACAAACAAAAAACCCCTGCAAATATCCTAAAAGAAAGCCTTCAAGTACCAAGGAGCTTTAGTCAGATTCATACAAGATTTGGCAGCTACCACAATAAAGGAGAAAATATCTTGAAATACAATATTTTGAATGAATGAGAGAAACCATGAGAAAGAAAAAACTAAACTAAGCTAAAAAAGAGAGCAAATAGTATGCCTTGATCTACATTCAGATTCCATAACTCTTTCTCTGGATGTAGATAACCTTTTCCATCATGAGTCTTTTGGAGTTGTCTTAGATCACTGTATTGCTGAGAAGAAGAAAATCTTACAAAATTAGTTAGTCATTGCACAATGTGGCTGTTACTGTATGCAACATTCTCTTGGCTCTGCTCATTCCATTCAGCATCAGTTCATTTAAGTCTTTCCAGGTTTTTCTGAAGTCTACCTACTCATTATTTCTTATAACACAATAGAATTCTATTACATTCATATACCACACCTTGTTCAGCCTACCCAAATTCTTCAGTTTCCAATTCTTGGTCTCCATAAAAAGAGTTGCTATACATATTTTTGTACATGTGGGTCCTTTTTCTATTTTTATAATTTCTTCCGGACACAACCATAGAAGTAATATTGCTGGGTCAAAGAGTATGCACATTTTTTGTAGCCCTTTAGGTATAGTTCCAAATTGCTCTCCAGAATGGTTGCATCAGTTCACAACTCCACCAACAATGGAGTAGTGTCCCAGTTTTCCCACATTCCCTCCAACATTTAACATTTTCCTGTTCTGTCATGTTAGTCAATCTGATAGGTGTGATATGGTACCTAAATGATTTGATTTGCATTTCTCTAATTAATAGTGATTCAGAACATTTTTCATATGATTATGGATAGCTTTAATTTCTTACTCTGAAAACTACCTGTTCATATCCTTTGACCATTTATCAATTGGGGAATGACTTGTATTCTTATAAATTTGATTCAATTCTTTATGTATTTTAGAAAAGAGTCTTTTATCAGAGACACTAGTTACAAAAATTCTTTCTGAATTTTCTGCTTTCCTCCTAATTTTTGGTTGTATTGGTTTTGTTTGGACATCACTTACTTTTTAAAGTAATTTCATGAATTCAGCCTTTGTCTTTCAAAGATGACCTGATCATCTGTGTTTTTCCTCTGAACTTCTTCTGTTCTCTTTTGTGCATTTTTTAAAAAATTCTTTTCTTTTTTGGTTTTGTTTTTTTTTTGCATCTCTTATCAATAGCCTCTTCCTCCCTAAAAAAATCATCTCTCTAATAAAAAAATATACAAACCTTATAACAAATAAATATAGTGTTTTTGCACACACAGGCACCATCCAAAAATATTTCTCTCATTCTGTACCTTGGATCCATCTACCTTTCTATCAAGAGTTGGGGTAGCATGCTTCATCATCAGTCCTCTCGAGTGATGGTTGGTCAGAGGTCTTAAATGCATAACTTACTATCTCCCACTCCTTCCCATACCCTCCAACCCACATGAACATTTTACTTTTCTTGGATTTAGATTCCAACATGATGAGAAAAATATGCCCACTACCAATGTCCATCCAAAAGTGAGCACAGTTGTCACATCTAATTGATAAAATGTTGCAGAAGAAACCTAAACCCTATTGAAAATATAATCTAAATGGTCTTTTTAATTCAAATGTCACTTGGAATGATGCCTTTGTTTAACCAAGACAATTAGAATGATAGACTTCCAACTAGCAGACATATAATTGGAATGTAGTAAGATTGTGGCAACAGATTGGATTTTAAATGTAAAGTTAACTTTAAGCTTTCTATAATCAGGAATTTTTCAGATGTGGCAAGGAGGAGAGAATGCAGGGCCTATCTATAAAATGGCAGCCTGGAGAGAGAAAGGAACAAGGAGATTGCTAAGTTTTTAATTTTTCTAAATCCACTGTTGGGAGTAGGAGATAGTGGTGGCGGAAGAGGATGCCCTTGGGTGAGACTGAGTTGTCTGAGTCAGCAGCACAGAAAATAGGGGAAGGAAGTGTATCTTAGAATGAGAAAGGTCACTGAAAGTGGGACCAAGTAAGGAATAAACTCCTTTGAAGTGTTACTGCTAGTGAAGAGGAAAAGCCAGGGGATATTGCTATTGGTACCTCTAAATTTCTGTGCTCTGGAGCAAAGCCCACATTGTCTCACCGAACCAACAGTTATGACATTAGGATATAAAGAAAAACCAACCTTGTGGCTGCACAATTTCCTCTTTGGGGTAATTTTCATTTATATGTTAGATATCTGAATATCTTCAACACTAAATAGAACTGTACAAATCCTGCCCTTGCCAGAAGGAATTTTAATAGTTTATCTAACAGAGTTCTCTTTCCATATTTCACTGATACAGGATGCCCCTTGGGAACCATGTCTCCTTTCCCCAGCTATTTGACCACCTATGCCTTTGCACAATTGGTTTTTAACCCTATGGAAGAAATAGAAGTCAGTAGGCCTTACAATTACAAAGTAATTGACTTAAGCTTCTTCTTAGAACACCAAGCATCTTCAGCACAAAGAAAAGACCTTAGTAAATTCTTTAAAAAGTCTATATCAATGTAATCTGACAATAGCTAAAGCTAGAGAACACCATTGAACAAAGTGTTCTTTCCAATCAGGTAATTAACAAATATTTAAGGAGAACCTCCTAGCTACTCAGCACTATGCTAAATGTTCTGGGCTTCAAAATAGGCTATTAGAAGAAAGTATTAGAACTCCATTTTCCATTTATTTCTTATCTAAAATCAAATGAAAAGATTTACTAATACTTATGTATTAATATCAGTTTATTTATGGATCCAAAATTCAATCTGTCAGATTGTCATGTGCTAGGCCTTTGATGATTTATAGCAAGACTGTACATCTCTAAAAACCCAGATAAATTTAGAATGTAAGTAAACCTTTTATACTACCTGGATGCCTGGGCAGTAGCAGCTCCAGATGGTGAAGGAAAGTTGGTCCAGGCCCTCAATAAACAGAAGACACTGTCCTTACCCATCCCTAACCAGTTCATGAGGCCTCAAAGGGACCCAAACCCAGCACCCTCCTCCCTGGTGTCATTTCCATTCTCATTGCCTCAGCACAATGCCCAGGGAGTAGGGAACTGGGCCACAGTAGTACCTGGTCTTGGGCTAAACTGCATGGGATTGGATTGGACTAGGTCAGCCTCCCTGGTAGCCCATATGGAAGAGACATAGTAAGTTCTTCTGCAGGGAAGTGAAGAAAAAAGGTTGAAGAAAAAGAAGCAGTGAATAACACGTTGAGTCTCATTTGGAGAGAGAAGTCAGTAATTGTGAAAATAGATTTGATTGAAAAATGGAACATCTTTGGTTTTCCTAAATCTCCTTTCCCTTGATTGCTAAGAAATCATGTTTCCCTTTACTTGTATTTATTTCTCCTGTACTCTACTCACTCTAATAAGCTTTATTTACTAAAAAAAAAAAAAGTTGGGCCTGGTGGTTTTATCTGCAAAATACAATGGCTTTCTGTTCCAAGTGGACTGGAAAGGTATAACATTGAGGAAGTGGAAACTGTACAAAGCAATGTCTCTGTTGGTTTGATCTATCATAAACCTGCCCTTTATACAAAAGGAGGAAATTTATGATTCCTTGGTGTTCCTAGTCATTTATTTCCTAATATATGCACATAGGGAAAGGCTTCTGTATAACAGAGAAGGAGAAAAACAAAGAGAGATGCATGAACTTAATTCAACAAGCATTTATTCAGCACCTACTACGAATTAGGTACAGGCATAGTTCACTTTATTGTGCTTCACAGATATTGTGGTTTTATTTTTTGGTTTCTTTTTACAAATTGAAGGTTTGTGGCCACCTTGCTTCTAGCAAGTCTATTGGTGCCATTTCCCCAATAGCATGTGTTCACTTTGGGTTTCTGTTTCACATTTTGGTAATTCTCACAATATTATAGGCTTTTCTCATCATCATATCTACTATGGTGATCTGTGATCTTTACCACTACAATGATGTAGTTGAGATGTCATGTATTATGCCCATATAAGATGGTGAACTTAATAAATACTGTGTGTGTTCTGATTGTTTTACTGACCAGGTGTTCCCTGTCTCTCTCCCTCTCCTCAGGCCTCCCTATTCCCTGAGACACAATAACATTGAAATTAGACTAATTAATAACCCTACACTGGCCTCCAAGTATTCAAGTGAAAGGAAGAATCAATTGATGGGGCAAGCTTCATTGTGGTCTTATTTTAAGAAATAGTCACAGCTACCCCAACCCTCAGCAACCACCTGACCAGCAAAAAGATTACAGCTCACTGAAGGTTCAGATGATGGTTAGCAATATTTCAGCAGTAAAATAAGGTGTGGTTTTTTAGACAATACTACCACACACTTAATAGACCACAGCACAGTATAAATATAACTTCTATATTCATTGGGAAACCAAAAACTTCATGTGACTTACTTTCGTGTAATATTTGCTTTATTGAAGTGGTTTGCAACAGAAACCTAAATATAAATATGCCATTTTGTGGTTACAAAGACAAAAGCCAAACAATATAAGTAAATGGGAAATAAATTTTTAAAAAAGTATTTAGAGGTAGGGAAGACTGGAGGCAAAGTATTAAAAATCTGGAAAGATAAAGAAAGTGGCATTTCTATGAAGTAAGGATTTTTTATTTACAAATTTTGTAAACTATGATTTTCAAAATAGTAAAACATCTAACCACAATGCTCTCATAAATAAATTTTACTGCAAATAACATTTTACAGAGTAAAAAATTTTTATGTGCTTAATAAATAATTTATACATATGGTGTTACATGTTCAAAAAATTGCTTTTTTTTTACTAAAAATTTACTAATTTTTTACTATGTTTTGAAAAATTAAGAGACCACTGCACTAACAGATTTTTTAAATTTTTTTAAATTTAAATTTATTTAAGTATTCAACATTCATTTCCACAAAATTTTGGGTTCAAATTTTCTCCCCATTTCCCTCCCCCCATCCCAAAATGCCAAGCATTCTAATTGCCCCTATCACCAATCTGCCCTCCCTTCTAACATTCCCTCCATTCCCTTATCCCCATCTTCTCTTTTGTCCTGTAGGGCAAGATAAATTTCTATACCCCATTACCTGTATTTCTCATTTCCTACTTGTATGCAAGAACAATACTCAACAGTTGTTCCTAAAACTTTGAGTTCCAACTTCTCTTCATCCCTCCCTCCCCACCCATTCCCTTTGGAAAGGCAGGCAATTCAATATAGTCCATATCTGTGTAGTTTTGCAAATGACTTCCGTAATAGTCAAGTTGTGTAAGACTAACTATACTTCCCTCCATCCTATCCTGCCCCCCATTGCTTCTCTTCTCTCTTTTGATCCTGTCCCTC
>CM053772.1:98937327-99032304 GCA_028658325.1 Potorous gilbertii | reverse complement strand
CTTCCATCATCCCCCTCACCCTACTTATCCCCTTCTCCCCCACCATCCTGTATTGTAAGATAGATTTTCATTCTAAAATGGGTGTGCATTTTATTCCTTACTTTAGTCAAATGTGATGAGAGTAAGTTTCATGGTTTTTCTCTCACCTCCCCTCTTTTTCCCTGCACTGAGAATTCTTTTACTTGCCTCTTTTATGGAAGATAATTTGCTCCATTCCATTACTCCCTTTCTCCTCCTAATATATTTCTCTCTCACCCCATAATTTCATTTTTTTAAGATATGATCCCATTGTATTCAATTCACCTTGTACTCTCTGTCTGTGTGTGTGTGTGTGTGTGTGCGTATGTGTGTAGAATCCCACCAACTATCCAGACACTGAAAAAAGTTTCAAGAGTTACAAATATTGTCATTCCCTGTAGGAATGTAAATAGTTCAACTATAGTAAGTCCCTTATGATTTCTCTTTGCTGTTTACTTTTTCATGCTTCTCTTGATTCTTGTGTTTGAAGGTCAAATTTTCTTGTCAGCTCTAGTCTTTTCATCAAGAATGCTTGAAAGTCCTCTATTTCATTGAAAGACTTTTTTTCCCCCTTAAGTATTATACTCAGTTTTGCTGGGTAGGTGATTCTTGGTTTTAATCCAAGTTCCTTTGATTTCTGGAATATCATATTCCATACCATTCAATCTCTTTATGTAGAAGCTACTAGATCTTGTGTTATCGTGATTGCATTTCCACAATACTTGAATTGTTTCTTTCTAGCTGCTTGCAATATTTTCTCCTTGATCTGGGAACTCTGGAATTTAGCCACAATGTTCCTAGGAGTTTCTCTTTTTGGATCTCTTTCAGGCGGTGATCTGTGGATTCTTTCAATATTTATTTTGCCCTCTGGTTCTAGAATATCAGGGCAGTTTTCCTTGATAATTTCATGAAAGATGATGTCTAGGCTCTTTTTTTTATGGCTTTCAGGTAGTCCCATAATTTTTAAATTGTCTCTCTCTGGATCTATTTTCTAGGTAAGTTGTTTTTCCAATGAGATATTTCACATTATCTTCCATTTTTTTCATTCTTTTGGTTTTGTTTTGTGATTTCTTGTTTTCTCATAAAGGCATTAGCCTCTAAGTGGTCCATTCTAATTTTTAAAGAACAATTTTCTTCAGTGAGCTTTTGAGCCTCCTTTTTCATTTGGCTAATTCTGCTTTTTAAAGCATTCTTCTCCTCATTGGCTTTTTGAATCTCTTTTTCCAATTGAGTTAGCCTATTTTTCAAGGTGTTATTTTCTTCAGCATTTTTTGGGTCTCCTTTAGCAAGATGTTGATCTGCTTTTCATGCTTTTCTTGCATCTCTCTCATTTCTCTTCTCAATTTTTCCTCCACCTCTCTTACTTGATTTTCAAAATCCTTTTTAAGCTCTTCCATGGCCTGAGACAATTGGATATTTATTTTGGATGTTTGGGATACAGAAGCCTTGACTTTTATGTCTTTCCCTGATGCTAAGCATTGTTCTTCCTCATCTGAAAGGATAGGAGGAGATATCTGCTTACCAAGAAAGTAACCTGCTATAGTCTTATTTTTTCCCCCTTTTTTGGGCATTTTCCCAACCAGTTACTTGACTTTTGGATCCTTTGTCATGAGTAGGGTATACTCTGGGGATCTGTAAAATCTCAGTTCTTCAAGGTGGCACAATCAAGCATGTACACTGGTCTGGGAGTAAGTAGAAATTTTTGTGCCCAGAATCTTAGCAGTTACCTCTCCACAGCCACCTGGCCTCCAGTTCCACCAAGCCAGCACTAGGGGTGCTGGGATTCAGTCAAGCTGTGGGGGCAGGGCTGCCATTCAGTGTGAGATAAAAAAGATCAATTCCTTCAGGGCTTCTATACAGGGCTGAGGTAACATTCAGCTCCTCAGTGCCCCCAGGGGTTTTACAATCCAACAATGGATGTGGGCTGCTGTAGAGGCTGAGATGGGAACTTCTACCACTGGCCCGATGTGGCCTCTGAAGGCCATTGCCTGAGGCTGGAGCTATGGGAAGGCCATTCTCCCTTCCCAGCAGCTGAAAAAACCCCATCACTGACCTTTGGCACCTGTGGGTTGAGAGATCTGCGAACCTGCTGCTGCTGGGACTGGGGATTCTGGGACTGGAGATTCCTTCCCTGAGGGCTGTTCCCTAGCTGTGTGCTGTACAGCCCAGGTTGGGCTGGGCTCCACTCCATGCCCAGTGCAACAGACATTTCCCATAGGCCTTTCAGGTCACCCTAGGCTGGAAATCTCCTCCACTCTGTTGTTCTCCACTTCTGCTGCTCCAAAATTTGTTGAGAGTCCCTCTACAGGCTATGGGCTGTGTGGGGAGACCCTGCATGTGTATGTCTTTCTACTCCATCATCTTGGCTCCACCCCCTGCACTAACAAATTTAAAAAAAAACAAACAACCTAATACTTGATGCTACCCTGAGAAAATTTATAGTCAGGATCTCAGGATCAGCATCTCCACACAAATAATGTAGGCAAGTCATTTAAAGTATTATGAGTTGAAGGGTTTTCTAGGTCGAGCCTTATATATCAACGAAAGTTTTACACATAACTTATCTCACAAAAACCCTAAAAAGGCATGTGTCAATAGCACTATTTTACAAACACATAATCTGAGGATCAAAGAAGATATTACTACTACTACTGTTGCTGCTGCTGCTACTACTTACTACTACTACTACTACTTACTACTATTACTACTTACTACTACTACTACTACTACTACTACTACTTACTACTACTACTACTGCTACATGAGACAACCATTACTGAAACCCAGGCTTTCTGATTCCCAGTCTAATGTTGCTTTTTCTATACTACGCTCAATGTAGAGAACCGGCAAAACAGGAATGAAGGTTGGGGGAAAGGAACCAGAGGAGTATGGAAGAAGCTCCTAAAAGCAGGGAAGTAGTAGATTTTTGGAAACAGATTCCAGTTTTGCCTCATGATTGTGCTTGTTTGTCATGTACGTGAGCAGACAAAAAAACCAGATGAAACAATTAGAAAAAAACAAAAGGACAAGGAACTATATAACAGACTCCTAAATTATATGGTATGGACTAGAAATGCTATGCCTACTGAATTATTGCCCAAAAAGTGAAGACAGATTCTCACTCACATAGCCACATTCACTTTCCTGGTTCTCTTTGTGACCAGAACACATACCTCTGGGATGCCTGGGCTAAGTCAGGAGAAATAGTTGGTGTCCAGGAAGGGGGGCGGAAAAGTAACCAATCATCTCAAGGATATCAGTTATGTTAATGAGGTCATACCTTCGGCATTAATAGCATAACCAGCTAACCAAGCAGACCACCATAACAGGAAGGATCCTTTCAAGCTTCTGGATGCCTGTACTTGCATCTTGCTATTGTAATTCTGACTTACACTGTTTTGTTTGTTACTGATTCACAGAACATCTAGACAAGAGCTGAGTCATCCTGGAACACAGCCAGAAACCTCATGCCTGCAGCAAGAAAATAGAAAGATCATCCTTTATGGAATGCAAACAAAAGGCCTCCACATCTTATTAATTTTCTCAGGAATTGCTGTTAAATATCCTAACATTTTGATGCTCTTTGAAACATGAAGAGATAAGGTGAAGAGGGGATCTATCCATTACAAGGTACTCAGAATCATTCCGTCACTTAAATAAAATGTTGCAAAGCTTTCTGATGTCCTGTTATTTTTAAGTAATCCCTCCCCCATTTTTCCAAATACAGAGAGCCAAACATGGATTTGTACTGAATGAAATTAGAATAGTAAATTAGTATTTGTCTTGAGCTCGAGCATGTATTTTCCTAAACATTACTTTCTCAAACTTCAGGTTCCTATTTATGTAATAAGAAACTTAAAAATTTTCCTCATTTTGCTCAAACATCATTATATTGGTAATGTTACTATTTGTCATGGGAAGAACATCAGTGGTGTCTCAGCACGTTTTAAAGTATATAAAGGAGGAAAGACAATTCTTACTCAAGAAATTCATGACAAGAGTTTCGGCAAAGACATGTTCTATTTCGTATTATAGCTATGACAGTAGTTGGAAGTGGTTTATGATCAGTGATTGATCCTTTGGTGACCTTATTGGTGGCAATAATGGATGACACAATCACTCAGTCCCACCTATCATGTGTTTTATCCAGCATCAGAGGGCACACTAAGGTATCTAATATACACCTTGCCCCTCTGAGGTACTCAAAACAAATAGTTATCACTTGCTGCGTAGCGGGTAGTCAAGGAGGATTATGACCTCTGTTGTGCGGACTTGCTAAGCCATTTTTCAGGGCTACTCATCTATCTTTGTGTCAAACTTTCACCCACCTCTCATACCATCCATGTGTAGATGTAGAAGAAGTTTTGAACATTGTAGATAAGTTCATTTACCTCAGCAATATACTTTCTAGAGATAACACAGTGACAACAAGGTTGATGCACACATTACCAGAGCTAGCTCAGTGTTTGGGAGGCTCTGAAGAAAGGTGTGGAGAGAAGAATTATTATACTGACTCCCAAACTGCAAAAGTCTATAGAGGCATTGTGCTAATCTGTGTTGTGTGCCTATGAAACCTGGACAGTATATCAGTGTCATTTCAGGAAACGGAATCATTTCCATTTGAATTGCCTTAGGAAGATTCTGAAGGTCACCTGGCAGGATAAGGTACCTGACACTGAGGTTCTTTCTCCAATGAAGCTGCCAAGCATTCAAACTCTATTGCGGAGAGTACAGCTCCAGTGGGTTGACCATGTTGTTTGAATGCCAAATGTAAGCTTGCCTCAAAACTATTTCATAGAGAATTCACACAAGGCAAGTATTTACATGGTGGTCAGAAGGAGCAATACAAGAATTCTCTCAAGGTCTATCTTAAAAACTTGGGAATTGATTATATAAGATGGGAGACCCTGGCACAGGACCACCCAAGCATGGCATACTCTCATCAGAGAAGGTGCTATGGTCTATGAGCAAAGCACAATTGAAGTAGCTCAAAAGAAGCATGAGATGCACAAATGTAGAAAATCTACCCCAGATGTTCACATAGACTACTTGTGCCTGATCTGTGGAGGAGCCTTCTGAGCTCATACTGGTCTCATCAGCCATAGTCATACACACTATAACTTCACTCTTCACTCTAACAAAGTGATGTCATTTTGGTCCTCTTTGAAAATGAAGGACAACAATCAACCAACCAACCAGTGGCTCCAAGAAACTATAAATTGTGCAGTGGCCACACCCCAGTAACACTGTCTTGCAGATAGGTTAAACCAACAAGCCTCAAAACTATGGGTTAATTAAAGGGATGTCTACCCCAAGCATGTGAAGACTTCCCACAGCAGAATGGGCAGAGAAGAACAATTTGTTCCAGTGGCTATGAAGGTGAATTGAAGTAGACACTGTGCACTTCTTAGAGCTTGGTCAGACACAGAAGATGCCAAGGTCACCCACTACATCCCTACTCATCACCACCTGTCCTGATTTTTGTCTTGCCATTGGACTTCAATGACTTTGGAAGAGAGACTGACGCTGACAACTTTCTGAGACTCTGCCTTTCTTAAATCCAGTTAATGTGCACATCTAGATATCGGCCTGGGATAACACTGATTCTCTTTGAAATGAAAGATGACACAACCCAGTTGTCACTCGCCTCTTGGCTCTACCCCTTTGAAAATAGTATTGATGCTCTAGCATTATTCTAAGCCTACATCATCCAATCAGATCTTATAGTACTGGTCCTCATTCTACTTAGGAAAGCTCCTAACGCTTGTTTTGTACTTACAGCATGTCATTCAAGGTCCCTCACAAAACACATTGTATACAGAGGTAATTAAAATGGCATTTTCCCATACCCAAGCTCAGTTCCTTTTAAAATTTTCAACCATTAGCTTTCTCTATCACACTTGCTTTCCTGCACTGTGCTTGTGCAAAGTATATGTAAGCAGAGCACAGGTGCTATCTTGTTATTTATGTGTATAGGTCATATTCTGCTACTAACCTGAACATTCCTTGAGAGTAGGAATCGAGTCATCTCATCTTTGTCCCCTACTTTGCCCTTTCACAAAATCCTTTGTGGATACCTCTTTATGACATAGAGGTGACTTAGGTTCTTAAAGATGACACCAGTTGAGCATACACTCTAGCAGTCTCGCCCATCCTGGAAGGCCTTAGAGCAGTGGTTCTTGCAGTCTGGTAGAGCACCAAGACCCCTTCTCAAAATAATGTTTTTACATATGTGGAATTACATATTAAATTAATTATACTGAAATATAGTTATCAAAATAGTTTTTTAAAAGAAACTCATGGATTGTAGGCTAAGAATTTTTCAGAGTTAGACTGTAGTCCTGGCAATAGATAATGTTTACTTTCTGATGATCTACCTAGGAAGGAACTCTTCACCAACAGGTTGATCACTTAGTGATAAATATTTTAGTCATGGAAACTCTAAACAGACTAATATCAACCAACGTTTCACCACAAAATAGATTAGGACCACCACTCTTTTTTTTCTACAACAGGGATTCATTTTCCCTTAAGAGAAAAAGCAGTTTTAGGATTTTAATGGTCCCTGATTCCATGAAGAAGCTTCCTGTTCATATAAGGGTTTAAAAAGTCGGGGCCCTCTGACTATTTGGATTTCTGGAGACCACATGAGTCACCATTTCCTGCTCTAATTCATTTCCATATGGAGATTAGGGATGCTGTGACCAGAGACGCTAAGTGACACTGTATTCTTGTTGCATATACTTTCTGTGTCAGGGCATAATAAACCTCTTTGTGTGAACTATTCAATGACTTATGAATACCTCATTCTATCCCAGTACTTAACTTGAACCAAGGCAATGTTGGAGTTAGAGCTGTCTCCAACAGAAAAACAAAGAAAAACTAAAATGACCATCTCTTCTATATGTCCCTCTTCTATTTCTACAATGTCAGTGATGGAGAAGGGGGCAAATAGTACTAAGAATTATATAATTTTTAAAACAACTGTAAACTTTAACTCAGCTATTAGTATGCTAAGTATGAACTTCTTGTTCAGTAGACATAAAATGGACACAAAAATCAAAGACTAAATCATACAAATCTTGACATTTTCACTATAAAAGAAATTAGAGCTAAATAGTAGATTGGTTCACAGGTTTTCCATGGAGGGGCTGTAATGGTAAGAGAATTTGAAGATCTTCACTTCCTTTAATAGGCCCATGTGACCTGCTTTGAGTTTTGGCCCAACCCACAGTTTCCCTTGGTGGGAAGAACTTGCCTAATGGGTGGAGCAGAATGGGTGGAGCAGGAAGAGAGAGTGAGGCAGAACTAAGAGAGAGCAGGCAGAGCAGAGCAGAGCAGCTAATGTGAATGAGAGAGGGAGTGATTTTGCCTAAGGGAGCTTGTTTGTGGGGAGGCCTAATGGTGGGAAGGCTTCGGGATAGCCATGCTCCCTGTATTGATAATGTGTATAGACTTCTTTGTTACTGTGATGGATTTGGCTTTCTGGTGTTTGAATAAATGTCTTGGTTTTGTCTTTGAGGAAAAGAGTTTATATTTTGCAAATTTACCCTGGAAATATGCATGCATATCCACAGCAGCTGCTGTGGGTATCTCATTGGTATTACAGGGTCAAATACAGATGTTATTGGATTTGGTTGTACCATGCATCTGAAGATGAAAAGAAATGTTATTCATTTGAGTGTGGGAAATCTCTGGCTTTCTAGGTCCTGGGGCACAACTTTTCGATTTTGTCCAAGTTTTATAGAACAAATGCTTTTATTAAGGGGATTTGTTCTGTGAAGTTTGGATTTAGTCAAAGACCCACACTTGAGGACCTAGAGGATCATGTGTGTGACCTTGAAACCACAGGTTTCCTACCCTAGACCATTTTGTCAATTTATATTGCAATGATATTGAGTATTTTCAAAGATCATCATGATGGAGATTGTGATTTATGGACAGAGGTTACGGATGTAGAAAAATTTTATAATTAAGTTGATAAATTCTTCAAATTAAACCAATATGCTCAGGTAGGTATGGGGAACAATTTTTTTTTAAAATGTGTCAGAAAACATGGAATTAAAAAAAAAGAAAGGCCAAAGAAAGATCTCTTGTGGACTACAAAGAGGTTCTAAATATCATTTTCCCCAATCCTATACATCTTTTTTTTCAAAACAGTGATATGGAAAGAACCAGACATAGCACTACATTAAGAAAAAATGAAATTAATTACATTTTGACAGGAAATAATTGGTTGCTAACATGAAACTTATTTTGGAATCAGCTGGTTTCATAAAGTTTTACCACATACTTATTAAAGTAAATATCAAAACCAACAGCAGATTAAGAAGCATAAAAATGGAAAGATATGGATGCCCTATTGAGGCAACTCCAAAGTGACCTATTTAAACAAGCTGTGGATGCTGAATAACTGGGAAACTGATAAAGAACAAACATTTACATATGTTATTACCATTTCTTAAGGTCATTTAGTAATATAAATGATTCTCTACAATGAAGAAAACAAAAGAGTCTAGAAAACTGACTCAGCCAGCAACCATTTAATCTTTTTACCAAACGGAGAGGAAGAGCAGCCAAAAGCAACACCAGTTTATAAAATACGTTCATTTGTAAAATCTTACAGAGGGAGATAGTGGCAGATTATGAGCAATACCACTTCATAAAACAGCAGAAAGCAGCAGAGGAAAAACAGGTTTACAAAAGGTTTGATGACATATTCTGCTAAGCCAAGTTATAAAGAGCTTTAAAAGGCAGAAAAGATTTTATATTTGATCCTGGAAGTAATAGGGAGCTACTGGAGTTGACTGAATGAGGGGAAGAGGTGACATGATCAGACTTGCACTTTAGAAAGATCAGTTTAGCCGTTTCATGATTTTTTTCTGGCTTCATTTAGCAGCAAATGAAAGTAATTAGTGGGGCTCAGCAGGGCAAAATCAGTGATAGAATAATTGTTCAGAGGACTCTAAAGAAGAAGACCGTGTAGAGTTGAACTTGTTCACAAAAGGGTTAAGGGAAGAGAATGAAGTCAGTGTATGGGATGACAGTCTGAGAAAGAACTCAGGGGTGGAGTGATTGTAGGTCATGGTAACGATGAAGAAGATGGTTAAAGGCTGTAAGGCCAAGGGAAAGCTGTAATGATAAAAGACTATAATCATGTAAAGAAATATCAGAGTTTGTGAACCTGGAAGTGGTTCATGGCAAGATGAAGGCTGAGTGCTTAATAAATTCTTTTATATTTCTTTCCAAATGATTTTTGTTATTCTGTCTATCTTGGTATAGCACTAAATATGTAAATTAATTTAGCTAGCTTCATCATTTTTGTTTTGAATCCATAAAAATTTCTATAACAAACTCCTACATGAATAACATTTGAACCATTTACATTTAGACTGCAACTTCACTTAGAGTACTCTACAATTCTAGATGTAATGCATGAAGAAGTAGAAATGGCACTAAATTTTTTAAAGATTTGAAGAATAGGGCAAGAACATATATAGGAAAGCCATGCTGTGGGTGACAACTTGTGGGCATTAAGAGATCAGATTTCAGGAGATAAGAAAGAAAAGAAGATATGAAATGCTTGGGGAAAAAAATTAAGGATCTTGTTGTTATCAAAGAGAACACCTGAGAAAATACCAATAACAACCAACCAGGAAATGGGGGGCAGGGCAGGGGGAGAGGTAGGGAAACTTGCCAAAAGTGTCTGTTCCTAATGGAGGATTTCTAGACCAGATTTCAAATAGGAGGAGAAAGGAAGGAAATAAGCATTTATTAGGCACCTACTATGTACCAGGCACTGTACTAAGCATTTTACAAATGTTATCTCATCTAATCCTAACAGCAATCCTGTGGTGTTTTGTTTGTTACTATGATCATTTCACAGTTGAGGAAACTGAGGTAGGTAGATTTGTCCAAAATCACATAGCTAATAAGTGACTGAATCTGGATTTGAACTGAAGTCTTCTTGATTCCAGGTCCAGGGTTTTTTCATCTTGCCACCTAGAAGCCAGCATGATGATAACTTGATGGTAAAGTCTTCTAGATGCAGAGACAAAGACAAAGCAGTGATAGTGACAAAAACAGAAAGAGAAGGCGATAAACAGAGATAGATCACAGATTTTGACAGTTGCAATGGATCTCAGCAGCCATCTAGTTCAACTCCTACATGATAAGAATCCTCACTATATCAGAAAAATGGTCAACCAGCCTCTGCCTACAGACAACCCACCTCTTGAGGCAAATCAATCTGCTTTTGGACAGTTGTTAGGAAGTTTTTTCCTCTGACAGCAAGCCTCCATCTGCCTGTTTTCTGTTTACAGCTTTCATCCATTGCTCCTGGTTTTGCCCTCTGGGATCAAATAGAAGTCTAATCCCTTCTCCACATGACAGCTCTTCAAATACTTGAAGATAGCTCTCGCTCCCTTCTCCCCGAACCCATCTTCTCCTCAAGATAAACTTAGCCAGTACCTTCAAAACCCTACAACATTTTGGCTGTTCTCTCTGTTGTTTCTCCAACTTATCAACAGCCTTCTTAAATGACAGCATGCAAAAACGAATGTGATCGCCCAGAGAAGGTGTGACCATGGCAGAGTACAGTGGGATTATCGCCTTCCTATTCCTGGGAATTACGCCTACCCCTCTTAATGCAACCCAAGATCTCATAGACTTTTTTGGCTGCTATGTGACACTGCTGACTCATATCAGGCTTATTAATAATGCAAGGAAGAGGTTACTCTATTGCTTCAGGCAGTTAATTGCTTTTTGTGGAGAAAAAAATCTGGACTTCGGAGGGATATGGCCAAAGCTCTGCTAAATCTCAAGATAGTAACCACTGCTCCTCCAACGCTTGGAGGAGTTGTCCTGTTTGATTGATTGAGCTGCTGTCATTTTGCTCTCTAGTGAAAGAGGAGAATGTTGTAAGACTGTATTGCAAACCATTTACAGTCAAATTAACCCCTCATTTTCACAAAGAGTAAATTCGTTCCTTTGAAAAGAGCATAGAGGAGACAACATGGAATTCTTATTGGTAGAATCATAGATCAATGTAAACTGAGTAGACTGATGCCAATTATGAGATATCTTTTAATAATCAGACATGTTAAAAATATTTTTATTAAAAAGATAGTTCCATTAATATTTACAGGGCCTAACATTTGTATACTGACAATCTGGGGCTTTCTCAGGTCTGAAAGAAAAGGAGGTTGTCAGTTTACAGAACTGTATTTCACTTTCCTTATTCACTGTGAAAAGTTCAAAATTTAGAAAAGGGAGAGCTTTCATTAGGTCTAGGGAATAGAATAGTCACAAGTGAACTCATTTATGGAACATTTCAGAATACATAAACATAAAGAGCCTGGTCAAAAAAAAAAGAGATTCTCATATCTTCTTTCTCCAATGTTAGGATCATTCAGCTCTAGAAGAAAATGGGTGTGCAGTAATCAGACCACTTAAACACGTTTATTAATCCCATCAGTCAGCCCCTCTGTAAAAGAACAGGAGATGAAAAAATTGTGAACTAATCCAAGAAAACAGGATGGTTTTATTTATTGTCAAACATAAGGGATTGATTGACATTTTGAATGACAGGAGAGAAAACTAAGTAACATCCTTAATCCCATGTGCCAGCCTTGTTGGATGCTTACCATAAAAAGGGTATATGATACATTGGTTAGACCACTGGCTGGGTAGATATTAAACTTGGTTTCTATTTTGAATTCTATTAACATATTAACCATTCAATTGCTCAACACTTTCTTATCTGTTAAATGAGACATAAACAGAGATGTCCTGAGCTATTAGGTATAGTAAAAACAGTGCTGGAGTCAAGAAATCTGGATCTATCTTCAGCTCTGTTTCTAACTACTTATGTGAACTTGGACAAGTTTCTTGATTTCTTTATGCCTCAGTTTCCTCTACTATAAAATAGGGGTGATGAATGCCTCCCTTATACAGCTGTTGTGAGGATCCAATGAGGTAATGTATTTTAAAGTCTTTGAAAACTAAACTGCTGTACAAATGCAAGATGAGATATAATACATCAACTTCTTGAGAAGTGTGTTAAGCCCTTAGGCATGACTAGACTGTGTGATAAGTGTAGGAGTGATACATAGATAAAGAGAAGTGAATATTTTACTGTTCAATATTTAGAACCAGTGACACTCAAATTCAATTTTATTGTTCATACACTACTCCAGCACCTAGGAAGAATCTAGCTGGAGATTAAGAGAACTATAGATGTTCAGAACTTGAAGGAGACTTCAAAATTCATCTAGAACCAGCAACTCTTCTGTAACATCCCCCAGTCTTTGAAGAGGACCTACTAGTACTCCCTAAGCAGTCTTTGCTCTAATTGTTCAGAAGTTTTCTATTATTCTGCAATTTCTACCAGCTGGCCCTAGTCCTATTATCTGGGGCAAAGCAGAACAAATCCAATCCACTTTCCAATATAGCAGCCCATCCACTACTTGAAAGTGCTGTCTTTCCCCCTTTTCCAGGCTAAGCAACCTCCTTTCCTTCTATCCATCCATAATCTTGAAGCCCTCCTGGTCACCCTCTATTAGACATATTCTAGGTGAGGAAAGTGACATTAAGAAGTGTGCTGCAGATCACATAGGGAGTATCAAAGTTCAGATTCAAATTGACATTTTCAATGAGGAAACAGTCCTGGAAGGTGACGTCACTTGCTGGGGTCGCACAGGGAGCCTAATTGCTATCTTTTGCTCACAAAGAAGAAAAGTAGTGACCAGAGTAGAAAGAGCCTGGGGTCTCTGCTCTGAGTGTGACAATGCTGTTTGGTCAAAGCTGGGAAAGTTGTTCTGAGATGGCCCAGGGATAGAGAGTACTTTCTAGCCTAGAGGTATTTACCTACATAGATGCCAAAGGATTTTTAAGAGAGATAGATGAAAGAGAGAAGCCCTGATTTCTGAATGGTGGACAGGACATTTACGTGGCACTGTATCCATATTGGGGAAGCCATCCTTTCAACATATCCATGACTTCCAGTGCCTCAACCCTAAAGTCTGCTTAAAATGGACACTCATCTCCGATGACATCATTCTGTCTCTCTTAGCTGAAGCAGAGAGTCTATTCATTCATTTATTCTAATGTGTATAACTTTCACATTTCTGACGATTACTTACTTTGAAGGATGTTTGTGTAAACAGCATTTGGTGGGAAAGAGCTAGCCTGAGATTTAGAATTCCACTCTTCCTTGGGAAAATCAGGGAAAACTGACTATTATTTTGAACCTATTATATCCTGGACTACAAATATTTGTGGTAAGGTCAATGAATATATTTCTATCCCAGTTCCCATCTTGGAGAAAGGCAAATGAAGTACCCACTCAGAGTCCTCCTCTAATTCCCTACAAAGGAAAGAATTTCGGCCTCCAAAGATCAGATATTTATGTGTGCTACCCTTGGGCCTGTTGTATTTATATTAGACTGTGACCACACATACTTTATGTATTAGATGTCATATCCCAGCCTCACCTATGACTAATATTGGAGTAATTCTTGACTTCTCCCTAATTATGCAGGCTTCTTGAAGTCACATTGAAAATGTCTTTCTAAACTACATGAAAACTTTGGGTAAAAAGTGATAAGCAAAATTAAACAGAGCCTTTGTTGTTTTAAAAGAACAGTGAGTGGCCTGTACCATTTTGTACCTAACCACTATTGATACTGGTAGGCAGCTAGATGGTGCAGTGGAGTGAGTTGGGTCTGGAGTCAGGAAGACCTCAGTTCAAATCCTGCCTTAGTTATAGGCAATCCATACCAGTTATATGACCCTGGGTAGGTCACTTAGCTCTGTTTACCTCAGCTTCTTTATCTGTAAAATAAGCTGGAGAAGGAAATGTATCGTTGCCAAGAAAACCTCTATTGTGTTTTTGAAGACTTGAACGTGAATGAACAGCAACAAAGTCCTAGCATTCATGCCAGTAAGCAGAATTATAGGAAATAAACTCGTTTAAGAGATGCGTGAAGCAATAGAACGGCAATACAACGTCACGTACCTCCTCCATTTGCTTAATTGCCTCCTCTCTGTCACCACAAGGCTACAAGTAGAAGTGATTCCTATAAACAGACGATAAAATTTAGACAGTGTCCTCATAATTTTTATAGTCTCCTTAATAGATAAGTAACTGGAGTTATAGATCTAAGTTCAACTTTGATAAGTGCTCTAATTATCCATTCAAACAAAAATTTTGTCCTCATACGTAAGGTCTGCTTGTAAAAAAAAATATAGATAGATAGATAGATAGATAGATTGTTTAATATTGTAAAATATATATATAGAGAGAGAGATAGATAGATAGATAGATAGGTAGATAGATAGATAGATAGATAGATTGTTTACTATACTGCAAACCAGGGATGGTTCAGTAAAATTCCTCCTGAATCGAAATGTTTAACAAGTTTATTCGTTCTGGCCCAGGAGAATCAAACCAAGTCATGGAAAAGACCATTGTTATTTCACTTTGGTAATACTGCTGGGGTTTATCAGCTTTTGTCCTTTTGTTTTCCTGTTGCCTGAATAGTCTGAGGATTAACTGAAACTAAGATCACCGCGACTGCCACTGGTTTCGGAAAGTTTTAACTTGAAGTGCTATACCAACAGCTATTATATAATCAGAAACAACATGTATGGAAAAAACCTATTAGGTCATTGAATCTATCAATTCCCCTGAAAATTAAGAAGAAGCAATTAAACCTTCAGTGCTGGATAAACCAACCATACTTGACATTCATAAAATAAATTTGCCTTTTGACAGATTTCCCACTGTTGGAGATATAATTTTGACTAAATAGTCTATCTACATCATACAGTCTCTAAAATTCTTTTCTAAGCTGTTTTGAATTTCCTTAGCAGGCTGAACCAAAGGGGAAATGTTTTATTGTTTGTTTTTGCATCTCTTTCCCCTGGGGGATTAAGCAGCACGAGCAACACCTGGCTAAACCCAGAGACAGAGAAAACTCCCAAAGGAGAGAGTCTGACCACATCAGCACAAAGCCTTCCCAGTCACGGGGGAACAAAGATGGCAGGTCTTGACTTGTCAGGTGACTTATGATTTATTTGCATTAGGCGGGTGAAGGATGAAGCTTACTTGAGAGATGCAATGAATCTGAAAAATGCTACATCATGAAAGCATTTGTGAGTCCTTGCTTTCCAAATGTACATAAAATGGAATTTAGTCTTGAAGAAGGGGGCTTTCAGTCACAAAGTGACTGAAAAAATTTGCCCTAAATTCTGTCAAGAAAAATTAACCACTGAAAAACTGATTCTTTTCCGTAGTTACACAGTTGAAGGCTAAAAGCTACAGGCTAAGCTGAAATTTATTTCTGACCTTACATCCTAAGGACTAGTCAGGCTTCAGAGCATTTTGACATAATGGTTTTTTTTTAAATGGACTGGATATTTTATTTCACTGACTAAGGAAACTCCCTATTACCCACAAAAATTGGTAGCTGTTCTATAATTCCTGCTCTTAGAAAATCTCAGTATGTCAAAGTAGCTAGAGATCTGGATTGAAAATCAGGAAGTTTCTGAAAATCTTTAAGTCCTCTCTCTGGACCCCTTCTGATTATGTGACCTTAGACAAACCAGTTAACCTTTCAGCGCACCAGACAACTCTAAACCTGACTCACAGAAGACAATCTGTCTTATTTTACCCTCTTCCACAGTCTTGGACTCATTGACACTTTATTTTGTGGTTTTCCTCATGTTTGCTTTGTGTATGTTTGGTCCCTCCCCAAGAGGACTCGTGCTGCCTATACTTTTATGTCTTTGGCCCCCGTCCTATTTAATCCCAAGTGGGATCACAAGAAGTCCCTTCCCTTCATTGCCCAAGTCTGAAATTCTTTCTTCAGCAGTTAAGTGTTGGAACTGATAAAGTGCTGAATTTAAGGCCAGGAAGACCTGAGTTTCAATCCTGCCTCAGATACATAATAATTGGGTTAATCTGAGCAAGTCATAAAATCTCTCTCAGGGTCAGTTTTCTCATCTGTTAAGTGAGGGGAATAATTAGCACTTACTTCACAGGGTCCTTGTAAGACTCAAGAGAATAAATGGAAGGTGATTTGCAAACCTTAATGTGTCATATAAATGTTATCTACCTTTATTTAACCACTAAACAAAAATAAGTTTTATCTGGAGCAACTAGGTGGCACAATAACTGGAATGCTGGATCTGAAGTCAGGAAGTCCTGAGTTCAGATCTTTCCTCAGATACTAATTGTGTGACCCTGGAAAAGTCATTTAACCTCTCTCCTGACTCTTCATTCACAGCTCTGGATTAGGAGTCAGGAGAGTTGAATACTAGTGATGGTTTTGTGGTTATCCTGCTACATGACCCTAAACCACTTTATCTCAGTTTCCTCATCTGTAAAATGAGGGATATTGAATTCATCTAGATTAGAGGTTCTTCATCTTGTTTTGTATTTTGAAGTCTAGTGAAGACTTTGGCTTTCTCAGAATAATGTTTTTAAATGCATACAATAAAATATGTAGGATTACAATATAGTTAACACTACTCCACCCACCCAGGCCCCACCAGAAAAAGTGGATGCACCATAAGTCAAGAAGACCCTGGACTAGATGATTTCGATGACTAGAAAGGCCTTCCAGCTCTAAGTTCTATCATTCCAAAACCTTTATATTTGCTTATTTTCTGTCTCCCATCTGGACAGGTGCTTCCTTCTGAGTTATTGTTTGTTGATGCACAAAACAGTCTATCTCTTCTCAACTGGCCTTAGAAGGATTCTTTGTGTAATAATTAACCCTTAATTATCTAAAATCATTTAACATAACAGATAAGATCAACTAGATTTATAAACCACAAATAAAATACAGGAGTCAGTGTGGTAGACTGCACAGAATATTGATTTAGACTCAGTAGGCCTGAATTACAGTCCTGAGTCTACTGTTTACTGCCTGTGTGACCTTAGGCAAGTTACTTAACTCACTGGGGTTCAGTTTTCTCATCTGTAAAAGGAGAAGGTAGATTAAATGCCCTTTAAAGTCTATTCCAGTTCTAGATCCTAACTATGAACTAAAAGAGAAGAAATTCGCCATTTCTGCCCCTACTCCTTCCTTGCTGCAGGGTGCTCAACAGGGCTCTTCAACACAGATGTGCTTAATAAAACTCATTTAACTAACTATTTGGCACATTAGTAACAAAGATGCATACCCAACATTCCCACTGGGAAAAATACAAGATATGATCAGTTCAGATAAATGAAAAATGAGCTTCAAATGTTGTCTAAAATGCGAACCAGTTGTATTTTGATACTTAAAACAGTTTGTTTTTTTCCCACCTCACCTTGGATGAACTCAAACACAGTAATATACAGCAACGTAAGCTTTGGAATGGAGTTGAGAAAATTGTTATAGACCTAATTTCTTATTCTCTGTCCAGAATAAGTGATGGACTTAAAGTATCTGGAGCATGCTCTATGTAAGAACACCTCACGAGAGAAAGTTATCTAAGAAATAGAGTGACAGAAAAGGATACAGGATTTGGTGTCAGAAGCCCCTGGTTCATTTCTCAGTTCTGACTCTTATAATTTATTTAATCATAGGAAAAGCAACTCTAGCATCAGATTCCTTCCTCATCTATAAAGGGAAAATGTTGGACTAAATGACCCTTAAGGTCCTTTCATCTCTAAACTGATGAAACTAAGAATGCTCATTCTCAATTTGCTGTATTGTTTAGCAAGAGATAATTGGGGTTCACTTGTTTGTTCAACAAGAATTCACTTGGAGATCACCTAATTACATCTAACTTTAAGGCCCTTTCAATCTAGATGCAAGCATTCAAAGTTGCCTAACTATTAGAGCTAACCAATGAGTTGTCCTGGAAAGTAATGAGTGTATTTCAGCAAATGTTCAATGATCACTTGGGAGAGGGATATTTTAGAGGAGAATTTTCAGTTAGATATGGGTTAGACTGATGGCCTCTGAGATTATGTGAATCTTAACTATTAGCACTTGAACATTATAGGAACATAGAGTATTTAGGAGTAGAAGTGGCCTTAGAGGTCTTCAAATTTAGCCTTTTTATTTTACAGATAATATTTTCTTTTCACTGGACTATGTTGCCACTCAAATCAGTCTACTTGTCTAATTCAGTGATTTCACTTTTGCACCCATTTTAAAATAGAACGTGATACCTAGGTTAGTTACAGAAAAGAAAAAAATCTTGGTTTCAGAAACACAGAATTTTCTTATATTAAAATTATTTAGCATATAGTAAAGTAGCTGTTGTTTAAAAGCAACAGAAAATATTTTCTCTTGTGTAATTAATGTATCAATAGAATTGATCAGGGGATCAATGATAAATTGAATTCACCCAAACCATTTGATGAAATTATAGGAGTAAGGAAAGGGCCTGCACCAAAGAAAATGAGACGTAAGAGTTCACTTCTTTCTGATTTTGATTGGCCTGTGTAAAGTGTAAACAAGTGTTCATGCTTTTTTGCTCCTGATTTGAAGAAGTTTCTCAGATCTCGGTTCCTTAAAGTAAGGCAGCTGGAGTAGGTAGGTTTAAACATTCTGATGTAGAGTTCTGGCCTGAGAATCAGAAAGACCTGGATTCGAGTTCTACCTCTGACACAAACTGGCATTGTGACCTAGAACAAATTCCTCAATCTCTCACTTATCAGGGCAATTCTATAAGAAGTGAAGACGCTAACTTGTATTAATAGAAAGAGCTTTCTCACCCAGGGAGGTCTCTACGCCAATGAAATTACAAGGGCGGTACCTATCCCTCAGAGAAGAGAGTAAAAGGAAGGGGAAATGAAGGAGAAAGAACAAGCATTATAAATAAGATGTGCCAGAGAAAAAGGATATAAACGCGGAGAAAAGATTGAGAGGAATAAGCAGCTCATGAGCTCATTCTTAGCTGAACTAGACAAAGAAAGATTGAAAACACACAAGACACACACGCACACACACACACACACACACACGAAGCATTTGGTGTACATTAAACTCAACAGGGAAATGAACAGAAGGAGAAGAGAAAAGGGATTGGAAAAGTGGAAAGAGCTGAAGAAGGAAGAAACAAACTTTAAGTGATGGGTAAGAAAGAAGGTAGCACAAAGACAAAAATAGCATAAGAACCAGAGATGAGGGTCTAGGATAAGTGAAAAGGAAGAAGAGAAGAGTAGAAACTGACTATTTTAGCTATAAATTATTAAAATTGATCATATTCCTTGTCTTTTACTCTCTTTGCAAAAAAAATAGGAAGAAAATAGAGGAAAATTTGTATGAGCATCTGAGAGAGAAAAATACACAATTAACAAGTAAAACATTGAACATGACTGGGGCAAACTAAGCTATGAAAGAGAAGAGAGTAGCAGAGTGAATTAGAAAATAGAATCTACTATTATGTTGTTTACAAGAATACACTTGAAACATAAAAATTAATGGAGAATTAACAACTTGGCACATGTACCTTACTCAAGAAATAAACTCCTGAAAAATTAGAATGATCCAAATAGAACTTACTGTTTCTATGGGACAATGAGAAATATTAAAACAAAGTCAAGAAACTGAAAAAAAAGTAAACAATAGGGGAAAAAAAGCAAAAATAATTGACCTGGGAAATAGATTAGAGATATCATTTAAGTATTATTGGACTATCTGAAAGCCATGAACAGTAAAAGAAGCTAGACATACTAGTTCAAAGAATCATTAAAAAAATTAACCAGATCTCTTGGAACCTGATGACAAGTGAAAATAGAAAGAATTGAAAATAGAAAGAATCTACCTGCCACCTTCTAAAAAAAAATCCAAATATAAAAACTCCCAGGAACATTATAGCCAAAATCTAGGCCAAAGATAATACTGTGAGCATCCAGAAAGAGTTCACATACTAAGGAACAACAGTTAGCATCACATATGATTTAGCAGTCACCACTATAAAGGTACAGAGAACTTGAATATGACATTCCAGAAGAAAAACTATAAAGCCTGTAAACCAAGAATAACTTACCCAAAAAAACTGAATATAATTTACATAAGAAAAAATGAATTTTAATAAAAAAGGACCTCTAAGCATCCCTGATAAAAAGACCAGAGCTTTGTAGAAACTTTGAAATTCAAATACAGTAGTCAAGAGAAACATAAAAATGTAAACATGAGTGAGCAATCATGAAGGACTAAAAAGAAAACTGCTTACATTCTAATAAAAGGAGATGATCCTTCTCATCATCAGGAAATCTATATGTAGAGGGAATCTAACTAGATAGAGGGTCTAGGAGTGGTTTTATTATATTTTGATGATCTCAAAAAATATATGGACAGGGAAAAGAAGAGGAATACATTGGGAGAAGGTGAAGAAAGAAGAATAGGGGGAATTCTCACATAAGAGTGAGCAAACAAGGAGGAAGAGATGATAAGAGCAGACAACATTTGAACTCAACTCTCTCATCGACCTGGACAAAATACATATACACATAAAACAAACACAATGTGGGTACAGAAATACATTTCATTTAACAGGGAAACTACAGAGAAAGGGGAGAAGAGAGGAGAAGGCGTAGGAGGGAAGGTATATTAAGAGGAAGATTAGTCTTAAGTATGTCAAAGTCTAAAGATATTTGGAAATATAACAATTCTATTTCTGGTAGCACAGAGTTAGAAACTGAGGGGATGACCAACAAGTAGGGAATACCTGAATAATTTATATTATATAAATATATGCTTTAATGGCACTAAGATTTTTGGAAAAATCATTTGGGATTCATGAGCCTCAAATGGTTATTATTTGGGAATTAAGTAATAATAAGCAATTATGTAACATTTTTAAGGTTGAAAAAGTATTTTATAATATTTGTAAGTGAGATGATATTCATCTCATTTTGTCCTCACAATAACCCTGGGAGGTAGATTCTATTATATCTCCATTTGCCCATAGTCATACAGTTAGTAATTGCTTCAGGTCAGATTTGAACTCCTAACTCCACATCTAGTACTCCATCCACTGAACAAGCTAACTAGATATGGATATGAATAGGAAGAGAAAGAAGGGGGGGAGGTGTAATAGAATATTATTATACTGTAAGAAATTTTGAAGCAGATGGTTTCAGAGAAACCTAGGAAGATTTATATAAAAGGATACAGAGTTATGAATGCAGAACCAGGAGAATAGTCTTTTCAGTGATAAAATATTAAAAATAAAATCAACTTTAAAAGACTTAGAAAATCTGACCAACAAAATGAGTAACTTACAGAGGACTCATGATAAAATATCTCCTAATAAAGTGGCAATGATCTCAAATGGCTAAAAGATTGAGACATGTTGGGGGGGGATAGCCAATGGAGAAATTTTTTTTGTTTGAATATACATGTTTGTAATGAAGATTTCTTCTAGAATTAGAGCATGAAAGAGGTAGACTAGTTATTAAAAGAAAAAATAATTTTAAAAAATATCATTGGTAATAATTTTTATAAATCACCCTTTTATGTTTAAAGTACTGAAAGCATAGGAATAAATGTATCTTTTCTTAATAAAGTAAATGTCATCTCTAAAGAAACACAAGCTAGCATTTTCTCCAACGGAGAAATACTAGTGGCCATTCCATGACCTTTATCAAGAATAAAGAAAGGATATCTACTGTTACATGAACAAGTAGTTCTCAATATAAGACAGTCTATCAACAACTCAATAGAAAAATGTTATAAATCACTAATAATAAGAGAAATATAAATTAAAGCAACTCTAAGGTTCTATCTTACCAGATTGACAAAGATGACAAAAAGGGAAAACAACTAGTCATAAAACTCTAAAAGATTAAAGACAGAAGAAAAGGATCCACAAAAATATTTATAATAGCACTTCTGTGGTAGTAAGGAACTTGAAGCAAATTGGGTGCCTATGACTGAATAAATTAGGCTACATGAATATAACGAAACCTTTTTGTGTTATAAGAAATTACATAAAGGGTAGATTCACTGGGAGCCACTCATTCAAACTAGGCCTAGAAATGTGGAGCCAATGTAAAACCAAGATGAACTATAAAGTTCTATAAAAAGTAGTATGTAATTACAAAGCATAGAAAATGAGAGAAGAGGAGGGTGATTAATCAGAAGGTATCAAGACATTAAGTTATGAAGATTGTCCAGTAATCTGATTAACACAAGAACACATGGCAAAAGACTGTGCTCTTATTCAAACATCTTTGTAATAAATTGCTGTCGAATACCGCTCCATGAATGATTTATTTAAATTTGATGACAGCACGATGACAATAGTTAATTGCATAGTAACTATAAAATACTTCATGTTATTTCATAAATGCTACTTAGTAACTATGTCAGATAAATTATACTAGAAACCTTTTAAATTAAAAAGCACTGTAATTCAGTATGCATTTGCTTCGGTTAGCTATGAGTCTTCAGTTCCTACATAAGGGCACCCACATCTGTTTCACAAGTAGACAAGGGTCAGCACTAGCCACTAACATAACAATATCACAATTATGTCTAAAATAAGCCTGAATTGGGAGACAGAAAGGGCTTTTGAAAAGGAATCTGTGCCTGTTATATGAAGTAAGAAAGCTGCATTTAGTCTGAAGGGTAATCAGGTCAAATGACCTGCATGTGTGTGGGAAGTGTGAATGATGCTTCTTGGGATAGTCTCAATTTTAAATAACAGCCCACCTTTTATTATTAGTATTCTAGCTAAAGGTGACATCAGCCATAAAGCCCAAAGGACTAAAAATGGGGCAAAAGCTTTTATTTTATTCTATTTTTTGGAGAGAGGAGATTTATTTAGAAGAGAAATAGAACGTATATTCTAGCAAATGTAGTATGGGAGATTGCGTGCTTCACGTTATCAAGTAGAAGCAGAATGCTAAGATAGAAACAAGAATATAAACTTTATTCTTGGACTAAGGGATGTGGGTCCTGGAGTCTCTTCCCCTCCTATCCTTCAAAACTACAACATAATGAACACAGCAGTAAGAGTTGAGTGTAAAATCTGTGTGCCCTTCTGTTTTCACTATAAATCCCTTCCTCTATTATCCATCCATAAAATAGTGAAGAGTGTTTTATTAATGCTTCTTAAGATGCTTAAGTAACGAGGTAACTGGGTATAAACCTAGGCCCTTCCATTAAATTGCAAATCCCAATAAACATTGCCAGACAGTGTCAACTTCAGCTTTTTCAATGGATAGAATGTTTCTGTTTAATACAAAGGAAAGCTATGAATGATCTATTAGTCAAGAAAATGAACAACAGAATGATTTAAAAATTTTTTGTTCTTTATTGCTAAAGAGGAAAAAGACAGAAAAATTAAGGCACTGCTCTTGCAATAGGTATACATTTGAATAAATTCCCATTCGGGGTCTCAGAGATCCAGATAGAAGAAAATTAAACAATAATACAGTTTAGTAAGTATCCTGCAGTGACATAAAATGTCTGAACATAACTGCCAGAATATAAAATGCATTTTGGCAACATAACCATAAGGTATATAATCACAAAGCCATAGATCAAGGACTCTAGAAATCATCTAGTTGAAATTCTTCATTTGTAGTTGATCAGTGGTAAATTATTAAAAGGTTTCAAAAGGATATTGGTGAAATAAAGATACATTCCATTCTGTAGTTCAGCAAATTTTCTTGTATCATTAATCTGTAATCTTTGAGGTTAAGAAATATTGATGGAAGAATATGCCTAATATAGAGCGCTACCCTGAGTTAAGTAAGGAGATGTAGATAAAACAGAGGCTACATTCTCCACTCTGAAAAACTTACAGTTCATTTGAGGGATTTATCATCTGTGGTTCTATTTTGTGATATAGTTATTTGTGAGCCTTTCTTGTCTTCTCTATTAAAGTATAAGGTCCCAGAGAGCAGGGACTTTATCATAATTTTTTTAGTATTTCTTATTGCCTACAACAATACTTTGGTGCATAGTAAATGTCACTTACTTGTTCGACTGGATTGCTGACTTGTGGAGCACACAAAAGGCCAAGGGAATATTGTAATCAGATTTTATTAAGAAATCTCATAGTTGTAATGCATTGTTGTTAGCTATGTAATGGAGGGGACCAAGCATTTTTCTTTCTGGGTATCTCCAGTCTTAGTACCTGAAAGATGAGCATACACTGATATTCAACAAATACTTCAAGATTTATTGCTTGACAATTCATAAGTGGCAGAGTTGGGATTTGAACCCAGGCCTTTTGGTTCTAGAACCTTTCCATTGTACCATGCTGCCTCTAAATTCTTCAGACAAACGTATGCTGTTTTCTATTGACAGTGCTAAAATATTTCTTCCCTTCATTTCTAGTGTGCTATCATGCTTACAACCTTGGCACACCAACCCAAAACCACTTGGATCTGTTGGGAAGGCTCATCCATCCTTCATTTTGTGACAGCTGTTTGCCAGAAATAGGATATCGTTTAACCTGTTTCTTCACTTCAAAGGTTAGGCTATTTAAGTCCAATTAGTGCAGAGGGCTAGGATTTCTGTGATTGCATTTGCAAGAAAAACACTATTAATGCACAAAGTATTACTATAACCATGACTCCTTCTTACTATCTGAAAATCTCATAGTCATCTACTTTGTGCTAGATGTTTATGAGGAAAGTAAGTGCTTTGTAAACCTTAAAGCATCATATAAATGTCAAAGCCTCTGGTAACTATATCTTCTTAATGTAAAAGAGAAAAAAAATTATGTTTTCATTTGTATGACCCAGAATAAAATCTAATCCCTTCATTTTTTTCCCTTCATTTCTTCTGAAATCCCTCTTGTTTTTGGTAAAGTCTTTTTTTCTTCTTGTTTATAATAACATTTAAGCATCATTCAGTTTCTGTTACAAGGTGTCCTTACTTTTCTTTGAAGTTAAGACCTGTGTTTGTTCCTGGATCTCTGCAACAGCATGTGCATTTTCTTCACTCTCCCTTTCCAAGATAGAAAATCTCTTTCATTTCATGATCATTTTCCCCCTCTTTGGAAACTGAGTCCGCTTCTCTTAACAGATTTGGGTTCCATAAACTTTCCTTTCTAGTAGTTTTTTATAAGCAGGTGTGGTTTTGTGTGCTTGTTTTGAATTCCACGACTCACATGCTGAATGTAATTGGACTCTTCTTTATTCCATAACCGACTGCACTGAGGAAACTTTTACTGAATTGTAAGGGAATCTCTGAAAAATCCTCCAAGTGCTCCTTTCCAAATCCCTCAGAAACGAGGACTTCAGTTTCTGAAATAGAAAGAGCTTGCTGGAAGCTATGATTCTTAGAGCTTATCTGCTAGACAACTATCTCTATAGCATTCTATCACTCATATATCCCTAATCTTTTCTTTCCCTACAAAATGGATAACAAAATCAATTGTATGATGATTACTAGAGTTTATAGCTTTTTGTAACACTATTTAACATCATTCGTGTCAGGAGTCTTATTTTAAATAGATGATTATTGATTTCTAAAAAACAGAGCTAACAAAATTTTCTCTGATAAGAGAGCAGAGGATAAATTTCTATAGGAAAAACAGATGGCAGTGGTGGCAAAGAAATGGGGGAAAGTGGGTACACATCAATTGGAGAGTGCCTGGACAAATGGTGGAAGATGGATAGGTAGCAGGTTCAAGCCTCAACATCTAACTGTTGTATCTGCTGCTGGATTGGAGTGGACTGGAGTGCTTTGCCCTGTCCTCTACTAAGACACTTTTCTCGGCTCCAGACTCAGCTATGGGTGGACCACTTTCTGTTGTAAGTAGCCTGGCCTCTGCTGAAATCAAACCCAGAAAGAATACAAACCCTGAGAGGAAGGTTGCCCCTCCAGAGGGCTCAGGTTCAGGAACTAGTTGAGAGAACTAACCAGCAGTAAGTCCTACAGAGCCAGATGTCTGCAGAGGATCTCTGCACATGCTCAATTCCCTTTCTACCTTCTTGGGGAAAGCAGAAAATATTGGTGCAGACTCAAAGATGAAGGGGAAAGATCCATTACCCTATAACATTAAAGGTAAAAACTCAGGATTACAATGGAGGAGATAATTTTTTAAAAATAATATAAAGGCTGCCTACTAAAATAAAAATGTTTAAACCTTACACCTCCTTAATCGACTAGAAAAACACTTTTGAGATGGCAAACCAGACTGCCTAAATTTACTCCAGGGAAAAACAGAAGCAGATGCATTGGTTAAGGCAGCTGGCTCTGTAGGGGTAAGAGGTAGGATTTAATAATCCCATAGGAGAAAATTTTCTTTCCTTTTTTCAGTAACTGCTCAGGGCCTTTCTCACTTGACACAAGAGAGTCTGTTGTCTTAACTGGAATTTTAAAGCCAGAGAGAGTGATTTTTGCCAAACATTCAAATGGCATACTCTGCCACTCAGTCTCTGGATCTTTTTTTTTTTTTTTTGCTCACAGGGAGTCTTCCCCTTGACTCCTTTCCCTTTAAATATACCTCCTAATCTGGAATATAATGGAACTGTGTGTCTTAAAAATCTGTTACTCATTTCACATCATATATTCAGAGTTTACATTCTCCATGATTTGGTATGAAACTCACCCCTTCTAATTCATCCTACATACTTATACCAGAGTATTTTTTTCTTATACATAAATCTGGTCATGTCACTCTTCAAACATCTTTAGCAACTCTCTATTATTTCCATTGCTTGGCATGTAAGACTTCCTGCCTGGCACCACTCTACCTTTCCAACCTCATTTTAGAGCAGTCAATTTGCTTCAGCCAGAGTGGACAATTCTCTACTTCCCTAAGCATACACCAATCATGCTTTCATTGAGGCCAGAGTCCTCCTCTGCCATCTTTACATGTTCATTTCCTATTGCTTCTTTAAAACCCAATTCAAATATCACCTTATCCAGGGATCTTAACTCTTATCACTTTAGTATCTTATCTAGATCACTTGAGCTACTCTTAGTTTAATATTTTTTTAAAAAGGACAAATTGAGTTTCTTCTAGATATCTTTTATTTTTTAATTAATAAAATCTATTTTTTCTCCTCACTCTCTCTGAATTTAGAAAAAAAGGAAAGAAAAAGAAAGGAAAGGAAAAAGAAAATCATTGTACCAAATATGCATAGTTAAGAAAAAAATCCCGTAGTGGCCATATAAAAATTTATATCTCAATCTAGTCTATTACCTCTCTGACAGGAGATGAGGTAGCGTCAAGGTCCTCTGGAATTGTGGTTTGTAACTGTGTTGATTAGAGTTGTTTTTGCAGTAGTGCTGTGATTGCATAAATTCTCCTGTTTTGTTCCCTTAATTCTGCATCATTTCATACCACTCTTCCCAGGTTTCTCTGAAATAATCCCCCTGATCATTTCTTATAGCACATATTACATTGCATACATATAATTTATCCAACCATAGTTTTTAATTCTTTGCCACCACAAAAAAGAACCACTTATACATATTTTTGCACATATAGGTCCTTTTCCTCTTTTTGATCTTTTTGGTGTGTAAGACTAATATTGATATTTCTGGAACAAATGGTATGTATATTTTAGTGACTTTAGAAATCTGGTTCCAAATTGCTTTCTAAAGTGACTGGGCCTTTTTAAATCTCCACTAATAGTACATTAATGTGCCTGTTTTCTTGCACTTTCTCTGATATCTGTATTATGCTTTTTTGTAATCTTCGCCAATCAGATGAGTATGAAGTAGACATTTGCATTTTTCTAATTACAAATGATTTGGGACATATTTCACATGACTATTGATAACTTGGATTTTTTTCCTTAGAAAAGTGCTTATTCATATCCTTGTTCCATATGCCTGTTCATATTAGTTCACAATAAAAAATGACCATTTTAGACCTTTGTCAGAGAATCTTGCTGCAATTAATAATTAACAGTTAATATTTCTTCAATTATTCAGGTCTACCTTATTTGTGTAAAGAGTGTTTTGTAGCTATGTTCACATGGTTCCTGTGCATCTTGGCAAGTAGATTCTTATATATTATATAAATCTTATAGTTATTTTAAATGGAATTTCACTTCTATCTATTTCTGCTGAATTTTGTTAGCAAAAAGTACAGACACTGATGATTTATGCGGGTTTATTTTATATCCTACAAGTTGGCTGAAATAATTCACTGTAGCTTGGTAGGTAGATTTCCAAATATTTTTCACATCCTCAATTATTTTGAATGGAATTTCTCTTTTTATCTCCTCCTTATGGGTTTTGTTGTCCATATAAAGAAATGCTGATAATTAATGTGGATTTAGTTTATGTCTTGCAACTTTGCTGGTTATTATTTAATTTTTTATTAAACTCTCTAGGATTCTCTAAATAAACTACCATGTCATTTTTTAGTCACATGTCTCTCTTTTTCAAACCTGGGCAATGACAAATGGCTACCATCAGGGGGGAAGATCAGGAAAGGAAAAAGCTTTTATTCATTCATAGTCTGGAGTTATTTTCAACTCACAATTTTAAACTGAGGGTATTTGGATTTTTCATCATTCTTTTTCAGATTTGTAACAACCCAACAGCAGTCCTTTACTGTTTCCTCTCACTTTCCCCCTTTCCTCTAACAACGCTAAGCCTCTGGCTGAGCTGAGTTAGGTAAAATGTCTATTATTTCCAAAAAGGATAATCCCAACCTTTTTTTCTTGTAGATACCTGAACAGTACATACAATAACAGCTTGATTTGGTTGGCCAACTTTTTTATCACTGGTTAGAAATATTAGAGACTGAAGAAATTATTTAGAAGAACAATAGGAAATAGACATGAAGGGATTAACTGACATCAGAGGGACTCCCTTTCCCTGGGGTAGAAAAAAATGGGAGAGGGAGAAGTAATGGAAGAAGCTTTACTGACCTTCTTGCTCACTCTAGGTTGACAGCTCATTCATCTGCCACATTTCCTTGCTCTGGATTCCCAGCTAACAGTCTCTGAGTATAGTCTGCACTATCTTTCCTCCTCACATGCATGGCATCTCTTGAGCTACCTGTGATCTTCTCCCTAAGTTCTCTCAGTTGCTTGACTTACTGCAATTCCTACCCACAAAATCCTTTATCAAAGGTTGGGGGGAGGGGAAATAAATTTGGGAATCTAGGTTTTGTCTTTCCAGTGGATCAAGCATCTCCCCATGTCTCTGTCTCCTTGCTAGACATGAAACTATATTTCTCCCCTCAGGGCCAGAAAATTTTGTATTTATTAGCAAAAAATCAGATACAACATGCCTGATATATGCAAATATACATCACAAGCATCAAAATAAGTATCAACATACCAAAAAAAGAACGATGATGATTATCCCAGAATTCCATATATTCATCTCAGGGTACCATTCACAGCAAATATGCATCCGTAGTACATACAGTAGAGACAGCACAGTGCAGCCTTGTGAAACAGGTTACTTCAGTGACCGTAGTCTAAATTACATTCCAGACATGTTTCAGGCATATTATATTCAGTACATGAGTATTCTTAGAATATAAATAAGCATATCAAAACAATGGAAACTAGAAAAATAGTATCAATAGGTTTATAAAATGACAGAACTTGTTTAATCATTAATATACAAGCAAACAAACTAATAGCAGTACAATGTATTACTAATAAACAAATATTCCTGAGTACAAATCCAGCCTCACACACTTACTATCTGTGTGATCCTGAGTAAGTCTTTATTTGCTTTGGCTCACTCAACTATACAATGGGGTTAACAATACCACTAAGGATCAAATGAAATGATATTTATAAAAAGCCTGCCACATAATAGGTGCTATATAAATGATTATTAACTTCCCTCTTACTTCCTCTTCCCTGCTCCCTCCAGTGTAACTATAATATAGAGAAAACACTAGTACAGAAAATAATCATAGTATAAAGAATGGACTTATGATGTCTTTGGTATAGAAAACTCCCACATGGGACAATTCCCTCCACCAATGCAAGCCAGCACCTTTTCTGCCACTTGAGAATCTTAGAAAGTTGCCCAGAGCAATGAAAGAGGTTAAGGCAGTATCTATCAAGGGCAGGATTTGAAACTAGGTCTTCCCAGCTTTGAAGCTGGCTTTCAAGCCCCTAGGACATAGTGTCTCTAGAAAAACCAAATCAAACAAAGCAAATAGCAGCAAAATGGTGGCATAATTTAAAGCATTTAATAAATGACACATATGTCAGCAAATCTATGCAGTTACATGCAGGGCACATGTTACATGATAAACTTTCCTTACATGGGTAATGACTTCTCAAAGTTCATTATAGGTTAATCTGTTCATAAGTTGGATAGATCTTCCTACTTTGTGAACTTGCTGATCTATCTGTTCCTATATTAGCTAGCTGATGGAATGGGTTGATCACAGTCCTCATCAGCTCCATAGGTCAACATTCCCAAACTTGAACTTACATAGGCTGCTCATCAGTATTACTGGGTTCTGTGGGGTATCTTGGTACTCTAAGGGTCTCCTTGACTAAAGTTCTAGGCAAGAAGATGCAGCTTCAGAATGGAGCGTGGGGCCTGGAGTCAGGAAGATGTGAGTTCAGATTTGACTTCAGACACTAACTGCATAATCCTGGCACGTAACTTAAAATCTAAAATCCAAATCTAAACAAATCTAAATCTAAACTTAAAATCTAAAATCTAAAAAACTAAAATCCTGTTTGCCTTAATTTTCTCACTTATAAAATGAACTGGAGAAGGAAATGGCAAACCATTTTTCTTTACCAAGAAAATACCGGATGGGATCACAAAGAGTTGAACATAACTGAAACAACTGAACAACTCTCTGCTTGCTGGAAACAGGCTGCTCAAGGCTGTTGGGTTATAGTACAAATAGAGTACACATTTCTTCATTGCAAATGTTACTTTCTGAGTCAATGTCTTTGTATTTGTATAACTGGTACCCACCAGAACTCTTCTGCTGAGGTAAGTAATGCTCCCCTATCCCCACTAGGGAAATCAGGGAATCCAGCTAACTCTCCTATGGGCAATATAAGTGGTATGGTGAATTGTCTCTACAGGGACACTTTCTGGGCTATTTTGTAAACAGACAAGCTGCCCGTCCTCTCTAAACTAGGTATGGAGTACCTTTCCATCCGCTGGCTAACTTATGTGTCCCTTGAATACCCAGGCTTCTCAGGAGAGCTCTGTCTCCTTGTTGAAGGTCCTAAGGGTACACACAGGCATCACACTGTTTGCTTCTTCGAAACTCTCCTGAGTCAACGTCATGGCTAACTGGTAGGCATCTTTCAGCCTCTCTCTCAGACAAAGGAGAAAAAAGGTATTCATTGTGAGTATTTGCATGCTCTCTATCCTTGAAGACAATGGGTAACCATGACTCTCAAACATCATCAAGTGTGGTGTAAAACCTATGGCATCCTTCTTTAGTGGAGATATACACCCACACCCATGTATGTGTATATACATGTATATAGTTATGTGTGTATATGTGGATAGATAGATATAGATATGTGTGTTTACTAGAAAGACATTTGGAACTAAAGCAAAGTTCTAAGGGAAAGATAGGAAGTGGGCAAGTAGGAATTATAGCACCAGACAGACCCACTTCCCCAGGTGTAGAAAAATGGAAAGGGTGGAAAAGAAAAGGAAGGAGATTTACTGCTCTCCCTTTTTTTTGGATCAGAAATGTCCATGTTTGCTTCTTCTGGATTTTCAGCAGTCTGAGTATGATCTACCTCAAACTTTCCTTCCACCCAACACCAACACTGAACCTTCTCTAAGTCATCCTCTCCTAGTGTCCTCTCACTTAATTGGCCTCCTGGTCCATTTACCCACAAGGCTCTTTCCCAAATGTCAGAGGAAATCTAGCTTGTCCATGTAGTGGGTCTAGTCCCTCCCCCAAGTCTTTCTGGTCCCCTTTCTAAGAATGACTAAGTACACATCTACTATCTGCAAGGCACTATCCTCTATGTCTTCCTCTGCACTTGATAAAGCACTTGCAATGGGTAGATAATTTGTGCAAAATACAACAGCATACCTGGGAGTGAAACATCAAGTCATGTTATTCACCTCCATCCAACTCCAACCCCCAATATACACACATATACTCTTCAGTTCAGTGACACTGGCCTCCTTGCTGCTCAGGAGGCAATGGGGAGGAGGTGGGGCCTGAATTCAGGAAAATCTGAGTCCAAATGTGACTGCAGATACTTACTAGCTGTGTGACCCTGTGCAAGTCATTTAACCTGTTTGCTTCAGTTTTCTCATCTATAACATAGGGGTGATAATAGCAGAGTTGTTGTGAGAATGACATGTAAAGTGCTTAGCCCTACGTCTGGCTATAGAAATGTTAGCTATTCTTAGCATTATTGATATTCCCTGGACAAGATGCTCCATCTCTGGACTGTGGGTGTTTTCACTGGCTATTCCCCAAACCTGACTTCCTTCAAGTCCCAGCTAAATCCTTCCTTGTATGAAGAGCCTTTCCTGACTCCCCTCCCCTTAATACTAGTGCTGTCCTTCTATGTCCAAGTGATCCCACATATAGCTTGTTTGTACACAGTGCTTTGTATGTTGTAGTCTCTCATTAGACTGTGAGCTCCTTGAGAGCAATACTGTCTTTTGCTCTAATTTGTATCCCCAGGGATTAATACAATGCCTGGCACATAATAGGTGTTTAATAAATGTTTGGAGCAGTTAGGTGGCACAGTGGATAGAATGCTGGGCTTGGAGTCAGGAAAACTCTTGAGTTCAAATTTGACCTCAAACACTTAATAGTTGTGTGATCTTCATCACTTAACTCTGTTTGCCTCAGTTTCCTCATCTGTAAAATGAGCTGGAGAAGGAAATGGCAAACCACTATAGAATCTCTGCCAAGGAAACCACAAATGAGGTCACAGAGAGTTGGGCGTAACAGCAATAGCAATAAATGTTTATTAACTGAGTGACTCAAGGAGGCCAGACACCTATCTGTTCTATAGCCATTATACTGCATAGAGACATTTGGCAGAACCTTCTCACAGAAGCACAAACTCCAAAATACTAAGTTTCTAAATTATATCTCAAAGTCTGCAAATCTTTTAATAGTTTAATTCTACCAAGGAAGAACAATAGTCTTCTCTCATGTACTAGCTCATCTAGGTATTGAGTCTAAAATAGAAGCTTCATGACCATACTATCTTCCTCCTAAACTTTCACTCCTATTAGGACCCTAATCCTCCACAGTCCCACTCTAGCCCAATTCACCATTTTTCGATACTGTCAGGATTCCCTTATATTATCAAAATTTTCAACCAATATTCTTTCCACTCCTCAATTTAACAAACCAAGAACTCCATGAGGACACCATATACCTTGCTCCACAATGACATTTCCAGATTAACACTACCATTTCTCTGCTTTTGAGGTTGATCTAATTCACTGTTACCACACTCTCCCTACCCTTGTTCGTGTTACTCAACTTTTTCCATGAGTTTAGACACTCATTCACAATTTTTCTCACCATCACATACCCTGACACTATCTTTGAGGATTTCAGTATTCATGTTTATGACTCTTCTAGTATTCTAACTTCTCAATTTTTCATCTCCAAGGACCTCCCCTTCTGGATTCCAATTCTAGACACCTTAGATCTCACTCTATCAGAATTGGGATACATTACCAGAACTTGGAAATTCTACTCTCTAATTACAGACTCCTAATCTAGTTCTTCCACTCTCCTACATTAAATCTATTTGTTGCACTTAATAGGACCTTTTAGTCCCTTCAACCATAACTAGTCTCCCAGCCCATCTCATCTACCCTGTTTTCACTTGCCCTCATATATAGCCTTTACTCCATCATTTACTACATTTTTCCTTCCCCAGAATATCTTGTCCCTCTCATCTTCTACCAATCCCAACCTGTGAAGCCTTTAAAGATATTCATAACCTTATCCCTTCCTACCTCTCCAGTCTATGGACCTATACTTTCCCTCCAGACACTGTGATACAACCGTACTGACATATGCTGTTTTATACATATGATGCTTCATCTCTCATTAGCCCTTACTTACAACACTTTCCTCACCTCTGTTTCTTGAAGTCCCTGATTTTCTTCAAGACTAAGTTCAAGTTTCTGTAGTAGATCTTTCCTTGTCCCCTCAGCTTTTGATGCCTTTCCAACTAAGGCTACCTTTTGGCTGCTTTGTATGTGTCTTTTGTATATATACATATATATATACATATGCATATACATATACATATATATACATATATATGTATATATATATATATATATATATATATATATACACATGTTTCTCTCAGTAAAATTATAAGTTCCTTAAGTGTAGGAACTGTTTCATTTTTGTCTTTGTATTCCCAGAACCTAGCATAATACCAGGCACATAGTAGGTGATTAATAAATGCTTATTCATTGATCCCTGGGCAAATCATGAGCATCACTGGGGAACAAAAATCACAAAATTAAATTGATTTCACTCACTACCCATAACTTCACCTGAGTTTTGCAGTTTCTCAGCAATTCTTATATTCTACTTTTAAAGATTCCATCTCATTTCTCACAGTGACATTGGAAAAAAAAATCTAAAAAAACAAAAACAAATGGAGAGAAAATAAATACGAGCTTAAAAATCAGAACTTAAAGTATGTGTGTAATGCACTATCCCTTTAAAGTCCTAAGCAGTTTATTACAGAAAAAGGTTAGAAAAAATAAGTTGTTACTAAACAAGAGATAGAAAGCATTATGAAATGCAAAACGGATAATTTTGATTACACTAAACTGAAAAGTTTTTGCACAATCAAACCCAATGCAACCAAGATTAGGAGGGAAGCAGAAAACTGGGAAAGAATTTTTGCAACTAGTGTCTGTGATAAAGGCCTCATTTCTAAAATATATACAGAACTGAGTCAAATGTACAAGAACACAAGTCATTCCCCAAATGATAAATGGTCAAAGGATATAAAGAGGCAATTTTCAGAGGAAAAAATTAAAGATATCTATAGTCATAGGAAAAAATGCTCTAAATCACTATTGATTAGACAGATGCAAATCAAAATAACTCTGAGGTACCACAGCACATCTATCAGATTGGCTAATGTGACAAAACAGGAAGATGATAAATGTTGGAGAAGATGTGGGAGAGTTGGAACATTAATTCATTGTTGGTGGAGCTGGGAGCTGAAGAAAAATTACAACTGTTAAAGGACATGTGATATTGCTGCTGTTATAGAGGAACATGTGGATTCCTGAAAAGTTCTGGAAAAATAACTTTATTTTAGAAAAAGTATTAATATATACAAAGAAATAGTTTTCAAAGGTGATCTGAGGAGCTTTAGATAGAAAATGAAATGGACTTTAAACATAAATGATCAAAGATAGTGCCTCATGTATATGTGAACAATTTGATGGCTTAAGGAGAGCAGAATAATAACTTTCATTTCTTTAAAACTGGAAAGAAATGTATACAAAGTTTTGAGGACATAATATTAGCTAGAAGACCCATTTTACTGGTAAATTAGAGCAGTATGGTTTCTCAGGTCATTTGCACATATCTGTTTTATGACTAAAAATGGTAAAAGCCAAATAAAAGAGAGAGAAATAATATAAATAGTTGTAGACTGAGGAATGATTTCAAAAGGACTATCAATTTATTAATCAATAAATTAATTTATTTAATAATAATAGCCAGGTGTTATGCTAGGTGCTGGGAAAACAAAGACAAAAATGAAATAGTTTCTATTCTCAAGAGTATTCAGAAGGAAAGGTGGACAACTGCCTCAAATGCTATAGAAAGCTCAATGGTAAAAACTGAAAAAAGGCCATTTGGAGATCATTGGTGCTATTGAAGAAAGTAGTAACAGTTGAGGGGGGGCAAGGATTGCTATGGTGTAACTATCTATAAGGGCTCCTCTATCCTTGCTACCCTTGCTGTATGATTGACCCAGGGATACAAAGCTTCAACCCCATATTTGTTGATGTAACTTCCTAATAGCTTCTGGCCATATTGCCAGTGGCTACCTGGTCATATAAGGACATAAAAGACTCACTTATGTGAAGTTGGGACCTTTCAGCCTTTGTAGCCTTTCAGATATGTTAAGGCCATGTGAGTCACCACAATGTAGTCTGATGACCAGATACATCTCTGCATGGAGGTGAGGGAGTCAAGTCTACCCAAAACAAAGTGCGGTAGTATCTGGGCTGGGTATCCTTTCTACGCCACGCTTAAGTATAACTCATTTTGCCAACTACTGACTGACCTATGAGTGTCTCAGTGTGTTCCAATACCAAATCTAACAGGGGACTGGATAGATTAAGGCTCACCTATTACAGGAATTAGAAGACAAATTTTAAGGGAGAAGGAAGTTGGAGGACAGAAAATGGAGGCAATGAGTGTAGACAGTATTTTCTAAGCGTTTAATTGTGAAAAGGAGGAGGATGGAGGATAACACCTCAAGGTCGGGGAGTGAGGGTGGACCACACAATATAACTTCTACCACAAGTTCTTACTTTTGCCTGACACGGACTCACAAGCCCAGTAGAAAAACTGAAGGATGGGCACATCATAGTAAAATGATAATACAGAAATTGGTTGGGAGGAGGAAGCTCAGGCCTAGTATTTTGAAAGTTTAACCCCATGTTTTAGGCTGCATCTGACTTGGGCTTCTCTGCTAATAGTCTAGATTGGAATAAAATAAGACAATCATAAGTCATTCAATAATTAACAAGAAGCGTTTTACTTAACCTTAGCCATGTGATTTACTTCTGTTAAAGGAAGTTCCCTTGCTTCTGAGGTGCCCAGGCCAACAACCAAACATCAGAGAGCAACTGGAACTCCTCATAGGTATTTGTGACCAGAAAGTGATGTCAGTGAACTGGAGTCTTTGAGTCCCCTGAACCAATTATTTCTTGAAGATGGTTTTAATACCTTTTAAGGAAAAATTAACCTAACTTCTCTGAGGGAGGAGGGTGGCAGGGATGGAATATTGTCCTACCATACCCCATTAATAATAAAGAAGGAACAAATAAAGATATAGCCCACAAATTAGAAAATGAAATTCAGAATAGACAAGAAGAAAAAGGAAGTGAAGAAATCCTAGAACAGGTCAGGAAGAGAAAATTGATCAAAATAAAAAAAGTTGAAGGGAGGAGAAGAGGAAAGATTTTGAAGTAATCACTTAAGTGAGTGGGGAAAAAGGAGAGGAGAAATGTATAATTCTGTAAATAAAAGAAATATAAATAAATAATTTAAGTGGAATCCAAGAATTTGGGATATGGTAAGCAAAGTGGGAAAGGGGAGAGAGCTTGTGAGAATATATTAGCAAAGTAAGCAAAGCTTAAATGAGGAATAGGATTTTTGATTGAAAAAGTGTTCAATTTTAAGGAAAAGTGCCACAGAAAACTGCCTCGGTGGTATTGGGTTATTTTTGGCCTGTGGATACCTACTTTTACCTAATTTATCAGAGAAAGACAGGAAAGGAGAGAGATTTTAGTTAAGTGTAGGCAGGTAGAGAATTTTTATGTACTTAATGATCTTTTAAAACTTTAAAAAAGTAACTCATCATTTATGGCATAGATTATCTGGTTTTGGCTTCACAGTGAAATGAAATATGTTTTCATTTTTTTTCTTGTAGGAGTTTTTTTTAAAGAACTAATTTAAATTTAACTGCACAAATAAGAAAAAAGTATATGAATGGTTAGTGGTCATTTTTATCAAGGAAATCATATTTTTCAAATCTCCAATGGTACTAAACTTTAAAGGAGACATGCAGCTAAGTCAGATTAAGGAATAAAAATGCTCCCTGAATAAAAGTAGCCATTTATACCTAAGAAAGACTTCATTTTGCACCACTTTGCATGAAGCAATTTGAACTCTCTAGGGAGGATTAGAGTATCCACCTGGCATAACATGAGCTTTTCCCTTGTTGATGGATATAGGATACCTTTAATCACCAACACACTAAAAGACATTGGATAGTACCCAGAAAAAGGCAATTTAATGTTTACAGGCAAATTAATGTGGATATGCTTAACAAACAATGGTTTAGTGATTAAAAGAAATTTATGGCCCTCTATCAACCTTTTTTTAAAGTTCTTTTTGAAAAGGGAAAACATAGGATGCACATTTTTTTTAATTTTAAAATGAGAGGGGAATGAGAACAAAGCAAAACTTTGTCCTTATCACTTTTTATTTGAATATCTCAAAATGTGTTATAGAAATTAACTCAATAATACCTTGTGTGGTAGATCTCTCTGAAACAGTATCCAGTTGCTTAGATAAAAAACCAAAAAACAAAAACGCAAAGCCAGAAGCTAAGTAATTTGCCCTAAGTCAAATATTAAATCACGTATTAAAAAAAGAAAAGAAAGAAAGAATGAAAGAAAAAAAATAGAACCTTAGAATTTTGAACATTCATTCCCAGTATTTTGGAGACAAATATGGCAGTTTTTCCCCTTGTCTTAGGAAGCATTATCTCTAAGATACCAAACAATACAGAATTAAATTTTAATATCCTTTGTATGGATCTGAAATGGAAAACTCCTGTGTTATCAAATACTTTAATCCCAGGCCCCACGTAAAATAAATATCCTGTCTCTATGACATCATTTGGGAATGCCAATAATAGCTAACATTTATACAGAATTTACTATATGTCAGGCATCATATAAATCAGGGGTGAGGAACGTACTGCCTTGAGGCCACATGTAGCCTTCCCGATCCTTGGTGCAGCCCTTTGACTGAGTCCGAGTTTTACAGAACAAATCCTTTTATTAAGGGGAGTTGTTCTGTGAAGTTTGGATTCAAAGGATTGCACTTAAGAACCTAGGGGGTCACATACGACCTCAAGGCCACAGGTTCCCTACCTCTATAAACATTTAATAATTATCTCATTTGAGCTACATAACAACCATGGGAGGTAGGTGCTATTATTTACCCCCATTTTACAGATGAGGAAACTGAGGCAAACAGAGATTAAATAACTTGCTCAGGGTCACACAGCTTATTAGTATCTAAGGCCAAATCTGAACTCAAGTTTTCCTGCCTCTAGGCCTAGCTCTCTATTTACTATGCCTCTGAGCTGACCATCCTTCCCTTTGACATCATGTGGGTGTTTTCTCATGCTTTCTGCCTTCTGTGACATCATATGTATATTTTCACTTATCTGTTATAACATGGGAGGATTTCTCCACCCTCTGCAGTGTTCATGCTTCCCTTGCTAAGATGTTTAAAGGCTGTCTTGAGAGCAAAGCTGTTACTACTTTGGGAGGGTTGTTTGTTTGTAATTTTGGACCACTCTCCAGCAATGGGGAGAGGCCTCCTTAGTTCCAAATTCCAATTACCAGAGTGCTAAACTAAGCCTGCTTTGACACTGTCCATGCCAACGTCCACTGCCACTGGGGCCTGGGCCCCTGCCCACTCAGATACTTAGGCTTGTGCTGTCTCTTATGCTGGAGCCTGAGCTCTGGGTCTGCCAAGATACTCCTCCTCCCCTAGTCCAGGGCAGGGCTTGCCTCCTATCCTGAGGCGGAGCATTATTAGCTCCTCCCCCATCAGAGGTCCTGCCTCAACCATCTCATGCTTAGGAAGAGTATTTCTGCTGAGGTTGAGCACTGAACCCTTAGGCTTTGGCACTAACATTAGCCCCTAGTACAAGGACTTTAGCACTGCTCCTCTGTACCAGCTGAGTGAAAGAGTACAGTCAATGGTGGGTCTTGAATTCTACTCTCTATGCCAGGGTTTAATCACCCCTTCCTGGACTAATTATTGCCCATACGAGGGCTGTAATATCCACTGCTAACAACATAGGCAGATAAGTCTCACTCCTTGGCTCACTCACTCATTGTCCAACATATTGCTAAGATCAGGTATAGCCTCATAGAATGGCTCAGGCAGCTCAAGGTGTTCTAGTTAGCCAGGCCAGAGCTTGGATTCCTTTTTCTGTCAGTGGTCATTCTCTCTAATACAGGAAATTTCTCCTACTGCCTTTCATGCCCAACTCACTTAAATACAATTCATTTGCAAGTCATGGCATCACTTTCCTGATGTCATAGTCTTCTTTGAGAATGAAGGACAAATAACAACAATAAAAAACCAGAGAGTTCCTGATGTCCTCAAGGTGACCACTATGAATATTCAGCTCCAGATCCATTGTCCCAGCTCAGGGGGTAAGACTTAAATCAAAAGAGGTGCCCGCTGACCTTCTTGGTCAGTGCCTGTGCTCTGTCTTCCACTGGCAAGCCCTTCATCCACCTATTTCTGAAAGTCAGTGTGGGAGGAGAAAAGGGTGGAAAGAGACAGAGAGAGACAGAGAGACAAAGGAAGAATATTAGACTTCACAGTTCCCAAGCAGGAGCAGAGCATGCATTTGCCCCAGAAGGTCTTGGGTCTCCTGAAGAGGAAAAAGCATTGTGTTCTTAAATTCCTCCCTCAGTGCCTTGCACTAAGGAGTGCTAATATGTCTGGCCCCAAAAAGAAAAAACCAGATACATCATAGCTGCCTTCAAGGATCCAACAGGCTATTATGTGAAGTAGGGGCTGAAGTTGTTCCATTTGGCCCCAGAGAACCAAATCAAGGGCAACTAGTGAAAATTGATGAGAAACAAATTTAGACTAGATATCAAGGAAAAGCTATTAACAATGAGAGCTGTCCAATCACAGCAGAGGCTAAATGACCACTTGTCCAGGTATGTTATAGTAGAGATCTCTCCCTTTTACGTCAGGTTGGATTCGATTAAGGTCCTTTCAACTCTACTCTGTGATTTTAGGTACCTTGGATTTGGAATTGGAAAGACCACACTTGTGGTCTGTCTCACAGTTAACAGAAGGAGATTTATTTAGTCATAGCAAGGGAAGGGACTTCAGAGCAGGGAAGGAATGTTCACTGAGTACATCATTGATTTAGTTGAATGCAGCTTTCCTGTGCCACTGTTATTGAGCAATTTCAAGCTCAAGAGTCCCAGCTCTTCATGCGTGTGGATTTTGTAGTGGGACGACTAGGAAGTTATATACCCTGAACCAATTAAACCTTGAGGACAGTTCCAAAAACTTTAAGAAAAACTATCTCAACATGCTTGGGGTAGAGCCTTACTATATTACTCCCACAACACCCCACACCACATGAAGGATAATATGCTGAGTATATTATAAGAGTATAGTCATGGGTAGACTCCCATAGATGTGGCCTCCAATAATGACTGGGTCCCCATTACAATTTTCTGAGCAAGAGATACCTGGGCCCAATGACAAGGATCCAGGCCTTGGGAAGTCTTTCTTCAAAGAGCGTAAAGATAAGAGAAACCGATAAGCCCTTTTTGTACCACTGACCATTATAATGAATTTACGCTTGTCCGTCTAAACCTATTTTGTTTCATTTTCTTTATATACAATTCATATTCTGTTTATTTATTTTCTTGCTAGGGAAGTGTGATGGATGGAATCTGTGCTGGGAACTTCCTTTATTGTAAGGTAAAATAAGTAGGGGAACTGGAGAGTTGGCAGGATATGGGGAAGGTATCCTTAGAGGATACTTAGATCCTTGGGAGATCTGGCTCAGAGGCGAAGAGCAAAGACAGGGGAGAGATCTAAGTCATGGTCCTAGATATTGGGTTTGAATGAGCTTCAGAAAAACAAACAAAATATGATACTATTTTTGGCTGATGACAATGTTTTACTATCTCTAATAGTAAAAATTTTGGCAAGAGACATGACTCTACAGAGGACTGAAAACATTCATCAAGTGGAACATTATGATTTTATCATGTAGTGTTCCATTAATTAATTAATTATTAATAAATAAATAAATTGAATAACTAGTCTATTCTTTTGACCAACTCTCATTTTGTCTTCAGAACAGATTTACAGTCTGGTCAAAGGACAGCTACTTAACATGAAATATACAATTGGAACCATAGGTAATGGCCATATTGTCTTGGATCTATTTATTCTGAAATACAGTGTTCTTGGCATTTTCTATCAAAAATAAGGAACCCAAGTGATGAACTCAAGAAGATGGTGAACACTTCCGGAAAGTGTTCACAGGAGACATAAAGATGTTCCACTCCATTTTTAGCCAGGTAAAGGACTATTTAGGTCTTGCTAGAATTTGTATGAGAGTAAATACTGACCATAAACCTCAGGGATTTCTAGAATAATCTTCCTCTCATTAGGACATCAAAAAGGCAAACATCCTGGAAAGCCTACTTGTGTTTTGGGGTGCTTTGATAAAAATGATTGCATATTCTTATACAGTCAAAGAGTATGTTATATTGTGACTTGATCCCTGTCAAACATATCAGTCAGAATCATTGTCAGTCCTAATGAAGATAGCTCTGGCAATATGTATCTCAAAAATCAGGAACCTGAACATCCCTGGTTAGAAATCAGATCAAAGACAAAATGAGTCTACCCATGACTGTACTCTTCATAAACCATCGGGAGCATACTGTCCTTCATGTGGTGTATACTTTCTCTATACCAGGTTCATATTTTTGCTAATGTAGTTCCTAGCTTCAAAATCTACCTTTAGGGGTTTAAGGGTCTCTGCTCACCATCTATATACAAAATAAATGTCATAATGCTTGAAATCGGAGTGATTTTTTAGTCTAATCCCCAGTAAAGGCATCATTATCCATAAACTGCAGGACAACTGTCTCAGGCTTCTGACCCAGGCACAGCCTCCCTAATTACAGATGATGCTGCCTCTTGGGATATTAAACACTCACTTGAGGTAAACAAGGCCTTAGTATGGCTCAAACAAATGCCAGGTGCTACCAGAAACCTCAAGAAAAGACAGAAGCAAAAATGGTACACAGATTTAACTCCTGGGCCAGTTGGGAAGTCATCAGACAGAAGGTACCCTTTGTCCTCATCAGCCTGATTTTTATATGCCCATTATTGAGAAACTATTAAAAAACATACTATTACAGAGAAAAGATGCATGAGTTGTAGGGAAAAGTATATTGAGGCTTCTTGCCCAAAATACTCCAAACAAATCAAGAAAAATCCTCCAGACTGGCAGAATCCATATGGTGGAATAAGAGGAAGCACTAGAGTTTAGCTTCCTTCCTCTCCCTCTCCTCCCATCTCTTCAAGAAAAATCGTAAGAATGCTCCAGACTAAATTCTAAGCAGAAAAGCCAAGAAGTCACAGAGAGTCATTTTCCCAGCCCAGCATGGCTTGGGAACACAGAAAGAGAGTTCTTTGGACACTAGAAAGGGAAGAGAGCTGGAGGGAGCTGGCAACAGCAATGTCAGGGAGCATTCCAGAGACTGAGAGAGGGCTGAGATAGAGCTCTTGAAAGAGATCCCAGGAGTTCCCAGAGCAAGCAATGGGTTTAGGAATGAGTGCAATCTGGTAGCTCTGTTGTCCCTTTCCAGTGCCAGATTACAGATCCTAGGCAGAGAGGAGTGGTTGTGAGCATCTGTCATCACTGTGAATCTAGAAGAAGTCTACTGGAACTCCATATAAGTAAGCTTTCAGGCCTATTGCTTAGACCTCCACCCAAGTTAGGAACTTGCAGTGCTCAGATGCAGGGTGCAGAAATTAGGCTTTGCCCTGTATGAGCACACTTTGGGAGCACTGAAAGTATGTAGATCTCCAGACTGAGCTGTCCTTGAGCTCCTACAATAACAGCAGTTAATATCCCAAGAAAGTAGTAAGAGTACCAGGCTAAAGTTTCCCTTTAGAACAGACAGAACTTGACCATAGCAATTCTAAAATCAAGGATTAAGGATAGAGAATGAGTAAACAAAAGAATCCTATCATAAAAAGTCATTGTGACAAGGATGCTCAAAACACAAACCCAAAAGAAGGGAATGAGGCTTAAGACACAAAACCAGAAGAAGAGAATGATTCCAAAACCTCTGTGACAAAAGCCTCAAAGAAAAATGCTCCTTGGGCACAAATTCAAATATAATTTCTAGAAGAGATGAAGCAAAAATTAAAATAAGAGTTTTTAAATGTTTTTATCAATTATTTGAGCGCTGGAGGAGGGGAGTAGGCAGCAGGAATGGAAAACAAGTGAGAGTTAGAGAAGAATAAATGAATTAGCAGCTTGGCACAGGAGATACAAAATCTTTCCCAAGCAACCAACTCCCTGAAAATGAGAATGAACCAAATAGAACTTAATGACTGTATGAGCACGAAATGTCAAAACAAAGTCAAAAGACAGAAAAAACAAAAGATAATGTGAGATATCTCATATTAAAAAAGAAGTGACCTAGAAAATGCATCAAGGAGAAAATAACTCAAGAAAAAAAATCCAGGTTTTATAAAAATGTTGCAAACAGCCCAAAAGAAAAAAATTCAAAGAGGAACCACAATCAGAACTAGACACAATTTAGCAGTCTAAACAAGAGTGGAGAGCTTGGAATACTATATTCAAAAAGGCAAAGAATATAGTCTCACAACCAAGAATAACTTACTCAGAAAAACTGGGTATAATTCTACCAGGGAAAAGATAGGGGAAATTATCTCACATTATCAGAATGTGCAAATAGAAACTTCTGCAAACAAGGAAAATGGGGGAAGGGCAAAAGCTCACACTTGAATATCACTTTTTTCTCAACTGGTCAAAGGAAGATACATGCACATACAGAGAAATGGGCACAGAAAAACACTGTACTCAATAGGGAAATAGGATGGAAAGAGGAGAAGATAGAAGAGGGGAATAAGTGAGAAGGTAGATTAGGGGAGAAATTAGTCCTAAGTGATGGTTCTTTTTGAAAAAGCTAAGATGCTTGAAAGCACTTGAACTACTTTACATACACTTTTCTGATTCAAGGGACACCATGTTTTATCTGGAAAAGCAAAGATAGAATTGGAGAAGCGCGTGAAAACTGTCCTTAACTATCTCAACAGTTGTCACATGGGAGAGAGATGACACTTTTCTGTTTAGACTAAAATGACAGAAGTAGGAAAAATAAATGAGAGTTTCAGAGGGGCAGATTTAGGCTTGGTGTAAAGGAAACTGCTAACAATTAGGTCTGTCTAAAACTTAAACAGGCTACCTCAAGACATGGTGAGTTTTTCTTCACTTTCAACAAAGGCCAGGTTTTTTGACTATCTTGTAGAGGGGTTTTTGGGTCAACAAATTGGCCTAGAGTGTAGCTGAGATCCCTTCCAGCTCTACAATTCAGTGATTCTGTGAAGAACCTAAAAAAAAAGAAAAAACCCATCCAGTGGACAATTTGTACAACTGCACTGAAAAAAAATAGTCATTTCCAGGTTACCATACGAATATAATACTAACTCAATTACTAATTGCTAATGCTATTAGTAATGAAATATTAATTCCTTTGAGACTATTCTAATCACCCCTAGATAAAAATATAACAAAGAGAGGAAAAAGTTCTTCCCTTGATTATTGAGAATGCCATCTGACATTAAGAAGTAGATGGGAGGGGACAGTGAAAGAGGACAGAAAACTAGAGAGCATTAGAGGCAATAGCCCAATCATGAACTATATGCTGGGTGCAAAGGAAAAGGAAATGACACATTGTTACTCACTTTTCCACTCCCTGCTATTTCTATTCAAATGCAAATTTTTCCCACTAAATCGGACACATGTGCTCCAATACATGGAAAAGAAGTGACTTCACACACCACAAGGGAATAGACTATCTAGCAATCACAGCACCTTGGAAGCATATGATGTCTCTGAAAACCTACCATTGACGGAGGTAGAGTAGGAGGGCCCCTAGTAATGGAAAATAGGGAAAAAAAAGGCAATTCACCAAAGAAGAAAGTCAGAAAACATTGCCCAGTGGTTGTCATTTGTTAATTATAGCATCAAACAAATCAGTCAAGTTGGAAAATACGTTTGTTCATTAAAATGACTCATAAAAAGTAGTCCCTTTAGGGACATAGAAAGATAAGCATTTATAAAAACAAGTTGTTCTGTCAACATTATTTAGATATGAGAAATCTTCCCAATCACAAAGTGTATGGCAGAGCTCAACTTGCATAATGGAAGGAATGTTTATTAGCTTTGCTCACATCTCTTTTACAACTGTGAAATTGTTATATTTTAAATTCAATTTTAACATTAATGTATCACCCTTTCAGGTTCCAAGGATATATATACACACTGGAGATGCACACCTGTTAGGATGGAAGGTCCCGCAGCAGTTCTCTCTTTGACCTTCAAGGCTTATATGAACTGATTTAAACAACTAATAAACTTTGTAGAAAATATTTGACATTTAAATTAAAGCACTTTATTGAAAGGGTCTTTTGGTCTGTAAAGTCCCAAATAGAGAGTGGAGCCATTAACACATGGTAAGGAATAGTAATGGATAAGAACATCATAACCACAGCTGGAGTTCTAGCAGGTGCAGCCATAATACTGCCATTTATTTTTAGCTCTAGTAATATATTTCCAGAGGCCACTCTCTCATTATCAACCATCTATTGTACTTTCCACTTGGATGTTTCACCATTACCTCAAATTCAACTTATCTATAACTGCAGTCATCACCTTTCCTTCTTCACTGCCTTTCTTTGTCTTATTTTTATTTCAGGATGACTAGAATAGTCTCAAAGGAATTAATGAGGGTTCTGTTAACATTAATTATCCCTAATTCCTCAGAGAATCTTTGTTTCTTCCATTTTTCCCTCCTCAAATAAGAAAATGAGCCTGCCCTCTCCTAATTCTATGAATTCTTTGAGCCCTCCTTCTTACTCCCCTTTGCTGGTTCTTCATTCAGATCATACCCACTGACTCTGGGTGTCCTCCAATACTCCATTCTGGACCTCCTCTTTTCAGCTAGTATCACACCATCCATTTGTGGAATCATTGGTTACAGCAAATGGATAGGTTTTGAATGCTATGGATAAGTTCACTTATCTTGCTAGTGTGCTTTCCAGGGATGTACACATTGATAATGGGGTTGACACACGCATTGCCAGAGCTAGTTCAGTGTCTGGGAGGATCCAAAGGAAAGTATGGGAGAGAAGAGGTATTAGACTGAATGAAGGTCTATAGAGCCATTGGGCTGACCTCATTATTGTACACCTGTGAAACCTGAACAGTCTACCAGCACTATGCCAGGAAACTGAATGGCTTCCATTTGCATTGTCTTAGATTCTGAAGATCACCTGGCAGTATGAGACACTGAGGTCTTTACTTGAACCAAACGGCCAAGCTTTCAAACTATGCTTCAGAGAGCACAACTCTAATGGGCTGGCCACATCGTTTGAATGCAAAATGTGCACTTGCCAAAAAGACTATTTTATGGAGAACTCACATGGGTCAAGCATTTACATGGTGGTCAGAAAAAGCGATACAAGGACACTCTCAAGGTTTCTCTCAAGAACTTTAGAATTGATTGTGTGACATGGGAGACACTGGCACAGGACCACTCAGCAGGGTGTGCCCACATCAGAAAAGGTGCTGGGCTCTATAAGCAAAGCAGACTTGAAATAGCTCAAAGGAAATTCAGGATGCACAAATTTAGAGTATCCACCCCAAATGTGTTCAAATGGACTATTTGTGAACAACCCATGGTAGTACATTCCAAGCTCATATTACTCCGATCAGCCACAGTCAGACAAATTAAAACTTGACTTTAGCATAGTGATGCCATTTTGGTCCTCTTTGAGAATGGACAACAACCAAACAACCAACCAACCAACCAATCTCCCTTGTGATCTCATTAGCCTCTTGGTTTCAGTTATCATCTCTATGCAGATGATGCCTGGACCTTTATACCCAGTCCTGGCTTCTTATTGCTGCCATGCACCATTAACTGTCCTTGGACATTTCAAATTGGATGGCACAGGGGAATCTCAACCCAACATGTCCAAAACAGAAAATTCTTCATCTCAAGCCTTCCCATGTAAACTATATCACTTTAGAGCACAGGGAGCACTTTCCCCCAATTTACCCAGGCTCAACCAGCGTCATCTTTTAGTCCTCACTGTGATTCACTCTACATAACCTATCTATTGTCAAATCTTGTTTCTACCTTTACACCATCTCTCATATGGCCTCTTCTCTCTACTTATACAGTCACAACCCCAGTTCATATCCTCTATAATTTCATGCCTAAACTATTGGAATAATCTTAATATTTTTGTCTTTAAATTTTTTTGTTTCAAGTTCAATATTTTTGCTCATCTGCCTTTCCCATTCCTCCACATCCCTGCCAACTAAATAATTTTTTAAAATGTTTCAAATCCTTCAGTATTTATCTACATTGTCCAGCTTACAATAACCTTCTAACTGGTCTCTCTGCTTCAAGTCTTTCCCCACTCCAAACTATCCTCTAATCAGCTGCAAATATTATTTTCACGACTCCCCTCCCCAGTCCTCAGTGAACTTTAGTGGTTTCCAGTTATCTCTAAGCACAATGGATCAAAGAGTAAAGTGTTCTGTTGGCCATTTAAAGCCCTTCTCACCCTGACCCCTTCCTACCTTTCCAGTCTTCTTATACTTTATTCTCCTCCATGCACTCTTCAATACAACCACACAGACCTACTTGCAGTTTCTCAAATGATTTTTCATCTTCCATCTCTGCCTCTTTTCCATTGCTCTCCTCTGTGCCTTGTCACCTCCATCTGCCTTGTCACCTCCATCTCTTAATTTCCCTGGCTTCTTTCAATACTCAGTTCAAATATGACCTCCCCCATTCCTATCTTCTAATACTTTCCCCTTTCAAATTATTTTAAACTATTCTGTATATGTCTTGTATATACCTACTTATTTACATGTTTTGGTTCCTTGAGAAGAGGGTTCATTTTGCCTTTCTTTGTATACTTAGCACAGTACCTAGAAAACATTTAATAAATGTATAATGAGCAAAATAAATGCATTTCAATTGAATGACTGTTAAGTTCTCTATAAATGTTTATGATGATGACAGTAGCAGCAGTAGCATATGTGATTTGGGGCAAAGAATAAACTTCTGTGGAGCACTGGACTTTTTATCAGGAAACTCCAGCTTCAAATTTTGCCTCTGAATCTTCCAAGCTCTAGGAACTCTGGGCACATTGCAACCTCTCTAAGCCTTTGTTTTATCATTGGAAAAATGGAGAAAATATTAACACCTATGTCGTAAGATTATTGTAAGGAGAAAAGAAGATAATACATATAAAGTGATTTGCACACTTCAAATGCTTTAGAGATGTGAGCTATTCTGTATTTAAGTTTCATCTATAAATAGAAGCTAATATCTGCTTTACCTGCCCTACCTGGCATTTATGAAGATCCTAGAAGATACTGTATATAGAAAGCAGGCATCCTTAACTCTAATCTTCCTTTTCCAATCCAACCCAGACTCCTCTTCCAAATGGTCAATCTAGGCCATAAGGTATAGTAGAAAGCCCTGGACTTGGAGTCAGAAGAAGCCTGGATGTGAATCCTTTCTCTAACAAACTATGGGATCCTAAATAAGTCACTTAAAATCTCTGAATCTCATCCGTAGGTAATGCGGATAATCAGGAGATCCCACCACACAATTGGCTAGATTTCAGCTAAACATGCACCATAGATCTTCCTGGTAGATGGGACATTTGCTAAAGGACCTGAACAGCCAAATATTTCTGGTATACTCTAACTGCCTCCATAACTAGATGTTATAGGGAGAGTGGAGTTTCTATCTCTCCCCAACCCCTCTCTTTCTGTCTCTGTCCATTTCCTACTCTGTCTTTTTTCTGTTTCTATCTCCTACCACCCATAGACCTGTCAAGTGCACTGGAATTCTTCAGTCTCTCCTTCAGAATTCCAATGAGATAGGAAATAAGCATAATTTTTTCTTCTTTCCAGTCACTATGGCAGCAAGAGCACGTGACTATCTAGGTGAGCTGGAAACCAGAATGTGTCAGGACACAAGGTTTAGCTCTTTCCCTTGTCAGTGATATCCATAGCAATTCCCCATTTCTGTCAGTTGTAACCAAAGAACACAGAATCTCCCACTTCTCCAATTCATAAAGTTACAGCTAAGTTTCAACATATCTGTCTCAGCAGCAGTTTGATCACCTAAGGTCAGGGAAAAAACAACCATGGGAGAGACAACCCAAAATCCCAAAGCAGGCTTACCTAAGAAGGATATATTCATTAGGTCTCATGTGCTTAAAACTCAATGTTTCTTCTGGAGTCTGGAGAAGGGTAGTGCTGTCTTCCCACCTCTCATGGGAACATAGTTTGCCATACTAAGAAGTCAAGAAAGAAGAGAGAAAAGAGGAATTACTTCCATTTTAAAGAGCTCTACCTTCTCATCATCAAAATACCTTCAGCATTGTGTCACACATGGCCAACTAAAAATAGTCAATGGCTTTTTCTTCCCTCAAAGTGTCCAGGCTCCGACATGATCAGCTCTGTGAATGCCATGTTCCAAACAGATAGCTACCAAAGTCCATCTTGGAATCATTAAAACTCATTTCATATATAAAATACAAGGATACCTCCATGCTCCAAAAAGTATGATTCTATTGGGCAATATATTTTTCATTTTTAAAAACTGTTTTTCATTTTAAACTTAAAGTATACTAAAAATTGCTGTAATGGGATAGGGGAGAAGAGGGCATTAGTTGGGAAACAACAGATGTGGAAAGAAACAAAATGCATCAGCAAAAACTTTTTTTTAAAATATGTTTTAACATTTTTTCAGTTCCAAACCCTCTCTCTTCCTTCTGTTCCTCCCCAACTCATTCACTGAGAGTGCAAGCCATATGATACCCATTGTACATGTGAAGTCATGCAGAACATATTTCCATATTAGCCATGATGAAAAAATAATAACAAAGCAAGGAAGATAAAGAAAGCAAAGGAAAATAAGTTTCAAAAATTATTAGTATTTGGTACACTTACCCATCTCTGTCTTAATTCATGCTGCCCATTCTTAAAATGCAATTGCCTCTGTTGGTTAAAATCCTTCCCTTCCCTCAAGACCAACTTAGGTGCTAAGTCCTCCACAAAATCTTTCCCTGACTTCATGCCAGGAGAAAGCAATCTCTCCTTTCTCAAGCTTGCCACAGTGAGTTTTCTTTTAAGCTACACGTTTTATTTATTATAGTTTTTTTAAAGCCTGGCAAAGTAGTACATGTTTATAATCCTTGCTAGCAGGGAAGCTGATGACTATGGATCACTTGAGCTTGGAAGTTATGAGTTGCTATGGACCAAGATGATTGGTATCAACACTAAGTCTGGCACCAATATAGAGAACTCCGAGGAAGGTGGGGGTGGGGTCACCAGACTGTCTAAGGAGGGGCAAATTGGCCCAAGTCAGAAATGAAGCAGACTAAAACTCCAATGCCAGTCATTAGTGGGAATGAGCTCTAAAGAAGTTGCTACACTTAGCCCAACCTCAAAAAAAGGGGGTGTGAGAGAAGAAAAATAAACTGTCAACAAGACCTTAAGTTTTAAGTATTTTTATACTTGTCTCATTCTCCCCTATACTATAGGTATTTGTGTATATCTTTCCCTATTAGACTCTATGCTTCTTAGGAGCAAGATGCCTACAATATTTTTGTATCCTCAATGCAAAACAAAAATTTTTGAATGTAATGCTTAATATTTTGAATGAGTAATTTGATTTTGATAAATTTGGTTCTGCATGCCAATCTAAACAAACACACAAACATGGTATATTCCTTCCAAATAGTTAAGCAAAATAACTGTTAGTGGATTTGACTCTTGTAATCTACTATTTTTTTAAAGGAAGGGTGTGTGTTTTAACTTTAGCAAATGTCAATGTTTTTCATTGTATTTACCCTGAGTTTTATTGTAATTTAATGCTGTCTCCATTTAAATACTCAGTGGATATATTTTTCTTTTTGGTTTTGCTACCTTTATTCTGCAAAATTTTATAAAAATTTTCCTATGGTTCTTTGAGTTCTTTGCACATACCTTTCCTTATTGCATGGTAACATTCCATAACATTACTAAGGTTCAATTTGTTCAGCCATTCCCTAGTTGTTGGAAACATATAAATAGCACTGTTATGAATATTTTTGAATATATAGAACTTTCCGTGCTGCCAAAGAACCTTCATTTAAAAATCCTGTAGTGGGACATCTAGGTCAAAGTATATGAATAAGCAATTTTTCAAAGAACAAACACAAACTGACAAATATAATAAAAGATCTAAATATTCAGTGGTGGGTAAACTGTGGGCAAACAGGCATGCTAAAACACCCTGGCAGGGCTATGAATTGCCCAAATCATTTTGGAAAGCAATTTGGAATTATACAAACAAGTTACAGACTTGTTCATAATCTCTGACCCAGCATCTGAGCTGAATTAAATACATGATCTTTTGCAACCAAGTGATGTAATTAGCATATAGTAATTTCTTTATTAACAAAATGGATGCATTCCAACATACTGAGAAGTTCCCCTAGACTACATATTATGATACATAAATATTTATATTTTTATTTTACCTTTCAGCAGATCTAGAATGCTTGCCACCACTTGTGAGATGAGTGCAGAGAATCTGTCTGAGATTCTTATGGTCTATAGGATAAGTAAGGTTAGCATGTTGACTCTGAAACCCTGAGTTTACTCTTTTTTAATCCTTTTTTTTGTGAGTCCTTCACATCTGGTTTCTGTGTATATTTTATTTAAGCTGCCCTACTTATGCTAGTGAGGGATAAGTAAGAAATTCCTTTTGAATTACCCTTGTAATGACAGTGATCCATTGAGGTAAATTTCAGGAACCCTTTGGCATGAGGACCCAGAGGAATTGGACTGGACTTCCAAGGGGATTGCCTACAGGGCCGCTGGATAAATTTTGATTCCTTCCCTTGTAAGGAACTGCCTTCTTCAATTCAGAAACTCCCCTTGCTCCGAGTCAGCTCTGACCAATGGATCTAGGATCTCCAATGTTTTTAACTCAAGGTTGCCTCCAAGACTAAGCCTATCAATTTCAAGATTGCTATTTACTCACCTGTGATCAAACTAAGAAATGAAAAACAGAAAAGTAAGCCAGGGGCCCACAGCCAAATTTGCCTGACTAGCTGCCACATAGGAGCAGTGCCATATGACCAGGACCTTCCCCTATCCCTTCATCAAGAGGCTCAAGGGTACTTCAATACTCTGCACCAGTGAAGAGAAAAACAAGTGAAGTTGGATTACTCTCTTTTATAGGTTCATTGAGCCATCTATCCTTCCTACTCAGCAGTCAATAAAAAGACTATTCTTTTCATCTCCAAAGTACCTTTCATTGCTAAGCTAGCATACATAATCATCTGGAGTCTGGCAACAAATGTTCCATGCAAGCCCTCGTCATGCTCTATTTTGTGTAAAAGGTAAACTCAGGTACACGGTTTTTAAGTTATTCAAAATCAAACAGCATTGTGTGATAACACTAAAGAATAGATCTTAGGTCTCCTGATTCACAGTTCAGTGTCTTATTTTCAGGATTTAAGTGTTCTCTCTACATATCATCAGAACATGTCAAGTCAACAGTCAACAAGTATTTATTAAGCACCTACTAAACAACAGATAAACAACTATGTATAAACAAGATATATATATACACATATGTATATATACATACATACACACACATACACACCCAAACATATATGATAAATTGGAGATGATCTCAGAGAGAAGGCATTTAAACTGAGTAGGATTAGGAAAGGCTTACTGCAGAATGTAGGATTTTAGCTGTCACGAAGGAAGTCAGAGAAGTCAGAAGCAGAGAGAGAGATTTCCAAGCATGGGCAACAGCTAGTTAAAAACCACCAAGTAGGGAGATGGAGTACCTTTTTTGAGGAACAGAAAGGAAGCCAGTGTTACTGGATTGTAATGTGGTGGCGAATAAAATATAAGAATACAGGAGAGGCAGGAAGGGGCCAGATCATGAAAAGCTTTAATAGCTAAACAGGATTTTATATTAGATCCTGAAGGTAATAGGGAGCCAGTAGGGGGAGAGATAATCAGAAATGCACTTTAGGAAAATCATGGTGATAGCTAAGTAGAGGATAGTGGGGGAATGGGGAGAAACTTGAGACAGGGAGATCAATCAGTAGAGTACTGCAAATAGTTCAGCTTTGTGGTGATGTCAGCGTGCATCAGAGTAGAGGCTGAACGATTGAAGGCAAAGGGAGATATACAAGTGACGTGAAGGTAGAAATTACAGGGCTTGGCAATAGATTGAATGTGGGATAAGAGAGAGTAATGAGTCAAGGATGATGCTTAGATTGCAGTACTAAGTAGGACAACAGCAGAGCTCTTGAGAGTAATAAAGAAGTTAGGAAGAGGAGAGGATTTAGCAGGAAGAATCATGAGTTCAGTTTTGGATATGTTGAATTTAGAATGTCTGTGAGACATTCAGTTCAAGATGTCAAATAGGAAATTGGAGAAGTGAGACTAGAGATCAAGAGAGGTTAGGGATGAATAAATTGATCTGAGATTCATCTGCAAAAAGATGAACATTGAATTCATGAGAGCTGACAAGATTATGAAATGCAACAATATAGAGGTGGATGAGGAAAGGGCTAAAGACAGAACATTAAGTGGTCATGAACTAGACAAAAATCCAGCAAAGGAGGCTAAGAAATATTTAGACAGATAGAAGGAGAACCAGGAGAGGAAAGTAAGATGAAAACCTAGAGAAAAGGGAGTATCAATATGACAATGTCAAAGGCTGGAGAGAGGTCAAGAAGATGAGGGTGAGTGAAAAGCAAACATTAGAATTGGCAGTTAAGAGATCACCGGTCATTTATGGAGAGAGAAGTTTCACTTGAATGACAAGGTTGGAAACCAGACTGTAAGATGTTTAGAGGAGGATGAAAGGAAAGAAAGCAGAGGTATTGATTGTAGATTACTTTTTTGAGAGATTTTTCAATGACTGAAAAATATATTTGACAAAACAACACTTTATAGGCTCTTTATACAAAGTATTTTCCCGTCCATATATCAAAATGGTTCAGAATTCCTTGGAATTTGTAACAACAGAAATAACCCTATTCAATGATCCTCTAGGAATAAACATCAGATGAGGTATAAAACCAAGATAAGTAATCTAGCCAAAGGTATTGCCAGTATGATGGAGAAGATCTCACACAGAGTTCAGGTTCAAGGTGGATGGTGAACTCCAGAACTCCCATGTGCTGAAGCCATTTAGATATTTGATCAAGCCCTACAACATGCAGAGACATGGCACTGAAAGGAGTCTCTTAAAGTTCATTTCTACTGGGACTATTTTCTGCTTTTGCCATTCCCTTACTTCTGGTTTCATTCTCCTCCCTATGTGGACTTCAGGGAGCTAGTTGAGAAATGATTAGGAGACTGCTGAGCTGGGTAAATTCAAGAAGCCTCTGCAGCTGGGAATTGCTTCTCATTCCTGTTGACTACTTTTTTTCCTATGTAATACCAAATAGTTGTGACTAGCATTGCTCTCCTGAACCTATCTTTCTTACACAATCCTTTCTCTTGGGGCTCCACATTTCTCCATAGTCATCAATTTTCTTTTCTCTCAAATCTCAAAGCTAGTCATAGGCCTCAAAATACCCTGACCATGGCTAGCCCTAGAAATACCAGCAAGGAGTAAACTCCCAAAGTTAATGCCTAAGACATCAGCAGCGAAAAGGATTACAAAAATGTGATGGGCTAGTATAAGAGAAACAACAACAAAAAGATTAATTCAGAGTGAGGAGTGGAGGGTGGGAAGCAATACTAGAGCCACAAATGAAGGAAAATATGAGGCTAACTTTTATAACTATAAATGTAAATTGATTAAACAATCAAATAAAATGAAATAGTAGCAGATTGGATAAAAAAAAATCACTGTTATAAGAACACAGCTATGAAGCACAGAAATACATTCTCTCTCTCTCTCTCTCTCTCTCTCTCTCTCTCTCTCTCTCTCTCACACACACACACACACACACACACACACAAACACACATACACACACACACATAATGAGAGACTGGAACAAAATTTACTATGCATCAGGTGAATTTAAAAAAATCAAGACTTGCAGTCATGCTATAAGACAAGGCAAAAACAAAAATACATGATTAATAGAGATAAAAAAGGCACTATGTTATGCTAAAAGGAACCATATACAACAAAACAAGATTGGCATTAAATGTACATGTTCCAATTGCCTTAGCATCTAAATTTAAAAATGAAAACTTAACTAAACTACAAAATACTTAGTAACCCCAAGCAGTGTGACCCAACAGTAGTAGTACACTTTAATGTCTCTCTCAGATTTGGAGAAATCAACAGAAAAATCAAAAGGGAAATATACAGAACTGAACGAACCATTGGAAAAGCTTGTTGAAATACTTATAATGTTCTAAATGGGACTACTAAAGAACATACATGTTTCTCAGTACCACATGGAACTTTAAAAATTTGGCCATGTGTTAGGGCAAAGAGATGTTGTAAATAGATTTTAAAAGACAAAAATAGTTAAAAAAAAAAACAAAAAAAATTTGTTATAAGCCATAAGACAATAAAAACACTCATCAGTTCTGAGAGCACAAATGTAAGACAAATAAAGACAATGAAGTCCTTAAAAAAGAGTGGGTTAAATTACAAATTATGGAAACAATAATTATATGAAAGACAATGATGCTAAAATTTGTGGGATATATCTATAGCAGTGTTGGAGGTGGGAAAAGGAGGTAGAGTAATTGTATCCCTGAAAACATAAGTGAAAAAATAGAAAAGGAGAGGATTATTGAACTGAATATTCATTTTTAAAACTTGGAAAACTCAACAAATAAATAAATCCAAGACAAGTACAAAGGAGGAGACATTGAAAATTTGAGAAGTAGTTAAATTAGAAACCAAAAAGAGAACAAAAATTATAAACCAAAATTAAAAGTTGGTTCTCTGAAAAGGCTAACAAAAATCATTTAAAAAATAAACTGTAGTCAAACTCATTAAGATAAGGCAAAAAAATAAAATCAACAAAATAGCAAATGAATAAGGTATAATCACAATATAACCAGAGGAAATGAAAAAGAATTACCAGAACTTTCTAAACACAGTTATAGGCCAACTGAGAATATGAAAGGAATAGAGGAATACCTTTAAAAATATAAAATATCCAAACTACCAGGATTACAAATAGACATCTTAAATTATCCAAAGGGATAGAGAGACCTTTTCTGATATAATAAAAGAAAGTATCTAAAACCAAAAGCATTATATGCAATGAGCATATATTAGAAGCTTTCCCAATAAGTAGAAGGGTAAAGCAAGAATGTATACTCTCCCCACTATTGATTGATATAGAAATGCAAGCTTAGCCAAAAAAAAAAAAAAAAGACAAGCAAATGAAATTTAAAATACAGGCAAAGACAAGAAATTCCGATGACATGGCTGCTTACTTAGAAAATTCTAGGGATTCAGCAAAGATGTTAATTGAGACAATGAATAGCTTTAGCAAAGTTGCAAATTACAAGATAAATCCACATAAATCAAAAGCATTTCTATGTAATAATTTAACCAAGAGGCAATAACAGAAAAGAAAATACCATTCAAAATAACTACGAAGTCCATCTGGGTATCAATCTACCAAAGCATACTTTTATAGGTTCAAATGGAAAGTGCTAGTTAAAGAAATTAAGAATACCTTAAAAAGCTTATTCAGTGTTAATGGTTGGGCCAGTTCAATATAATAAAAATGATACTATCACCGGAGTTAATTTACATTTTTAGTGCAATAACAATCAAACTTATAAAGTGATACTTTGTGGAATCCAATAAAATAATAACATTTATTTGGTGAAACAAAAAAAAATTCAATTATCAAAGGAAAAATTTAGGGAATAAAGGGGGTATAGCATTTCCAAACATCAAATAATATTATAAAACAACAGTCTTAAAAAAGATTTGGTATTGCCTTTAAAAATAAGGAAATAGGTCAATGGAGCAAACCAGACAAGGGAGAACCATAAATACTGAGATTAAATAACTCCATGTTCAACAACTCCAAAAACATAAATTACTTAGGAAATAACTCCCTATCTGATAAGAATTGTTGGAAAGCCTGGAAAGCATTCTGGCATATGTAAGACTTAGGATAGTACTACATACAATAGCCACAATATATTCACAATAAATATATAACCTCAACATTAAAAATCATACTATTAAAAAAATTAGAAGAGAAGCAGATTATATACTTTCACAACTATGGGAAGGAGATGTTTATTAATGACAGAAAAGATAGAAGCAATTACAAAAGATAAAATAGATAATTTTACATGAAAATGAAATGCTTCTAGGCAAACAAAAGCAATACTTTTCAAAATAAGAAGGAAAATGATCAAATGTGAAAAATTATTTTATCAAATTTCTCTGATAAGGGTTTGCTATTCAAGATATATAGACAAAAAATAGATATATGAGACTTACTAAGGCCATTTCCTAGGAGATAAGTGGTGAAAAGACATAAACAAACCGTTACTTTAAAAGAATTGTAAAATATTAATAAACTATGTGGAGGAATGCTCCTAACCACGAATTTGAAGAAAAATGCAAATCAAAACAACCTTGAAGTTTGATTTTATATCTAGAAAACTGGCAAAGATGACAAAAATGTGAATAGTCAATGTTGGAGGAGTTGTGGAAAAATAGGCATTCTAGTGCATCATTGGCTGAGTTGTAAATTAGTATGATTATTTTGAAAAACAATATGGAAAAGTAAAATTCAAGTAAAGTTACTAAAATATTCATACTCCGATCCAGAGATTTCACTATGAGGCATAAATTCCAAGGATGTCATTGATAAGAAGAAAGACCCCATGTACACCAAAACATTTATTTGTAGCACTTTTGGCTGTGTTTGCATGTAAATAGCTGATTTGGAAATGACTATTACATTGCTAATCAGTCATCTCTTATTAAATTATAATCAGTTACATTATCTTTGACGTTACTTGGTACTTTGCATGTTCAAAACCTCTCAATTAACTTCTCAGAATATTTATGATAAAGAAGTATAAATTTGAATAGTCTATAAGTCCTGGGGTCAAAGGTAGATAGTAGAGGATAGCTAGGACTGAATGAAGTGGGAAAAGTTAAATGAATGAAGGTTTTAGAGAGGATGGAGAGCTGGTTTGGTCTGTATAAGAGAAAGACAGAAACCAGGTAAGGCCATTAGAAAAGGAGCAATTCTCAGAAGTCTCAGAACTCATAAATTATGATGACAAGCTCCTGAATGTAAGCATGTTGGAACGTGAAGCTGATGGGGGAATGGCTATGAAGGTCTGAAGGATCATGGGTGTATAATGGAAAGACCACCTAAGCCAGAGGGCATACCCTGTTGGAATCCTGCCTTGATGTGGCATAGTGGATAGTCAGTAGACTTGGAGTCAGGGCAGACCTGGGTGCGGATCCCTCCTCAGATACCTCCTGGCTCTGTGATCTTGGACACATTACTTAATTTTTCTCAGCTCTAGTTTTCTCTTTTGTAAAAATGGGTTTAATAACACCACCTACTTCACAGAATGGTTGTGAGGACCGAGTGTAAAGCAGTTTGCAGATCCTAAAGCTCCATAAATGTTATATTGCTGTGATTACCACCTGTATGGCCTTGGACAAATAATCCTCAAACTAAAATTCCCTTAGGGAACTGGTATCTGGATGAATCTGTCCAACAAAAAAGTAAACTCTAAGAATAGAGACTATATCATTTCTTCTTTGGTGCATCCCATAGGGCCTATTGTGGGGTTATTATTGTGGTGCTGGTAATATTTTAGAATTTTCTCAGGGAACTGAAATTGGGCCTGTAGGTCCATAGAGGGATGAATGTACCTTTTCGAAACTGGAATATTTCCATTTCTCAAGCGCTGGCACACGTTTCCAATTTTCCATGGTTTTTCAAAAATCCATGATGATGACCCAGCAATTCTATCCACACATTCTTTCAATATTCTGGAATGCTCTTTGTATGGCCTGTTAACTTGAGAGCACTTAGGTATTTTCTTCTCTAGTATCTTGAATTTTAATTCCTTGCTAACCCTTTTTGTTTGTTTCCTTTTTACATCCCATCCTGAAAATATCTTTTTTTTTTGGTAGAGAAAAAAGAAAGAAAACAGGAGTCAAACAGTTCTATACCTTGTCTTCACTGTCAATTCTTTGTTTTATCTGAAACAGAGAGGAACTTTGGGTCACTCTAACCTCCAATCCCATTTGCTGCCAGCCTTGGCTGATCTGGAGCCTTACCATTCCTTGTACTCTTACAGATCTGTGCTGCTCTTTAAAAAAATCTATCCTCATTCACCTGCCTTTGCTTCCTTCCTCTGTAGTTATCTTTTTAAAAAATACAAGTACTTTGTTCTTGCTTTGCTACCGTCTCCTCGTGTTTTACCTCCCACCGACCTTTTGTAACTGGATGCCTACCAACTACTGAAGCAACTCAAGGTCGCCCAGAGATCCAGTGGAAGTAGGCCTGAGATATCAGGCTCATTTTGCTACCAGGCTGTGCCCTCCTCCAGAAACAACTAAGAAACTGTAGAATGGCTATTTTTAGCCTCAAAGTATTCATTCCCTTTGCCTCTGGGAAATGTCAGGGTGAGTATTCAGATATGGTTGGCACTGTAAAGAAGATCAGTAGTTCATATAGTTTCCTTCTGAATCTACAACTGAGAGGTATTTTTTTTTTTTTGGTTTTTCTTATGGCTCAGTCTTAGGAGAACCCTGGAATCTGTCTGATTTCTGGACTTAAATTTACTTAATTCTATTAGTTAATTTATGATAATTCTCCAAACCAGAAAAAAAAAAGGTATCAAATCATTTTACATACTATAGTGCAGCTGTCATCAGAGTTTGAATGCATGAAGAACGAAAACATAAACAAACAAAAATTAAACTTAGGTTATGGAACATTCTGTGTGTTTGCTAAGGGCAAGTCTCAAATTAGATCATCTAAATAGCTGCCTTCACTTTCGAGAAAAAAAAAGGCATCAGAATGTAAGATCATATTCTCCTGTCTTTAGCTGGCTGATGTTTTCATTCAGGACAGGACACGATCCAATGGACAAAATCAAGGTTAATCTGAGACACTTTTAGCTCATGAGTCCAATGTGACATGATGAATTCTCTATCCCAAACTATATTTTATCCCAACGTTCTGAAATGTGTACAGAAAGGAAGTTAAGGGCTGGAGAAGCAAAAAATGAACACTTAACACTGTAACAAAGCACTCCTCAAAGAGGATATTTTGTCTGACACTCCATAAACTTTTGCAGCTGTTCCTGTCCCTGTTTATGTAATATTCAGATGTACCTGAAAACCAGATTATATGTTCAAAGTTTCATCATAGGAATACTGTCTAATCAACTGCTTTTGATGTAGCTGTGCTCTCTTTCTCTCTCTCTCTGTCTCTTTCTGTCTTTATATCTCTCTCTGTCTCTCCCTTTGACTCTGTCCTTCTCTCTCTCTCTCTCTCTCTCTCTCTCTCTCTCTCTCTCTCTCTCTCTCCCTCTCTCTCTACTGCTCATCGGCTAATTTTTAAAGATGTTTTTAAATCGTAGCCTCATTCTAGCTACACTTTCATTAAGTTCTGTGATACCTATTTTGTCAGATAGCAACGTGCCACTTAATTACTTTACTCTGGTGAATACAAATTATGTAATAAACTGACACTAACTTCCTTAACCAGTTTATCAAGAAGGAAAGTAATTCATTCCAACTGTTCAGTCTGCTGGGGTGGAGTTTTCTTCAGTGAAACCTGCAAAATTTCACAGATTCTAGTCAAGTCATTTTCAACTTTGCAAATGACTTGATGCTAAAATGTGTTTTTTTCCCTCCTGAATCATTCACATTATAATATTCATTTTACAGCTGAGGTTTTTACTTTATTAGACTAACTCCTTTCTGACACAGGAAGAATTTGATAAATGTAGTTACATGAGATTTTTAAAATTGAGATATTAAGAATTTTTGCCTGACTGTATTGCTTGATTATATTGACGAAATCTCTAATAGCTCATCTCACCATAATTCTTTTGAAAGATTTCAAAACTCTGTGTATTTTAGAAAATATACTGTGACATACAGGAAGATAAAAAATTTATTGAAGAAAATGAATGATGTACATGTTTAATTTTCTTGTACTGTATGCAAGTTCATGAAATATAAATTAATTATGCTATGTGTCTAGTACTGCCATAGGCTCTGTGGGGTATACCAAAGAAGAAATTATATAGTCTCTGTTCTTAGAGTTTACTTTCTTGTTGGACAGATTTATCCACATATCAATTATGTATAGAAAGGGATCTTGCCTTTTTTAGTCTGAATACTAGTAGAGAGGAAAAGTAAATTGCCCAGCCACATACAGGTGGTAACATTCACAGAGTGCTTTAAGATCTGCAAAGTACTTTACACCTGTTCCTCACAACCATCCTGTGAAGCAGGGGCTATCATTATCTCTATTTTATAGGAGAGAAAACTAGAACCGAGAAAATTAAGCAATTTGTCCTGAATCATGTAGCTAGGAGTTATCTGAGGAAGGATCCACACCTAGGTCTGCCCTGACTCCAAGTCTACTGACTATCCACTATGCCACATCAAGCCGGGATTCCAACAAGGTATGCCCTCTGGCTTAGGTGGTCTTTCCACTATGCCATTCATGATCCTTCAAACCTTCATAGCCATTCTCATATCAGCTTCATATTCCAAGATGCTTACATTCAGGAGCTTATCATCACAATTTATGAGTTCTGAGACTTCTGAGAATTGCTCCTTATCTAATGGCCTTACCTAGTTTCTTTCTCTCATATAGACCAAACCAGCTCTCCATCCTCTCTAAAATCTTCATCCATTTAACATTTCCCACTTCATTCAGTCCATTAACTCCCTCCTTGCTATCTTAGGCTCCTTCCCTACATCTCCTTTTACTGCAAGACTTATAGAGTATTCACATCTATGTCTATGTATCATGAACATCCTATGTGAAAAGCAAATTGAGAGGTCCTGGATATATAAAGTATCAAAAAATGTCACAAAAAATATAATTGATTATATTTTAACAGGAGATGGCTGTTAATGAAAAGACAATCATTTCCAAATCACTATCTACCCCAAGTAGAAATAAGCTCTTTGAGGGAAGCGAATTTTAGGTTTGGCCTTTGATTCCACTGAGTCTCACTAGCCCAGGGCCTTTTAGCAGGTATTTAGTAGGTGCTTGTTGAATTGAATCTAATTGCTTCTCTTTCCCAGTCATTCCACCACTTCCAAGTCTACATGCTGGTCCTCTGCTATCCCTGCATTTCTAGATGGCTTCTAGCTATCTTGTCCCCAAGGATAGTATGAGACTTTGTTGAGGGACTTAACTGAAATTGCAGCAGTCTATTGATAGAGTAACCCTGCCAAAAAGGAAAATAACATTAGCTTGGCATGAACTGTTTTTGATGAAACCATAATGTCTCATAATAATGAGCACTTTATATTCTAAATGCTCACAAGCCTGGTGCTGGGAGAATACTTCGGAGCCTTTAGGCTATAGTAACGATGATAGCAGACATATAATACTTTAAGGTATGGGTTTACCTGTCATCTCACTTGATCCTCACAACCATCCTATGATTAAGTGCCACTATTATGCCTGTTTTGAAGATAAGGAAACTGAAGCTGAAAGGAGCTAAGTGACTCCCAGGTAGGTGATACATAGATAATCAGTGTCAGAGGCAGAATTTGAGTTCCGGTCTTCCTGATTCCAAGTCCAGCAGCCCTTGTCTACTGTACCACCCAGGCATCATTTTACCACATAATTACCTAATTATCAAATGGCTCTGGGGCATCAAAGTTCCCCAGTTTTTAATATAGGGGATTCCCCTACATCTTTCCCACATGTCCATGTAAATGAGTGGGCTGAGAAAGAGGCTCAGGAGGTCAGGTCATTTTTTCAGCTACCAGTTTAAACCATGTTCTTAGTCCCTGGATATGCAGATACAACTTCTACATATCTGAAAGAAGTATTGTCCAGCCCAGAAGTGGAAAACCTGCAGCCTCAAGGTCACATGTGGCCTTCTAGGTCCTTAAGTGTGGTCTTTTGACTGAATCCAAACTTCACAGAACAAATCCCTTTAATAAAATAAACTTGGACTCAGTCAAAAGGTCACACCCAAGAACATAGAAGGCCACATCAACTGGTCCACCCAGCCCATTACATCACAGTATCTTCAGTCACTAAAAGGAAGAAGTAGAGAAAGGGGAATGATACTGACAAACTTGAAATAGGAAGAAGGATGCTGAGGAAATTCACATTGGATAACCTGTCTTCACAGTGGTTCAGAAGGATTCATTGTGGTCTATAAGTTGAGCAGTGGGATGCCATCCTTAGCTGTAGGTGTAAATAGTGGGGCTGTAATTGATGGAAGGATGAGAGAACAAAAAAGTGTGAATGGCCTCTGTGGGAAATGAGATGAAGAGTTGATAAAGTTAGAATAGAGGGTTGAGATGAATAGGAACAGCAGGGAGAATCCATCCACTACAACAGTATATGAATCTGTGGTGGATGAATCACCACCCTGGATACCCAGTAACCATAGAACCAGAGCAGAAATATAGGATGGTCAGGATTAACGCAGGGGTGAGGATTCATAAATTGGTCACAGTGGAAAACTGGGAAGGCAAATAATTATAGCTGCTGAAATTTTTAAGATGCTAGACCATGTCTTGACCCAAGACTGAGCTTGGAAACAAGTGATTCTGGGTAGAGAACTAAGAGAAAGTGAATTGAAGGACATTATAATTTCCAGATGAGAAAATTCAGTCTTAGAGGAATGAAATGATTTTCTCCAAGTTCTCACAGTTGGTTTGTGGCAAAGTTAGGCCTAGAAACTGAATCAATGGGTCAGTGATCTTCCTGATACTTCATATTGTCTTTTTGTGGTCTTACACCTTACTCCCCAACATGTACTCTTCCATTCAGTGACATTTTTGGCTGTGACTTGAATGAAATACTCCATTTCTATGCTCCGGGCATTTTTCTCTGGCTGTTCCCCAGGCCTAGAACAGTCTCCCTCCTCTGTTCCAACTATTGACATCTCTGGCTTCTCTTAAGTTTCAATTAAAATCCCAATTCTCCAGGAAGTCTTCTTCAACCTCTCTTAATTCCAGAGCCTTCCCTCTGTTAATTATTTCTCGTAGTTCAGTCATTTCAGTTGTGTCCAACTCTTTGTGACCCCATTTGGGTTTTTCTTAGCAAAGATACTGGAGTGGTTTGCCAGTTCCTCCTTCAGCTCATTTTATAGACTAGGAAACTGAGGCAAATAGTGACTTACCCAGGGTCACACAGTTAGTAAGTGTCTGAGGTCATATTTGATTTCAAGTCTTACTGCCTCCAGACCCAGTTTTCTATCCACTGTGACACCTAAAGTAAACGTTTATTGATTGCTTGGTAAGTACTTATTAAGTCTGAATGGGGACAGTTCAGTTAAGTGTTGAGGCATGATCTCATTAGTAATTTAGTGCTACTGCTTCCTATAATTAAATATTTTCAGGGATGAAAAAACATTTTAATAGTTCACTAGTATCTATACCAGTTTTTAGAATATTCTCTGCCTGTTTCCAATTCAACCATATGGAAACTTGAGGGAGTGTATTTCCATCTATGCATTTATGGTGGAGTAGGGCTGTACTGTATAATATCAAAAAAATCTTCTAATTGTCTAATTGTGAACCAAAGAACTGATGACTCAGGAATTGCTGAGCAGGAATTGAGTATGAATACCAAAGGTGGGACCCACCCATCTCTTTCCTTCCTTGAAGTGAGTGAAGCAGGGTTACTCTGAGCTTCTGGTGGGGGAGGGGTGGCTGACCACATTCCTTTACCATGCTGTCATGTGTCCTTTGGCACGTGGTGTCTGCTCATTATGTTTTCTCCTGATTTTAGGTGGATGAATATTTCAAGTGGGGAATGCCCAGTTACTTAGTGAGGCTCAGAGATCCTGAAGTCCCATTAGATTCTACTGGTGACCAGAGTTGGTAGCAGAGTACAGTGGAGCTGGTAGCAATAGCCATAGGAGTTAAGAGGTGACTAAGTAATAATTTTGAGATAAACATCTCCAATGTGGCAGAGAATCTGGCATGACAGTTGAGAACCTAGCCCAGAAGCAATTGAACCCAGTAAGGAGCTAGCACACATCGACTCAGCAAAGAGCTTGACCCAGTCCAGCAGTGCCCAGTCCATCCAAGACATCACACCCTATGAGGAAGAATGCTAACTGAGCTACCTACCCAATGGAGAAGCCATGCCACATGGGGGAACCAACCCAGATGAATATTGGAGCAACTCATCCATCACCAATGCCAAGTTCTGATGAGGTCAGGGAACCATAAGTTGAGGTTTAAGAAGTGCTTAGGACACCAAAATATTGATACCCTAGGTCCTGCTGAAATGAATTTGACCCGACTTCTTAAAGCCAAAGTAAAACAAAGTTTATTAAAGATTTGTCATACTGGGTTGACTCTTAATAAGCCTCAACATTTGTGAGGTTTATATTAACAAGCTGGTCAGACTGCATCTGAGCACCTTCATAGAAACAAGATGGATCTTATATACAGAAACACTGAGGGAAGAACCCAGATATGGCCAAGTAGTCTGGAGTTCCAGAGATGATCTTGAAGGGAGTAGTCAGTAGCCTGGAGTGTCTGGAGGTAGGATCTTGAGGGGAATAACCAGCATAGTGGTCAGATCTAGGGAGGATCTTGATGGGAATGGTCAGTAGCCCAGAGAATAGGATTTTGATAGGATCAAGGGTGGGTAGTATAACAGAGATCTGGGCATAGTGAAGCTTATGGCCACTCCAGACCAAGTGGAGAAATTCAAGGAACTTTCAAGGTGAGATTTTTCAGGGCTCTTTAGACAAATGGGACTAAAACTCTTTTTGAGGTAAAGCACAAAGGTCTCTGCTTGAGCCTGTACCCCATCAGTTCCACAGAAGACTTCATGAGGATTCCACAAAGAGCCAAAACTCAAGAAGTACCCCTTTGCTGCACGTGTTCTTTACACAGGTCCCTGATTACCATTAGGCTTTTAAGTTTGCGCCCACTATTGCCAGGGACCTTGTGTTTGCGAAGGGAGTATGAACTCTATTTGGAGAAATGCTTTTAAATAAATACAGTGGCTGAATCCAGAAGAAATGACATTGATTATGCCTTTTAGGCATACAATTTCTTGGAGAACCCTCAAAAATGTGTTGATAACTTTCTGTACTTGGACTATAGATCTACTTCATAGGGTTGTTGTGAGGATCAAAGGAGCTAATATCTGTAAAGTGGCACAGTGCCTGGCACATGGCAAGCACTTAATAAATGCTTGCTTTTTCCCTTTCCTTATGAAGCAGTAATACACTTTGTCAATATTAATTTCCCTGGATCAAAGATCTCAATCAATGACCTTGAATGAACCTCAGAAATCATCCAATCACCCTCATTTCAACAGGAACAACCACTATTAGACCCAATTTAACTGACTCATTGACCCTCTCCTTCTCCATTTAGGGGACCCTCTCAATTTGGAACCCACTCACAGTCAGATTGTGTTCAATTATAGGAAAACTTGACCATCTAAAGGAAGGGTTTAGCATCTTTCTCATAGTCTGGCTCGTTATGCCCATATCCCCTCCCTGGGAAAAAATATTTGAAGTCTAAGCTTCTGTTCAAGGTCCCCCAGAAAGGTACAGTACAAGAGTATAAAAGTGAGGAGTACAAAAAGGGAAGGTACTCAATATAATATAAATCCTATGCAGGACAGCTATTCATTTCTTTTACACACAAAGGAAATGCTAAGCACAAAAAACTCACAAGCATATATGTTAAGAAAAACTTAAACGAGTAGCTGTAATTTTAACTACGAGTCTCTTCTCCCTACAGGTAAAGACCTAAATGTCATAGCATGAAGCAAAATTGCTGAATCAGCATTTCACATTTCTCCTTGGCTCTAACTATCCAAACAGTTCTCTCCGGATCTCTGTCTTCTCACAAGCTAGGTCAGGTGTAGGACTCAGTGTCCTGCTGCTGATCATGCTGTCCAATGCAGAAAATCCTCTGTCAGTCAGCTTTGACTGAGGGGCCAAGAATCTCTGAAACTCACAAACTCACAAAGTTGCTACAAGGCTGAAAACATATATCTCAGGATTACTACTCATCCCTTATAGTCAGGAGAGAAACAAAAAAGAAGAGGCAATCCAAAACCCACGCTCGGATTTTCCTAGTCAAGACATGTACTTTAGCTACCACATGCTTACTACTGCCATGCTGCCTGAGGGGACAAAGAAAACCAACCTCCTATCCCACCTTTCCAGAGAGGAGCTCAAATATTCTTGACAGACTTTGCCAATGGGGAGAAAAACAGAGGTAGAGTCATTCTCTATTTAAAGCCCACTGAGTCAGTGGTTCTTGCTGTTCAATGGTCTATAAAATACCAGATCCTTCCAATGTTGAGCTATATGTGTCCCCAGAAGTTGGCAGGTCAAAGGCTCAGCAGTCCTAGGCACTATATACCAGGAAAGCCTGATGTTTTCCTCCCTTTACATGTAGGTGAGTACAGGAAGGAAGTGACTCTCCCAAGGTCAAAAGGTAGTAAGGGTCAGAGGAACTTGAAACCAAGGCCAATGACTCCAGAGCTGATATACTTTCTACTGTATCATGCTGCCTCCCACTGGCATGAACCAACCAGTTCCTTCCTCAAAGTCTTGTACTTCCCCCATGCCAACATGAATGGAAACTACTTCATTAAAAAAAAACATTACACATTTGCAATACAGCTTCTGAGTAACCATTATAATCTCAAAGAATATAAGCTAATCTCAACTATGGCAAAGACTTTATATCAAAATATTGTGGAAGATTTGTTATTCAGTCAGTTAGTCATGTCTGACTCTTTGCAATACCATGGACCATAGAATGCCAGGACCTTCTATCCCCTACTATCTCTCAAAGTCTAAGTTCACATTCATTGTTTCCTTGATACTATCTATCTCATCCTCTACCATCCCCTTTTCCTTTTGCCTTCAATCTCTCCAAACATCAATATCTTTTCCAATGCATCCCATCTTCTTACTATATGACCAAAGTATTGAAGCTTCAGCTTCAGTATTTGACCTTCCAATGAATAGCCTGGATTAATTCCTTAGTAAGTATTGACTGATTTGATCTCCTTGCTGTCCAATGGACTCTCAATACAATTTGAAAGAATTACTTCTGTGGTACTCAGCTCTCACAGCTATACATGACTACTGGAAAAACCATAACTTTTACTATACACAGACCTTGGTCAGCAAAGTAATGTCTATGCCTTTTAGTTTGCTGTACAGATTTGCCATAACTTTTCTTCCAAGGAGCAAGAAGTAGTCACCATCTGCCATGATCTTTGAGCCCAAGAATATAAAATCTGACACTGCTTCCATTTCTTCTCATAAAATCTAACAGTGCTTCCATTTTTTCCCCTTTATTTGCCAGGAAGTGATGGGACCAGTTGCCAAGATCCTAGGGTTATTTGGGGATTTTTTTGTTGTTTTTTTTTTACATTTTGCTTAAAGCTCCTTTACTAATTACTGATGCACCTAAGTAGGCTATGGAAGGCACCATGGTGCCAACGAAAGAGCTCTGTCTCTGGGAGCCAGAAGACTGACTTTAAATCAAATCTCTGGTGTTTATTGGGTATTTGGCTTTAGACAGGTCTTTTAACTTCCCTGTGCCTCATATTCCTCATCCGTAAAATATGAAGGTTAGACTAAATTGTCTCTGAAGTCTGTTCAAGCTGAAGTTTTATGGCCCTTTGAACATTCACATTATACTTACAGTTTTGCTTGAATAGTGCTGCATACCAAGTGATATGGCCTTGCAATGACACTTCTTTCCCCTCCATATAATAGATTTTGCCTTTTTTCTTATAGATCTGAACATTAAGTAGAGTGTTGATATAAAGGTCTGCAGCCTAAGCAGGACTAGGTATATCTAAACTGATTTTCAGGAAAAAAGAAAAACAACAAGACTTTCCCCTGTTCTATTTCTAAGACTCCTTTGTGTTATGTACAGAATTATTATCAGAAACACTTCTCTAGTAGTGGAGTTTCACTGACCAGGGTCTTGTCTTGAGCTTAAAAAAGTCAACTTTGCTTTCACAAAGAACTCTTCAGAGGACTTCATTGTGTATTTGTAAAAACAAGACAATCCTTCAATATCTCATGTTGGATAAATGGCGCAGTTCTTCAGCGAAGTAGCAATGTCTTCCTTTTTAATGATTCCAGCTCTGGATTTAATGATTAAATCTCTGATCATGACCAAGGATGCAAATGAGAAGAATGCTTTTAATCATCCCACAGATTTATCCAGCATATTGTTAGCAGGTACGAGGGCAGCGAGACATCTCAGTCTGCTTTTTGTTTAGACTGCTCAAAGGTCAGGTGTGCAGCATGCTTCTCTTCAGAACTATTTTGTTTTCAGGATACAAGGGAAGTCTCCTTGAATATTAACCCAAGGAACTTGGCTGACTCACTTTAAACTTTTATATACGGGGTCTGCTCAGGTACCAGGTTATCATCACTTGCCAGTCAGTTTTACTTGAGAGCATATTCAAATTGTTTACTTTGGACAGCTTTAACAGGACCCACTTTCCCTGTCAGAAAGGGTTTGTTCAGTCATTTTTCAGTTGTGCCAACTCTTTGCAACCCTTTTTGGGGTTTTCTTGGAAAAGATACTGGACTGGTTTGCCATTCCTTCCCCAACTCATTTTACAGATGAGGAAAGAGAGGCAAATGAGGTTAAGTGACTTGCCCAGGGTCAGAAAGCTAGTAAGTGTCTGAGGTCAGATTTGAACTCAGGAAGATGAGTCTTCCAGATTCCAAGTGTGGTGCTCTATCCACTGCACCACCTAGGTGCTTCATTAAAAAAAGGTGTCGTTCAATTAGTCAGGATAGTAATAGGAACAGTATATGTACAATATGATGGTAGTACAGACAGTAGATATGAGTAGGAATAACTTTACTTGTAAACCTGGGTGACTTGAAGAATGGTGACACCATCAACAGTAATAGGGGAAGTTAGGATGAAGGGAAGATTTGGGGAAAAGATAATAAGTTCAGTTTAAGGTATGTATGGAACATCTAGTTTGAGATGTCTGACAGGCGGATGGAGATGCAAGGCTGGAAGTCACCAGAAAGGTTAGGGTTGGACAAATAGAATCCTCTGAATAGCAATGATAATTAAAACTATCAGAGATAATGAGATTCAAAGGTAAAATAACAGAGACAGGGTCTAGGGAAGAGCCTTGAGGGACACCCATGTATAGTGGCTATAACATGATGATGATCCAATAAAGGAGACAGAGGACTGGTCAGATAAGTAGGAGAATAAACAAAGATCAGTGTCATGAAAAACTAGAGAAAAGAAAATATTGAGAAGACAAAGGTGATCAGCAGCATCAAAACCTGTAGAAGGATCAAGAATGATGATGACCAAGAAAAGGCCATTAGATTTGATAACTAAGAATGCGACATTTAAAAGTTTGAAGAGACATAGTTTCTGAGTAATTAATCATTTTATTAATAATGCTAACATTAATAAAAGGGGCCAGTGACACTCTTGAATGCCCAAGACCCCTCACAGAACCCATTCAATGCAGATATGCCCTTGGTAAAGGGAGGCAATTGACTCTGATTGGTTAACAAGTAATGAGAGAGAATGAATATTATAATGAGAGATGGACTTATTCTAATGAGGGGTTGAGGGACATGACTTTGATCGTGTCATTTACTTCCCTAGTCTTGGGAAATTTAATCAAAGAATTTATTTCCCACACAAATCTGGATAGAACACAATGGGCAGAAATTCACATAGATAAGATGGTCAGGGAAGGTAAATTTTCGCAGAGGTCAGAAATGTCCTTCAAATACAATTTGGACTAATAAAGTTTCAGAAAGGAAAAAATCTTGTGTCACCCTAATATTTACAATTAGTTATTTTAATAATAATTTCTCTCAAGAGATCATTAGTAACTTTGGAAGAACAGGAATAAAGAAAGAAGGGAATGGAAGTAAAGATCACTGTCTAGTTCTTATGACTTGCACTTATCAGAACCACAGGTACCTACTTGTCATCACCTTCACCATCCATCTACTGTGCCCATCAATTCTCTTTCACTCTCACAAACCCCATTCATGCCCTCCATAAATTCTGCAAGATGACTTCCTTGCAGTTGCTTCTCATGACTTCCTCCTCTTCCCAGAAGTCTGTTGAAGTTCAAGAGGCAAGAGGGGGAAACTTGAGAATTGTCACATAAATATCTATGGGCTCAGCAAAGGTGGGTTACATAATTATATAATACAAAGCACATTGTTATCAGAGAAGAAGAATATTGTGAAAGTTCAGAGGAAGAAATTATGAGTAGTATACTGGAAGCTATACCTAGGCAGCTAGGTGGTAGAGGAGATAGAACACTGGGCCTGGGATCAGGAAGACATCAATTCAAATCAGATATTTATTAGCTATGTGACCCTGGATAAATCACAACTTCTGTTTTGTCTCACTTTCCTTATCTGCAAAATGGGGATATAATAGCACCTCCCTCCCAGGATTGTGGTGAGTATTAAATGAGATGTTTGTGAAGTGCTTAGAACAGTGCCTGGCACGCTGTAGGCTCTATATAAATGCTAGCTATTATTATTGAATACTTTATTTGGAGGCAGAGGAGCTCAGTGTGGATCCTGATTTTTTTCACTTTAATACAGATCTTTAAAAGCAGGTAGGATTCTAATACATGAAAGTGAGGATGGGAAAATCATTTTAGCCATCAGGAAAACACTATAACCAAAGATACAGAGATGGCAAAGCACATAGAATGTCCAGAAAATAATAAAAAAAGGTCAATTTTCACATTCTTAGGATGTCTGTAGTCTAACACAGTCTATTCTAAACAAGCAGTTAATTAGTCAATCAGTTAAACCCAAATAATTAAATCCGTTTGTGCATAAATTTAGCCACAATCAGTAACTGCTAACAAGCAGTTAATTAGTCAATCAGTTAAACCCAAATAATTAAATCCGTTTGTGCATAAATTTAGCCACAATCAGTAACTGCTAAATCTGCTGAGCTCCTGTTGTATCCAGTATACTGAACAAAGTCTCATCACAACTGTCTAGATGTTGTCACACCTCTATAGATCTGTTATTCAATTAATTTCCACTACTCCTCTCCCCTGCCCCTCCCCCCCAAAACAGAGAGATTGCATTTAACACGGGCAAAGAAAAGAAATACCAAATTTCTAAGTCAGCATACCTAAAATTAATATAAAAGAATAAAGTGGTCCATTTGGAAACTGATTTTTAAAAAACATCCTGAAAATGGGTCTTTGCCCATTCACGGGGAATTCTCTCATTTAAAAAAAAACGCAAGTGTCTGGGCTTTGTATTTACTTGATGAGTCACCACATATTCTCAGAGAACCATGAAGCATTTAATTAAAGGAACATAGCCCCAATACAAAACTCAGCATTGTTGGGAGATTCAGAAAACATAGCAACCATATTAAAATGCCATAGGATCACCACTACTTAATAACTAATGCAATATGTAGTCCTAAGATAATTACTGAAGGCAGAGAAAAACAAGTAATTAAAACTGTATGTGATTGACATTTAGTTTTGCTATGATTATACGTGAGTTACTTTCTTTAAGTATTAGTTGCTTCCTACAGGAATGTATAAGAAGAATGTAGGTGTGGAAATTAAAACAGAGGGAACATATATACCCATCTATATGTATATGTACATATATATTTAACATTTTGCACAAAATCTCAAATAAAGTTGCTTTATCACCTTCTTATATTAGTGAAACAAGAAAAGCACTCTTATTCTAAACTGTAAGAGCTAGCAATTCTATTATACTACTACTCTATATATAAAACTGTAGCTTTAATATTCTAATGCTTTTTTTTTCCCTACCAGAACTAGGCATATGTGGGTGAATGTTAAACAACTGACTCTCAAAAGGGAAAAAAGTACATTTTTAATTTAATATTCACTATTAACACTTTTCAGCACTTTTTTAAGTCTAGATAATCAAAAAGCAATAAATCAAGTCTTAATTTGTAGTATTTAGAGATTTCCAAGGCATATTCACACTAAAAATTTAACAATTGGCTCTCCCCATATGAGCCAGTTCCAGCAGATCACTCAATAGCTATTGATAAAATTGATGACTCTTCAGTTATGGCTTCTAGGTCACCAGGTCAAAGATACAATCAAGGAAAGTTTTAGTAAAGACAAGATTTTCCTGAAAGTATTTTTTTTCTATTCTATTTTTGTCTAGGACAGAAATATCATACACAAACAACAACAGCAACAAGAAATAGGTGCTGTACTTTTGTTCAGTGCTTTTTCAGTCATAGCTCACTCTTCATGACTCTATTTGGTGTCTTGGCAAAGATAATAGAGTGATTTGCCATTTTCTTCTCCAACTCATTAGATGAGAAATTGAGTCAAACAAGGTTAAATGACTTGCCCAAGGTCATATAGCTAGTAAGGGTCCAAGGCTAGATGTGAACCTACGAAGACGAGTCTTCCTGATTCCAAGCACTACACCATCTAGCTGCCACGACACATTTTACCAGGTATGAGGATACAAACACAAAAGGGAGCTCCTTTCCTCCAGAAGCTTATCCTGTCTTTCTGGTAACTCCCCAGAGAGGATATCACCTCTGCCACTCCAAATGTTCATTTTGGCTATAAGGGCTTTTGGAAAGTTGCCACTAAAATCTGAATACATCCCTTGAAAAGCTGTGAAGGGATCGTGGACTTAGAACTGAAAAAGACCTTGGGAATTATCTAGCTCATTCATTTCATTTTACAGATGAGTAAACTGAGAACCAGAAAGATTTCCCAAAAATAGCAAAACTGAGATTCAATCACAATACCAGATCAATGTTCTTTTCCACTGTACCACAATGCCTTAGGAGCTGGTGATCTCTGAGTTTCATTGATTGTATCCTGTTTTTGGTTTCTTATTCAAGGTAGCTGGTGGCAAAGAGGATAGAGCACTGGACCTGGAATTAGAAAGACTTGAGTTCAAATTCAGTCTCAGATACTTAACTAGTTACGTGACCCTTAGGCAAGTCATTAGACTTCTGATTGCCTCAGTTTCCTCAATTATACAATAGAGACAATAATAGCTCCTGTTTCTCAGGTTTGTTGAAAGGGTTAAATGAAATAATATTTGTAAAGCATTTACTATGGTGTTTTCTTTCCTCCTTTAACTTCAAACTAGGAATCAAATGCAATGTGTAGAATCTGAGGCAATTTCAGAAAATTGGAAGGCCCCACATCTGACATTAGAATGGTGGCCAGTATTAATATGGATCTTTAGTTTTCTCAATATTTTTGTTCTTACACTGAAATGCTCTCATATAGTTAAAGCTGTATCTTCAAGAAGAATTTTTAAAGAAGTGTGAAGAACATTTTATTTATATAAGTATGAGGTTTCTTTGTTTATTTTTTGCTACAGAACTACTTGTTCTCTATTTGACCTTGGTTAATTCAAAAGTAGGTTCGTTTTGAACTCAAAACTTGGCATTCATGAAGGCTTCAATGAGCTATGTGATCTTTTTGCAATGGTGAAACCACTTAATTAATTAACAATAAAATAAAATAAAATAAACACAGCCCTCCCTAGTCTACCAGTTTAGTGAGTGTGACCATAGCAGCCAACCCCATTTTTATGGCATTCTCAAGACCCATCACATTGGAACTCAAAGTTTAAAGAGGATCCTGGGAAGAAATAAGTTTTAGAAAATTCATCTTGTAGAGCCGTAGGAGGAAAAGCAAGGGGGACAGGTTGGAAGACAAAGGAATATACGTTTTCTCCCTCCAAAACCCACCTCTCCCCATCCTCCCACCTCTACCACACAACCTAGCTTCTAACTTCATCACGCAACCGAACCTATTCTTTCCAAAGTTACCAATTGTATAGGCCACACCCTAGCAGTTTATGTTTGATCCTAGATACTAGAATAAAATGAGACATGCATAGATCATTCAATAGTTAGTAAAAGAGGTTTTATTTAGTCATAGAAGAAGGATATCAAGACTATATAAGTTGATTCAGCTGAGCAAAGGTCCCTGGCCTGAGTTGTCCATCCTTTTCCACAAGGTAAGCACTCACTTAACTCGGAAATGATAACATTGCTTTAGTTTTTAAACCCCTCAGACAAGCAAGTCTGAAATACTCAATACTTTCTAAGACAGCTTAACCTACATAGGGGGGGAGGGGGCACATGGTTTGTACCATAGTGATTTTGGATTAAGCCAGTAGCTTTTCTCTTAGTCTTCATTCTTCTTGACCTCTCTGCAACATTTAATACCATTCATCATCTTGTCCTTCTTGATTTTCTTTTCCATTTTTTCCTAAAACTTTTATTTCTTGACTCAGTCCTGATCCCTCCAGTCTCTGCTGCTGAATTGTCATTCATATCAGTCCCCCTAACTGTGAGTGTACTGAAAAGTTTTATTCCTCTTTACCTCTCTTTCTACACACTCTCTCTCTTGGTGACCCTATCAGATCTCATGGGTATAATTATTCCCAGAACTATATATACACCTCCATAGTCTCTCAAGATCTAGTTTTCATGAGTATTTCAACTATCAAGAATAGCAGCATCCTTCAGTCCCCTCAGTATCATCCTTGACTCCTCACTCCCACTGCATCAAATTAAATACCAACATTCAGTTTCCGCTTCAACAATATCTCTCACACATCTACTCCTATCTCCACTCAAAAAGCTATCACTCTATTTCAGGTTAAACATTAGCCTTCTAAATGGACTCCTCATTTCAGTCCATTTTACACTAATCCACCAAAGTGATAAAAGTCTGATTAAGTTATTACCCTCTACTGAAAAAACTCTAAGTACTCTCTGTTTCCCTCTAGGATAAAATATAAACTCCATTTGACATTCAAAAGCTTTTCACAATCTTCCCTCATCCTGCCTTTCAAGCTTTATTACACATTAATCTATGTATTCTATGGTCCAGTCAAACTTTTCTTTTCCTCAGATATAACCCTTCATCTCCAATCATCATGCTTTTGCATCAGCTATCTTCCATATCTGTAACATCCTTCATCATCAGTTCTTCCTCTTAGAATTCTTGGCTTCCTTCAAAACTCAGCTCAGACATCACCTTCTGCACAAGGTCTTTCCTTATTTCTCCAGGTTTGGTAGACTACTTGATAGGTAGTCAGAAAATAGTTCCTGAAACATCGAGTTGTTAAGAAAGAAACTGATAGCCAGTTCATGGAAGTGCTAGTAAAATCGTACAGGGAAATTCAACATCAAGGCAGTAAAGGCCTTTCAGCCTAGTTGAAGTCTGAGGCATCCCCTAAAGCTCCTGTTCCATGTAGACTATTCCAGGAAGGTTACAGAAAGCAGACCACTGAGGGAAGGGGTATCATGAGCTCTTGGGAGAAGAATATGTGTAAGTCCTTTTAGCAATCTCTATGCCGGTTATTGTGGATCAGAACAAATGGAAAGCTTGAGAGTTACTCAAACCATTCCATGTAGTTAACAATGAAAGGGGTGAAAGAGATTTCATCTTTAGTGATGGAGATGAAGGAAACGAGTATTTTCCATGCAAGTGACCATACCTTCCTCTGCTGACCAGTCAGAAACATTTATTGACCATCTACTGTATAGGCCAGTTACTGTGCCAAGTGCTTTGGGATACAAATAAAGTGAAGAAAAAGGAGGAGGAGGAGGAGAAGGAGAAATACCAGTACCTGCTCTCAAGAAAGTCACAGTATACTCTTATATCTAATCAATCTTAATACTATTCTATCCTTGTTGCATATCATTTTGATGCTCAGGTTAACCTTTTTTTTAACTGCTCAATGACCTGTGAGTGCTTCATTTTATCCCAACATGAAACCTGAACTAATAGGGTGCTAGCCTAACATCCTAGACATAGGATGGTCCCATGACTCACACTGTAGTTGAGTTGGGGAAGGTCAACCATGAATACAGAGTACAGGGAGAGTGGATGAATAGCCAAATATGACACTATAGCACATGATAACAGACCTTCTAGTTTTGTATGCTAAATTCTTTTAGTGAGATAGAGAGAAGATCCCATTCACACAAGTGGTTAGCTCAATGGATGCCAGAAGAAGTTACAGGAAGATTAAAGAAAATGCCTTGGCATCTTCTGGAGCATGCCATAGCTAGTAGTGATGGTTCTGGAAAAGTTGGACTGCCAACATAGGACTAAAGATAACTGCTCTAGCACATTCAGTGATTAAAGACAGTGTTCTTGGTTTTTAAGAACCATGCAATGAAAACTAAGCAAATGTGCAAATAAAGGCAGTTTTCCTAATAGGCAAGGGGACCAACAAATCTCAGGCAAGAACCTACAGACTAGAGGATGGAAATATTATTTTTAAATAAGGTGTTGCTATATTCTGCTAAGATCAGAGTCATGAGATAGTCGAATGAGTGATGAAGTGAGAAAGACACTTGGGAAATCTTTTTTTTTTTTATTCTAATTTTATAACCACTACAAAGAGGAAGGTGATTCCTTCTGCTAAGGGAGCAGGGGTGGACCAGTTTTCCTGACCAAGGAACTGGGGAAGTTGCAAATAAATGTTCATACAATAACTTGATGAGTCATTGCAGCAATGGCTCCTAAGGGCATGAAGTCAATGTTGAAACAGTGTCTGCAGCAGAGTTCCATGGGCTTGGAGGGCTCCCTGAAGACTTCCTGTTATAGATATAGCTAAATCAATTAGAGGCTCCAGACAAACAAAGCCCCTTAACTAACCCCTTTTAGGTTACTGAGATGAGGATGGGGAGGTAGTATTTATATCAGGCCTCATAAAGATACTTCCATTGGGGGACCTGCAAAAGGAGGGGGCAAAGTTACTGAAGTCTGATGGATTAGATCTATATGCACAATCCCCCCTTCTTAGGCCCTTCCTTATTCCTTTCTTGGTGCAGTCAGCTGAGTCTCCAAGTACTCTCAGAGGGTTCCATTCACCCCAAAGAAATAGCTCAGATCTCCTCCAATTGGTTTTCTTTCTTCCTGGATGACTTGGTGTAATGTTAAGGGAATTTGAAGATCTTCCCTGCCCTTAATAGACCCATGTGACCTGCTTTGAGCTTTGGTCCACCCCACAGCTTGAGTCACATGGAGCGCATGTAGGAGGAACAGGAAGGATGGAACAGGAAGTGAGAGTGCGGCAGAGTTGAGGCAGAGCAGCTAGCATGAGTGAAAAAAAGAGAGAAATCTTGCCTAGGGGAGTTTGTGAGGAGACCTAATGGAGGAAAAACTTGGGGATGGTGGTGCTCCCTGGATTGGTGATGTGTATAAACTTTGTTACTATGGTGGATTTGACTTTCTAGTATCTGAATGAATATTTTAGCTTTGTCTTTGAGGAAGAGAGTTGTATATTTTGTGCATTTACCCTGGAAATACACATGCATATTCATAGCAGCTGCTATGGATATCACATTGGCATTACACCTGGTTTGGACAAGTCCTTCTCAGAAAGGGCAGATGACCAGGAGGTGATAATGTTGGGCAGTGCCTTGCTTTCCAACAGTATGGCAAAGGTCAAATAATTGCTATGTAATATATATGACATATACGCTATATACATTATATATTATATAATACATAATAGCAAATAATTGTTCCATAACTATGCTGATTGTATATTTACTCAAACTATGCTGAATGTGTATTTACTTAAAATAGAGGGGATCCTCTAGTTTATTTTTATTATATTTCTGAGTTTTTGTATGAAAGTGAGTAACTCCTATGAAAGAAAGAAGGGCAGCTAGGTGGCACAGTGAAGTCAAGAAAAACCTGAGTTCAAATCTAGACTGAGACACTAGCTACATGACCCTAGGCAAGTCACTTAACCCTGCTTGCTTAAGCAAATGGCAAACCACTCCAGTATCTTTGCCAAGAAAACCCCAAAGAGTCACAAAGAGTTGAACATGACTGAAAACAACAAATAGCAACAAGGAAGAAAGAAGCAGCCCCTCCTCCAAAGCGTCTGAAATGGGAAAAAAGGATTTTCATCCCCTTGATATAGCTCAGGGAAGAGGAGAGTTTGTGAGTAAGCCACATCTTCATTACAACTACTCCTTTAAAGGAGCTGTTAGTTATTATTAATATTCTGTGTCTATTTTGTTTTTCCCTTTTCTTTTCCCCCCATCATCACTTCTTATACCAGGAGCATTGTCCAGTAAAAGCCCTAAAATCATTTAAATGGCGAAAAGAACTCTAAATCTTTAGGACCATGACACCATGGGGTGGCATGTGATAGGACCATAATCTACCAAAGTTCTTTCCTATGCACTGAAACATGAGTTAGGCTAAATTTTCCCTAAAAGGTGAAAAAGTTTTCCCAAGACTTGCACAGTCAAGGCTCAAGTCCTCCCTTGATTCAATTTCCTAGTAGCTTCTGACCATATTGACATGATTACCTGGTCACCTAAGAGCATAGAAAGGATCACCCATATAGAGTCAGGACACTTCTGATTTAATAGATGTCCCAAGACCTGGAAATCACCATACCCTGCACTGTTGACCAGACGTATTTCCAGGAGGGCAAAGAATGCCTCGCCAAGGTAAGTTCTGTAGTGTCCTTATTGACTATAAGCTTTCTCTTTGGTGCTAACTTTCTTTTCAGTGTTAAATTCCTTTTGTTAACTGTTGAAGGATTGGCAGGTGACTCATTTCATCCCAACATTGAACCTAAATTAATCAGGTGCCAACTTGAATTAGACCCACCCTCTACACAATAATTATAACAGTGACTAGAGTGTCCTAGAATTACTGCCAGACAAGAGCAGACTTGGTCTAGCCCAAAGCTGGGTTTTATCGGTGGTAACTTCCCTTAGGAATCAGACCAGCTCAGAGTAGCTAGCTGCAGTATCTCTTCCAACCCATAAACAGGCATTGGCTAATGAGTCTCCTTCATTCTCCCATGAAAGAATATATGCAAAGTGGATTCCTGGACTCAAATCCAAATAATTTAGAAGACTCAGTAAACTGAATTCAGAGCCATAATTAGATGAAACTAAGCCTGGTACAAATTCATTTAAGACTGGGTTGAAAACGGAGAGTTTCAATAACAGAAGAACCATTGATTGACCCACTAAAGGAGTAGTTGTTCCAGGAAGGGGAAGCCAATTCCCCTAGAGTATCCAGCCCTCACCTTGCAGAGATTTGGGGAAAATGAAGGAAGGGAGGGTATAGGAATAGGATGTCATGAAGACAGTCCCATTTCCACTGTGATCTTAGCCCTTTGGCCATCACCTCTCCCTAATATTTAATTTCTCCTTATCTATTAGGTACTTCCTTAATGCTGTATCTTTTTCTTTCATTTGATCCTACCATTTCCTCTATCAACCTATGTTGCTTCACCTTTCATCGTCAAACTCCTAGAAAAAGTTATCTACCCATGTTGCCTCTATTTTCTCATTCCCCTCTACTTAGAGAAAGGAACAGAAAAAAATATTAAACATGTGCTAAAATACTCTGAACGCAAATAAGATACAGATGGTTCTATACACTGGGGATATGAATAGAAAGCAAGGTTCTTCCTACTCTCAAAGAGTTCACATTCTTTTTGGGAAAGACAGTTTATATAGAACAATTGGGCTCCAGAGGCCTGTTCATCCCTCAGGTACAGGATACGATGGACATAGTAGATATAGGGTGGATCCGGAGAGCAGAAGATAAAGCATCATAGTCTTCCATCTTGCCAAAAGCATTTTAGGTGGTGACTCCCCTATCACCAATTGCCAGTTGGGCACATCCTACTGGACATCCTTAAGACATCTCAAACTCAAAGTGTCTAAAATAGAACTTCTTATCTTTCCCCATTGGTCTTCTGCTTTTCCTAATTTGCCTGTTTTCATTGAAGGTAGCACCAGTCTAGCAATAACCCAGATTCACAATCTTGGAGTTATTCTCCTCTTTTAGGTTTATGTCTTGGTCATTCCTGGCAACAAAAAGGTATTTTATCTTTTTTATTTGTTTCCTTGGTGCTGATTTCTCAAGAGTTGAAGTCTAGCTCTCTTATTCTCTGAGGATCATGCCAGATGGAGAACTTTCCATTGTGTTGAGCATTTTTTCTTTGTCTACAACTCCTTCTTTTCTAAGGAGTCAGGTTAATGAAAGCTGGAGGAAAGACATGGAAAAAGAATAAATAGCTTAATACAAGAGGTACAAAACCTTACCTTATTAGCAAAGTCCCTAAAAAATAAAAGTGGACCAAAAAGAGCTTAATGTCTTTTGGTAGAATTATTAAAACAAAGTTAGAAGACTGAGAAAAAGGTGGGGAAAAGTAAGGTATCATATTAAAAACAAATGACTGAGAGAATGATCAAGGAGAGATATCTTTAAAATAATTGGATTATCTGAAATTTATGGTAAAAAAAGAACATAGTTAAATAAATTAATAAAGGAAATCAGTAGGACATTTTAGAAAAAGAGGGCATATAAAAAGACAAAGAATCCATTGATCACCAAACAAAAACTTTCAGAAATATCACGGACAAAAATTCAGAGTTTTCAGATAAAAGAGAAAATACTACAAACAGCCAGAAATAAAGAATTCAAATATCAAAGATTCATCCATAGGATATAAAGCAGTGGAGACATGCAATAAGATATTTTAAAAAACCCAAAAGATAAAAGCCTACAATCAAGAAAAAACTTAGCAAGCAAAACTAAGTATATTCCTACAAGGAAAAAAATACATCTTACAGTGAAATAGAAGATTTTCAAGCATTTCTAATGAAAAAAATCAGAGCAGAAGAGGAGTCAAGAAAAAAACAGCAAATATAAGTAAACAAAAAAGATAGATTACATTCTAATGGAGAGTAGGTCATAAAAAGAGTACTTTCAGAATCCTAACAACATAAAGGGTTACAGGAGTAGTCAAATAAGACAAGGAACCTAAAAATAGTTTTGTTGATTGTTTTTATAAACAAAAAGCTTATATTTGTTTATTAAAACAAAGATGTTTTTTTTTTAGTTTATATTTTAGGATACTGAAAGAGAAAAGTGGAAAGATACACTGAGGGGTATGGAGAATGGGAGGAAAATATGGGGGGACTTCTGTGTCACATAATCGGGGGAAACAAGAAGTATGTATAAACATGGAAGAGATGAAGGGAGCAGATGTCACTTGAACCTTAATTTTATCTAAGCTGGTCAAAAGAGAGCAGAACACACACATACACTCTCATACAGACATACACACACTATAAATACACACATGAAAAGAATTTGGTATAGGTGTACATTTAACTCAAAAAGGGTGCACAAAAGAACTGCAAGTGGGAAAGGGGAAGGAATCAGGAGGAAGGTAGATTTAGGGAAAGAATAGTCATAAGCAAAACAAATCTTAAGCTTGAAGAGGAGATAGTAAAGAAAAGGCTAAAAGGAAAGAAAGAAAGGATAAGAGCTTTAATAAAAAGGAAATGAGAATAGAAAAGAAAAATAGAATAGGATGAAGGAAAGCATACAATTAAGTATCACAACAGTGCATATAAATGGAATGAAATCAGTCATAAAAGAGCATAGTAGAATGATTTGGAAAGAAAAATATATTACTTACAAGAAATACACTTGAAACATATAGAGACATACAGAGTTAAAATAAAGGACTGGAACAAAATCTATTATGCCTCAACTGAATACAAAAATCAAGAGTAACAAGTGACAGATAATAAATTGATTTCAATATTTAACATATATGAACTGAATGGCATAGCACCTAAATATTGTGGGCCACAAAAATCTAATCAACAACAAAAAGAAACTGAGGCTGAGTTCTGAGCATGATTAATTTATTAAGGAGACCAGTAGTACCTATGCTATCAGATTCAAGACTTTCCTCACAGTCAAGGATGTTTTTGCTCAGCAACTAGGCTATTTCATAGACCTTGAAAAGTCACTAATGACACATTATGATTGGTCAACTTCAAAAATAGGGGAACTCCTATGATTGGCTAAGGAAGATGTCCATCAACCACTAGTAAGTATTTTGTCACAGCATGTTCTAGGGCTTTCCACAGGCTGTTTTGAACATTTATGCCTAAAGAACAAGGAAGTTATGGTTTTTCAAGCATAGTTCTTTTGGGGGCAGGGGGGTGGGAAGGGGACTGATACTAACACAGAAAATTCTCAACACAAACTAATATAAATCCTTATAAGAGACCTAATTAATACAATATAAGTCTATCCTATAAATCAAATACATTAATTATCATTCTTATAAAATTAATTAATGTAAGTGAATCTATCCTACTTAACTTACTAATATAATTACTGACACCATTAAATCACAATAAAATGAATAAATACTGATTAAATTAAGTAGGGGTGTCAAAATTATTTTCACAATATTAAAGTAAAAGCTAAACAAATTACAAGGACAAATAGATAAGAGGTAGTTGTAATGAAGGACCTGAATGTATGCCTTTTGACCCTAGATAAATATAACCAAATATTATATAAAAAAGAAATCACAGACCAGAACAGAATTTTAGAAGTTAGAAATGATAGACCTTTTGTGATTATTCAATGGAAATAGAAGAGCATGCAGATTATCACCTTTACAAAAACTGACAATGAATAAAAAGTCTCCCCCCAAAGATGTAGAAAAACAAATATTAAACATATTCTTTACTGACTATAATTCAATAAAAATTATATTCATTAAAGTTCACTGAGGGGGGGAAGTGTTAAAAGTCAACCAGAGACTAAATAATCTGATCTTAAAGAATTGGTAAAAGAGTAAAGCATCAAAATAACAGATAAGTTTTACTAAAGACAACAACAACAAAAAGTATATCAAAATTTCTGGAATATAGCCAAATTAATACTTAGGGAAAATTTATATCTCTAAAGTCTTTAATTAATTTTAAAAATATAAAGAACAAAACAATGAATTGGACATGCAATTGAGGGGAAAAACTAAAAAAAAGTTAAAAACTTTGAAGAAATAACAAAATAGAAATCTCAAAAATCAAGAAAGAAATGAACAAAATAAAAAACCAAACTGAAAAAAAAAACATTAAATTAATAAATAAAATGAGGAAGTGGGTTTTTTTGAAGGGGCAATAATAAAACATTAAATCATTTGCTAATGTGATTCAAAAGAAAAAAGAAGAAAACAAAAATGTGAGTATTAAAAATGAAAAATTATCATTCATAACATACGACAAATAAAAGATATTGATATAAACAATTTTGCCCAAACATATTGCAATCGAACCAAATATAAAATATCCAAATTAAGAACAAGAAATGAAGAATTTAAATAATTGAATCTAAGAGGAAGAAATTGAGTCAACCACCAATAAAAGTGAAAAAACTCCGGGATAAGAAGAATTTACAGGTCATTCTATCAAGCATTCAAACAACAGTTAGTTCCTATGTTACATAAACTATTTGTAAAAATAGCAATAGAAGGGATCCTACCAAATCTCTTTGATCATATATAAACCAGAAAGAGTTAAAACAGAAAAAAAGAAACTATAGATAATATCCATAATGAACACTGATGAAAAATTTTAAATAAAATATTAGAAAATTGAATAAGACAACATATCAAAAAGATTAAACATTTAACCTGATTTGTTTTTATACTAGGAATGCTGGGTTGGTTTAAGATAATAACAAAACCCCAAAACAATGATTATATCAATGCATATATGATATATATAGTATATATAATACATGTTATATAACACATACAATAATCAATGCAAAAAAGATATTGGCAGAATACAAAACCCATTTTATGTGGGGTTTTTTCTAAAAACCAGAAAACAGAGGAATGTGTGAACCTTTCCTTAACATGATAAATAGTATATATCTAAAATAAAAAGTGAGCATTATATATATAATGGGGATGAGTAGATTCTTTTCCAGTAAAATAAGGTGAAACAAGGAAATTCATTGTCATAATTTCTATTTGACATAGTAATAGAAGAGCTGGCTATGGCAATAAGACAAGAAAAAGAAATGACTAGAATAATCATAAGTAAAAAGAAAACAAAAGTATCACTTTTTGAGGTGATAAGATGATGCATTTAAAGAACACTGAAGACTCAACTAAAAATTAATTGAAGCAATGATTTCAACAAACTTGCAAGATATAAAATAAATCCATATTATTATTAGGATTTTTGTATAATACCAACAAAACCCAACAGGAAGAGAAAGAAAGTTAAAATTTATTTCAAATAACTACAGGATGTATAAAATATTTGGAAGTCTACATGCCAAGGTATATACACACATGCACACATGTACATGCACACACACACACACACACACCTGCAAACCACTGTTTACAGAAATAAACACACATCAAAATAATTGGAAACATATTAGTTGTTTATGAGTAGGACAAGTCAATATGATAAAAATGACAACTACCCAAATTAATTTATTCAATACTATAGCAATAAAACTGTCCAAAGATTACTTTATAGAACTCAAAAAATAATAAAATGATAAAAAATAAATAATGAAAATCACAAGGAGTCAGGAATCTCAAGGAAAATCACTTTTTAAAATGCGAACAAAGGGAACCTAGCAGCACCAGATCTGAAATTATGCTACATAACAGTAATTCTCAAAACAATTTGCTACTGGTTAGAAAATAGAAAGATCAATCAATGGGTCAGATTAGGTATACAATGTACAGAAGTATATACATATATATATATATATATATATATATATATATATATAGTATCTTAACATTCAAAAATACAAAGACCACAGATACTAGAATAAAGACTCAGTATTGGACAAAAACTGATGGGCAGGTTGGACAGCAATAAGGAAGAACTTAGATTTAGACCAAACCTCACACCTTATACCAAGTAAAGCTCCAAATGGATGCATAACCTAAATATAAAAGTTCCCACAATAAAGAAAATAAAGAAACACAGAAAAGAATTCCTTCTGGATCTAAGGACAGAAGAAAAGTTCATGACCAAACAAGGGATAGGAGGATAGAGAAGATAAATTGGACCTCCTCATTTTATAATCCTCAGATACCTTCCCCCACTATCTCCTTCACTTCCACTTCACATGACGTGGTGGTTCTTGTCCTTGCCAAGGCAAAACCCTCTGGGCGAACAAGTGATTCCATCCTATTATTCAGCAAATTGCCCCTTCTAATACCCTCACTCTTCCATTTGTCTTCAATCTCTCCCTGCCTACTGGCTACATCCATGTCTCCCCCAACCGCAAAAAACCCCCGCTTGATCTTTTCGTCTTACTAGTTATTACCCTATGTATCTCTTCTCCCTTTGGGGCTCAACTCTTCGGGAAGAGTCAACCATCATGTTCTCTCCTCTCACTCTCTTTTTAACTCTACAGCCTGGCCTCTGACCTCATTGTTCAGATGAAACTTCTCTCCAAAATTACTCATAACTGGCCTGCCTAGTGGTCTTTTCTCAACACTCGTACTTTTGACCTCTCTGCTGCCTTTAACAGTATCAAATGCCCTCTTCTCCTCAATGTGACCCGTCTCTCTTCTGGCTTTCCTCCTGCCTGTATGTCTTCTCCTTTTCATCTCCTGGGTCTTCATCCAGGTCATGCCCACTAACTGTGGATGTCCTACATGGTTCTTGTTCGTGGGCCCTCGTCTATTCTCCCTCTATACTATTGCACTTGGTAATCTCATCAGCTCCCATGGATTCAATTAGCATCTCCATGCTGATGATTCTCAAATCTACCTACCCTGCCTTACTAACCCCTCTGTTGATTTATTTCCAGTCTTGCATCTCCAAATGCCTAATAAACTTATCAAACTGGATGTCCCATGGAAACCTTAAACTCAACATGTCCAGAACTGAAATCTTTTCCCCAAAACTCTTCCCCCTCTCTAACTTCTTTATTATTGTCAAGAAAACTATCCTCTTCCCAGTCACCTAGGCTCACAATCTAGGTGTCATCCTCTCAACTCCTTTTTGTCTCTTACCACCCCCACTCCTCCCTATTCAATGTGTTTTGATAATATTTAATATAAATTTTAGACTTTAATAAGGGCCAAAGTTTGAATTAAGAAGAGCTTGGACCTAATAGTTCCCTTTGTTTAGAGGATGCCTTTTGATGTCAAGCAAATGGGACTTCCTTACCAGACCCTTCCTCTAGCATCTTAGTGATAAGAGAAAAACACTGATACCTTGGGTTGTAACTTCAGCTTTGTCAACTCTGTTAAAATACCACAACTTCAAAGGCCTATTTAGGACAGGATCTGTCCTCTGGGTGATGGGACTTTCTCTTTATCTTAAATCATAGAGACATGCTACAGAAAGAAGATGCTCATAGCTTGGGATCATAAGACCCAACTGACGCTACTTTGTTTACAATGTGTTTATCTAAGAGAACTCCTTTCTCACAATAAAATGTACATAAGTGAGAATATTTCTGTACTGGGTAGCCAGAACATTTTTCTAGCTCCATAATGCATTATGTTACCATTTTCTTTAATAGGGAATTGATCAATTAATTAATTAAATTATAAAATGTATGTATTTAGCCTGTTGCCTTTTCTTTAACCTAGTTTTCGGGTCAACAGTTTCCAAGTCCCAACTATTCTACCTTTATAACATCTTTCTCTTCACTCCTGAAACCACCTTTCTAGTCCAAGTCACAATAGTACATACCTCTACTATCAAAATAGCCTGCAGGTTGGTTTCCTTGTAGGAGCACCAGTGTCAGGCCTGGTACTCACACCTCATCAGTACCCTTTACTCCTCTGAGTGGAGGGAATAGTGATGAGCTCCTCCCCAAATTTCCATTTAAGGAGGGTACCCAAACCAACCATCTCTTTATTTCCCACCTTGCTCCTCCTTTGGACTTCTTCCCCATGCTGGGTACCACTCCCCCTTTTTGTGTGTTGTTATTCCCCCATTTGATTGTAAGTTCCATGAGGCCATAATTCATATATACATATCCCCAGCATTTAGCACAGTTCTTGGTACATAATAAATATTTATTGATTAACTGACTGACATGTCCATTTCAGTTCATCTTCCATTCAGCTGTCAAATTAATTTTCCTTATGTTTAGTTCTGACCATGCCAGTATCCCATCCCACCCCCATTCAATAAACTTTAGTGGCTTTCCATGACCATCAAGATTAAATATAAAATCCTCTGTTTGGTTTGTAAAATCCTTCATTATAGCGGACAGCCTGCATCCCCACGCATCTCAGTGATGTGGTGAAGAAGAAAGACAGAGGAGGCAGGAGAAGACAGATCAACTCCATTTATTGATTTGAGGATCAGGGTATGTATAGACAGAAACTGCAAGTCTAAGTGACATTCTGCTCGTCTTCGGTCCTAGTGATTTGGTCAGTCTTATTATGTTAAAGACTGTTAGCCTAGAGGGCATCATTTTACATGCATTGCTCTCTAGTTCCCTTGTTTTTCTTACAGAGACAGCAACATCTGCAGGGCATGGAGAGCCATTCTGGATGATAATGAGCAGTCTCGAAGAACAGTTTCCCTGAAGGTCCATCCTGAACTTGGGAACTGCCCTCCATCCTGGCCCTCAACACTTCATAATCTGTCCCTTCCTACCCTTAACCTACTCCTCCATTCCCTACATATACTCGACAGATCCAGTGACACTGACCTCTTTGCTCTTCTTTACATAAAACACTCCAGTTCCAGACTCTAGGCATTTTCACTGGTTGTCTCCTATTCATGGAATGTTTTCCTTCCTCATCTCTGCAACCTGGCCTCCCTGGCTTCCTTTAAGTCCTAGCCTAAATTGTACCTTCTACAGGAAGATTTTCTGCATCCCTCTAAATTCCGATGTCTTCCTTCAGTGGAATTTCTCCAATTTGTCCTGTGTCTATCTTGTTTGCACATATTTGCTTGTATGTTGTTTCCTCTATTACACTGTGAGCTCCTGGACAGCAGGAATAGTCTTTTACCTTTCCTCTTATCCCCTATAGTGCTCACATAGTAGGTGATCAATAAAAGCTCGTTGACTCACCGGTTGAAAACAAAAGCAAACTCTGTGTCATAACGATTTACATTTTCATGTACAATCTTCTCCTGTCACACAATGTATACAGAAATACTAATTATATTTAGTATTCTTTAAGTTTAGCTTTGAAAAATACAAAAACAAAATAGAGAATTAACTTGAAACTGTGCTGGAAATGATTAGATTCTCATGGATACCTACAAAGGCAACCATCTAGACCACTCAGGCAGAGATGGTTTAAATTAAGTAGATAAATACCTTTGTAATTCAGTCTTTAATAATACTACTGACTAGATAAGAATCCTCCTAATTTAGTCAGGACCTGTTAGATACAAAGCAAATAGATCTTTTTGCATATATAAAAGCCCAGCTTCTGGCTTCTGATCTCATTATTCAATTATTTTCTTCCGAAGCTCGCAGTGAAGTTTAGTGTTCATAGATCTTGGACTAGTAATAGTACGTCTCTTTCAATATTATATTCTATATGTCCCCTCAAAAGAAAAAAAAGACTTTTAAGTAGTTTTAAGAAATCAGCTTTGAAAACAATTATTTTTTTAACCTGTAAAACTTACATTTTTCCTTCAGCCCAGTCATAATTACTCCCCGCCCCTCTTTGTGTTTCTTTCCTAACCTGCCTCTCAGTATAGTAAGAAGAATGGAGAATACTCTTACCAGGGGGAAGAGAGGTAGGTTGGTGTCATGACCTTGGACTAAAGAAAATCTGCATTTAAGTTCTGCCTCTGACACATACTGGCTATGTGAACTTCCTAATGTTCTAGAAAATCTGTTAAAAATATAAATTGCAGGGAAGATGCAGACTTGTCTTAGTAGAATGAAATTCCTCACCTAGGAGTTTCCTATATCATTGAAATTCCAGTCCAGTAACTGCCCCTATATTTGTGATACTTGAATTCTTAAAAAATCAAACTGTGACATTAAAGAAACTCATTCAATTAAGGATCAAATTAAGATACAAAGGTGTGTGTGTGTGTGTGTGTGAGAGAGAGAGAGAGAGAGAGAGAGAGAGAGAGAGAAGCATCTATTAACTAGAGACATTTTCTTGACTGAATGAATAGGATTTGTAGTTCAAAGAGCTTTCAAAGTAAAATTAGCACCTACAGAAGACTTTAGTAGAGCCAGAAACACTTCAGGAGCAGCACTAAGGATTTAGGGCTTATGTGTTCCCCTCCCTGGATATCTGTAGCATTTGCTGTGTGTGTATACTTTTAAGTATACCAACAGGTGAACTGAAAGAATTTCTTGTCCCTGGATCTACCTAAAATGGACAAATTCAAAGTTTCCCAGCAAATGTAGATTCCCATGAACAACAAAACTTAAAGAGTTAGAGGAAATGGAATGCTAATAAATTTTTTCTTAGGACTCATACTTGATTTCTTTTTATATTTAACCGGATTTATATTTGAAGAGACAGATAGTCAAGTCTCTTATCCTTACTACACTTGTAACTCAAAGTATAATTTCCATTGATCATTTACAAGATTATCATCTCATTTAACACATGTGGCTGTGAACTGAGTTTAATTAATATATTCTGTTGCATTTCACTGCTTGGGCTTGACTTATTTTATGCTCTTTAGAGATAAAAAGATAAGGTTGTAGTTCCACGGTGCTTATATTAGGCAAATAACTTTTCTGGTCACAGAGTGACTTGTTTGGTCTTGTTTAAGATACTGTCATCACCAACATATATTCAGATTTTTCCCCTTAAGTAGATCAGAAAAAAATAAAGGCAGCTTATTAAAATTAAAAGCATAGTGCCTTGCTCATAAATGGTTCTCAATATGTATTGAGTGAATGAACAAATAAAATGCATCATTTAACATAACTATTAGATATATAGATTCCTAATTATAATTAAACTCAAATCTACAAAATAGAGAACCTACAAAATTAGTAGAGAACTCATTTCTTTTCACAGAGGTTGATGCCTGAAACTTAAGGATTTTTTGATTTGGAATATATCACATATGCTTTTGGAGGCAAAATATCAGAGTGGTCTGACAGACAGGAGTACTGTTTTCTTATCTAGGCTGTGCCATGAGAGAACAGCATATTCTTGTGTAAAAGCAGAGGATTGGACTAGATGAATCTTCTAACTAGCATCCTGGGATTTTACAAATGTGTTAAAATACCACTCCTATGAGCAAACTTTGTCATTTATCTCCAGATTGGGGAGCATTGGAAAGCCAAGAAGAAAGGAAGTTTGGAGCAAAGTTTCAAGGAGCAGCAAGTATAGAATCCCTAGAAGTATGAGGGAAATTCTAATTCAAGAAAGGGTTAGGAAAAAAGGGAAAATGGGAAAAAAATAAGAAAATCTGAACAGTTAAGGAAAAGATTACAAAGCATCCTCAGAAAACTTAGAACTACTTATCTGGTGTATGTACATATACAAAAATATATGCATTATATAAGTGTATACGTATATGCTACATATATTGTTGCCCAGTTGTTTTCAGTTGTATCTGATTCTTTGTGACCTCATATGGGATTTTCTTGGCAAAAACACTGGAGTGGTTTGCCATTTCTTTCTCCAGCTTATTTTACAGATGGAAACTGAGACAAATGGGGTTAAGTGACTTGCCCAGGGTCAAACAGTTAGTAAGTGTCAGAGGCCAAACTTGAACTCAGAAAGATGAGTCTGCTTGGAGCCGGCCTGGCACTCTATCCATTATGGCGTCACCTAGCTACCTCATACCACATATTCATACACAAATATATGGAGTGGGGGAGGGAATCATTCAAAATTAAATAGTCATTCAAAATTAATCAACATGTTGGCCATATCTGAGAGTATATGTCTCATTCTGTAAGAGTTACAGATGAATCATGCCACCCACCTCCTAGCAAAGAGGTGATGGAATTAAAATTCAGAATAAGACATGCATTTTTGGATATGGTTAATTGAAAATTTACTTTGCTAGACCATATCTACTGGTGATGAGAGTTTTGTGGGTTTTTAAAAATTATTCAACTGGGGACAAGAACACTGGAAGAGAAAAAATAAATGCCTATAAAACATAAAAATAAAAATGAACGTTGTTAGTAGCCCAGTAGATTAAAGTTAGTTGGCCTATATGGAAATGGATTCTAAGGTCTTATTCTCACTATTACCCCATTTCATTCTACTGAGTTAACTTTAATGTGATATTTTTTTTCTGTCATAGACCATATTTCAAAAACTCTTACCTTTGGACTGAAATCAACTTTTTCACTTGGTTTAACACTATTTTCCAGTTTATTTACTATCTTTATACTCTAGGCCTGGAGTGTAAACATACATATTTTACATTCTCCTTTTTAATCTATTCCATCAGGGAGTGCTGGAAGGTATTTAGCATCTGAAGATTAAACCCAAGTTATGTGAATGCATTTGAACAATGTTTGTGTTGTATATTAAACAAATCATCCAGAAAATAGAATCTTGGAAAGGACAAACTCATATTTTTCTCTGCTGTGCAAGACAAAATCATCACATTTCATCAGATATTTACTCATATCATATGTAGCTCTGGGGCACCAAAAAGGAAACTCTGAGTTCACAAGGACCCAGAATCATCCTGATGGTCTGATCATCTAAGACAGTCAATTTTTCTTTGACTATTAATATCTACACCTAGATTTTCCCAGAAAAATCTCTAAAATGAAGCTTAGGTATCACTTACGTCTAGTCTTTCCCAAAGACTAAGGTGCCTTGTCACAAAGGCACTCAATGTAGGATATAGATATCAGATACGAGACAGATTTTTTTATTTCTGCCATCACAGAAATTGCATAAAATGCAAAGAACACACAAGACATAAACAAAAACAGTTTCAGGTATCTCATTGCGCTCTTTACCCCTGGTAAAGGTAAAGGTAAAGAAGGTAAAGAACCTTTGTAGGACTGCTAGATATTTTGCATTCACCTAAGAAGTGCATTTATATGAATAATTTATAGTCATGTTCATGGCAAGTTGGCAGTAAATCTGGCCAACCAAGGTATGACTTTATTTCTTTAGGTATAAGAATATCCTCCTTTTGATGGCCCTTTTCTCTGAGAGGCATGTTATTAAGGTAATCTCCATCTTAGGGGCAATTATCTGACTTAGAACTGAGGATTACCTAAGAAGCAACCTCCAAAGTTGGAAATATGCACTTTTCAGGATTGAAAGGGATCAGAAAAGGAATGAAAAGGCAGAAGCAGTCGCTTGGAATTAGGAAACCTAAGAATTCCGGTCTCAAGCTTTCCAATATAAGTGCTTCCCTGCTCCATGTAACAATGATACTAACAGCTAATTTTTATATAGCACTTACTATGGGTCAGGCCCTGTACAAATACGATCTTATTTTATCCTCACAATAACACTGGGAGGTAAAGGCTATTTTATCACCATTTTATAGATGAAGGAAAGTGAGGCCAACAGAAGTTGTCACTTTCCCAAGATCACACAGCTAGTAAATGTCTGAGATCAAATCTGAACTCTGGTTTTCCTGATTCCAGGCCTACCACTCTATCCACTGAGTCACCTAACGGCCCTGTATACTTTTGCTATGAGTTACCGTTGTTGCTAGGGTTCAGGGAAATGAAATTCTCACATCCCTTAATGGAAGACTAAGGGAGAGATACCGAGGAAGAAGAATGCAAAAAAAATAAAAAAGAGAATAGACATTTCCATAGTTTATATTTTTGGATAAAAGGGGAGGTTCCTCCTGCAAAAATTTGTTCTGCCTGAGTCTCAGTAGCCAATCATCAGGCGACAATATGGTCACTGGGGACCAAGCCATAGTTCTCTATATCATTCAGTAATATTTGCTAGGGTATAGGACATGCCTCTTTCTCATCCAGACATCCCATCAAGTTGATTAGGAGATTTATTACACTGATTATGTGTAATACAGGTCTTGGTGACCCATGTTACATGAAGAAATGAGCCAATGGTAAACTCACAAGTTTATACAAAATCAAATGCAAAAAGGCAAAGATGACTTCACAGGTATCACTGTGATTTGGTGGGAGAAAACCCATAACTGAAATATAGCTCTAGGTGGGTATAACTCATTCAAAAGGAAAAAAATGGATACAATTTAGGGTGTGGTGGCAC
>CM053772.1:98916663-98936827 GCA_028658325.1 Potorous gilbertii | reverse complement strand
GGCTTTTTGAACCTCTTTTGCCAATTGAGTTTGCCTATTTTTCAAGGTGTTATTTTCTTTAGCATTCTTTTGGGTCTCCTTTAGCAAGGTGTCCTGCTTTTCATGTTTTTCTTGTATCTCTCTCATTTCTCTTCCCAGTTTTTCCTCCACCTCTCTAACCTGATTTTCTAAATCCTTTTTGAGTTCTTTCATGGCCTGAGCCCATGGAATATTTATTTTGGATGTTCACGATACAGAAGCCTTGACATCTATGTCTTTCCCTGATGGTAAGCATTGTTCTTACTCATCTGATAGGATGGAAGGAGATACTTGTTCACCAAGAAAGTAACCTAAGATCTTTTTTTTTTTAACTTTTTTGAGCATTTTCCCAACCAGTTACTTGACTTTTGGGTACTTTGTCAAGAGTAGGGTATATTCTGGGAATCTGTGAGATCTCAGTTCCTCCAAGGTGGCACAATCAAGCATGTACTGGTCTAGATGCAGCGAGGGATTTTTATGCCCAGAATCTTAGCATTTATCTCTCCACAGCCACCTGGCCTCCAGTTCCAGCAAGTCAGCACTGGGGGCTGTTTTCAGTAAGCTGGATGGGCAGGGCCACCATTCAGCGTGAGAGAAAGAACAGCTCGGCCAGAGCCTCCACCTCCACCTGAGGTAAGACTCCGCTCTTCGGTGCCCCCAGGGGTTTTTACGCTCCAACAATAGTGTGGTCTGTATGGGCTGCTGCGCAGCCTCTGTGGCTGCTGCCTGCTGCCAGAGGTATGGGAAGGCCCTTGTCCCTTCCTAGCCAGCTGATAAAACTCCATCACTGACTTTGGTGCCATCTGAGGACCTGCTATGCGACTGGAGATTCTACCCCCGAGGTGTCCTCCTCCCAGAGTCTCGTCACCCCATGCCACACTGTGTGGCCAAGACTGGGCTAGGCTCCATGCTCGACTCCGCTAGTCTGGAACCGACATTTCCGTGGGCCTTTCAGGTCACTGTGGGCTGGAAATCTCCTCCACTCTGTTGTTTTCCACTTCTGCTGCTCCAAAATTTGTTGAGAGTCCCTCTCTACAGGTATTTTATGGGCTATAGGGGTAGACCCTGTGTAAGTGTGTCTTTCTAATTCGCCATCTTCCCATTAATTTAGTTTTAATGGAAAAAGTTGAAGCAAGTAGGCTTTTGTTTGAGACATAGACAGGAAATACTTGAAAGTTTCTTTTCTTTTCTTTTTTTTTTTTACTAATAAAAACCACTAACATAATCAGGCAAATTTGGATAATTAAAGCTTTATTTTGTTTAAAATGTCATATTCTGTTTTCCTTATTTGAGTTCATTATCAGGAGACTAAATGTCAACTCTGTTTACAAACTCTGTTTAGCCTTTACAACTCTCTTTAGCCTTTACTACCTGGGAATGACTTGTAGTTATATGATATATAACTAGAAGAGAATGTATTGTTAAAATTATCTTCATTAAATGTAAAATTGCTTTAAAAACTAAAACTGGATTTAGGGTGGGTATTTTGCTGTATACAACTTAATTACATTGTAGTCTGTTTTAAGGAAACAGTAGCAGTAAGTATTCTTATTTACTCCCATTCACTTCCCAAACTCCACTTAATGACTCTTGTACCTCCTGACTTCAGAGTGATTATCAATAGTACCTGTTGCTCTTTCCCTCCCAGCATGATTTACTCATGGCTCATTAAACCCATTGCATCTTGGGCCTTCTCTAGTCATCCTGATGAGTATCTGGTCACTGGAACCAGATGGCTCAGGAGGACAAAGTGTGGCTGGTGACCGTGCACAGCCCTCCCTCACTCACAATATAGTCAAGTGCAAGTCATGTCATCGTTTCTCTGATGACATGGTCTTCTTCAAAAATGAAGGATGAACACATACATGATGAACTTCCTGAGAAGTGAGTCTATTTGGGGGAAGGGGAGGGAGAAGAATAGGACTTTAATTGTCAACCTCTCTCTCTATAGAGTAGACATATCTATAGGCACTTTAAGAAGAAAAAATGAAGAAATCAAAAGTATTTATGATATGCACAAGCACCCTGCATAGGACTAGAAGTACTAATACAAAATCAAAACAGTCCCTGGCCCCAAGAAACATACATTCTAAGGAAAAACGCAATAAATATGGACAAGAAGAAAATTTGGGGATGTCACAAAGATCTGGAACAAATGGAAGTAGAGTGACATTCTTTCCAGGGGCAATGGTAGTATTAATTTGATTAAATTTCTCAGTCTAAGAGGTATAAAGGGGGACAGCAAAGTATGTGCACAGTTGTATGGCAGAAAATAGCTAGGGCAAGGGTCGGGAGCCTGCAGCCTTGAGGCCACATGTAGCCTTCTGGGTCCTCAAGTGCAACCCTTTGACTGAATTCAAACTTCACAGAATAAATCCCCTTATTAAAAGGATTTGTTCTATAAAATTTGGACTCAGTCAAAAGGCTACTTTTGCAGACCTAGAGGGCCACATGTGGCCTCAAGGTTGCAGGTTTCCTACTCTTGGACAAGACTGCATGGTGCCAGGGAATGCAGAGCCAAAAAAGCTAGTCCCTCCCAGGCATTGTCCCTGGTGGTCCAGACATAACAGCAGTAACAGGAGTTTCCACAACTAAAATGTGGCTTTGGGGAAAAGACCCAAAGATGCCCACCCACCATCATGGTGGACAGAGCCACCTCACCAGGATGTGAAAACTACAGAGAAGCTTCCCTTTTAAATAGATTGCAAATTATGCATGTAGCTGGATGAAGACAGTGCTTATGAAATGCAATGTGCATTTTTCATGTAATTATATATATTCATTGATGTACATTTTAATTACTGCATACTCCTGTTTTATTTTTTCTCTCTGTATATTTGTTTGCTTTGTATTATCTTATTACATAATTAACTACACTTAGAAGGTTGTTAGCTATGTACATATATAATTTGCTTATTTGGCACAACTTCCTGATGTTATCAGAAGGTAACAGTCATTACGATAAGGTTTTAACTGACAGTCTTGGGAGGGGCAGAAAGTTTGGGAGTTAAGATGATAAAGACTTTGGAAATTATATTTCTTCCCAGCTCAGAAAGTGAGGAAGTTATCTCAAGATCAGAACTGGAGGGTGGCGTTTGTCTGCTACAGCAAGAACTTAAATCATCCAGAGAAGGAACAAATGTTAATTACTGACTTTGATTAGGAACTGAGCCATACAGACTTTTCTAGAGACTCTTTAGTAAGGCGCTGGAGAAGGCATTCCAAAAGGCTAATGCAGAATCTCCTCAGGTCACTTAGGAGCTATAATGGATTTAGGACAACAGACTTTGCACAACTCCCTAGAGCCCTCAGGGGAGAAGTAGAAGCAATCCTCTGGATATGAGACTTCCTAGCAAGAAGGGGAGTTAAGAGAGCAGTTCTGAAGCATGTGTCACAAACTAGATCTGATTGTCATTAAAAGGGAGGAACTGATTTCTGGAGAGGAGATGATAGAATCATTGGTCTTGCAGCAATCACTGAGTTTATAACAAAAAAGAGGAAATCTGGGTTCAAAAGAAAATAGAGAGGATCCTGGGAATAAAAATTTTAGAAGGAAAACCAGGCCAGGATTGATGGGAAATGCTGAAGAATTAGAGTCTGAACACACACACATACACACACACACACACACGCACGCACGCACGCACGCACACACACCCTATTCTATTAAGGAGGAAAAATGGAAGCTATAGGAATAGTCCAATGTAGATGAACAGAAAAATCACCAACAAAATTATATATTGAGTTTTGTACAGAAGATAAAGCAAGGGTAAGTAAGGGAGGATAAACATGATCCTGTGAAAAGAATGCATGGGGTATTAAAGCTAGGAATGAACTGAGGCTGCCAAGGTAACCAAGGATAACAAAAATATCTTTTAAAGGCCATAATGATAGAAAGAAGGGGATCATAGAGGAAAGAGGATTATTACTTGGGATGAATGAGATGATACTAACTAGTGGCAAAGAGAAGGCAGGGCTGCTCAGTATTTATTTTGCTTCTGTCTTCCTACCAACAAGAATAACCTTACTGGAAAATGACAGAACACCAGTGGCCTACAGGAGGCAGATGCCCAAGGTAGTGAGATGGGAAGCCTATTGCCTTTCATATCATTCAAATTACCTGGGACAGAACTACATACTCAGGTACTTAAGGGAAGTGGCAGATGGGTTTTCTCAATATCCTGTCAGATATTTGAAAGACTATGGGAAATGGGAGAGGTACCACAGGAATGGAAATTGGTAAATTTGCTGATTTTCATAAAGGGAAGAGAACAGTCTAAGAATCAGACCTGCACAACCTACCTGGGGGGTCACTTGTGGCCCAATAAAGGTTTTCAAGCAGCCAGCAAAAAAAATGTAGAGGATGTAAAGGAAAGTAAAGATGTAATGAGTGCTTTGTCTATGCCCTACATAACCCACCTTCCTCTAGTTCCTAATGTGCCCTTCATGTGACTTGGTCAGTGGGTTGCACCGTGCTCCTATTTGTCATTTGACCCATTGCAACCAACGATCATCCATCTGTCTCTAGTCTGAAAGGAATGAGAATTGTATCTTTTCACTGTTTTTGGTCCTTACTGGCATTGAACCCAGCAAAGTGAGTGCAGCTGTGCACCAACGCAGCTGATAGCAGGTATGCTATGCGATGAGTGGCAACAACTCAATGGCTTCTTCTCCTTCCCTGTGCAGGCCCTCCAAGTTATATGAGTGTCTGGCACTCTCTTTGAGGTCAAACACTCAATTCAGTATTTCTCTGTATGTGAGCCATTGCTGTGGAGATTTTTTGATTCTAACATTAAAGTTTTGGATGACTTTAAATGAGTGATAAAAAAAGAAATGGAAGATTGAATCTGAACATAGAGGGTTTAATTCAGATTGGACAAATAGATACTTGTTTAATCACACAAGAGACAAAATAGTGTGCCTTATTGCTGAGAAGTAATAGCCATTCTGAAGGAATACCATCTTTGTCACCATTTTAAATCAATTGAACTTAAGCAAATTGGACACCAATGAGAAACAAAGTAAAGTGTCCCAAAACATTGAAAATTGATTTCAAATATGATTCTGGAGTACAATAAACTGCTGACAAGAAGTGTAATATATTCCATTAACTAAATGTAAACAGTAAGAAAACCTGAAAAATGTACTAAAACTTGTATCACTTAGCAAAGTAATTTTTTTAACATTAATGTGATTTTATGATAAAAATTTTAAGTAGTAAGTGTAATTCATTGCTATTAATTGAAATTTCCCCTTGATGGTTTATTTACAAAATAGTTTAATCATTAATTGTACCTTTACTTGGGAAGTGAGCCAGTAAAAACCTATCTGTTGCCCAAAGAAATTTAGCCTGTTTTAATTTTGGCCCCTACCTATTGCCAAGTTGTGTGGGTCTGCTATAGACTATTGGGCAGTGAGTCTAACTTTGTTTTTAATGAATATTATAGAAGGTAACATTAAGGAAATGATGAGCAACCACCTTTAAAAGGAGATATCTTAAAAAAGAACCAGCATGACTTCATTATGAACAAGTCATGCCAGACTAACCTTCTTTGCTTTTTTGACAGGGTTACTAAACTAGTAGAATCAGAAGAGTGCCATAGATATAGTTTAGTTAGACCTTAGCAAATCATCTGATGAAATAATTTATAATTTTCTTATGAAAAAGATGGAGAGGTGACAACTGGACTAAATCTAAAAAGATGATTGTCATTAGGGATACATTTAAAGCTTTACACTTGGGTTCAGAAAATCAACTTTACAATTACATATGACTAGATGGAGGAATATATTTGAAACTATTGACATAGAAATTTTTTAAAATAATGTGGAAATTAATTATGCATATATTATTGATATCAAGAAATAGCTCTTGATTCTTAATCCCTAAGTATAGAGAAATGTGCTAGACTTTGAGAGACACAGAAATGTATAAGGCCTTTAAAAGATTTATAAGGTCATTGGAGAGAAAGAACATAAATGGAAAAGCTAGAAAAGGATAAATAACAGTACAATATAGATTATAAATGTCACCACCCACATAGCCTTCAAATTCTCCTTGTCCCTGAGCCCTACTCTGTCAGTCAATAAACATTTATGAAGCACCTACTATGCTAGGCATGATACTAAGTGCTCAAGATACAAAGAAAGGGGAAAAAATCAGTCCCATTTCAAGAAACTCACAGTCTAATTGGGGAGACAATATGCAAAAAAAATCATGTATAAACAAGATATGATAGGATAAATTATAAATAATTAAAAGTGGGAAGTGATTAACATTAAGGGAAATCAGGAAGAGCTTCACATAGAAGGTAAAATTTTATGTGGGAATTGAAAGAAGCCAAAAGGCAGAAAGCAAGAGAGATGAGGGACAAAGAAAATGCCGATGGGCAAGAGATGAAGTGTCTTGTGTGAGGAACAAGGAGGCCTGGGTATGGGGGGAGAGAAGAGGGAAGGAGATGAAATGGTTAAGGTGTAAGAGGCTTAGAGAGATAGAAGGGGACCAGGTGGTGAAGGGCTTTGGATGGCAAACAAGAGTTTATATTTGATCCTGCAGGTAACACAGAACCAATGGAGTTCACTGAATAAAGAAACCATATGGTCAGATCTGTGCTTTGAGAAGATTAATTTGACACATTTAAGAAAGGTAGAGATTTAAAGCAGAGAGAGACCAACCAGCAAACTATTGCAAGAGTCCAATTGTAGAGAGAAGAGTTAAAGTGCAGAGAGGTCAAGGAGAATGAGGACTGAAAAAAGGGTCATTAGAATCAGCGATGACTTTGGAAAGGGCCATTTCAGTTGAACAAAGAGGTCAGAAGCCAGACTACAGAGAGTTAATGAACGGAGAGGAAAGCAGAGGTATTGAGAGCCAGCAGATGACCTGCAAAAGAGAAGGGATATTGAATGATGGTGGAGATGGACAGACCAAGACAGCGCTTTTCTAGAATGAGGGAGTTATGAGCATCTTCATGGTCATTAAAGAAGCAACCAGCAGACAAGGAGATTGAAAATAAGCGAGAGCGTGAGGATGACAGAGGGGGCAATCTGCCGAAAGATAGTATGGAATGGGATCACTCATGCTGGTAGAGATGTTTGCCTTTGAAATGGGAGTGAGGATGAAGAGACAGGGGTGAAAGTGGAGGCAGTGGCTGAAAGTCACTGAATGCTATGAGATAAGGCGAAAAAGGAATTCTTAGTGAATTGCCTCAGTTTTTTCAGTGAAATATGAAGTGAAGTTTTCAGCTGAGAAGTTGGAGTAGGACAAAGACATTAGGAGGCTTGAGGGATGGAAAGATTTGGAAAGCTTCAGTGGTGACTGGGATAGTGACTTAATCAGAGAAGCATGTAAAATTTACACAATGAGGTTCCCATTCTGTTACGTAAATTTGTATTAGCTTACCAGAGTCCTTTGTACACACTAGGCTCTTATTACAATGCCTGGCACATAGTAGGCCTTTAATAAATGTTTATTGATTGTTGGCTGAATATGGAAGGTATCGCCAATTATTATTGATACAACAGTACAAAAATAAAATGAGGACTGAGGAGAGACTAAAGCACAAGGGAAAAGTTTGTTGCAGAGGGACTACTTGATCTGAGCCTTGAAGAAAGATCAAAGGTACCAAAATGAACACCCCGAGAACTCTGAGAGCAGTAGACCAATAGACCAAGGTCTGTTCAAGGCAGAAGCTGGAAAGAAAGTGGATAGGGGTCAAATTGCTAAGATCCTTGAATTTGCCAGTAGCTTCTTAGGGAGAAGTAAGTAAGTAGTCCTCCAAGTGCTGCAAAAAATGCTTTGAAGCTTAAATTCATATGTAAAATATCTTACCATAATCGCGCATCTTTTTTTGTACCTGTGTACCAGACAGTGTGCCTTTTTTCAGGCCACCATTCCTCTCTGAGGATTGATTACCCTGGGAGGAGATTTTAGATTGAGTTTCCAATAGTACTTCAGACAGTAATCATTGCAATTGAAATGTTGGTTAAAATGGTCAGTTTTTTAGAAGTGTTTGCTTGCGGCATTAGTCAGCCTACTCCAAACTAAAAATAGTCAGTTGTTGAGTTCTCATCTTGACTTCTCTTTGAAATTCCTCTTCCCAGATTTGGCTGCTCATCTCAGCAGAACAACTCAACTCTACTGGTACTGGATGTGTAGATGAAGTGTTAAACTGAAGATCCTCCCTTATTGTTAAATTTCTGGTTATTCAGGAGTTATGTTTCAAAGAGAGTTTTCTTAACAATAAACAGAAAACTTAGGTAAATGGAATCTATGCCAATCTAAATTCCTTCAAAGATAAATTAAAGGTAGAAAGGCACTTGAGGATCAAGGTATCAATCAAAATAGCACTTTTTCCCTCTTTTTCTACCTGGCCTCTTCTTCCTTCCCTCAATCCCTCCCCTTCCTCCTCTCCCTAGAATTATACACTAGTGAGAAGCACTAGAGGTCTTTTCCCCTCTTCCCCTGCCCCCTCGCTCCCCCTCGTTGTGTCTCTGACTCCCCCAGACTTCTCTTTCTAACTCTGGGACTTCTCTTGGTGCCTGAGATCTTTTCACCTTTGAACATTTTTCTGCCCTAACAGCCTCCCTTCTCCCACTGGTGAATTCCTTTCAGGGCCTCCATTTGGGGGACAGGCCCAGGCCTTTCACTTCTGATTCTCCTGACTTTGCCAATATAACGCTACATATAATGCTCCTTCCCCACTTTTCAGTTCCCTTTCATGTGTTGTTTTCCCCCATTAGAATGTGTTCTCCTTGAAGACAAGAGCCTTCTTTGTCTGTATTTGTATCCCCAGCATTTAGCATAGTTTGTGGCACATGGTAAGCACTTAACTGATGCTTGGTGCATATCTAACTTTCCAATCAAATCAGACTGAAAGAAGAGCTTTCTATTTTCACCACCGTTATTTGATTTAGTTCCAGAAATTCCTGTTAATAGGAATGATGAGAAAAAAGAAATTGAGATGGATTAAGAATAGGAAACAATGGTATTTACTTTTTGAAGATAGGATAGTCTACTGAAAGAATACTAGAATATCAACCACAAATTAATTGTAACTATTAAATTTATTGCCTCTGCATTTGGCTGGGAGATAAAATGTTGCAAGACAATGTCAACAAAGTATCAAGACATAAAACAAATAAATTATCACGCTTTTTAAAATATTTCTATGCATTATTCAGTAAAAAGAAATAGAAATACAAATTTCATTCAAGATAATTACAAAACACACACAGGAAATACATGAATATGACTACAAAACTTTCTTTCCATTATAAAGACAGAAGGGATACTAGCTCCTCATGAATGGGCCACAAAATATAATAAAAATAGTAAAGTTACCATCATTAATTTACTTATTCAGCCCCATACCAAACAAACTACCAAATGATTACTTTATAAAACTAGAAGCAATTAACAAAATTCATTTGGAGGGGAAAAAAATGTCAAGAAACTCATGCGTAAAAATCCCCCAAAAAGTACGAGAAGAAAACTAATTAGTATCAGATCTCAAATGTAACACAGTAGTAATTTACAATTTTGATTTTATGAAGTTGAAAAGCTTTTGCCCAAAGTCTATACAGCTGAAAATAGAACTGAAATAGTTTCCTGAGGGAAAAAAGTCTTTGCAGCTAGTTTTATAATAAAAATCTGATATCCAAGATATCTAGAAAACTGAAATATTATATATATAATACATATATATGTATATATGTGCATATATATAATACATATATATGTATATATGTGCATATATATGTGTGTGTGTGTGTACATATATATATATATATATATATATATATACATATATGAGAAAGGAAAAAGTCTATGGATATGAACAGGTAGTTCTTTAAAAAAGTAAGCTACCAACATCCATTTAAAAAAAAAATTCAGTGTCACTAAAAATTAGAGAAATGCAAATGAAAATAACTATGAGTTTCATCTTCCCCAAATTGGAAAAGATGAAGAAAAAGGAAGTTGGCCACTATGTACAGGGGTTGGAAGTGAGGAGTTATGGGAAAACAGATACATCAATGAATTATCGATAAAGCTGTGAATTGTTTCAATCATTCTGGAAAGCAATTTCAAACTATCCCTTCAAAATCACTAAATTATGGGCCACGGCTGCCACCCAGAGATTGCTAACCCCACTGTCTATATTCTGCTAATACTCCAGGCACAGGCTAATTCCATCAAGGATAAAAACGAGTTGAGGCAGAAGGTCAAATTGACTGAGCAAGCAGGCTGGGAGATATCACGACATGGCAGCTTGCACGAAGCTTATAACAAAGCAAGAAGCTGAATTAATTAGTAATTAATTACTAATTAGCTGAATTAAAGAGTTGCTTTTTGTTGCTTATTAAAATGTCATAGGGGCCCAAAGGTCCTCTTGGAGGGTCATTTCAAATATTGAGCAAAAGACAGAAGATACTGAGAAAAAGCAACAGATAATCCAAGAATACAGAGAGAAAACTGAGACCAAACTAAGAGATATCTGTAATGATGTACTTTCTCTATTGGGAAGGTTTTTAATTCATAGTGCTTCACAAGTAGAAAGCAAAGTTTTCTATTTGAAAATGAAAGGAGACTACCATGTCCAGTTCAAGTCACGTTTTTAAAAGTGTTTTTAGCTAACTTAATAGTAACTTAAATAATTGACATTTATATGGCATAGTCAGAAACAAATATGCAGAATAAAATAAGTCATCCACCAAACTGATAGTTGTTCATCTTGTTCAGCAGAGATATGTTTCAGTCTAGTCCTGAAGAATAAAAGTGCTACCTAACAGAAAAACAGCAAACTTTTGTTACCTCCTACCAAGATTCTAATATCCTGAAAGAGAATTGACAGATTTTTTATAAAATAGCTTTGGAAAATATATAGTTATGAAACATATTCCATATATTCAGTACTATATATGCTATGTATATAGTTATTAAACTACAACTACATGCCTTTGATAACTATTTTAGTTCTATGTGGTTATGTGGCTAAACTATCACTTATCCCTAGTTATCCTTGATTTAAAAAGTAAATTGAGCTGTCTCAGAAGCTGATTTTCTATTAAAAATTAAGTCTTAATATATATTATGTATTTTTTTTGTATATTTGACAAAAGTACCAGTTAATTTCCTGGTTACTCAGGGACATGTAGACATCTATATGGTAAAAGGAGTTTGCACCACAAGATACACTATTATATTTGGTTTCTGTCTTGACCACAGAGAATGACATTCAGAGTTCACTGGTCACATGAAATCAGAAATTAGCAACACATAATTTTTTTTTTTGCTAATACAAGTGTAGTCTCCCCTTGATGCTTCTTCCTCAGCTCCCATGCACATTGTTGAACTGGGTCCCCAAAAGGTGGCTGACTACTATTCTTAGAATTCAAGGGACAGAACAGAATTTTAACCCAGGGTTGATCAGGCCATCAGGTTAGATACTGTTACCAAAAAAAAAAAAACACTCATAGAAGATCTTATTTAATAAAAGGAGATCCATTTAGTTACAGAAGATATATATTCAATAAGGATATTCATGGAGGATGCTAAGTTAATATATCTAAGCATAGTTCCTCTGTTTCTGTATTGTCTGTGGTATCAAGTTAGATCTGGAATTGTTTGAATCTTTTTTTTCTTTAATTTAAGGGATCAGAAAACCATAGCAACAGACTAAGCCTTAGTTTTGTGAACTAATTTTAAGGACTGTTTCCATATCTTTTAAGAAAAAACTAGCTCCACCTACATAGGATGGGCCTTAGGAATCTGCTGTCACCACAGGCTGGGTTTCTAGGAATGTCTAATAAAGTTGATTACAGTTTCCCACCAATGTTCTTCCCTCTAACAAACAGATAGATAATCAGTTTTTTAGCAAAAGAATTTACTAAAAATTGTCTAGTAGGTTTTTCTCTGTGCACAATCATTCTTGTGCACAGAGATTCCCTCACAGGGCCTTGGTTCCAAATCTTGGGCTACTATCTTCTACACCAGAACTCTTCTACCACCACATTGGTTTACAGAGTCAAAATCTCACCATTGACCTGACTGCTATTTTTAGACACTGGCCCAAGAGAGTGTCTTATTCTTTTGATCAGTTACAAAACGGTTCTTGTGTGGCATTATCTACCTTCTTCATAGGATAAAAGTATTACCATCCTCTCAAATTGATTGAGGACTTAACTCGTACCTGATTTACACTTTTGACTGAGGAGACAATCGAGGTATCTAGGCCTTCTGTCATTATATTAATTGTAGCAGTGTTGGAATCCCATCCTAAGAAAAACAACCAGTAACCTCTGAATAAGACCCTTGTGAGAAATTCAAGGTGATAATCATTTAATACCATATTTGGACTTTAATAAGGGCCAAAGCCTGAACTAATCAATTAGACTGCTTTGTTTTGCTCTAAGAATGCCCTTTTCTGTGTCAGCAACTTCAAAAGACCTGTTTATGATAGGATGCCTGCAACCAGAGCTTTAGGATTCTTCTTATCTTGATATACAGAGACAGAGAAAAATAGATCCTGGGACTGTAATTTCCAACTGACTACTTTGTCAATTGTCATGTCTCACTGTGTTTACCACTTATACAGCTAAGAAAATGCCTTTCTCACAGTAAAGTGTATTTAAACCTTCTCATTCTTGTATCAGTCAGAAGCTTCCTTCTGGCTCCATGATCTTGCTAGCTTTAAGGGAATAGACAATATAAATTTGCATTATCCCCCCACCTGTTTGCCTCTTTGACCAAACTTTCAGGTTGACAAAGATAGCAAATTAATAATAGTTCACCAGGAAACAAAATACTGAGCACAAGACAAAAAACAAAGTTTTATAACTGAGTGAACAAGATGAAAAGATATAAGCAGTTTAAAAAAAATTTTAATCAGAGCCAATATTCCTCAGACATAGATAAGGATACTCCTAATTTAGATTTCTGTTAAATTTTATACTAAGGGACAAGAGAAGCAATTTTATAAGCTTATTGAGTTGTCTTCCACGTTGTGCTTAGCTTATGCTGACACCTGGTGGTGCTTTAAAAACACTGAAGAAAGGTATTGTACACAATTTCTTATGATTAGCATTTCTTTAGGAATCTCTTGGCAAAGTTGTTTTCAGGGATGTGCTGCCTGTAAGAATTCCATAAGACCTGTCCCTGAAGAAAATAGATTTTGAATCAGATCTAATGTTAAGTAAGTATATTCATAACTAACTTATTATCTTAGTCTATTTGTATATAAACATACTTTGTGGAGACTTTTTAAAAAAAGCATAATGTTAGTAAATTCCTAAACACAAAAACGAATACATTTCATGCATCAGGACAAAACTCAAAAAAGATGAGAAAACAAGCAGTGAGCAGGTCTGGCTTCTTTCAATAACATCAGACTTACAAAAAGATAAAGTGGAGGTTGAATAGTCTCATTTTTGAAGCAGAAAAAAGTTAGTTTTGTATTGTAGAAATAACCCACAGATAAAAGAAATTAAGAACTTATGATTGACTTCTTGGCTCTAGCACTGATCTCCACGTAGAGTGGGTATTCTTAGAGCCTCAGTAACTGTGCAGACCATAAAAAAGCAGAAATGAAAACTGCAACAAATATTTTTGCCCCAAATCAACAATACTTTTATTGATGCTTTCCTTTTTGCCATAATTATGACCCTGAAAGTTTGTGTGAAAATTTTAATTTCAAAAATCAAATCATTTTAAAATTAAGAGCTACTATGGAGACATTGATGCTGAAGACATAAAATCAGAAAATGTGAATGACTCCAAAACATCTTTTAAGCAAAGTTTCGAAGAAAAACACTGGTTGTGCACAAATTCAGCAAGCTTTCCTGGAAGAGAGGAAATAAGAGTTTTAAAAAAAAAGCTAAAAGTGATGTTACAATGAAATAAGAGCAGTAGAGGAAATAATTTGGAAAAAATGAGAGCAATAGGTCAAGAAAATTGGGGGAAAATGAAGAGGGAAGAAAGAATTAGAAAGAGAATTAACAGCTTGCACAAGAGATACAAAATCTTACCCAAGCAACAGATTCCTTGAAAATTAGAATGGACTACATAGAAATCAATGGATACAGGAGAAAGAACTTAAAACAAGTGAAGAAGAAATAAAGGAACTCAGAAACTATTTTGCCCAAGTACATGCTAACAAAACTGATAACTTAGAGTTAAGTAGATGAATTCTTACAGAAATATCAAATATGCAGACTAACAAATGAAGACACAGACTATTTAAATAATTCAATATCTGAAAAAGAAATTGAAAAAATCTTAAGTGAACTAAAAAAAAAAACCTTCCATGATCAGATAGATCACAAGTGAATTATATAAACAATTAATTCCAATACTACATTAACTGTTTACAAACATAAGAAAAGGCAGTACCCTCCCTAAAGCTCTTCCTATGATACAGTCTTGATACTTAAATAAGGCAGAGACAAAGCAGAGAATGAAAACTATAGACCAAGATAATGAACACTGCTGCAAAAAAAAAATAATTAATTAAATATTAACAAGAAGGCACTACAACATATTATAAACATTTTATGCTTATGTGCAGATTGGATCGATACCAGGTTGTTTCAACATAAAAGAGATTATAATATACTATAACAAATAATAAAATATTAATTATTTAATAACAAATAATAAAAACCATATGTTTATATCAATAGATGTTGAAAAGGCTTTTGAGAAAATCCAATACTTACTTCTATATAAAATTTTAGAACTCTCAGCAATAAATTAACTATTCCTTAACATAGTATAGAGTAAACAATCAAAAATTTCTGAAATAACTTTTTATATTTGACATATGTAATTATCTGATCTTATTATTAAATTTTTAGCAAAAATAAAATCTAGTTATTTACTCATCCCTCCCTACGGATGATGAGATTTTGCTAAGGACCTAATAACAGAACATTTTTTTAAATAACAGGATAACTTCTAATTCAAAATTAAATTAATTTAAAAGTTGCCATATTAACTTCAATTGTAACAAAAGGCTGTGGGATGGGATATATAAATCCACTGAGTGACCAGTTTCAAAACCATGCATATTTATAATAATATAATTTATATATAATATATATAAAAAATGTTTATAATAAAACATGTTTGCACTTCAAGATATGCTACCCAGGTACAAATTCCAAATTATATAATAAACCCAAATAAAATTGACTTTTCCCATTTAGGTAACACAAGCTATTTCACAAATTACTCTCCTCTAAGGAAACTGAGTGCACTAAAATTCTTTCCTTAAAATAAAACTGAAAATGTTTCTGATCTAGTCTTAAAAATTAATAGAACATAGTATAAACTGTTGCATCAATACCCAATTATCCTTCTATTGTTTTGAAACATATGAGGACCTTATACACAAATATGGAATTAGTAACAGACAAATGACAAGGCCAAATACCCATCTACTTAGTTGCTTAGAATATAGAAAGGACTAAAATTCTTAGACTAAATAGCTCAGATTTTGCACCTGCATCTTATTATAGTAGCTCAGATGTGCTCCAGTATTAGCTTAAAAGATAAAGCTCTATTAAGGTTTTATACTGAGCACCTATCATGCTTATAGAAATTTGCCATAAAAGAAGAATCAGGGACATAGTTACATAGTAAGGGAAAATGTTCCCTTAATTTGATATCAAGTCCAGACTCAAGTCATATAGGTAGCCAATTGCACTGAGTCAGATCTAAAATCAGCCATGTGGGATATTTTCCATTCAAGAGGAAATGTCATACTAGGGAAATGGAGTCAGGAGACTCCTACCTCTGTTCATGTCAATGAGTCATTCTCCCAAACTCTTCCCATAAGAACTCCACCTACAATTCAAGGTTGTCAGTCCCATAGGGTTAGGGGCATAATGGATCATTGGCTTAATAGCACTCTTTAATGATCATGCCTGGAGTCAGACTCAGAATAATATCAGTTATAGTCCCATAAGGTCTTAAATAGCAAATTCCAATAATCATAGCTTTGGGTGGATTCAGTTATCAAGGATCACTATTTCCTTGATAACAAATATTGACTATAATCTCATATTGATAATAGTAAGAGATTCATCATTTAAAAAAAATCATAGTTTATCTTGTCCTGGTCAGAGATATTTGCTATTAGGGGTAAAAGCAAGGACATGAATTTAATTCATCAATAATATTCTTACATGTCCATGCCCGAGGCTCAGAATGACTACAGGCAGTCAAATATATGGAACCATGTGAGCAGATGTCATGTATGAGAAAATGAATTAAGAGAGTCCAACCTTAGCCTTCTTAAGGTTGCTGTCCTAACCATATTCCCAGGGACAGATAAATATCTACTGGTCTTAGATCTCAGAAGTCACTCCTATTGAGCTGCTGGCTTTTCTTGAAGGTTCATTTAAGGTTGGACCAAGGATACAACAAATCTAAGAATGAAACTCAAAAAGAATATTCAGGGTCCTCCCCCCACAAAAAAAACCCAAGTTTTTTTCCTCACACAATAAAATCTCACTAATCTTGATAGGACTGGACACAACTGTTAGCAATACAATCAAATCATTGCAATAAATTGGCTTAGAAATTAAATTTATCAGGCCTTTATAAAAATCACACAATTTCTACTTAAACATGGACACAAAAGATACTTAAATATTAAAAGGTTATTTAAATATTCCTTGCTAAAAGCATTTCTCTTTCTTAAAAACAGCTTAAAAATTTACCGATATTAAAAGGCAGTCATTGGAATCTCATAAAGTAAATTACTTGGAAAGCTCTAAACTTACAGGTATCTCTTACTCAACCTTAAAGCAAAAATTAATCCTTAAAATTGGAATTTATCAAAACTAAGTTGTGTAAAATACCTTTAATTATCATTAATAAACTCCAAGAGTATCATAAGCAAAAACCAATTCCAAATTACCACCAATTCCTAAGCACGGCCTCTCTCTAGACAAAAGGTGCTTGTAACGGGGAGGAGATTCGATTTTTCTAAGTGAAACAATTCCAAAAATATGCCCAATTAGATTAGCTTTATCAAAATAATCTTACAACTTTCATAAGTGATAGCTAAATAATTTTAGATGAAACTTCCTCCTTATTATAGGCAAGTACTTCAGAACATTGATAGTTTGCAAACCTTTCCTTATTCTTTTTTAACAGTTATGCTCATAATAAACCAACATCTAGATTAGAAAGAAATTGTGAGCCTAACAATATATCTACACAATATCATAAACAATATTACAGATTTGAAACATAAAACAAAACCCATTTCTAGTCAAGGCATTTCAATTCAGATGAATAAATCTCTAAATTACTTTCTAAAGAAAATCATTCTGAACAAATTTTAAGTGGAACTTACATAAACTGATCTATGAACTTCCTACTTATAATGAGGAGTGCTAGGTATTTTTACTTCTGTAACTCTTAGGTTTAAGTATCATAGAATTAATAATCTGTCACCAGCAGAGCTGAAATAAACTTATAACCGTATCAAATGTCTTATCAGATAAAAACCAAAGTCTGTGGAGAAAACTGAATGAAAATAGAAAGGAATAAACCTTTCAGCAGCACATGGCACCTACACAAAAATGGCTATGTGTTAGGGCATAAAAACCTCACAACCAAATGCAGAAAAACCAAAATATTAAATGAATCCTTTTTGGATAATGCAATAAATTACATTTAATAAATGGCCATGGAAAGATAGATTAAAAATTAACTGGAAACTAAATAATCTAATCCTAAAGAATAAATGAGTCAAAGAACAAATTCTAGTAACAATCAATAATTTAAAATTAGGAGCTGGTTTTACAGGGGGAACCCAATAAAATTAACCACTGGTTAATTTGATTTTAAAAGGGAAAGAAGAAAACCAAATTACCTGCATCAAAAATGAAAGGGGTGAATTCACCACCAATAAAGAGTAAATCAAAACAGTTATTAGGAGCTATTTTGCCCAATTACATGCCAATAAATTTGACAATCTAAATGAAATAGAAGAATATTTACAAAAATGTAAATTACCCAGATTAACACAAAAGGAAATAGAATACTCAAATAACTCAACCTTAGAAAAAGAAAACATAAGAATAACCAGACTACCTAAAAACTATGATCAAAAGAGTCTTGATACAATAATACAAGAAATAATGAAAGAAAATTGTCCTGAAGCATTAGAACAAGAAGGGAAAGTAGAAATAGAAAAACTCTTATCAGTCACCACCTGAAAGAGAGTCTATGAGGAAAACTCATAGGAGCATTATAGTTAAACCCTGAAACCCCAGCCCAAAGATAAAATATTAATAGCAACAAGAAAAAAAACAATTTAAATATGGCAATGCCATAATTAGAATCACATAATACCAAGAAGTGGTGACACTAAAGGACCACAGGTCTTGGAACATTATATGTTGAAGAGTGAAAGAATTGAGGTTCTGGCCAAAAATATCATACCCAGTAAAGCTAAGCATAATCCTGAACAAAAATAAAATGGACAGCTGTCGGACTTTCAAGACTTTAAAAAAACAAAAACAAACCAACACCTGAATTTAATAGAAGATTTGACATAAAAGATCCAAGAGAAATATAAGGTACATACCAGAGACTAATTACTACAGATTCAATAAGGACAGACTGTTTACCTTTTATGTATGTAAAATATAAAACATATATCTAATATTGTTACTAGTAATTGGGTAGTTCATAAGAAAGACCTAAGTGTGATATGACTATAGAATTAAAGCATTTAGGAACAGCTAAAAAGAGTAATTATCCTATACAAAAGAGGTTGGAGAGGAAGACTTGACATAGAGGAATTAGATGGGGGAAGAGGGCTTTTAATTCTGGAAACCTACCTTCATAGGGAATGGGTTCAAGAGGGAATAATACATATATGTCTAGGAGAGTATAAAAGTCTTCTAAATTGAGAAAAAAATAAAATGTTAAGGGAATAGGGAGGAGGGAGAGAATAAGAGTGGGAACTCTAGAAGGGAAGGTGAAGGAAGAAGTTAAAGAGGGGTATAGAAGGGTGTTCAGATTTATGGGAACAGAAGGATAAGGGAGGGATCCTGGGGGAGGGGGAGGTTAAGTAATAGGAGGGCAAGGTACAAGAGTCAGGAGGGTGAGGAAATAAGAGACATGCACATACACAAAGATCAGGAGTAGAATTTGTTAGGGAAAGTATATGTTTATATAGATAGATAGATATGTATGTATATATATATAGTATATGTGTACGCATATATCTCTATATAAATATATTCACACTTAATTGTGGGGGGAGGGGAGAACAAGGGAAAAAGAATGAAGTCAAAATCTGCACAAGCAGAGAACAAAAGAAAACTTACAAGGAAGCAAAGATGGACAGCTCTCAATACAACATGTAGTATTTATTATACAGGCTTACTTGAAATGGAAATTTATTGCTATATATTTTGAATCCTCTCATGTTCTGCTGGACACATGACATCCTTTTCTTTTCTCACTTTGTATTTAAGTTTCAATATTTAAGTTTATGATATGTTTCTTTTTTTTGCATATTTGAGTTTCGGTGTTTGAGTTGAAAATACAAAAAATAAACACATAAACACACACACACACACACACACACACACACACACAGAGAAAACTATCATAGAATTCCCTAAGAAAAAATTCCCAGGGCCAGATGGATTCACAAGCTAATTCCAGCAAATATTTAAAGAACAGTTAATCTCAATATCAAATAAATTATTTGGGAAAACAGGCAAAGAAGGAGTCCTATCAAATTTCTTTTATGACACAAATATGGCACTAATACTTAAACCTGGAAGAGTGAAAGCAGAAAAGGAAAATTAAAGACCAGTTTCCCTAAAGAATATTGATGCAAAAATTTTAAATACAAGCAAAGAAATTATAGCCACAAAGATCATTCACCATGATGGGGTGGGATTTATACCAAGAATGTAAGACTGGCTCAATATTAGAAAAATTATCAGCATTACTGACCATAACAATTAATTAAACCAACAGAAATCACATGATTATGTGCAGAAATAGGTGCAGAAAAAGTCTATGATGAAATGTAACACCGATTTCTATTAAAATCAATACAGAAAACAGAAAAAAGGGACATTTAAATATTATTATTAAAATGACATGTAATTA
>CM053772.1:98891469-98916163 GCA_028658325.1 Potorous gilbertii | reverse complement strand
TGGTGTCAAAAAAGGCAGAAATAAAATACTTTGCAGCCTTTCTTCTTGCCTTGGAATTTTTGTTCCATAGACAGGTGTGCTGTGTAAGTGACAAGTTACACTTCCGAAGTGTGAAGACATTGTGTAGGACGCGGAAGAGGAGGCTCCTACTCTTAAAGCCATGTGTATTATTCCTTTACCTTTCATTGCTTCTGTTTAGATGAAATGAGCCAGGACACAAAAATCAGAACCAGCAGCTGCTGTCAGCATTTTTGTGGACTCCTAAAGTGACTAAGGTATGGTTTTTTCTTTTCATCTTTTTGATGGGAATTATTTCATTGGGTTCCTGTCATAATCTGCTTGATCCCTTTCTATATAGCTTTGTCATCAATTGCTTCCCTACTTATTTATCAGCTCTCTCCTAGCATATCCTATATTTGTTTTTATATTCTGCTTTGCCTTTTACTCCCTTTTCTATTTTGCAAGCAGTTGTCTTGCTCAATTTTAACAGAAACCTACCCGTTAGAGCTATTCCTGTTTATATCCAATCAGTCACCAAATCTTGTCCACCTTCTTGTAAGGTGTCTCTTGCCGTAAATGTTTTACTGTTCCTACTTAGCCTGGTTCAAGTTCTTCGTGAGGACTTTGTTCTCCCCACTTCTGGTTTTCTTCAGTGCTCATAGCCCATGCCTACTTTTTGTTTTCCCCTGGCTTTATTTCAGTACCCCACATATAGTTTAGCCAAACTACACTACAGTAGGTAGCTTTGTTTTGAGTGACTTTTTAGATAGCATTGGATTATGTGTCCAAATCACACATCCGATGTGTATTTCATAAAAAATGGGTTTTATAGGGGTTGAATGCTATAACCACCATGCAAAACATGCTTTTCCAGGAAACTTGGGTCCCAGTTCTTGCTCAGTTACTTGGTGTATGATTGAAGTGAATTCCATGCAAAGTCACTACCTTAGTGAATACTAGGTCATACTGGAATAGGTTTCTAGCCCCAAGTAATGTGACTATTAAGATCATTTTTTTCTTCCTTTTAGGACTGTAATTCTTTTTCATATATTGGATCTCCAAAGAAGTTGCTTAATGTTGAATTCCACAAGTAATCAAAGATCTTCATGGACAAAAAGTTCTTATGGCTTTGGACTTAGGTGATAAGTGGTGATTTTAGATTATTGAGCTCTCCACCAGGGCACAGTTGGTGTTTGTAATTTTATCCCTTGTTTGGTGTGGATTCTGTATATTAAAAATATATGGAAAACAGCTTATCTTTAAGCGCCTTTCTTTCCCTTATTGTCTTTATAGTAAAAGGCACTTTTCCTGAGAAGCAGCATTTTTTTTTAAATGAAGAAATAGGCCCCCCAAAATTGCTTGATTCACACTCAAGGTATACAAGCTGTTTAGTAACCTAGGTGTTCTGATTCCCTGACTAAGGTATGGTCCCTGTCTACTCCTTTCCCCTCCCCATTGCATTTGTGTCAGGTCCAATCCCTGTTCTGAGAGATAACTACTAATGAAAAGGGACTTTGATTTTAATCAACAATGCCCTAAAATTCATAGCTAGCACTCCCGTGGAAGAAGCCAGTATAACTTCTTAATGGGCACAAATTGACATTTTGGATAAAATAAATGATTTATAAAGAGCCTGTGAAGATTAAATTAACATTTAAAGCTGTTTCTAAGTTTGGGGGGATACAAATGAAAAAGGACAAGATTGTTCAGTTCCAAGTTAAGTTTTAAGTTGTTAGAAAAGCCCAGAAGTACTTAGAGTGTAGCAGAGGCACCATTTCTGAAGCATCTGACCTTGGTGATACATAGTGGAACAGTCTTCTCAACTTAGAAATTCTCTCTCAGGCCTTTAAACCAAAACATACATTTAAAGATGTTTCATAATTTACAAATTCAAAGGAACAACACTGGTACTTTGTCACAGTCAAGTGTCTATTTTGAAGCGGGATGTTTGTATGGTCTTTATTTTTGTGCTGTGTTTTCCATCCAAGTTGCTTGTAGATATTTGAGGTTTTTCTTGTATGAGGCTGTCTTTAGACCCGATTCTAATCTGAAAAAAAAGTTTGAAACAATGCTGAAAATTAAATGTATAAGTTAGATTTTTCTTCATGCATCAAGCACAGTGCAAGCAATTTAAGGAAAATGTTTTTCATTGTATAGAGTTTTTAATCAAACAGTGGGGATAGGGGAGGGGGCAATGTAAGAGTTTACATGGAGATGAATGAAGTCTTACATTACAATGAGTTATTTCACCATTCTAAGCCTATGAGGGAGGCTAGATGGACTTGTTGATGTTAATAAAATTATCTCTTTCTCTGACTTCTCCAGTATATAATAATGGATCACTTGGGGATGATACGTGTGAGAAATTCCCACTCCCCTCCTGTTTAAAGTGAAATAGGAATCTGCCCGAATTCAACTGCAAGGATTCCAGTAGCCATTTTATCTAGTTTTCTCATACCTAGAAATACAGGGAATCTTGAATATCTGTTACGGTGTTTTTCTTTTTCATCATTCAACCAGTGATAGAACAATTGGAAAGGAGAGAGAATAAATGCTTTAAAATATTTTTTTAAAGCATGGAATAGGGTGCCTTGATCATGACATCTCTGCAACGGAATGTTCAAATAACATAGAAGAGATTCCTGCATTTGTTGAACTGCCAAGGATACAAAAAGATGCAAAAGACAAGTCTTGGCCCTCAAGCTTAAAATCTAATGGAGACAAGCCAATAAGTTATAAACAGAAAATATGAGATAGGCACTAGAATTAGGGTTTCATAAAGGCTCCTGATAGAATTTCTATAAATGGGATTTTTAGTTGGGACCTGAAACTAGGGAAAGCAGTAAATGGAGATGATGAGGGAGAGCTTTCCAGATGAGGAAACCAGAGAAAATGCTCAGGTGGGAGTATTTTGTTTGTGGAATGGTAAGGAGACAGTTTGGAAGAATATGTGATGGAAAGTAAAGTATAAGACTGGAAAGATAGCAGGGGCCTTAGTTATGAAGAATCTGAACACACATAATATTTTGAATTTGGTCCTGGAAGGGATTGGGAGGCAAAGGAGTTCCTTAGAGCATATGTGTCTGACATAAAACTACAAACTTTGATCCTGGTAGCATATTAGTTTGGGTCTTTCCCAAGGTTTCATCAGTCAGCTAAGTGCAGCTTACTCATCCTTCCCTGCCTCTGCTTTACCATTTCAGGCAAGGTAAAACAAGATGATTGTTGGGGATGTAGGGATGACTAGTGAGAAGGCTGAATAGTTCAGTTTGGTTGTGAACAACAGCAAGACAGCAAGCACGCACCTACTATGTCTAAAGAACTGGAAGTTTCTATGTTCAAGGTGCTTTCCTTTTATTGAGGGTTTATAATATGCACAGGTATATATGGCAACTTCATCCTGTAGGTGGCACCCAATGACAGCTTTGAAGATTTCTGATCCTTATGATGAAGTATTTCATTCCATGTATGGGGGAAGATGGCTTATGGAAATACACAGATGGATGTGGAATATTGAGTTGGGGAGCATTTAATAGGGTTTTTTTTGGTTATTTTCACATTAGGGTAATTTGCGGAACTATTCTATCCCTCACCACTGGGAGGGGGAGAGAGATTGAAACTTTAGATTATAGAACCCTAGAAGGGAATGCAGAGTATTGAATTCAACTCTTCATTTTACAGTGGAGAAAACATTGGGCTCAAAGGTATTAAGTGAATTGTCCAGTAACAAAAAAGCCAGTTGCACAATAACTTCTAATACTCTAATTTCATCTGAAATTATATGCAACGTTTTGCCATAGCAGTCCCTGACACTGCAGAAAGTTGAGGGGCATGTTTCATTATCTGATCTGGGCCATACTTGATCCATTTCAATTCCTCAGTTTAATTTTCATTATTACTGTGCATATTGTACTTTTTGGTTTAGTTCTGCTTATTACACTGAATTCATACAAATCTTTCTATATACCTCTATGAATTCCTAATTCCTTATAGCATAATGATATTTCATAGTTCAGTCATTGCAGTCATGTCCAACTCTTCTTGATCCCATTTGGGGTTTTTTCTTGGCAAAGACACTGGAGTGCCTTGCCCATTTTCCTTTTTTTCTCAGCTTCTTAGTCATACTAGACAACTTGATTGCTTTAAATAAAAACCTCACAAACCAAAAACCTAGTTTTATATTTATCTGTGTGATGTGAAGACCTTAGACACTAGCTATGTGACTGTGGGCAAGTCACTTAACCTATTTGCTCTAGTACCTTTGCAAAGCCTCCCAAGGGGTCATGAAGAGTTGGATACAACCAAAAAACAAGACTGCTAAATTTTGATTACATAAAATTAAGAGTTTTTGCACAAACAAACCCAACGAAGTGAAAATTAGAAGGAAAATTAACTGGAGAAAAAAATTTTGAAGCAACTTTATCCAACAAAAGTATCATCTAAGACATAAGAAACTAATTCAAATACATTAGAATAAGAACCGTTCCCTAATAGATAATCAAAGAGGCAAAGATATTAGGAAAGAAAAATGATAGTAGTTGGAGGGACTCTGAAAAAAACAGCATAGTATTGAACTCTTGGTTCTTTTTCTAGTTGTTTTGAAAGGTAATTCTGAGCAAAGCCTCCAACTCACTAAACTACATATCCTTTGATCTGAGGATTGTTGTTTGTCCTTTGTCCTGGAAGAGGACCATGACATCAGGGAGGTGATGCCATAACATACAAGTGAATTGGATTTAAGTGAAGAAGCGCTGTGATAAGTCACCAGCCTCACTTTCTCCTCTGGACCCATCTGGGCCCAGAGACAAGATATAGATCAGGATGACTAGATCAGACCTGCACAACCAGCAGCCCATGGACCACTTATAGCCTGTTGGCCATCATGCCAAAGGATTTCCTTTACATGTAAACGATGTTTTCTTCTACATTTTTCAAAGGCAGTCTGAAGTCTTTTGGTGGGCAGCAGGTTGTGCAGGTCTGCCCTGGATGTATGGGAAGACCTTAGCCCTTTTAAGCTAAGATCTTTAACAGGTCTTAGTTTGACTGAGTCTACACCCAATCAGTGATTAAGGAAAAAATGAAGCAGAAAATGGTCTCTTTTACCCAGTAAAAACAAAACAAAATAAAGGAATCTGGATGAGGAAGACCCTCAGGGTTTCTGGCCAAAACAGAAACAAATGCTCTTTACATTCACTTTGAGTCAGTCAGGGCTCAATGACCAAGGGGTGCTTGGGCTAGGACCTTTTGTTGGCCAATCAAGGAGAACCAGAGTGATTTGGGTTTAAGGCATGGTCCTTAAGAAAAGACTAGCTCATAAATCCCAAGATATGTTTCCATGTTTCAGCAATCACAATTTACCTTCCTTTGGTCAGAGCACCTGCAGGTAAGGGTATTGTTCCTCATTCTCAAAGAGGACCAAAATGACATGACCATGATGAATTAAGTTTCAATGTTTATGACTGGCTGATCAGACCAATATGAACCTGGAATGCTCTATCACAGATTTGGCACAAATAGTCCATGTGAACATTTGGGGTGGATACTCCAAATCTGTGCATCTTATGTTTCCTTTGTGCTGTTTCAATTCTGCTTTATTCATAAAGCACAGCACCCTTTCTGATGTGGGCACACCATGCTGAGTGGTACTGTGCCAGTGTCTCCCATGTTGTACAATCAAATCCAAAGTTCTTGAGAGAGACATTGAAAGTATCCTTGTTTCGCTTCTTTTGACCACCATGTGATTGCCTGCCCCATGTGATTGCCTGCCCCATGTGAGTTCTCCAGAAAACAGTCTTTATGGCAAGTGCACATTTTGCATTTGAACAATGTGGCCAGCCCATCAGAGTTGCATTCTCTGAAGCAAGTCTGAATGCTTAACAGTTAAGTTTGAGCAAGGATCTCATTGTCTGCTACCTTATCCTGCCAGGTGATCTTCGGAATCTTCCTAAGATGGTTCAAATGGAAGCAATTCAGTTTCCTTGCATGGCACTGGTAGACTGTCCATGTTTCATTGGCATACAACAATGAGTGTGGATAGAGCACCAGTGCAGGAGTCAGGAGGACCTGAGTTCAAATCTCACCTCAGACACTTGACATTCACTAGCTGTGTGACCTTGGGCAAGTCAATTAACCCCAAATGCCTCATCCTGGGTCATCTCTAGTTATCTTGATGAATATCTGGTCACTGGATTCAGATGGCTCTGGAGGAGAAGTGAGGCTGGTGACTTGCACAGCCCTCCCTCTCTCAAAACAAAGTCAAGTGCAAGTCATGTCATTATTTCTCTGATGGCATAGTCTTCTTCGGCAATGAAGGACCAACACACATAATGGCTCTGTAGACCTTTAGTTTGGTAGGCAGTCTAATACCTCTTTTCTCCCATACTTTTCTTTGGAGCCTCCTAAACACTGAGCTAGTTCTGGCAATGCTGTGCATCAACCTCATTGTGAATGTGTACATCCCTAGAAAGTATGCTACCAAGGTAAGTGAACTTTTCCACAGCATTCAAAACTTCTCCATTTGTTGTAACTGATGGTTCCACCTATGAATGGTGTGGTGGTGGCTGATGGAGCACCTGTGTTTTCTTGGTGTTCATTATTAGGCCAAAATTAGCACAGGCAGCAGAGAATTGATCCATACTTTGTTGCATCTCAGCTTCAGAGGTTGAATTGAGTGCACAATCATCTACAAACAGAAAAACATGCACCAACACTCCCTCCACTTATGTCTTGGTTTGTAGCCTTTTCAGATTGAAGAATTTACTATCAGTATGGTAGTTAGTTGACCTTGATGCCTTGTTCATCCTCACTGAAAGCATGTGCATTCCTTTGGGCAAAGCACAGGCAGGTAAAGGGTATTATATTCTATATGGACAGAGGGAGAGGAAGAAGGAAAAGAGAGGAAAGGGAAAGGACAGGACCTAAAGATAGCACTACTAATGGCTGAAAATATCATGCTAAAAAGCATGGGAGCAAGCACACAGCTCTGTTTCACTTCTTTGGTGACTGGGAAGGCATGAGAGCATTGTCCACTTTCCAGACCCTGAGCAAACATGTCATCATGAAATTGATGTACAATATGTACAACACGGATGAACTTCTCTGGGCAACCAAATTTTAACATAATTTTCCATAAGCCCTCACAAGTAAGTGTCAAAGGCCTTGGTCAGATCTACAAAAGTTGTGTACAGACATTTCTCCTGGAGTTATCAGGCAGCAAACACCATAGTGACTGTTCCTTAGCCCTTTCTGAAGCCACACAGGCTCTCAGGTAGATGACTGTCTTCATGGTGAAGGAGCAGACTATTAAGAAGGACGCTAGCAAGAATCTTGCCAGCAATAACTAAGAGAGAGACCCCACTGTGATTGTTGCAGGATAATCTATTCCTTTTACCTTTAAAGAGATGGACAATGGAAGCATCCTTGAACTCCTGGGGGATAACCTCCTCTTGCCATATAACCTGGAAAATTTCAGTCAGCTTTTGTATGAGCAATGGTCCCCCTACCTTGTAAATCTCAGCTGGAAGAGAATGAGAACCAGGTGCTTTGCCACATGAAAGGAACCTAATGGCCCTCAAACCTCTTCTTCAGTTGGAAGTTCAGCTAAGGAGGGATTGACTTCAACCTGAGGTAAAAGGTGAATGGCCTCAGCATTGATTGATGATGGTCTATTGAAAATACTATGTTCAGTTCTCTAGGATCATGTCCTTACCACTAATCAATGTGGCTCCATCAGCACTGAGTAGTTGTAATGCACCATAGGTTTTTGGTCCATAAATAGCTTTCATAGAATCATAAAAGCACTTTGAAATGTTGCTATCAGTATATAACTGAATTTCATCTTCTTTCTTACTGAGCCAGTAATCCTGCATCTCTCTAAACTTCGTTTGTACTTCACTTTTGATGGAATTAAGTGCTGCCTTCTTAGAGATGGATGAATTATCCTGCTGGCAAATCCTGTGGAGTTCTCTTTTTTCATTTAGCAACTTCTGAATTTCCCCATCATTTTCATCAAACCAGTCTTGGTGTTCAACGAGTGCTCTGACCCAGATGAGTAAATGCAGTGCTGTACACCAAATCTCTGAAAGCTGCCCACTCCTTTTCTGCTCCACTGTTGTCAACTATGTGTTGGCTCAACTTTCCCTCCAAATTAGCAACAAATTGTTCATGCTCAGAGAAGAGCTCTAATTTGTTTACATTAAAAATTTGCATTCCTTTGGGCAGAGCACCTGCAGGTAAAGGGTATTATATTCTATATGGACAGAGGGAGAGGAAGGAGGAAAGGGAAAGGACAGGACCTAAAGATAGCACTACTAATTATATATTCCAAGGACATGAAAGAGAAGGGATCTATAAACCAAAAAACAAGTTTATAGTAACTTTTTGTAACAAGCAATGGACAAGAAATAAAGTGAATGTTCATCAAATGGCTGAATATATAATATCTAAACATAATAGAATATTGTTGTACACAAAGAAATAATGCACTGATGAGTAAAGTAGGCAGAATTAGATGAAAATTTATACAATCACAACGACACTGTAAAGAAAAGCAGCTTTGAAAAAATAAAGAACTATATTGGATCCAATGGCCAACCACATTCCATACAGCCTACCTCTTGACAGGTTATAGATTCAAGGTATAGAATGAAGTTTTGGACATGGCTAGTGTGGAAATTTGGTTGAATATGTATATTTATTACCAAGTTTCTGTTTCCATTTTTACAATTTCAGGGTATGGGCTAGAAAGGGAAAAAAAAATAGAAGTGCCCAAAATAACCCCAAGAATGACAAAAAAGAAAAGGAGGTCAATACAACTTATTTTACAATACACAGAAGAGAAAAGAAGGAAGGCTGGAAGTATCATAGATAAGCTAGGTAGCTTTAAAAGTTATGTACTGAATTCTTCTTGAAAGGCAAACCACATAAAGAGATGTAATTTCATCCATTACCCTCATTTTCAGGTCTACTTTGTAAGCAGAAGTGCTCATTTTATTTGCTGTCCTTTAGAATTTAAAAAAAAAAACTTTAAATAAGAAAAAAAACTACATCATTACTAACCTGACAGGAAGTAGAACCAGTAAAACACTGTGAATCTGAAGACCGAGTCACAGGAAGTGGTGGCACAAGATCAGTCTTTGCACTATAGAAAGAAATTCAGTTTTAAATTAATGACTGGAAACTAGAATCATAGAGAGTTGAAGCTAGATGGGACCTTAGTGTTTCTCAAACTATGCTGCAAGGAATCCTGAAACATTCCAAGTGTTTCTGTTTGTTTTTTTTAAATGAGTCTTATGATGTTTGTTAATAGAAATTTAAAATAATTTTAAATGATTTTACTGCAAGGGTTCTATCAAAGTTTTGTTTAAACTGAAGAGTTCTATGCCCTTCCCCTACCCATAGAAAAGTCTGACAACTAATCTAGAATAACCTTATTTTACAGATAAAAAAACATTATCAGACAAATTTAGTGGGTAAAGTCAAGTCTAGAACCCAAATCTCTTATCCCACTCCAGTGCTTTTCCCATCATCCCACTTTGCCTGAATTTCCTTTCCAAAGATTTAGACTGAGGACGAAACAAGAGCTGGACCACTTATCCTCACTTCAGGTTTATATTTTTAGAAAAAATGTTAAAGAAATGAATCAAAAGTGAACACAGTCCATCAGAAGAGCTGATGCTGAAGTCCAAGTCTTCCCCTTCCAGTCTAGATTTCTGTGAGAACAAAAAGCATCCCAAGCATTTCTAAGCCACTGGGAAGTCCTGAGGTCCTTGAGTCCAAGATCTCCTTCGTGATCAGGGGCCCACTTCTTTTGGGTGCTAGTTCCTTGAAACAGCACTAAAAATGGAATGAGGCAGTACAGTTTCAGGACGGGTTAACACTAGAATTGGGGAAAACTCTAAGATTGAAGAGCACGAAATAAATACACTGTGAGACAGAGCAGCTTAGTAGAAAAAACTGTGAAGATAATTTTAATACCCTCTACTCAAATGATCAGTGATTATTAGTGAATGAAGCAGAGTAGGGTCAAGTTTAAGTTAGTTACGTATGTTAATCACTTTGTCAGTAGGCTTTTGAGTCAGATTTCTCCTGGTAAAGGCATTCCACCTGCCATCTCAACAGAGGTTTTCATAGAAAATCAAACAACTTGTGTTTTGGTCAATGGCATCCTAGGAAATAAGTAAATGGGAGGTGAAAGGAACAATGGCAGTGATTCATAGGGGTAATGGGTGTTGATGCTGCAAAGACAAGTATGAGGGTCAAATGTAATGTTCTGCTCTATAATACTCATATAATTTTATCCTATTGCCTACAATGATATTATTAATACATAAGAGGTTATTTATTCCTAACATACACAACTCTTATCCTAACAGCATTAATATTTATAACATTTAATTCTATTCTGCTTAATTCATTATCACTAATACCCATCAAATCACAATAAATTGAGTAAATGTGGATTAATTTGAGTAGGGAACAACAAAATTATCATCACAGTTCTTTCTACTAAGCTGTTCTGCCTCACAGTGTATTTAATTCTTATTAAAATCTTTAGACCCACTTCAAAGTTTATTAGTTTGTCTATTCACTGATAAATATGAATGGCTGGATTATGGATATGTTTTAAGTTTGAAATCAAAGCCACTTCTCTCAAACTGGTAAAGGCATTCATTATAGGATGGCATAGGCTTATAGTTTGCTCCTTCCCCCTAGAGATGTCTCTGACTCAGGGTCTGGTCCATAATCTTCTAAAGACTTTGTAAACTAATGGACTACTAATCAGTCCCTTGTCTAAAATCCACCCAACATTGAGCCCAGATGGGCTCGTGGCAGTATGACTGTGATCAGACCAACACACTTACTTCACTTCAGACAGAACTGATCTCTCTCCATCTGAACACTGAGATCTGCGGTACTGGCGGTAACTTCGAGGAGAGTGAGAATGCCTAATACGAACTGGGTCACCTTGAGTCCTGAAAAAGCAATATGAATTGATGAAAATAAACAAATAGATGGATGCCAGAAAGAATTTTTATCACTTTACAACTGAAATTTCTCTTCTGATTTTCAATTTTGAGAATTTTAAAACACTGATCTTTTCTATCCTTTAAAAAGTATTTAGGTTTCAAAAATTAATTATAAAGAAGTATTCTTGGAGGCAGAGCCAAAATGGCAGAGTACAAGAATGAGTCTGCTGTAGCCCTCCCCTCAAAGCACATAAAGTATCTGCAAAAATGACTCTAAACAAATTCTAGAGCAGCAGAAGCCACAAAATGATAGAGTGAAAGAGATTTCCAGCTCAAGGCAGTTTGGAAGGCTGACAGGAAAGGCCTATCTCACCAGGCTCAGAGCAGAGCCCAGCACATGAAGTGCAGTCCAGCCTTGACCATGGCACAGCAGGGTCAAGACTGGAGCAGGCTTCAGAGCTGCAGTTCCCAGATTCCTCAACCAAAAAACTCCAGAGACAGCTTTAAAGGTCAGTGAGAAAGCTCTTTCATCTGGGTGAGAAGGGAGTAGGGTCCTGCCCTAGACAGAGGCCCAGGTAACTGCAACATCCATTTTTGGAGCCTTGGCCTAAAGATCCTGGGGAAATCAAGCTGCTGATCTGAATCTCAGCCCTGAGTTGCAGCCCTGGAGTGAGGAAGAGCACTGGAATGTTAGAGATGGAGGCCATTGTGGAGAGGGAACCCTACTTACAGATCCTGGGCAGAAAAGCTTGTGGTTACTCCCAGATCAGGGTGCAGGCTGGGAGAGAAGTAAACTCCCCTCCCTTGATTGTGCCACTTTGGAGGAACTGAGAACTTACAGGTCCCTAGAGTATATTCTCTACTTGACAAAGGACTCAAAAGTCAAGTAAATGGCTGGGAAAATGCCCAAAAAAGGGAAAAAAATAAGACTATAGAAGGCTACTTTCTTGGTGAACAAGTATTTTCCTCCATCCTTTCTGATGAGGAAGAACAAAGCATACCATTAGAGGAAAACATCAAAGTCAAGGCTTCTTCATCCAAAACCTCCAAAATAAATTTGCAATGGTCTCAGGCCATAGAAGAGCTCAAAAAGGATTTTGAAAATCAAATTAGAGAGATGGGGGAAAAATTGGGAAGAGAAATGAGAGTGATGCAAAAAAGTCATGAAAAGCAAGTCAACAACTTGCTAAAGGAGACTCCAAAAAATGCTGAAGAAAATAACACCTTTAAAAATAGACTCACTCAAATGCAAAAGAGGTCCAAAAAGCCAATGAGGAGAAAAATGCTTTAAAAAAGCAGAATTAGCCAAATGGAAAAGGTGGTTCAAAAACTCACTGAAGAAAATAGTTCTTTAAAAATTAGAATGGAGCAGTTGAAAGCTAATGACTTTATGAGAAACCAAGAAATTATAAAACAAAACCAAAAGAATGAAAAAATAGAAGATGATGTGAAATATCTCATTGGACAAAAATATGACCTGGAAAATAGACCCAGGAGAGACAAGTTAAAAATTATGGGGCTACCTGAAAACCATGATCAAAAAAGAGCCTAGAAATCATCTTACATGAAATTATCAAGGAAAACTGCCCTAATATTCTAGAACTAGAGGGTAAAATAAATATTGAAAGAATCCACCAATCACCTCCTGAAAGAGATCTGAAAAGAAAAGCTCCTAGGAATATTGTACCCAAATTCCAGAGTTCCTAGGTCAAGGAGAAAATACTGCAAGCTCCCAGAAAGAAACAATTTGAGTACTGTGGAAATACAATCAGGATAACACAAGATCTAGCAGCTTCTCCATTAAGGGATTACAGGGCTTGGAATATGATATTCCAGAAGTCAAAGGAACTAGGATTAAAGCTAAGAATCACCTATCCAGCAAAACTGAGTATAATATTTCAGGGAAAAAAAAGTGATCATTCAATGAAATAGAGGACTTTCAAGCATTCCTGATGAACCGAAAATCTGACTTTCAAACACAAGAATCAAGAGAAGCACAAAAAGGTAAACAGGAAAGAGAAATCATAAGCGACTTACTAAAGCTGAACTGTTTACATTCCTACATGGAAAGATATTATTTTTACTCTTGAAACTTTTCTAGTATTTTGGTAGTTGGAGGGATTATACAAATATAGACAGAGGGCACAAGGTGAGTTGAATAGGAAGGGATGATATCTAGAAAAATAAAATTAAGAGATGAGAGAGGAAAATATTGCGAGGAAAAAGAGAGAAATGGAATGGGGCAAATTATCTCTTATAAAAGAGACAAGAAAAAGCTTTTTCAATGGAGGGGAAAATAGGGAGGTGAGAGGGGAAAAGTGAAGCTTACTCTCATCACATTTGGCTTAAAGAGGGAATAATATGCACATTCAATTTGGTATGAAAATCTATCTTACACTACAGGAAAGTAGTGTAAATAAAAGGAAAAAAGGGGAGAAATGCGCTGTGGGGGGATGATAGAAGGTAGGGCTAATGGGAAGAGGGAGTAATTAGAAGTAAACAATTTTGGGGAGGGACAAGAACAAAAGAGAGAATAGAATAAATGGGGGACAGGACAGGATGGAGGGAAATATAGTTAGTCTTTCACAACATGACTATCATGGAAGTCTTTTGCATAACTACACATGTACAGCCTATACTGAATTGCTTGCCTTCACAGTGGGGATGTATGGGGAGGGAGAAAGGGAGAGAAGTTGGAACTCAAAGCTTTAGGAATGAATGTTGAGAACTGGTTTTGTATGAAACTGGGAAATAAGAAATATAGGTAATGGGGTATAGAAATCTATCTTGCCCTACAACGAAAGAGAGAAGATGGAGATAAGGAAAGGGAGGGGGTGTGATAGAAGAGAGGACAGATCAAGGGAATGGGTAATCAGAATGCATGGTGTTGGGGTGGGGGGAGGGAAGAGATGGGGAGAAAATTTGGAACTCAAAATCTTGTGGAAATGAATGTTGAAAACTAAAAATAAACAAATAAATATTTTTTAAAAGAAACATTTTTATAGACACATATGGATGAAACATGAAATCTTTAAAGATTTATATAATATAAATGACATAATGTGTAATTTATATAATCTTTAAAATTTATATGCATATGTAAATTCAATGCATCATAAGAAATGTGGAATATAAAGGCTTCAAAGAAACATAGGAGTATTTATATAAATCGATGCAGAGTGAAGTAAGCAGAACTGGATAAACAATGATAACAATGTAAATGGAAAGAAGAATTGAAACTGAAAGCCATGTAATTATAGTGAATGAGCTGGGTCCAGAGAAGAACTGAGAAAATGCACCTTCTTCCCTGCATTGCAGTTGGGAAACTGTGGGTATAGAATACTGAACATATCAGATAATATATGTGTTAGTTGATTTTTGAGCTTTTTTCTTTTAAAATCTGTGTTGCAAGGGAAAGTTTTTGAGTAGAAGAGAGGGATCTGTTTGGAAATTAATGTAAAATAAAAATAAAGGGCATCAATTAAAAATAAAATTTCAAGAATGCATCTACAACATAGACCAGGATGACACTTACATCAGAGACAACAGACTTACCTGCTAATTAGCCAGACAAAAAAAAAGAAATCTAGCCTTTGGCAAAAAATTACCAATAAAGGTCTTGCCAATTTTCATTGCTTGATATGATAAAGGTTCATTTCTAATTATCCAAGCAAAGTGAAGGATATAATAATAAAAGAAAAAATATAGTTTGTGAGGAAGTGAGGGAAAAGTTGGTGCTCAGAAGTGAATAGAAGTAGAAGTCCCTCATATTCACTTTTTGGGGTCTGATATTCTCAAGAGATAACAGAGGGAATGGGGTAGGCAGTGTTAGGGGTGGAGGGTAACTCCTACGATCTAGAGTTGGAAAGAATCTTAGAGACTGTTTAGATAAACTCCCTGAGGCCCAGAAAGGTAAAGTGACTTGCCCAAGGTCACATAGCTAGTAAGTGGCAAAGACAAGATTTGAACCTTAATTATATATTATCCATAATTCAGATAATATTGGAAATTTAGGAGGAAAAAGAAAATTTGGGGGAGAAGGTGCTAAATCAAATATGCCAAATGGGTACATAGGCAGCAATCGCTTTTCAATTTTATACTCTTTAAATACCTATTTTGACTATATACTTGGAAGGGCATATGAAAGTTTACCTAACAGGGTATCTATTAATTAAGGAATGACTGAAAAAGTGTGGTATATGGCAACTAGATAGTGCAGTTGATAGAACCCTGGACCTAGAATCAAGAAGACCTGAATTCATATCTGGCGTCAATCAGTCAATGAGTAAACATTATTTAGTGCCTACAGTATGCCCAGCACAGTTTGAAGAGCTGGGTATATGCAAAGAGTCCCTGTCCTCAAGGAACTTAAAATTTCATGGAGAAGGCAACATGAAAACACATGTACAAAGCAAACTATATACTATATACAGGATAAATAGGAAATAATTAACAGAGGCAAGACCCTGGAATTAAGAGGGATTGGGGGAGACTATCAGTAAAAGATGGGATTTTAAAAGGAATTTAAAGGAAGCCAGGGAGGTCAGTTGTCAGAGCAAAGGAGAGAAAATACTCCAGGAATAGGGAAAGCCAGAAAATACTCCAAGTAGAGAAATAGAGTGACTTGTTTGTGGAACAGCTAGGAGTCCAGTGTCATTGGACTGAAGAACATCTGTCAGGGAGTAAGGTGCAAGAAGACTGGAAAGGTAAGAGGATGCTAGGTTATGAAGGTCTTTAAAGGCCAAATGGAGCATTTTATATTTGATGTTGGAAATAACAAAGCCATTGGAGTTAATGAGTAGGAGGCTGAACATGGTTGGACTTGTACTTTACTTTAGTGGCTGAATGGAGGATTGTTTGGAATGGGGAGCAACTTAAGTCAGGTCACCAGCAGGAATAATCCAGGTGTGAGATGATGGGAGCTTGTGCTGGAATGATGACAATATCAGAAGAGAGAAGGAGGGGGTGTATTGAGAGATATTGCAAAGTAAAAATTGACAACAACTTAGTAAGGGGGCAGTGTCAGAGACAATGAGGGCTCTAGGATGTTTCCTAAGTTGCAAGCCTTAGGGACTGGTCAGAAGGTGTTGCCTTCTATAGTAATAGGGGCTTAGGGGAAAAGATAATGAGTTTTTGGACACTGGTTTAAGATAGCTATGGGACAGCAAGTTTGAGATACCCGAAAGGCAGCTGAAGATGCACAACTGGAGGTTAGCAGAGAAACTGGAGTAGAATAGGTAGATCTGAGAATCTTCAGCATAGAGACAGTAATTACTGGAGCTTAGGAGATCACCAGCTGAAATAGTGTAGAGGGAGAAGAGAAGAGGACCTAAGATAGAACCATGAGGGATATGTATGGTTAGAGGACATGATCTAGAAAAGGATCCAGCAAAGCAAAGAGAGAACGACTGTCAGACAGGGAGGAAAAGAATCGGGAGAGAGTGGTATTCTTAAAGAGAGGAAAATTATCAAGGAGGAGAGGATGATCAACAGTGTCAAAGGCCACAAAGAGATTGAGGATTGAGAAAAGACCATTGGATTTGGCAACTAAGACATCACTGGTAACTTTGGAGAGGGCAGTCTGGGCAGAATGATAATGTCTGAAGCCAGACTGTAAGGGGTTAAGAAGAGGGTGAGAGGAGAGAAAGTGTAGGCACCTACTGTATATGGCCTTTTCCAGGAGGTAGGTACAAAAGACAGAAGGAACATAGAATGATTTTTAGTCAGAGTGGAAGGATTAAGTCAGTGTTTTTCAGGATGGGTTATGGGCATGTTTGTAGGCAGTAAGGAAGGAACCAATACACAGGCAGGCATTGGAAATAAGTGAGTAAAGATGACAGAGGAGGCAATCTATTGTAGGCGATAGGATGGAATAGGATCACTTGAAGAAGTAGAGGGGTTTCTTGGTAAGGAGTAAGGTCATTTTATTATATGACACAGAGGTAACAGAGGAGATAGTGGCAGAAGGTATCTGAATGATAAGAGATAAGGAAAAGATGAGAAATGGAATTCATAGCGAATGGCCTCAATATTTTCTGCAAAATATGAGTCAAGATTTTCAGCTGAAAAGGGGGTGGGAGGGAGCCATAGGATGATGGAGGAGGGATGAAAATTTTGGAAGAGCTGCTGTGGAGAGTGGGATAGTGAATGGTTAAGGGAACTATAGTAGGATTGCCTAGCAGCAGTGAGGGCTGGTTGAACTTGTGTAACAATGGACACAGAACAGTTGCGTGACTTTATCCATGTTTGTTTTGAAGCACATGTGTAGGAACAAAGCTGGCAAATTGTGGGAGTGTTTCAAGGCTGAGCCTTGCCTGGGCATAATCAGTGATATGATAAAGGGGTAAAGGATTCAACAGAGGAGGACAGCATAGAGTTGAATTGGTTCATCATGGGTCAAGATGGGGAGAAGAGGAGAGAGTGACTAGGGCAGGGAAGATGGCATAGGTGAAAAATGAGAGATTAATGGACTAAAAGTCATGGTGCAGATAAAGAATAGGATTTTATAAAGAGAAGGAAAAGGGAGAAGTTAAAAGTCAACAAATTATGGTTGGACAAAGATCTTTCAGAATTCTTAAATACAGAGGTGGTACATTTATGGGTGATGGCAAGATCAAAGATATAACCATCATTCTGCACGGCTGAGGTGGGATGGAGGAGCAGCGCATAGGAAGTGAGTTAGAAACTGAGCCATTAGGGTATTTGAGGGACAGTCAATATACGCTGCCACTGCACAGTGTCTGAACAGAGAGGATCCTGAAAGGCTTCTAGAAGCACGCTTGTTATGTTGAAACTCACTCTATTTTGGTATAAGGAATCTCTTTTAGTTGTTCTTCTGACAACCCAGAAGGATCCACAAGTTCTTTCCTGGAAGGGAAACAGGTAAGAGAGCTAAGTTTGTGATGATGCAATTGTCTCAAAGCATTCATCATTATTTGGCGCACTTGTATCCTGTGTTAAAACATATTCCAATATCAAATGTAAAAATAGATGAATGCTAATTCAAAGTCAAAGATTTGTTCTAGGAGAAAGAAAGGGGAAGATTATCTTTCCTGAACATCATCTTCGTCTGTCTTTGTATTTCTCCAGGACTGTCTCTGTTTCTTGTCTGCCTCTCTCATGCACAATTTTCGTCAGTGCTGATTTGGATGTGGTTGGCCTCATATCCTCTTACAAGTTACATAACCCTAGACTGGAAAGTTCCAGAGCTTTCTGGTGGTTAGGGATAGCTATCTCTATATCAGCAACAATAGCATATGACATATTTTGGCTGCTTTATTAGCACATAAGGAGCACACAAACAGGGATTTTCTGAGTGTTGGCTAGACTTTATAAACAACACTCAGGTCTGATAACCTTTGTTACAATACTCACTGAATATGTTTCCACAGCTCTTCCTTTGCTTGGATATCTGGGCTTCTCCTGTAATCAGAGAAATCAGGAATCAACTGAACAAGCCTCGCATTTCACTTGGCCCACTGTCAGTACAGACCTTTAACTTGGCAAAAACAGCCAGTGCTAAGGTTTGGGGGAATTGATGAACTTGATGTAAAGATTACAAACACTTTAACTATAGGAGTTACTACAGCAAAATAAAACAAAAATCAGGGCCACAAATGAGCAGTCCATGCTAATGATGTATTTCGAGTCTACTTAAGGACAACTGCATTTCCTACAGTGACTTCTTTCTAGTTTCCTAAAAGAAAAAAGAAGGCTAATGACTTTTCTTTTCCTTTCTTCTCACCACTTTTAAGTTGAAGTAAAATGAGTAAGATATCATTTAGGCTTTGTGGACCCCGTGGTACAACATGAACTGTTTTGACCTAATGTGAAATAGCAGATACAAAGGAAAATGAGTTAGTGGAACTCCCAAGGTAGCAGAACACATGACACTGTCTGCTTAGGAAGCTTACTTTTGGCAAGATAATGTTTATGCTACAATTCTGCACAGGCAGAGGCTGTTCTAAATTAGAGATGTTAGAGCTCAGCAGAATGTTCAGTGTCACATGTCTGCCATCTATGTAGTTCTACCAGCTCCCTCTTCCTTGTAGCTGTTAATTTACACTGCTGGATTATATGCCTTTATTAATACTCAACTAAGCTATCCCATCTTCAGAAAAAGATAGTTGAAAACAATTGTGTTTAATAAGCATCTCTAGATCTCAGTTTCTTCACCTATAAACTGACTAGATGATCAGAAAATTCTTTCCTAGTTTTAACCTAGGGTTCTATGAGATGATTCAAAATTAATATAACTAATAATCCCAAAGTAATTAATTTTCATTCCCACAACTGAAGACTAGTCAATTAAGAATCACTTTGATATTTTTGAAGCGAATCAGTAATTTTATCTCTAACTATTAAGCTTTTATGTTGCCCACATTCTAGTTCAAATTGTGTTTAAAGTGTCCACAACTCCAGGACAAAGGATATTTCCTAAGTTAAAGAAGCAAATACCAATTCCTTTCAATTCTCAGATTTTGTGTGTGTGTGTGTGTGTGTGTGTGTGTGTGTGTGTGCTTTTAAATAAATCTAAATTGTGCTCTCGGTTAATAAGGAATGCATTAGTTTTCTGATTGCACTACTACACACTTTAGCTGTAAGCTAAATATCATTAAGATTTTTATTCCATGTGTTAAGTTACATTTTATTACATAGCTTTATCTTACCCCAAGCTAATATATTCGACTTTCTTTTTCTTCTATTTTTGCTTTTTTTTTTTTTTAACATTTCCATGTACTTACATGAATTAGAAGTTGAAATTTAACTGGATTTTAAAGCTTTCTAAACATGTTAGGAAAGTAGAATACATCACCAAAATATTATCTCTACTAAATTCCTTGCAAACATGAGCTTTGGACCTTCAAAGTTTTCTTGATTTCTTGTTGGTGGGTGACTTCAAAGGGGATCCTTTGACACTTGAATAAAGAAATTTCTTATTCTGGAATCAAAAACAATTGAAGCATGTATCCAATTCTGCTTTGTAGTGAGGTGTTTGATTTTAGAGCTAGAAACTTTATTCAGTAAAAAAACAAAACTCACACAGTGCAAGCTACTTAATTCTTATGTTATTAAGTTATTCTTATATTATTAAAATCCTCAGCATAGGAGTGTCCCTTTGAAAATAATGGCATGTCTTCAATTGGCCACTGATTTAAGTATACTGAAGTCTGTTACAAAGACATGCAGGGTAATAGCTTCACTTAGGCTTCTTCAATATTGTCCAGCCCTCTCAGTTTTTCTCCTGACATCTTTCTGCCCAAGACTCTTGATTACCTGCCACTTACACAGTTTCACTCCAGCATTCACTTTCCTACAACTGGTCACCCCCTTTGCTAACTGGGTCACACACCCCCCCACATGGCGAAAGTAATTCCAGATATCCTACCATTTATTCCAGGGACATAAAAGAATTAGTGGTAAATCTAAATTCATTTCAAAGAACTATGCTTTGTGAGCCTCTAAACCCAGATGGCATGTAGATTAAATAAAAGACAAGAGAGGAGTTAAACTATTCCTTTATCAATGCAAAGAAAATTAATTTCAGCAACTGGAAATCTCACTGTTGAAATGGGATAATTGTGTTCACCCGTGGCATCACCTAGCAATGCCATGATCAACAAAGGATTGCTTGACCCTGTCATTTATTGACTCCAGCTTACTAATGTTAATTTAAATTATTTTAATTAATGTTAATTTGATTTAACTAGATTTGCATCTGGTTCAGTCTGGAACAACACATTAAAAATTCTGGTGATAAATTGTATGGTTTAGCAAGCCTATAGCCTTTCTTGACCAAAAGGTCAGAAGATTTGTGTTGGAGAGAATTTCAGGCATTTTCTAATCCAACCCCCCTTATTCAACAGATGACGAAACTGAGACTCAGAGAGGTTAAGTGACTTGCCCTAAATTATACAAGTAGTAAATGAAGATGCAGAATTTGAACACAGATCTTCTGATTCTAGATTCTAATGGAATCCTAAATTCTAATGGAATATTTCCATTGAAATACTTTTTCTTTTGAGTTGAGCATCTGCTTTTATCTTCCTCTTTTTTGGAGGACAGTTTGTTTTAACTATTCTCCAACTCTGATAGTGACTATCAGAAACCGAGGCAAATAAATACATAAAAGTAGAAAAACAGTGAAATAAATCAGTTTGAATTGATCCATTATGAAAACTACACATATGCAAAGAAAATGGAGCAGCCTGATTGGTTCAACATGTAATAATACACTTTTTCAATTTTCGTTTTTTTAATATGAAGAGCTAGAACATTTCACATACGAGCGTGATCTGTGTCTGGATCGACGGTTATTGGGGTTGGCTTCATTTTTTTCCTTTTGATGCCTCAATGCTGCTTCCCACTGAGGCATTGAATCAATCATGCCATTCTCCTGCCTTAACCTGGAAGAAAAACATTCATCTGAAGTTAACATCCCTGGAGCTTGGTGGCTTATTTTTAGATTCCTGCTTTTAAAAGTTGTGGCATAAGGAGGAAATTCCAGCACTTGTCATCCTAGAAAATAGATGTAAATATATGTATGTATATTCAAATATATGTATCATACATATGCTATTGACAAGTTTTGATTAACTGTTTTTTCTTTTTAAAAAGAAGAATTCTAAGGGAGAGATGTGAGGCAATGGCTCATGTCCAAAAAAAAGTCATTAATTAAAACTCTGAGGTGCATATAATGTCTGTATGTATAGATACACATGATATTCTTAGAGTTTTATCTGTTTCCAGTTTTCTAAGGCAAAATGTACATGACTATGTGTGTAGATGTGGGTATGTATAAACTTCTTCAAAAAATGGTTCCATTTTGAAATTAAAATTTTGAATTTAAATACTCTTTGAACCCAAGACAAGTGTTTTTCATAAGATCTAGAGAAATGCACTAAGATGCAAGTAAAGTAGAAAGCACAGTAGCTTCACAAATAAAAACACTCCATAACTTCCTTCTGAAAGCCTACATAATTTCACTGAAACATCATAAAACTTATGTAAGATAGGTGACAAATATGAGAGAAGATAGGAGAAATACAACAAAGTTAAATAAACTGCCCAAGGGACCATAACTGGTTTGAGACCATTGATTACTGACCTCATTTCTATCCTGATACCTTCCTATGAAAGTTTTATTATACTTTCCAACCATTCTGGAGTTTCCTGCTATTCCATGATCCTTAGAGAATATACAGAGAATTTTCTTTTTCACTGAGAGTTTTTGTTTCACATTCCTTTATGGTAAAATTCTTAATTTTTGGGCTTTTACAAAGTTGTTCCTCATTTTGATTTCTGTATTTCAGAGTGTCACTGTTGATTTACCTATTTGGGAGCTAGGATTATACCCACTAACTCTCAATTGGATTTTTTGTTCTTTGGTCCTTTTTCATATATTCCCATTCCATTGTCTCTGGCTTCATTCCTCATTATTTGGGTTTCTCTTCCTTCTAGTGCTGCAATTTCCATCTTTTTTCCTGAACCATGGCAGCTTCCTCTAGCTGGGGGATATGGTGTGCCAGCTGAGACAATGCCCAGCATAAACTGACTGCAGCCAAATTTCTAGTCCCCTTTACCTTAGGTACAGAAGCCCATTTCTCTATGCCTAGTCAGTCTTCCATGCTGTACCCTAGGACACTACTTGCCTTGGTGTGTCTAGGCAGGATCAATATTTTCTACTTCTTGCCAGCTGTAGGTGGTTCAGACCAAGTCAAAGACTTGAGGGATTATGGGATAGGGAACCCCAAAACAAGATCCTGACACATACCACCCTGTGATGGGTTTTTTCTTTTCTATATATTTTCAGATTTTACAAGGCCTTCAGATATGTATGTCAGAGATTTTCATGTTTCAATCTCTTACATGTAGGTAGCCAAGATCCTAACAAATGTGGACTTCTGAAAATTACACCTGTTTTAATGTAGGACAATACATACAAGTTCATTTCTTGATTCTGTGCATTTTCACTGACTGTCCTTTATATCTGGAATTCTCTCCCTCTTCATCTCTCCCTCCTGGCTTCCCTGGCTTTCTTCAGGTCTCAGATAAAGTCTCACCTTTGGCAAGAAGCCTTTCCTAATTCCCTTTAAACTTAGGGCCTTTCCTCTAAGATTATCTTCAATTTAATATAAATGTATGTATATGTGTATATATGTATACCTGTATCTTGTTTGTAGGCAGTTGTTTGCATGCTGTCTTCCTCATTGGACTGTGAGCCCAGAAGGGATTGTTTTGGCCTTCCTAGCACTTAGCACAGTGCCTAGCATATAGAAGGCACTTAATAAATGTTTGCTGGGGGAGGAGCCAAGATGGTGGAGTAGAAAGACACACATATGCTAGCTCCAAAACCACAGCCTATAAAATACTTGTAAAGAAAAACTCTCAACAAATTCTGGAGCAGTGGAAGCCACAGAACAATGGAGTGGAGGAGATTTTTGTTCCAGAGAGACCAGAAAAACTGACACCAAAGGTCCATTGCGCACCGGACCCAGAGCAGAGCCCAGCCCTGCCTTGGCTGCATGGCCCCGAGAGGAGCAGATCCAAGCAGGCTTCAGGGACAGAATCTCCAGCAGCCATGCAGTTCCTTCCACCCACAGGTGCAAAGGTCAGTGAGACAGCCTGTTTGGCTGGCCAAGAGGGGAGCAGGGTGTCTCCACAACTCAGGGCCCTTGTGGAGGCAGCAGCAGACTGGGGTTCCCAAAGCAGGCAGGAACTCAGATCCATTGTTGAAGGTCTCCACGTAAACCCCGTGAGGGAACTGAGCCCCTTGGGGTGGCCCTGCCCCAACCTGAGAAGCTGAACTTAATCTCACATTGAATAGCAGCCCTGCCCCTCACCTGAGCACCTGAATTTAATCTCACACTGAATAGCAGCCCTGCCCCCCCTCCCCCTCTCCCCACTCCTGCTGAAAGCCCTGAGGCTGGGAAGCAGCATTTGAATCTCAGACCCCAAGCACTAGCTGGGTGGATCTGGAGGCAAGGCAGGGGTGGAGAGGAATCTCAGAAGTCAAGTAACTGGCTGGGAAAATGCCCAGAAAAGGGAAAAAAAATAAGACCATAGAAGGTTACTTTCTTGGTGAACAGATATCTCCTCCCATCCTTTCAGATGAGGAAGAACAATGTTTACCATCAGGGAAAGACATAGAAGTCAAGGCTTCTGTATCCCAAACATCCAAAATAGATATTCAATGGGCTCAGGCCACGGAAGAGCTCAAAAAGGATTTTGAAAATCAAATTAGAGAGGCAGAGGAAAAACTGAGAAGAGAAATGAGAGAGATGCAAGAAAAGTATGAAAAGCAGGTCAACACCCTGCTAAAGGAGACCCCAAAAAATGCTGAAGAAAATAGCACTTTGAGAAATAGGCTAACTCAAATGTAAAAGAAGTTCAAAAAGCCAATGAGGAGAAGAATGCTTTCAAAAGCAGAATTAGTCAAATGGAAAAGGAGTTTCAAAAGCTCACTGAAGAAAATAGTTCTCTCAGAATTAGAATGGAACAGATGGAGGCCAATGACTTTCTGAGAAACCAAGAAATCACAAAACAAAACCAAAAGAATGAAAAAATGGAACATGATGTGAAATATCTCATTGGAAAAACAATTGACCTAGAAAACAGATCCAGGAGAGACAATTTAAAAATTATGGGACTACCTGAAAGCCATGATCAAAAAAAGGGCCTAGACATCATCTTTCATGAAATTATCAAGGAAAACTGCCCTGATATTC
>CM053772.1:98671026-98890969 GCA_028658325.1 Potorous gilbertii | reverse complement strand
CTTTAAAAAATGAAGGTAAACGGTGAGAGAGAAATGTATTGTAAGGAGAGAGGGAGAAATGGAATGGGGCAAATTATCTCTCATAGAAGAGGCAGGCAGGAGACTTTTTAATGAAGGGGAAAAGAGGGGAGCTGAGAGAAAAACATGAAGTTTACTCTCATCACATTCGACTAAAGGAAGGAATAAAATGCACACTCATTTTGGTATGAAAACCTATCTTACAATACAGGAAAGTGGGGGAGGAGATAAACCGGGTGGAGCGGATGATGGAACGGGGGCAGGATAGGATGGAGGGAAATATAGTTAGTCTGACACAACACGACTATTATGGAAGTTATTTGCAAAACTACACAGATATGACCTATATTGAATTGTCTGCCTTCCCAAAGGGAATGGGTGGGGAGGGAGGGATGGGGAGAAGTTGGAATTCAAAGTTTTAGGAATAACTGTTGAGTATTGTTCTTGCTACTGGGAAATAAGAAATACAGGTAATGGGGCATAGAAAGTTATCTGGCCCTACAGAACAAAAGAGAAGATGGGGACAAGGGAAGGAAGGGATGACAGAAGAGAAGGTAGATTGCTGATAGGGGAAATTAGAATGCTCTGTGTATTGGGGTGGGGGGAGGGAACAAATGGGGAGAAAATTTGGAACCCAAAATTTTGTGAAAATGAATGTAAAAAGTTAAATAAATAAATTTATTTAAAAATAAATAAATAAATAAATGTTTGCTGGCTTGACTTATCCTAGGTCATCATCTCCTCTAACTGCTAAGGAGCCCTCACAGATGTTCCTCTTAGACCAGACTAAACAAGAGGATACATTAACTCAAAGCAAAAGCTCTTAAACAGAATTCCTGGGAAAGGGTAAAAAAATCTCCCTTACACAGGGAGTGTATACCCTCTCATGGAATCCTATACCATCTGTGGAAAAGGGAACTTAAGGAACTCAGACTACCAGTATTTCTAGAGTTGAATCCTAGCTGAAATACCTATCTTTCAATTGACAAAGTTGCCTCCAGATCCCTCCTGGAGGTGCTGGTGATTAATCATCTCTTAGGCTGCTTTGTCCCCACATTGCACCATAGGTCCTTTAACAAGCAGCTGTGGAAATAGGAAGGGTTCTCACCATGTACAAAAGTATTTGTAGCAGCTTTCTTTGTGGTGGCCAAAAATTGGAAATCAAGGGGATGCCCATCAATTGAAGAATGGCTGAACAAGTTGTGGTATATGAATGTAATGGAATACTATTGTGCTACGAGAAATGATGAACAGGAAAGACTTCTGAAAAGACTGAAAAGATTTATATGAACTGATGAAAGGAACAGAACCAGGAGAACTTCATACACAGTAACAACCACAGTATGCGAGGAATTTTTTTTGGTAGACTTAGTACTTCATTGAAATGCATGAACTTAAATAATTTCCAATGGACTTGAGGTAAAATGCTTTCCACATCCAGAGAAAGAACTATGGAATTGGATCACAGACAGCAACAGATTATTTTCTTTTCTTTTTGTTTTATTTTATGGTTTCTCCTATTCATTTTAATTCTTCTATGCAACATGTATTTAATAGGAAAATATGTGTAGAACCTATATAAGACTGTAAGCCGTCTCAGGAAGGGAGTGAGGAGAGATGATATATGGAAGTGACTGTCAAACACTGAAAACAAATAAAATAATTTAATTTAAAAAAAATCCAAGCAGCTGTGGCCCTTTTCAAGTTCTTTACAGAATTTAAGCCACTAAGCAATGTCTAATAGCTGGGGGTTGCAGATACCCCTTTTTCTAAACATAGCCCAGGGTTATGTCAGTTCTTGTCAAACTCTGAGAAGCACTCAACAAATATTTTAAGCGTTTCTTAGGGCAAATCTGTCTTTTTAAAGTCATAAATTAACACACCAAAGGAACTACAAAGCATTTAAAGAGCTATCCATCTATAAATTAAGTACATCTATTATGACTCCTCCAAAATAGAGAAAGATGTCACTCCATCAAATTCCTTTGGCATTCAAAGCCCTTCATTGCCTGCCCCTCCACACCTTTCCATTCCTCTTCTACCTAAACTCTGCCCCCGGATCCCATGTCCTCTGTGATCTAGTGTCACTGACCTTGCTATTTCTCACATAAGAGAACACGTCTCCTGATTCTCAGCCTTTTCACTAATTTTCCCTCATCTCTGCAATGCTCTTTATACTCATTTATATCTCCTGGCCTCCTGTAAGTTTCAGCTAAAATCCTATCTTTTATGAGAACACTTTCCCAATTCCTTTTAATTATAGTGCCTTCCGTCTGTTGATTATTACAAATTTATTCTTTATATAGTTTGTATGTTGTCTCTCCACTACACTGTTAATTCCTTGAAAGCAAGGATTGTCTTTTACCTTGTTTTGTACCCTCCAGTGTTTAATATAGTGCCTGGCACTATGTTAAGCAGGTGTTTAATAAATGTTTATTGATTGACTAATATATTTATCAATCTGTCTACCAAGACATATACAAGAACTATTATGAACACAAGTATAAAATACTTTTCAGAAATAGACAGCCCTAAATAAATGGAGAGATATTAACTGCTCAAGATTGAGCTATGTCAATATAATGAAAAGGATAATACTATCTAAATTAATTTCCAGATACGACATGATACAAACCAAGCTACTAAAGGATTACTTCAGAGAGTTGGAAGAAAAAAACAAAATTCATCTGAAGAAACAGAAGGACAAGATTCTCAAGGGAAATAATAAAATAAGCTGAAAGGAAAGAGGCCTAGCAGTAACACCAAATCTATTTGGTACTGGTTGAAAAATAGAAAAATCAATCAATGATTTAACAGATTAAGTGCACAAGGTACAACAGAAGTAAATGAAGATGGTAGCAGTATTTTATTAAACTCAAAACCATAACTATTGGGGTACGAACTTAATAGTTAATAAAAACTGCTGAGAAAATTTTAAAACAGTCTGGCAGAAATTAGGTCTAAACCAAGATCTCAAGTCATCTTTTACAATAACCTCCAAAGGGATCTAGTTCAAACGGCTGCACTTGGAGGACCTAGAGGGTCACATGTGACCTTGAGGCTGCAGGTTCCCTACCCCTGGTCTAATCTATATGATCGTGCTATAAAAGGTAACTTCATACAAACTGTCATAATATTACTGTTCCTGCTTTGTTTTGGAAGGCCAGTGTCAGCACAGGGTGATACCAAGCTTGAACCCCGTATGAACTGGATTTAAATGAGGCACAGCTGCACAAGGTCCTCAGCCTCATTCTTCCTGAGTTATTAAGGTCCACGGGAAGGACAAAAGTCAAGACAACTGCTGATGGTCCAAGATGTCGTCTTCGATGCCTGACCAGGCTCTAAGCACTCCACATTGCCTGCTCCGGCTGCCTTCACATCCATGTGAGGAACAAGTTGTTCTCAGCTGCCCATTTCACCTAGGAAGTCTTCACGTGCTTGGGGTAGATGTCCTCCTACATTACCAACAGGTCTGAAGCCATTTACCTTCAACCTGATTTAGGCTGTCTATCAAGATGGTTTACTGGTGTGGCCACGGTGCATGCTACAGCTTCTCAGAACCACAGATGAGAACTGGTGACACCAAACATTGATGAGCAGCCCTGAAAAGAGCCTGGCAAGCCCTTCTACCAGAAAGGCTAGTCCTCCTTGAACAATCAGAGGATGAAGAAAGAAAGTCCCTTTTACAACTATGGATAGAGAAAGAGTTCATGCCCAGATAGAGGATAGAAATGTTCATTTATTACAATTTTGACTGCATAAAATTGAAAAGTTTTTTGCATAAGCAGAATCAGCACAGTCAAAATTAGAAGGAAAACTGTAAACTGAGGAGAACAAAAGCTTTTCCACAAAATTTCTCTGATATATAGGAAACTGATTCAAGTATATGAGAATAAGAGCCATTTCCCAATAGACAAATGGTTAAGAAGAATTTCTAAAGGGAAGAAATCTAAGCCATTGATCACAACATGAAAAAAATTCTCCAAATTACTAGTAAGAGAAATGAAAATTAAAACAATTCTGAGGCTTCTCTGTATACCAATCAGATTGGCAAAGATGATAGGAAAGGAAAATGACAATTCTGAGAGATTTTGGAAACTGTTGGTGGAACTGTGAATTGGTATAGCAATTCTGGAAAGCAATTTGAAAATGGACCTCAAAAGTCTCTAAACTGTGTATATCCTTTGACCCCACGATATTCCCCAAAGAAAGAGGGAAAAATTCTACCTGTACAAAAAAGAACTTATCGCAGCTCTTTTTTTTTACAGAAAAGAATGGAAACAAAGGAAGTGCCCTTCAATTAGAGACTGGTTGAGCAAATAATGATATGTGAATGTAATAGAAATTTTTGCATGATAAGAAATGACTAAAGGGAAGGTTTCATAGAAACCTGAGGAGATTTGTATGAATTGATACAGAGTGAAGTGAGCAGAACTAGGATGAGAACTTACATAAACAACATCATAAAGACAAATAAATTTCAAAGATTTACGACTCTTATCAACAGTGATCAATTATGATTGTAGAGTATCAATGACGAAGCATGCTATCCCTCTCCTGACAAAGGAGTGATGGAATTGAAATGCAGAAGGAGATATATCTAAATTACAGATATCAATCTGGGAGAACATGTGACTCAATTTTGGGCTATATTTGGTGTTATTATATAAAGGTACTGAATGTGCAGGAAGTTTCTTTCAGTACTTCACTTCCCCAATCTCCTGACAGTTACAAAAGAACTCAGAAACTCACTTTTCTTTATTCTATCTAATAAAGCACAATTAGGAGATTAACAAATATTAACTGACTCATAAAGAAGGTACTCTCTTATTTTGCCTGGTGTAAATGGCTAAACTAAAGAACTTTGTAATAGGTTTAGCTTCCTTTTTCTTTTGCTAAAAATGTATATTTTCCTGTCTACTTAACCTATCAGATCTCAGCCAAAACTCAGGAGGAGAGACTACACACACACATGAATACATGCACACACACAGGTGTGCATATATGTATATATATATATATATATATATATATATATATATATATGTATATGCCATCTGTGAAATATTGAGACACATGTCTGTCAGCTACTGATGAAGTGTCCCTCTTAATTTGATAAGTAGGCTTCTGGGTCCTTGTCCTGATTTATTCATGCATTAGTGGGCAAATACCCCAGAAATGCCTGCAATTATTCTGTCCATTACTGGCTTGCACTGTATCAGAATCTCATCTTTAAGAACTTCTGATGTGCAGTTTGGGACCTTCTAGAGGACCGATAAAGCAGCAATCCAGCACCTGAGTAGTCTAAGTTAATAAAACAACAGAAGTTGGCATTTTATGTTTCATTATTGTCTTTTCTTATATCTTGTCTGAGGAAACCTGTTTCAGTGGGAAAGTCTTTTCCATTTCTTGGTCAATACTTGAATAGGACTAGGATTTTTCTGAGCCCGTTGCCCCTTCACCTATTTTCCATAGGCAAGAGGCTTGTCTAATGGTCAGTCTTGATGTATTGTCTTGTCACCCTTATAGTTTAATTTTTTTGTTCGGTTTCTAAGCTATGGAAAAGACAAAGCTGATGCATAAGCCTCAATCCTGACTAAAGTAACATTTAATGGGATCCTCTATCTCCTGACCAAATGACAGAATTTTGACAAAAATGGAGTAGACAGAGTGGTCAGTGATGGTTATGGGATTTAATCTGTTCTGATACCAAGCCATTGCAGTTTGTTTGAAAATTGAAAAATGAATCTCTGGAATAGCTTGTCTAAATCTGTATTTGTTGAACTTTGTCAATCTAAATGATCACCAAGTAATACCTTTACAAATTCTCAGTAAAGGAGCCAATTTTGATCTTAAAAACCTCCTTTCCAATAAAAAGCGAATTCTACCAAAACTTCCATTAAACTCTTATGTTCAATTTCAAAGTTGTGACCTTTTAGATTAGATTATAAGTAAGTTTCCTAAGGGCAGAAACTGTCTTCTTGCTTTTAGTTTCCATAGAGTTTAGCAGTTTAGCACTAGTTAAGGGACTTAAGTATTGGCTGATTTTCTTTGAATTTCCAATCCTGGCCAAGTTGGGAAAATTACAACAGATGAGAGGAATTTTTTTAAAATAAAGGATGAAATATTTAGTAGGTTCTTGGGGTTAACAGTTCTTCACCATTTAATTTCTCACACAAATACAATCCTATCATTTCTTTCTCTCTGGAGAGTGACAGAAAATGTTCAGTTCTTAAAACAACTGCTGATACAATATTACTAAAGCTTTATCTTTCAAACAAGGCAAGTGGTTTGAAGTTTTGAAAACTTTCTTCCAGCTTGAAAATGAAGAGCCTCATTTAAATCAGGAAGAGAATGTTTGCAAAGAGTATGTTTCCCCTTTCCCTTGGTATGTCTGGTGTGAATGATTAGAACATATTTGTCTAGGTAAATGAGAAGCTGTCACCTAAAGGAATTGGAAATTTGTCAAGTTTGTCAAGAGGAGAAAATACCTGTATACTTTCAAAGTTTCAGTTAGGATTTAATTAAGGAATATAGAACTAGTGATTTTTTTCCACGCAGGTTGGGTTAGTAGAAAATCTTCATTTCTGGTAGCTTTCAAAATGACAGACCAAAAGAAAAGCCTAATACTTTTACCATTCAATGGAAATGCCAAGAAGTGCTTAGAGACTTGTCTTCTGGAAAACACTGGTGGATTTAAATGATTGGGAAAGTTGAAAAAGGTGGCTATTAAAAGATAATGGCAGAATCCTCTTAATTCTGTTTCCCTACTGTGCTAGTTACTTTCTGAACAGGAAGGTTTCCCACCAGGTTGATTCTGAGCCTAGCCATGATACCGTATGATTATTACTCCAAAAGGTATCTATTTCCTTATACTTTATATCAAACCAAAACTAATGGAGGTTCAGGGGAACCCCACCCCCACATACAGGTCAATCTGAACAGTCTGTTTTTGATATTTTAAAAACCATACAACTTATCTTCCTTTCATTGCACATTTCTCTGACTATGGCAGGGTAACTTCATAAGTTTGCTAAGTAAATCTTGGTGCTATAATTGTTATTCAGTCATGTCCTTCTCTTCAAGATCCCATTTGGGGTTTTCTTGGCACAGATACTGGAGTGCTTTGCCACTTCCTTTTCCAGGGTCTTCACTGAGGAAACTGAGGCAAGCAGAAGTTAAGTGACTTGCTCAGGATCAGACAGCTATTTGAAATATCTTAGACTGCATTTGAACTCCTGACTCAAGGTCTAGCACCCTATCTACTGTGCCACCTAACTGCCCACCATAATGAGATGAAAGTATAGAGGACTGTATTGATTTGAGTTTTATTCGGAAATTCACTCATTTCAACTTCCTAATCGAGGTGTCTGGAGAACTCTTAGACTTGCCTTCTCCCTGATTATTGGTTTCATTTTATATACTTATATATAAAATTTTATCAATACAGTATCACATATTTTTAAATATGATACTAAAACAGATTCTTAAAAGGGTGATATGATAGATGCAAAAGCTTTAATTTTAATCGATTAGTGAACTTAAGTTTGAGAAAGACAGTTAAGGCTAGTAATGTGATTGACCGCCAAATGTTTTTTGTTAAGTAAAAAAATATAAAGGACTCCCGATAACTATAATGTATTAAGAACTTTAGAAATTCTATTACAGTGAAAGCAATAACAAAAGGCTAAGTAAAAATGATGATCCTAAACAAGGCATTTTAAATTTGATCCAGGAGGTAAAAGAGAACATGACTAAAAGGGACAGGCAAAGTACCGACTCCTTCGGGGCTTTCAATATGGTTTAAATTGTCCCACTCTAGTACAATAACCTAAGAGTGAGGTGATGAAGGCCTTTCCTAGAGTGGTAGCAGTGTCAGAATAGAGAAAGGGGTATATTCAAAAGATATTACTTATATGTTCCTATTTACATGTTTCTCTTAAATGAACTCCTTGGACAGGGACTATTTTTAGACTTGGCTTGACATCTCCAGTGCTCAGTACAGTACCTGGCATAAAGTACTTCATGCTTTTTTGACTGAATTAATGATTGACATCAAATTCAAAAGGTATTTGCAGAAGGGGATAAAGAACGAATGAGTTAGGAGAGAAAGATTTTGAAGGTGATTTGGAGAGATCAAGGGCTTGTGAAAAAGAAAAGAAACTGAATTTGGGAGAATTAGGGAGAAAAGTTAAAGGAAGAGTCATCTGAACAGAAGCATGGAAGGGCTCAGTCTGAAAGAGGATTTAGTGTGGCTCACCTTAGGTTGACTCTAGGGACTCAGTTTTCTAATTTCTAACATGTAACCATTTGTACTTGTGGGTGCCCAGTTGGGTCCTCAGAAGGCAATTTGACCATTTCTCCACTTAAGATTCTCCAAGTAAAATCTTGAGGGGTTGGGTACAGTTTTCTAGAACTATTGCTCAAGAATAATCAATCAATAAACATCTATTAAGGGCATACCATATACCAGGCACTATGCTAAGCACTAGGCACACAAACAGAGGTAAAAGACAGTCTCAACTCTCAAGAAACTTACAATACAGTGAGGGAGGGGGAAGGGAGACAACATTCAAACAAATACAAAGTCAGCTCTATACAGGATAATCAGAAAATGAGTAAAAGAGGGAAGGCACTGGAATTAAAGAGTATTTGGGGAAGGCTTTCTGCAGATGGTAGACTTTTAGTTGACACTGAAAAGGAAATGAGAAGTTGGAGCAGAGGAAGGAGAGAGTTCCAGGTGGGTCCAGAGCCAACATTTAGTGGAACAACCTGGTGTCAGGGGAGCAAAATGCAAGAAGACAAGTAGGAAGTTAGGTTATAGTTAATACCTGAGACAATGAGGACCTGCCACTAGAAGGATGGCAATGTCGGAGGAGAAAAGGGGGAATATTTGGGAGAGTGCAAAGGTGAAACTGACAGGCCTTGGCAACAGCAGGGATATGGAGGGTGAGAGGTAGTGGGGAGAGGATGACTCATAGGTTGTGAGCTTGAAGGACTAGGAAGGATTGTTTTGCCACCCTCAAAAGTAATAGGGAAGGTAAAGGAGGTGGAGAGATGAGAGGGAAACACAATGAGTTCAAGATGTCTACTGGACATCCTTTGTGTCATTTATCAGCCAGGCACAGTTATTAGCTTTTATATGTTAGGGGTATTTACCAAACATGTTTAACTAAAACACTAAGTAACAGAGCTAATCACTCTCAGGGGAAGGCAGGTATAGGCTTAGTACCTATACTAAGGGGTAATTCACAGCTTCTTATGATTGGACACCATTTTCTTCCTTTGTGAAAAGTTGTCATTAAGTTACCTTTAGATGGAGTTTCTTTCAGGGTCCTTAGCCTCCTTTCGTGCTGTGTCTAGTTGTCTCCCAGCTCCTTCATAGATGGTTGTCTGTCATTCATTGTTATTCTGGGGGCATCACTACTGGCTCTAATGAGGAGTCTAGATCTTCTGACCTTGGGACCTATAGTTGGCCATTGTCAGGTCACTGGTGGGGAGAATTTGACTCAAAAACTGCAATCACTCCCACTAACCTTGCCTTCCCTTTGCAATTGTCTTGCCTTGGTCAAGGTGTTTCCAAAGTTTACCTTCACTTGCTGCTGGAATGCCTAATCCATCTCCTGTGTATTACATTTTCTCCCATGACTCTCAAACTAAGAGCTTCTTTGGTCTAATTTGACCTATTCTACTTAGGGGGGCAGTGAGGTGGTGCAGTAGATAGGGCACCTCAAAACTCATGTTCATGAATTCAAATATGGCCTCAGACTTAATAGCTGTGCGATCCTGGATAAGTCATTTAGCCCTGTTTGCTTCAGTTTCCTCATCTATAAAATGAGATGAAGAAAGAAATGGCAAATCACTTTAGTATCTTTGCCAAGAAACCCCAAAATAGGATCTTGAAGAGTCAAACATAACTAAAAACAACCGAACAACCAAATGATGAACAATTTTGACCATAGTAATCATGAAACCATTTACTAAAACATGGGAAAACTGAGATCTTTATCCATGGAAAGAAAATCCATACTGATAATATCAGACACGTATTAAAGAATAAACAATAATTCAACCACTTTCTTAAGTGGAAACTTAAGGCCTAAAAACATGACACATGCTGAATTCAGGATAAGATGTCCTTAGGAAGATTTGGTTGACTATCCAGTTCTACAATGTTTTAAAATTCATTTAAGGAAAAAGATAATCTATGGACCATGACAATGTATTCCATTTATAGGGAAGATTTTTACAGGAGGAAGGAAACTTTGAGAAGGAACTATATAACTCTAGTCTCTTGAATTAGACTGAAAAGGAAGAAGCTGTGCACCATTTAAAAGAAGGCTTAGAGATGTCTACAGAAATTGATTACTCCTCCACCTTTAGCAAAAGTTTTATAAAAATAGTTTGGAGAGTCATCTGAGACTGGTAATTGAAGTAATAAGGTAGGAAGCTATACATCAATTGAGTAGTTTGAGTGTATAACGGTTGAAAAGCAAATGTTTGGTTTGAGTCATGGACATGATACTGTGATTGTGTGTTTTCAGGTGTGAATCTCTGAGTAAATTATAAAGGAGTGTTTTGATCCTCTGGCTGGAGGTCCCTCTGTTTTAAAGTTTTAAAGTTGTCTCTGAGAGGGGAACAAGAATTAAGGCAAGTGGAGGCAGGTACCCCTAGCATTCACCTAGCTCGTGATTTTGAACATGCATTGGGTCTTGATCAATACCTTTAGAGCAACTGTAGGTAGACAGTGACAAGTTCTGTCAGATGTGAGAGCTGAGTAGCACAGTTCTGAGTCTCCAGTAGTAGCTACACAGGAGAGAGCTAAGTATACATATAATGGCATGGGTGTTTTGAGTGGATGGGTGGATCAGCATGCCATTCGTATTCTTTCCATTACAACAGCAGGTCCCTCCTTACTATGTGGAATGTTGGATTTAAATGTATATAAGAACTATAATTTCCAATCACAGGAATTAATTTCAGTTAACTACAGTGATCAAACATTACCTGTTTCTCTTTTTCTGATGTTCTCTATTAGAATTTTCAGATTCACTACCACTACTTGTGTTACAGCGTGAGCGGGACCTGCAGAAAACATAACCCAGAAAAATTAGGACAAGTATTATTTAGGAAGAAAAAAAAAATCTTAAATGATGCCTCCCTTAGTGATGCCTCTGAGGATTCTATTTTACAATATAAACACTAAAAAATCAATAGCTTTAACTGCCATTCCCTAGGCTAATATTTCTTCAATTAAAGTCAGGCATACTTGGAAAGAAGAAGAAGTTAGAGGATTTAGTTTGCTGCCATATTTTAAGAGCAAAAACATAGATATCCCCAATAGTTCTGATAAGGTGAATCTATAAATCCCATTGTGGAGCAAAGGAGAATTAAAAACAGAATTACTAAAGAATCTTCAACAAAATAGAAGAGGAAAAACTAAGCACATTTTCAAAAGCTTAGGAAATAGAAAATTTTTAAGAGAAAAATTTAAAAGCAAAAGTAAACATAGCTAAATAGTTTAAATATTAAAAAATAAAGTTAAATAATTTTTATTTAAACATTTTAAGCATAGATATCAATCCCACATGTTCTACTAACTTGAACATTATTACTGTCACTATAATTAGTATTTCTATTCAAGATGAAAAACTGTCTAGTAGTTTACACAATCTCTATCCACCCTCTATTTGTTTTACCTTCTCCTTTGCTTTAGATCTGAGTCTTCACCACTGTTACGTGCTTTCCTGAGGGAGAAAAAAATAAGAAACTTAAAGTAGATTTTGATTACCTAGCAAAGAAAAAAATGAACCAGAAATCACTATTAAGAAAAGAGATAACTTTTTAAAACTTGCCCTAAGTCTCTCCCATCACTGTGTGACAATTAAGCCTAAAAATCATTCAGTCCCTTCAGTCACATCTGACTCTTTGTGATTCCATTTGAGGTTTTGTTGACAAAGGTACTGGAGTGGTTTGCTGTTTCCTTTTCCAGCTCATTTTACAACTGAGGAAACTGAGGCAAATAGGGTTAAGTGACTTGTCCAGGGTCACAGAGCTAGTAAGTGCCTGAGGCTGCCACCTAGCTGCTGCAAGTCCCTTGGATTCACCCAAATTAATGACAAATCCTGTTTGTCAATGTCAGAATTAATCAATTTATATAGGAAGAGTGACCAAGGGCAAATCTTGTTGATAGTAAGAAAAGAATCAGGGTTTTGGACAATATGTAGCAATAATTGCACTGTCTTTTTTTAAACATGTATTTATTTTATTTTTATTTATGCAATAAAGCAACTATTTCCAAAATATAGTAGGATAAAAAAGATGATTGCACACAAAACTAAAAATCTATTATGTACAACTTGCTATTTTAAACATGTAATAAAGTTATCATATAATTTTTTCTTAATGAAATTATTGTGTCTATGATTTATTCTTTAACACACTCATATCCCTGTTATCTTTTCTTCTCCTCTTACCCACCCCTTATTTTACCCACTAGTCCCTTATCTTCTTCCCCCACTCTCCTAATCTTAATCTATATACCCTTCTAAAAGTTCCTCACTCTATCCTGTCCCCCAGTTTTCTCACCTCTCAGAAGACTTCTATACCCTCTCAGATGTATACTTTGTTTCCTCTTAAACTCAGATGACAGTAAGTTTCAAGCATTACCAGCCCTCCCCCAACTTATTTCCTCTGTATCAGTTTTTCCTTTCACACCTCATTTTAATGAGATAATTGCTCCTTTTTACCTTTTTCTACCCTATTTTGTTTTTAAAATCACCCCATCATATGCATCTCATCCCCAACCTTTCTTTCAAACTTCTTTAGTTACAGTTTTAAGAATACTGATAACATTTTCACATATAACAAGGAAACAGTTTGATCTTAATGAGTGCCTTATAATTCATCTTTAATGTTTTCCTGATATTTTTTCTGGATCTTTAATAGTGAATTTCTCATTGAGTTCTGATCTTTTTGTTATAAATACCTGAAAGTCAGTTCATCAAATGTCCTTTCTTTTCATTCAGTATCATACTCAACTTTACTAGGTTAAGTTATTTTTAGATACAATACCAGCTCTTTTGCTCTTCAGAATAAAATGTTCTGAGACCTATGGTCCTTTATTGTAGAAGTTGCATGAAATTCTGACAGTTTTTCTGCAGCATTTAAATTATTTTTTTTTCTTGTTGCTTGCAGTATTTTCTCCTTAATCTGGGAGTTTTGAAATTTGACTATGACATTCCTATAAGTTTTCATCCTAGTATCTTTTTCAAGTGGAGATTGGTAGATTTTTTTCTATTTCTACCTTACCCTTTTGTTCTAAAATTTCAGGGCAATTTTCCTTAATAATTTATTGTAATATTGCACCTAGATTTTTTTTAAAATCATAACTTTCAGGTAGTCCAACAATTCTTATCTTGTCTCTTGTCTATCTGTCTCCAAATCAGTTGTCTTTCTAATGAGGTATTTCAGATTGTCTTCTATTATTCTATCTTTATTATATCTTGGTGTCATATAACATCATTCAATTCCACTTGCTCAATTTTAGTTTTCAAGGAGTTGTTTTCCTCCTGAAGATTTTGGACCTCTTTTTATTAATTATTAAACTTCTTTTCATAATTTTCTTGGATGGCTTTTATTTGTTTCCTAATTTTTCCTTGATCTTTTTTATTTGAGTTTTGAATTCCTCTTTAAATATTTCCAAGAGCTTTTTTTGGGCTTATGGTTATTTGACATTTTTATTTTATTTTATTTTTAGCAGCTTGTTGTTAATATATACTGGGAACACTTAGGTGGTATAGAGTGTTGTGCCTGAAGTAAGGACTTCTGAGTTCAAAACCAGCCTCAGACATTTACTAGACCTGTGACCCTGGGCAAGTCATTTAACCTTTGTCTGTCTCAGTTTCCTCAACTGTAAAATAGACACACTAGAGAGGAAATAGAAAACCACTCCAGTAGCTTTGCAAAGAAAACCCCATAAAAAAAGGGCTATGAACAGTCTTCAAGACTTAATAAAAATATATGCTAATTGGCAAGATAATTTAAAAGGACAGAGAAATAAGATCCTCTATATAAGGCCTAAAGTTTCTTGTCCTGATAAAGTGAATTATGCCACACTACTAGGAAGGATTTTGTAACCCCTTACTACAGTTTCTTATGTCAAATAACTATGCAACCCACAGAAAGCAAAACAAAAACATTTTTAATCTCAGAGTATGTGCTATTTTGGGGGCCATTTGGCTCATTCCAAATTCCCAGACCCTAAATGAAAGACCCATTAACCCTCTTCACATACTTATTTTTATTTCTGTGACTGATTAATATAATTTCAGTGTATAGCTCAGAATTATTTCCTAATAATTCTCCTTTCAGATGTCTAGATTTATTCACTTTTAAAATCATTAACATTCATAAAAAAGGAGTTTTATGAACGCCTTCCTATAAGACTGTTAAAAGTCTTTGTTTGTTATTAATTCTGTAGGAATGAAAGAGCTGGGAAACAGAAGGTTAAGGACCTTAGTCACAGGAGGTGGCAGGTGCAAAAAATGGAACCCCAGACCTGCAATTCAAGATAAGTCAGCAGCTGCCACACAATTCTGGTTAGGGAATGCTATACCTATGAAGTAAGTTTGAGATTTAGACAGCTTCCTAATTTGTATAAAGGCATCTAGGTGGTATAAGGGACAGAGCACTGGATGGTCAGGAAGACTTGAGTTAAAATTTGCACTCACATTTAAACCAGATGTATAACCTGAGCCTCTCAGACTCAGTTTTCTCATCTGTAAAATGGGGCTAAGAATAGCACCTTGCTAGCTGCTGGGAGGGTATTTGAAATTTGCAAATCACTTTGTAAAACTTAACGTGTTATATAAGTTATAACCATTATCTATTTTCTTCCACACAGTTATGTGTTTGATTCCACAACTAGAATATATCAATATTGCTTCAAAAGTCAACTTATTAGAGCCTCATTGCTACATTGTTAATATTTAAATATTTCAGAGTCTAGTTGTAATTTTTGGAAGGGATTAATACCTCTTAGAGAAATATTTAGGTTAATTGGTATGAAAGCCCATTTCTTGTCAGTGTTTCTTATAGAGTTATTCTCTGAAGTATTTGGTTGGCTTACCAAGGTAATGCCTGGTGTTTTGTGTGTCAAAGCAGAAAGCTCAAAATATGGGGAGAAAAATTTGTGGATGGATATGTAAAAGAGTGTTACTATATGGACAAAAGTGAAAAAAAAAAAGACCAGGGATTATGATTCAAAAGTTTACGCTCCATGTGGTTTACTTACCTTCTCCTAATTGGCTGTCCAGGCTCATGGTCACTACTGCCAGATGGGTTTCGTCTCCGTGAATAAGGGAACTTTGGTGATTTATTACGGTCACTGGAACAATTATATAGTCCTCTGGAATACAGAAAACAATTAAAACCTTTAAATTCAACAATTACACCAAACCCAACCCAAAGAAATCCTTACAAAACTCCATTTTCTTTAAAGATAATGCAATTTTCAATGAATCAACATGAGACATTATTTGTAGCATTCGAATAGATACATGGTATTGACAAATGGATATACTAGAAAAACGTTGAGCCCTACAAGGGGCCATAATGAAATAATCTTTGTTGTAAGGAATTCTAAGCTAACCATGGGTTTTTAAAAATAAGCAATGATGCTAACCATTATAATTTTATAGAATTTTAAAGTTCAAAAGGGAGCTCTTCCTCTCACAATAACCTTGTCAAATAAATAATACATGCATTCTGATTTACACACTAAGAATATGAGGTTAATTAGCTGACTTAACCAGCTAGTAAGTATTGCTGTTGGGATATGAGCCCAGGTCTCCTAAATTCACATGTTCACAGCCGAACTTTCCATTAAATAGTCATTGAAAAGGAGAAAATTCTGACTAATCAGAATATCTTTGACATTAAGTGTGGTTAATTAGCATAAGCTAATTTATGTATACGATTTTCCAGCAATGTTTGACATTAGAATATGTTCTATTGAGCTCTGTACTCAGCCAGGTGTGGTTTCTGAAGGTGCAGGAACATACCTGCTGATACCTAGCAAGCAGGCAACCAAATTCCTTTATTCACATGATCTCTTTCGATACAGTCTATGGCTGACACATTAATAAAAATGATAAACTTTACCCCTGGGGTCCATTTTCCTCCCATGGTGCATTTGTTTTGCTTCTTTGGGATTCAGGGCTGTTTTCAAATTTTGACTTCTTAAAGCTTTTAATTGAAAAAAGAAAAACTCAAATCAATACATGAAATAGAAATTTTAAAAAGGCATTAATTGCAATATGCAAGTTTCTTCAGTCAGTCTTACATGACTTAAAATATTCTAATGTTAAATTCGCAAGGTATATAAATATATATGTATTTTTTTTTTCATTTCTGCTTATCTTTTTTCAATTCAGCAAGAAAGAGTGAGGCTATCAACCACTGGAAGAAACTGTTATACACTGAATGACCTGTATCCTTAAGCTTATCCCAGTTTTCCCAGGGGAGAGGCAGAATGGAAAAAAGAGGCAGAGATGGTTAAAGGAACCAAACCTACAATTTCCTATTGAGGCTAACCACTTGCTTCCTTACAGTGAGAAGAATATGCTTGGGTTCTAGCCCTGTCTGTAAGTTATGGTCCAAGATTTAAGTCTAGGAGACGCAAACTGACATTTTCTGGACACACCTTGAAATTTCAAATTGAATTTCTATTCCTAATTCCTGACAAAGAAACATTTCTGCCCTAAAAATATCTCTTGGACAGCAAGATCCATTAAGTCAATACTTAAAAGAAATTATTTCAGACTATTCATTAGAATGAATTATTAGCTGTAGCTTCAATATTTTGATAATAAGACAGGACTCATTGGAACAGACTCTACCGAGAAAAAATGAAGGCAAAAGGTGGGCTAAAGCAGCTCTATTTTGTATATCCCTGGCTTGTTCATCCTGCAGCCCCTGTCCTGCTTTGTGACTCCTCCCTTTCTCCTGAAGAAAACAATGGCTAACACAAAGTAAAAAACTTTGCTGTTACATATTCCTTAACAAGTCCTGTCCAAGCCAGAGGTACCTATCCGTAATCTACCTCCTGCCTAAATGAGAACTATATAAACTTTGTCCTTTGGTAGAACTCCTTTATTTTCCAAAACATTCTGGTTCTAGCATTGATTTGCTCTGGCACCAACAATTTTATTCACAGTAAGTGGTGGATTCCAGTGTAACAGAACGATCCACTTAAAATGCTGAAGGCTCCACTCACTCAGGAGACACCTCAGTCTGGTACGAGTATCTGGTAAGTACCAGAATTGGCCACAACCACATCACCATTAATCCACAAGGAGCAATCTCCCCAACCTAACTGATCTGATGGTCTGCTTATAGCTCCAAAGAGGTTTCTCTGGATTAACTGGAAAGACTTCTGCCACCAGTAGGCACTTCTAGGTTTCTATCTTGCCTTTGATTAATTTCCCCTTAGGATTAGCAGTCCCTGCTAGCTGGGAAAGGACTTCCAGTTGTATCTCTACCCAAGTCTGTTTGACATAAACTGGCAATATGGTCCTGGGACTATGATCAGTGGAAGGTCATCTTGAGCATGGAGCTATGATAGCCCTTGAGCCCTACAAGGGGCCATAATGAAATAATCTTTGTTGTAAGGAATTCTAAGCTAACCATGGGTTTTTAAAAAGGAGGAATTTTGGAGGCTGCTGACTGGAAAGCTATGGACATTACCTGTAAGGGAATACCTGGCAGGGAATCAGCCTACATGAACCTAGGACCAAGTCTGTGACTAAGGTTCCTGAGGCAACTGCACCCACTGTAGAAAGCAAGGGCTAAGGTATTCAGCTGAACCATGTGACCTCCCAGAAAGGGACCCTGGGTCATGTAATAACTGTAGATTATGAATAGCCTCTAGCCACTCTCATGTCCTGACTACAGGAAACCTCCAAAGGGAATATTTTGGGTATTATTTGTGTTGTATGCTTGTTTCCTCATTGTGAAAGCAGAAATGGGCTTAAAGCAGTCCTAAGCCTACTTATATATTCAAACTATATAGCCCTCAGATCACTAAGGACTTAATCAAAATAGCGTTTTTATACTCTGGTAATCTTGCTTTGCAGTTTCTCTAGGAAGCCTCTTTTGACGTGTGCAATTTGGTTCAGCTGTTAAAGTACAGTTAAGGAAAAACATGCTAGGCAGATATAGCGCTATCTTTCTGTGTGTGTTATAGGGAAGTAACTAAGAAAAAAGATTAAGGCTATCCCCAGAAATGAAAATGAGAAACTCAAGGGAGCTTATGGGAGAAATTGAGGCCCTGCAGAAGAGAGTCAAGCAATTAGAGGGATGTCCAGAGTCTGGCACCTCCATTGACACTTGTTCAACCTATTTTGAGGGCTTGTTGGATCTTTGATCCTCTTCTTGGCCCAAGGGCAGTCCAACAGAGTCTGACACTGTGATCACCCTTAGAAAACAACCATCATCTGAGGTCATCTGGAAGGACCCAGCCCAGTGAGAGAAGGGATCCTAGCTGTATGTGCCTATGTGTCTCTTCCCCTAACCTAGTGTATCCACAGTCAGATCAGAGTTTTAGATCTGGAGAAATGAATGCCCCAAGACTGGGCACAAGCCAGGGGAGCTTATTGAGAAACCACACATTCTTTTTGAGCGTGTTGATTGACTTTGACAGACACAAACCAATTGACTGTCTTTATTGGCAAAGAGCAGTGATCCCAGGCTTCAAGTTAAGCTTTCTGATCAAAATCCATTCTTAGGGACCACAATCACATGGAACAGAAATTTGTTGTTCTGTCATTTAAGTCATGTCTGACTCTTCGTGATTAAGTGTTAAGTGACTTGCCCAGGGTCACACAGTGTCTGAAACCAGATTTGAATTCGGGAAGATGAGACTTCCTGACACCAGGTCTGGCACTCTGTGCACTATGGTGCTGCTACCTAGCTGCCCCATAAAGAAATATACACATTGGAAAAAATTAAATATTTAAAAAAATAGTTAAGGAGAGTTGGCCTAGTTGACTTCCATTGTCTCTTTTTACCTGAGAGCATATATAATTCAAATATATTAAGAATTTATCAGATTCCTTTACATAAAAGAATGAAAGAGAAGAAATATTGTGCTAAGAAGGGTAAGAGGGAAAGAGAATTCTGGTGCATGGCCCGTTTTTGGGGGGCAGCCGGTGAGAGACACAGATAGCAGAGGGCAATGAGTAACTCAAAATCAGCATAGCCAAGTTCAGTGATCAGATAGTGTCACCAAATCTGGGGAAGGAGGAATTTTGGAGATAGTCTAAACTATTTATTTCTCAATCTCTACTAGGGCCAATCTACTAAGAGGAATAAATATGTAGGATGTACCAGTCCTCCTTATTCTTTACCCATTTTATTCCTGCAGCTATACCATTCTCTTTTTTCATGCATTCATTTAAACAAGCAGGAATCTTTTCACTAAAGAAATGGCAATTTTAATTTTTTTCAAAATTATGCAACATTTTATTTTTTTTAAATAAATAGGTTAATCTAAGTTTATAATTGGCCTGAATAACCAAACTTGTACTGACCTCTTAACAGACTTGTGGATGTATAAGGAATCCTGACAGGAACATAACTTGAAGTGAAATTAAGACATGAACTACAAAACCCCAGGTTGTATTATATTTTGAGGTAATATAAACCTTCCTTGAATTCTCACAACTGCTCTTGAATCTAATACCCATTTTCTTCTATCACTGATAGGACACAGTGAATAGTAGAGCATTTGCCCTGGAGTTAGGAAGACCTGATTTCAAATCCAGCATCAGACTTACTAGCTGTGTGACTGGACAATTCTTTTAACCTTTTTCTTTCTCCCTTAGTTTTCCCAACTGTAAAATTAATAGCACCTACCTCCCCTCATTATGAGAATTGAATGAGATAATTTAGAAAGCACCTGGAATACACCAGGGGCTTAATAAAAGCATATTTCCTTTCTTTCTTTCCTCCTTATTGCACCCGTGTCTTTTCTTATTTTTTTCCTATTCTCCCTCTCAAAACTTCGATATCATTTCACACTTTTCCTCTAGACAAAAAGGCTATCAACCCCTTCTATGTGTGCACTGGAACCTATTCTCCTGTGATATTCTATACCAGATCGCTTCTTTAATCATCAACCCAACCCTTAAACTTCTCCCTATCCATGGTTCCTTCCCTACTGTCTTCCAATGTCTCCCCATCTTCAATAAAAATGCCTTCCTTTGAATACCAAACCCTCAAGATGGTATCCTAACATCTGTATTCTAAAGAGATCATAAAAAAGGGAAAAGGACCTACAGGTGCAAAATTATTTATAGCAACCCTATTTGTAGTGGCAAAATATTGGAAATTGAGGGGATAACTATCAATTGGGGAATGACTGAACAAGCTGTGATATATGAATATAATGTAATACTATTGCGCAATACGAAATGACAAATGATGAACAGGCAGATTTCAGAAAGACCTGGAAAGACTTGTATAAACTGATGCAAGGTGAAATAAGAAGAACCAGGAAGACATTGTACATAGTATCAGCAACATTGTGTTACTGATGATTAATTATGAACGACTCAGCTCTTCTCAGCAGCACAATGGTCCAAAACAAGGACAAAGGACTCACGAGGGAAAATCCTATCCATGTCCAAATAAAGAACTGGCAGACTCAGAATACAGACTGAATCTGTTTCTTTTTCCACTACTGTGACAAATATGGAAACATGTTTTACATGACAGTACACATAAAAACTGTATCAAATTGCCTACCATTTTCAGAAGAGGGAAGGGGGAGGGATGCTGGGAGAAAAATTTGTAATTCAAAGTCTTGTAAAAATGAATGCTAAAAATTTTTCTTAATATGTAATTGGGGAAAAATACTACTAAAATGAAAATAAAAAGATAGTATCCTAATTGCAATTCATGGCCTTCATTTTTTCTTTTCTCTCATTCTTCAACCCCTTGCAAGTTAAATCACAACTGAAACTGTTCTTTTAATGGCCAAATCATCTTTTCTGCCTGTTGCATTTAACTATCTTGCTATCTTACATTTCTGACTGTTCCCAAAGGTTATGTGTCTATCTGTCTGTCTGTCTGTCTCTCGTGCTCATTATCATCCACGGTGGCTCTCTATGCCCTCGGATGTTGCTGTCTCCGTGACATACACAAGACAATTACAGAAAACAAGGGATATTGCTGCCCTCTAGGCTCATAGTCTGATTAAATCACTCTTCTAACACTAATTTTCTCACTAGGGTGGAGAGAAGAAGAATGTCACGTAGAATTGTCAGTTTCTGTCTATAAATACCCGGACCCTCAGATCAATAAACGGAGTTGGTCTTTCTTCTCCCACCTCCCATGTCTTTCTTCTTCACCACATCACCAAGCCCTGTAGGGACACAGGCTGTCCACTACACCCTTTCCCTAAACCTCCCTATTTCTGTCAAAGGCATCTCCATCATTCCAGTGTCTATTTTGTAATGTCACCTTACATATCCAATCACTTGGGAAATAATGTAATGTCTTTTCTACCTCCACCACATCTCCTGCATCTTTCTGACCCCCACTTACACAGTTCCCACTTCTAATTGATTTTTCTGCCTCAAGTCTTTCCACTCTAGTTTATGGTATGTATTGCTACCAAAGTAATTTTTCATTAAGTATAGATCTGATCTTGGGGATCCTCAACCAACTCCAGTGAATTACCATGCCCCTTGACATAAAATAATTTTCTTGCTTTAGCTATCCTTCTATCCTCATTGCATATTACTTTCCTCCCACACTCTGGAATCAAGCCAAACTGGTATTTTCTTACATACTGGGGTTTATCTCAATGGCCATTACCATGCCTGGCATTTGCTGTTTACTATTTCAACCTACTTAAAGACTTCTCTTCCTTTAAGTTGCAGCCCAGGCACCATTTTCTTAAGCCTTTCCTGTTCTGGCACATGCTATTACCTTCCCTTTCAAACTACCTTATATTTAACCAATCTAACTCAAATATCGATTTTTAGTCTTAATGTTTTGCCATAAGCCGCAGGCACCCTATTTCCTTAGCTTCCTCCTGCCAGGATTAAAAAGTGAGACACTATGTGAGCTCAGTATTGTCTCAGATTGTAGTTTAGTTGATGACTGTGGTAGTCTATGACAACTGATAACTCTTACATAAAGAAAAACAAGAGAACTGTACTAAGGCTACCAATGATCACTTTTCATTGGATTGCTTCCCAGGGACCAGATTATAGAGTTAGGTGAACCTGCTAAGAGGTGGCTGTGTCCTTGTGGGAGGAAATTCTCAGGGCCTCTGATAGGCAAGGTTATTAAACTTTTATTGTCTAGGTGGAACTGGCTACTAAAGAGGAAAGGGGACACACGGTAATTGGAAGGGGAGGGTCTTGGTCTCAGAAGAACCAAGACGCAACAGGTAGATGTTGCAAAAAATCTATTCTGAACTTGATAGGAAAAACTTTCTAATGAGAGATGTCAGGGTAATAATGTGTGGGTTCCCCCTTAGACACCTTCGAAGTCTTGACTTCTTGTGAGGATTGATTTTGGATATGAGTAGACATTTTCACCTCAAAATGCTGTCATGCTTAAAGCAGTTCAAATACATAAGAGTCCTGAAAAAAGACATTACTGTCATTGTTGTTGGCACGGGTTTCATACAACTCCTTTCTAACTCTCAATTCAGTGATTCTGTGTACCCTTGAAGAACATTGGCCAACTCATGAGAATTACAAATTCTATTTTAAAAATCAAATGAATAGATTCTTACCTTTGCTGACATCTAAAATAGTTGTTCTTTGTCCCCACTCTAAGCCATAATCTGTTGTGTTTCTTTGGTCATGTGCACTAACCTTTTAACTGGCAAAGGTGCAATAATTTTGGTGGTTCCTTCATTCACACCATTTTCCACATTTGCAGTAACCTGGTTTATACTGTTTGATCCTAATTCCCAAAAAAGAGAGAAAAGAACATGGAAAGAGAATGATAAAAAGAAGCTCCAATAATTCATGCATTCAACAAACATTTATTAATTGCCTAATATGAGTCACATATTTATTTAGCTAGGACCTGGGAATAAAACACTTTGAAATTTGCCCTTTGATTTGAAATAGCATTGTTACCTGTTTGTGGGCATATTTAATTATCTTGATTTAGAGGAAAGGAGTATGATATTTGTAGAAGACCTTATTAATATCAGACAAATTAGTAGTGTTTCAGACTTGAAGTCAAGTTGACTGATTTACTGATGTGAATCATTTACTAGTTCAAACTCTAGTGCTCTACTTACTACATGAAAAGCAGAGACTAATAAAAACAAGTGACCAAGAGTTCCATTTAAGAAAATTCTATTATATGGATAGTGTAACGTGTCATAATGAATCATAATTAAGATGTTCCCCTTCAGCAATATCATGCTGATCTTGATCTACTTCAAAAGATTGTTCCATCACAAACAAAATCTCTCTTTTGAGTCAAGATGCACCCCCTCCCTCAAATACACTGATGTAGAATTTAACAGTATTGAAGCTAGGCTCTAATTTATTGGATACAATGTAAATAAATAAGAAAATGAAGACATCTCTAAGACAATAAGCTGCAGAACAGTTACCAAGCTTTAACAGTAGAGGGAGTTTACTCACTGCAAGGAGTTTCTCTGGGAGTTCATTTATTGGAGTTGTTCAACTAATTTTTCTGATATGGGTTATTTAAATTTTGTAGATATTTATCTAATTCATTTTATCAGTTTTGTTGGCATACTATTAAGTTCTGATTAGTTCTAATATGCTGATTTCTGCTTCTTGTGAATATAAGTTGGCTTCACTCACTAACAATTTTAGTTTTTCTCATATCTTTTCAGTGTTCTTAATTCAACATGATGGTTTCTAATTTAAATTTTTTATTTTTGGAATTAGTGTTTAGTTGTGCTTTTATGATTTGCTTTTTGCTCAATTCGTTTATTCATTCCTTTTTTTTGTTGATTGATGTGTTCAGAGATATACATTTTCTCCTAATGACTGCTTTGGATATATTCCAAAAATTTTGGTATGTTTCTTATGGTTATGTTGCTTGTATTTTTCAAGGAAAATCCTCCTCCCTTCTTTTCCTCCAATATTCCATCTGCTCTCTTGACAAAGCAAGTAAAATGAAGCCCTGTCAAGCAAAACAAATTTTACCCACTAGCTATGTAAAAAAAAAAATCTCAATTTACATTTTGAATCTTGTTGCTTGGCTGTTGATCTGCTCTATCTCTTGATGAAAGTGTTTAGAAATATAAAAATACCCTCTAAGGCCTGATTTTGCTGCATTCAATTTTTTTTACATGTTTTCTCCCCATTTTCATTAACTTTAAGGAAATTTTCTATTGAGAATGACTTAAATGCTTGGAAGTGCTTAAAAGCTGCATATTTGTCTCCTGTAGGATTAATGTATTAAGTTTTAATGCTTTCTGGTCCAATTTTGTTCAGGATTCTTGCGTGATCCTGACTGTAGCTCTGCAGCATTTGAATTACTCCTTTTTTCTTGTCTGCAGTTTTTTCTTTGTCTTGAGTATTTCTGTCACCATAGTAGCTTTTTATAGAGTGATTCATTTTTTGTTCTGTTGTGATTAAATTGCAGGTGAGTCAGTGGCCTACTGGAATAATCTGAGCCTGTGATGAAAGTCTGCTATTTTTTAACACATAAATGCCTATGATAAATGCTTTCAAATGTTTGTAATTAATTCAGTTTTCTAGTCACTATATAGCTTTTTTTGTATGATGAATGTCACTTCAGGTTAGATACACAGATTTCAGTATTAATAACGTAAACTGGATATCATTTGATTTTAGCTTTAGTACTAATAAAAAACATACAGCAAAAACCTCCTTCTTCCCTAAAGTATCTTTGAAAAGGCGCACAGATTTAATTACAACTGAATTTTCAGAAAAAAAAAAGACTATTCTGCATCCAAGACTGAGATGAATTGCAAGACATCTAAAATATTAATTGCTTTTCCATAATTCTGTATTCTCTTTTGTCCACTCCAGAATAAGACACTGGGATCAGAGGGAAGAGGAGTTTAGTTCTTCTGAGACCATTTTTATCAAAGAGGAAGTCAAATTTCTTCATGTTCCTGTATTGATAAGATTATTAAGGTATACTTTTAGTTCTTCACAACAAACAGTTTTTTAAGACACTCTGGTTGTTAATTCTACACAAACATAGAAGTCCAGCTAAACTGCTATCTCCACTCACCCTGCCAATCAATTATATATTCATTTGAATGAGAAAAGTCTTGGTTTGTACACAAAGATACTTTCATTATTTACAACCTTATTACACTCACCTGGGGAAAATCTTTCTAATATACTAGATGTGAATTACTTAAGCAAAGAATTTGTTTTAGATTCAAAGACCTAAAGCTGGAAGTGACCTTAGAGGCTGTTTTTTGTCTAACCTTTACATATAAGAGCCAGTTAGGTGACACAGGCCAGGAAGACCTTTTGAATTCAGTCGCAGAGGCTTGATACTCTGTGAGGTTGGGTGAAAAGTCATCCTGAGTGATTCCATGTTTAAACCTTGCTTTATCTTTTGATCAAGTGCACAGTCAGCCTAAAGGAGATGGCAGTCTGAAAATATCATTCTGCATATGTGATTAGAGATAGGAACACTCATATGCACCAATCTTGTCTTTAAGTAGAAACTGTTTATTATTCTCTATAACACTTCTATCCTCCTCCAACTGCCTGCTCCCTAGGTGTGTTAATAAACTCTTTTATCTTCCTTAGTTTGCTTCATTGAACATGGCAAGGCCTGAGAAAGCATTTCCTCTTAACAATTTGATGACTCCCACACTACCCTTTACTAGGTAGGACAGGCATTCCAACCTTTGTCCAATCATGGGTTGGCGTGGACTCTTAATATCCAGTCAACCATGAAGTGGTCAGCTGTTTCCCCAAACTTGGGATATAGGGGATAAAGGGGAATAGATCTTGAATGCAAAATTGATTTTATCATTTCTGTAGGAAGACACAGGAATAGGGCCACAAAAGGGCAAAGGAAGTGGTCTTGACCCAAAATTAAGTCCCTAAGGAACAGAACAGCCAAAGCATATTTCTATCATTATTCAATCTGGACAGAGTAAGCCTCCTGACACCTATCCTATTAGGCAAGCTGTTACAGGACAAGGGAAAATTACCAATTAAAGCGGCAATGTCCAAACTGGAACTAAAGCGCAGCACAGACTGGACTCCCTATATAGATAACTGTAGAAAACAAATACATTCAGATGTTATAATACCTTTGACTGTCAGCTGTGCATACTAAAATCCGGACTTGGAAGGTCTAGGACCTGGGCAAACAGATTATTAAGATTGGCTAGAACTTTCAAATAGAAATGGACCCTTATTGCCAAGGCCATTGGTGAGTTCTGTCTGAACTACAGGGCCACCACCATACAATCCAGATGTTCTCAAAAAAAAGATCATGGGAGCCTTAAGAGTCATTTTTGTAGAGAGAGATTGGAGGAAAGTCCCTTTTCACCAGAAGACATTGTATTTTGGCAGTCAATCTCTCAGAGGGACCCCGTCGCTGTCATCAAGGAAATTCAGACATAAGGAGACACACCACTTGGAAGGGCATCCGTTATTAGATGCCTTCTCTCACAAAGGATGAGAAAGTAAAAGTCCTGTCCTGTGTGGTCAAGTTAGGACCACATGATCTCATTAGAATTACAATAATGAGAGTGACTGGGGAATGTTCAGGGAAACAAATGATGCACTAAATCAGGCAACACAACAATCAATAAATTGGAAGAAATTTCACGCCACTTAACTAAAAATTTAGATGAACGTAGTGACTTTTTTAAATATTCATTTGTTTGCTGCCACTCAGAGATCTATTCAGCTGAAACCAGAAAATAAGCAAAGGGAAATTGCTTCAGCTCATGCCATTCAATCAGCATATGTTCACAATTTTCATAATTCTATTCTGGCTGGAGTGGGAAAACTGTTAATCAATTCAAGTGATGCAAAAAGAAAGTAGAGAGGATCTTGCCCTACAAGAAAATAGAGGAGATGGGTTTAAGGGAAGGGAGATGTGTGATAGAAGGGAGGGCAGGTTGGGGGAAGTGGTAATGAGGATGCACATGCTGTCTTGGGGTGGGAGAATAGGAGAGCAGGGGAGGGGGAGATATTTGGAACTAAAAATCTCGTGGAGATGAATGTTGAAAACTAAAAATAAATAAATAAAATTTTAAAAAGTTTTTTAAAAAAAGAAAGTAGAGAGGAATAAGGATTGGAAAGGAAAATTTAAAAAGCCAGGGGCATCCCAACATGTTTTTAATTGCAAAAGGATAAATATTTGCCAAGATGATTGCTGTTAAATAATTCCCTAAAAGCTTGAGTAATAGTTGTCTCAGAGAAAAATGACCTGAGAGCCTTAACATCTAGTACCTTCGTTTTCATATCTTTTTGTTACTATTACGTAAACTTACAGCTATTCACTGTGATCCAGAAGAAATCACTTTGAACCACTATAGGAATCTAAGAAGTTTCTGGTACTTCTGATAACTGATTTACCTCCATGCTATGATATTTATGGTTCATGAAGTTAGTCAAGCCAAGCTTAAGGATAGACCGCCCCCTTGTGTATCAATTTATAAGTTATTCAGAAATTCATAGATGGCTTAAGTTGGGAGTGACAGTGATAGCTGTGTACCGTCAATGAGGAAGACCTATTTGTATACTGTTTACTCTAGCATCTGGGGCTATCAATTGTATTACCGTGAATCTTGTTTCCATTATCATCAACATTCTCCACAATATGAAAGCACATTCTGGCGAATCCTGACTCATAGTACCTTTTTTTTGTTTTTAACTTAAAGCAGGCTGCTCCCGGATAATTGTGAAATCTTCTACTCTATTTGCAGACAACCATCACAACTTTGATTTAATATGTTTTTGACTAATCACAAGGAGCCTGTGAGGAAGATTCCCTTTGTGGAAAGGGCCACCAGATCTCCCATTTGAAGTTACAGTTTGCCTTGCATTACAGCTTATATGGTTAGAGGCCCCCGAGGAAGCAGAGACACTGAAATGATGACGGCCATCCTACCAACTTTGGGAGTGGCAAATTATGACAAGTCTTTTTTCTGTTTCATGCATGTACAGAGAGGGATCACATCAGGAGTCTTCACTCTGGAAATTGGAGCCCCATCATGGAACTCAAGTGCTTTTGCTAACAGAGAAAGGTGCTGTAGGTTTAGCTTTGGGACTACTGTTGAACTTGTAAAAAGGACTCAATCCCTTGTGCTTTGTATTGCTGTCTTTTTTACTACCAATATAAGACTCAAGACTACTCCCTGCTGGCAGAGTGACTGCTTATTAGACAAAACTCTACTCAAGTCATAAATTCAGTTACTGTCCTTCCAGAACTCCTGAAAAAGAATGAGGTACCACATGAGTGCTGGTCCACTGCCTTACCTCCACACACACTTCTTTGGAGGAGCCTGATCTCATGTTCACAGATGATGCTTCTTATGAAAATGGGCTATGGGTTACTGTGGGAGTAGTCCTGTCAATGGATTGGATGACAGGGAGCTGGTGTCACTGACCAGGACTTGCTAACTGGCTGAGGGCCTTTGAATGAACATTTATACTGATTGTACCATTGAAGTGTCTGTAAAGCACCTGGCAAAGTTAAGTATAGTACATGCCCCATTTATTAACTAACTCTTTCAAGTCCTTTTGGTCCGGGGCCATTTTTGTGACACATTGTATGAGGATGATCTTTTTTGCAAGGTAGCAACTGGGTTGTGGCCAAATGAGTTGCCCTGGGGGCATTGAGAGGTGCCAAGCATTCTTCTTGTCTATTTTTCCCCAGTCACTGGTGCTGAAATTGCTCAAGGATCAGTGCTCCTCCTGTATCTGCAACTCTATTACTGGGGTGGTATTAAACACTCAAGTTCATTGGTTATGGTGCCTCCCACCACCACCCCTTCCCAGTTCGTTTGTTTATGCAAGCTCCTACCATGTGGTCTCAAGCTGTTTTGTCAAAGAAAATCATCAGAAAAGGAGAGATTTGGGGAATTCCTAACACTAAGGGCCACCTTTTACCATAGAATAAGCAAGCAACTCTGCAGCTAGTTTGTAATAACCCCTTAACCTGCACATCCCTTATCACTCACAATCATCTGAGGGAGTTACGCAGCTAAATAGGGAAGTTAAGACCTTTTGGGGACAACTCTGCCAGGAAATATAGTTAAAATGACCTCAGGTACCTTTGTGGTGTTCCACCTTAGAAATGGTAAGAAACAGGACTACGGATTGTCACCTTGCTTTAACCTTGGGGACAAAAGCCTGATTTTTCTGTCTAGTTGTTTCACAAGTCTGGAAGGAATTTTGTCCATTTGAGTTAGGAGACTACTTAGGATCCACATCTTCAGGAAAGCATCTAGTCTCCAGCCCTCTTGGAATGGACCTATCCTGGTCCTGTAGACCTGTCTGTTGCCAGAGAACTTACATACATCAACTCATTTGAAGGCTTCTGTGATTGACCTCAGCCCAGCTGAGGAAGACATCCATGATTAGCCCCTGCATCTAGTTAAGCTGAGAAAGCACTTGGATACCAATCAGTGGTCCTTGGCAGCTTGTTTATTTCTCTCATAATTAGGACCTCACCTGCAATCTACCGAAATCTTTAACCTTTCAGTAGGATCCCCAACCCCTACTTCTACTTAGGCACGTCTCCTCTAAGCAAGCAAAACAACACCTGGATGTACAAGGTGACTGACTTATATGTTGTCTGAAAGGTCTAATGTTACAATCTCTATTGGGGGACATATAAGTATAGGATTAAGAAGAACTAACCTAAAGTTTACTGGCTTCTTCCAGTTGGCATCACAAGATTTCTACTTTGTGACCTTAAAACCTACCCTTGGCTCCCTTCCAACTGGACAGAAAGTTCCCAGGGAAGGTGTGACCTGGGCCACCATCATTCCCTGTAGATACTGCAATCCAACTGGGTGAAAACCTGGTCTGTTTTCTTTTATTGATGCAGTTGTAACCCCAATCTTTCCATGCTAAATTCTATGAATAAGTTTCTACAATCTTCTGTCAACAAAATTATGGGAACCAATGAAGAGCTCAATGCTGAGTTATACTCTTTAAGGGCTATATGTAGCATTCAAAGGTTTTTAGCACTAGTCCTCTTTCTGCCTGAAAAGGGATCTGTGTATGCCCTTGTAGGGCAAAAATGGTGCGGCACAATAGTTACAGGGGATGTAAATGACATTCATGGCCATAAAGCATAGAGAGGATTTCATAAAGGGAAACATCAACTCTCTATATTTTGGGGGTGGTTTACTTACTGGCATCCTGATTTTTCCTGGTTGAAAAAGGCCTATTCATGGACCTCCTATTTTTCTTAATTATAGGCCTGCTCTACTCTCTTTGCTTATATTGCATCCCATTGTGTACTTTCCGTATCCTGAAACAACTCCCCAAACCCCGAGTCACTCAGATCAGAATGACAGGCTACATTATGGTCATGCACCATGAGTACTATTAGCACCAAAGGGGTGATTTTATGCAAAAGCAACCTAAATGACACCATGCTTAAAACAAAGGCTAAGTCTGTATCACTGGGGTTAAAGGAGAGCCAAGCCCAGGGCAGGCAGTATCTGGCCAAGCCAGCTGGAGGCCCCTAATACCTGCATAGGTCAGCAACCTCCACCCTTGCACAGCAGGCCGGCCTGCCAGTTGAAGCCACTAGCTCCCACAGCAGCATGGGAGTGGCCCTGCCAGACACAGAAGGCCAATGATCATGCCCCTGGACCCTGAGCAGAGCTCAACTTTAAAAATCACAAAATAGGCTGGGAAATGAGCAACAGACAATTAAAACACAAACTGAAAAGGGTCTACTTCAAAACACCTATATGCAAAGCCTCAGAGAAATATGAATTGGTCTCAGACCGCCCCCCCCCTCCAAAAAAAACTCCTGGAAAAGCTCAAAAATGTTTTTAAAATCAAATAAGAGAGGTAAAAGAAAAAACTAGGAAAAAAAATGAGAGTTGTGCAAGAGAATCATGAAAAAAGAGCCAACAACTTGGTAAAGGAAACACACAAATGGAAAAAAATGATCATATAAATATTCACTGAAGAAAACTTCTTCAGGAGAATTGGCCAAATGGTAAAGGTACAAAAACACACTGAAGAAAATAATTAAAAATTATAATTATGAAATGGAAGCTAATGACTCCATGAGATATCAAGAATCAAACAAAATAAAAATAATGAAAAAACAAATAGAAGAGAATGTGAAATACCACATTGGAAAAACAACTGACCTGGAAAATAGATCCAAGAGAGATAATTTAAGAATTATTGGACTATCTGAAAGCCATAATAAAGAGCCTGAATGGTAACTTTCAAGAAATTATAAAGGAAAACTGCCCCGATATCCTAGAACCAAGAAGGTAAAATAGAAATTAAAAGACTCCACCCATTCACCTCCTGCAAATGATTCCAAAATGAAATCTCCCAGGAATATTATGGCCAAATTCCAGAACTCTCAGGTCAAGGAGAAAATACTGCAAGCAACCAGAAAGAAATAATTCAAATATCAGGGAACGACAGTCAGAATTTAGCAGCTTTTACAGTGAGGAATTGAGGGATTGGAATGTGATATTCCAGAAGGCAAAGGAACTAAGAATCAACTACCCAGCAAAACTCAACATACTCCTTTGGGGAAAAAATGGACATTCAATTAAAAAGAGGTTTCTCAAACACTCCTCATGGAAAGACCAAGGCTAAACAGAAAATTCAACTTTCAAAGAAAAAAAGATAAAATAGGAAAGAAAACACAAATTATTCAAGGAGGTTAAACTCATTATATACTTGTAACTCTTAAGAACTATCACTATTAGAGCTGTTAGAAGGAGAGAGTGAACAGGTGTGAGTGGAATATGATAGGATGATCTAAAAAAATTAAAGGAAAAGAAACAGAATTGCACTGAGAGGGAGGGAAGGGAGAGCTAGGATGGGGTAAATAGTATGACATGAAGAGGTGCAAAGGACCTATTACAGTGGAGAGGAAGACAGGAGCGGGGTGTGAGCATCTCCTGAACCTTACCCTCATCAGATTTGGCTCAAAGATGGAATAACACTCTGCCCTACAGGAGATTAGGGAAGAGGGGCAAGAAAGGGGTGTGCGGGTAATAAAAATAAGGGTTAGACTGAAGGAGGTTGTGGTCAAAAGCAAAATACTGGTGAAGGAAAGGGTGAAAGGAGAAAGAAGGATAAATAAGAGGAAAAATAGGATGGAGGGAAATACATAGTAATCATAACTATGAACATAAATGGGATGAACTCACCCATAAAACAGAAGCAAACAACAGAATGGATTAAAAATCAGAATCCTACAAGTCTTTACAAGAAACACATTTGAAACAGAGAGACATACACAGAGTAAACGTAAGGGATTGGAGCACACTGTTATGTGTTAGCTGAAGTAAAAAAAAAAAGCAGGGATAGCAATCCTGATCTCAGACAAAGCAAAATCAAAATTAGATCACTTAAAAGAAACAAGGAAGGAAACTACATCTTGATAAAAGGTACCATATATAATGAAATAACATCAATACTAAACATATATGCACCAAATGGCATAGCATTCAATTTCTAAAGGAGAAGTTAAGTGAATTACAGGAAGAAATAGATATTAAATCTACACTAGTGGGGGACCTCAACTTTCCCCTCTCAGAAATAGATAACTCTAACCATCAAATAAACAAGAAAGAAGTTGAGGAGGTGAATAGAATTTTAGAAAAGGTAGTTATGATAGACCTCTGGAAAAAAAAAATTGAATGGGGATAGGAAGGATTATACCTTTCTCTCAGTGGTATATAGCATCTACACAAAAACTGACCATGTATTAGGAGGGCACAAAAATCTCGCAATCAAATGCAGAAAGGCAGAAGTAGTAAATGCATCCTTTTTAGATCATGATACAATAAAAATTGCATGTAATAAGGGGCCATGAAAAGATAGATTTAAAACTAATTGGAAATTAAATAATCTAATCCTAAAGTGATTCAAACAACAAATCACAGGAACAATTTCATTAAAAATATGACAATGAGACAATATATTTCAATCTGTGGGATGCAGCCAAAGCCCTTAGTGGAAAATTGCTATCTCTAAAGTCAAACATCAATAAAATAGAACAAATAAATGGATTGGGCATGTAACTTAAAAAGTAACAAATTAAAAATCCCCAATTAATAAAACTGAAAGTTAAAAAAAAACTAAGCTGACTTTATGGGAAAAAAAATAAAAAATAAAATCATTGGTTAATTTGATGAGAAAAAGAAAACCAAATTTCCAGCATCAAAAATAAAAAGGGGTTAATTCATCACTAATGAAGAGGAAATTAAAGCAATTATTAGGGAATATTTTGACCAATTGTATGCTAATATGTCTGACATTCTAAGTAAAATGATATAATATAAGCTACCTAGATTAACAGAAGAGGAAACAATACATAAATAACTCCAACTTAAAAAAATTGAACAAGCCATCAATGAATTCCCTAAGGAAAAAATGCCCCAGCTTCAGATGGATTCACAAGTGAATTCTACCAAACATTTAAAGAATAATTTATAGGAAATCATGTAAGGTCCCCTAATTCCTTTTATGACACAAATACAGTGCTATACTTCCCAAACCAAGGATAAAAATGTATGATTTTGACTATATTAAGTAATGCAGACAAAATTAGGAGGAAAGCAGGAAATAAGGAAAGTTTTTTTTTACAGCTAGTTTGTCTTCACTGAGATAGGGAATTGAGAAGTTTATAAAAATTCAAGAGTCATTCCCCAGTTGATAAATCGTCAAAGTGTATGAACAGGAATTTTTCAGAAGAAATCCAAGAGTCACATGAAAAAATGCTCTTAATTACCAATGATTAGAGAAATGCAAATTGAAATAGTTCTGAGGTAGTAACTTGCACTTATCAGACTGGCTGACATGACAGAAAAGGAAAATGACAAATGCTGCATGGGATGTGGAAAAATATGGATATGTACCTGGTACATTGTGAGCTGGTCCAACCAAATGAGGGAAATAAAAGTACCTGTTTGTAGGGTGGTAAGAATTAAATGAAAGTTAAGTTTGGCTCTATAGGTACTATATACATGCTTGTTTCCTTTTCTTTCCCCATCACTTATCCTCTTTGCTTGTATATTACTAAATAAGGTCCAGGAAAAAATAAACATTATCATAACCTTCATCCAGCAAACACTCTTTCCACTGTATCATTTTGCCCACATTTTATGATAATTTTGTCCTACAGCATAACTTACTGGGAATAGTCAGAGAAATCTTGAACAATGTACATCCCTAAGAAGAATGGAAAGCTCTTTTTAGACAAACTCTGACTAGCTTTGCTTATTGTAAATTCCATTCAGAAAACAAAAAAGTCTCAGTCAAAACTGCCTCTGTGTGCCATAAACATCTGGCTTAATTTTTTTTTGCCAAAAAAATACTATGAAATTAAAATTGCTTTTTACATAATCATTTGAACTTCTATAAAGTATAGCTTTTCCTTAGTCACACAACTGTTTTACAAAGTTTGTAAGGATTTATTTATAGTTCTAAAAGTTGAGCTTAAAGAATTAGGTTTTAAAAAAATTACTTTTGGGAAACTTTAAAATTGTTTTGGTTTTATATTGCTTTGGTTGTGACACTGCTAGGCTGACAGAAGCAAATCTCAGTTTCTTTCCAAGCAAAATACAAGTGTATCCTGAGTCTGACAAAGAAAAGAGGTAGAAAATATTCTGATGCTATATTCCCAAAATAAATATGACAGTTGATAAATACCCTCTGTCCATGAAAACCTTCCTGAAAAAGAAACTCTAAGGGAATTGTTGGAAAATACATCCTAATGTGACTAGTAAAACTGAAGCTCAACATCAAGAAATAAAGATGAAAACATCTTTGAAGGTGTGGTAGAGATGAAATGTTTACAAAAAAGTATTTGCTGAGTCAGAAGAAGGCTTGCCTCCATGATTTATTTTCACAGAGAACTCAAGAGTTCAGGTAAGAGTACAGGAACAAATGCCTCACTTCATAACTTTTTCATTAAAACAAGAAGTTGATTTAAGAGCAAGTGCACTAATAACTTTGGGAAAAGAGTTCTTGGGAGATTGGCTAAAAGTACTAAATTATTTTGTAACTGAGGACATATTGCAATTTCAGTGTAACAAATATAACTTTAAAGAAGCCCACCTAGTAAATGGCATTGCAATGAGACATTCTAGGGAAATATAGGAATTAATTTTCTGGTAAATTTAGAAGAACAATTAAGAAATTAGTGGTAATTCTTTTGAAGTTTGAGAGACAAGCAAAGGTACCTATTTTACACAGCCTTGTCTAGAAGTTTATTTCCCAAAGAAGAAAGCTATGGGGTGGTAGTTACCAAGCATGGATGTTTTAAGTGAGGAATTTTTTGAAGATAGAAGATACATAGGCATGAATGTGGAAATGACTGAGGTTATTTCCTAGGCTTTACAGCATAGTAGCTGATCATTTGTACAAATTTGCTTTGTATTCGCTTTTAAAAGAAGAGCCACTTGATTTGAGACAGTGGTAAAGGAGAAAATATCAGTATCTGGTATAAGGAGGAAGTGAGAAGAGAGCTATGAATGGCCTCATTTTCTCAATTGTGGTGGTAGTTATTGAAGCCATAGAACGGTTGAGGGTAGATGAAAAAGTTTGGAAAATCCTCAACAGTAAATAGTATGTGACTTACTTATGAAACAGGCTATGTAGCATAATATTCTGTAAGTACATTCAGAAGTATTTGTAGAAGTGAAGGCAATGCATATATGAGACCTGTCCAAGGTTGTGGCTGGCATAAATGACATGATAGGAGATATTAAGAGGTAGGAATTCTAGAAAAGGACACTGTAGAGAGCTAAACTGGTTTACCAAGCCTTCAAGATTAGGAAAGAGTTTGCCCATTGCACAGTTGATGTTCTATGGTAGAAAAGAGGTTGAGATATCACGTCACTGATCAAGTACAGTGTTTCATATTAGAAGAGAGGGACAGGTGGGAAGTTTATCCGATAAGAGAATTTGAGAGTTCCTAAAAGAAGAGTTCATGCATTTGTTATTGATGGCAAATGGTTTAGGTCATAGGAAATGGGGGCATGGAAAAAAATAAGTGCTTAGGGTGTTGGATGGAATATCAAAATAAATGTAGAAATTCTGTATTATGAAGGCTGGAGTAAGGGTAGGAGTTTTGGAGTAGAGGAAAACTGTGAGCTTCTTGTTGAATTCATGACTAAAGGGAAGTGAACCACATGGATATCTAGACAGCAGCTTCTATGATACTGATTAGGTGGTAGATGTGAATTGGATTATATGAACCTCAAAGAAGAGGTATTAAATGGTATGAATAGTAGGAAATTGTCTTTAAGGGAGCAGGAATATAATCTGTGCCCAACAATTTACAATAAATATCAATTATGCTTCTCATTATTTCCTAAGAAAAACTGATTTCTATCTGAAATATATGGTAGATGTTCATTTTGTAAAAATGTCATACTTTCTATTAATGAAACATTTTAAAATTATCTTTGAAATTTGAGATTTAAAAAAAAATAATAGCTCTATCTGATGGAAAGGTGGGTAATAAAGCCATCTTCTCAGGTAGCCAAATAACCACTGCCTCAAAGAATCACCTCCAGCCTCATGTGGATTGAAGAATTCCAGGACTCTGTCACTGACATCCTTTCCATATAATTTGTCTTACACTTTCTCCATTTATCACAGTAAATTAAAGGATGAATATATGCAAATATACTATCTAAATATTGAAGGTTACAGTACAAAAAAATAAGAATCAGATAACTGACTGGGGGAGAATTCTCAACAGAAATAAGGTATAGAAGTGGTGTAAAAGCCAATAAGTATAATCTTGATGGCATAAAGTTGAAAAGCTAGCAAACTCAGTTCTAGAATAAGAAGGAAGTAACTGATGGTAGAAAGTAGTAGAGCTGGGGTGGGGCGAGGTGAAATCTTAACTATTTCTATTAATGAGCTGTTACAAAGACTAGAGATTGAAGGCACTGGGACAAGCTTCTAGTGGAGCAATTAAATCATTAACCATTTTGAAAATCAATTTAGAACAATGTCAAGAAAGTGACTGTACCCTTTATCTGAAAAATTTCTTTTCTAAGATCATAAATAAAGGACATTAAAGGAAGGAAATGATCTTGTATATAACAAAACAATGAAAGTATAAATTTAAGTAGGTGGCAATTTTAGCAGCAATGACTAAAAATGAATGTAATGGACCCAGTATGATAAAAGATATAAATATGTAGAAACATCGGAAAACACATCAATCTATTCAAATTGAAGTAAACATTGCTAGGAAAATGATTCATGACTACAATGAATGTAAAAAGGGAGAAAAAAAAAACAAAGCTGAACTGAATGTAGTAAGACTTTAGCTAACTTAAGTAAAGGCTTCAGTCTGCAGAAGTTTCTGGTTGAGTCAATGAAAACCACTGAGAAATGATTAGTTGGGGAGATTCAGAGTTCCCCTTTTTTCTATTGTCCTCATTTCAAGACATCAGTCTCTGAAGGTGGAGCTAACCCACCCAACCTTGCAAGGAATCTCTGGAATCTCTGGTCTAAAGCAAATTTCACTCAATCAAGCTTAGGTAGAGATAGAGCCTTTTGTCTAGATTGCCCAAGGCTGGTGATGGTCTGGGTATAGGGATAGTCTCTTTGTCCAAGAGTGACATGTCACTCTCAGCCCCTCATTGGTGTAAACTCACTTCTCTTTGTAAAGTTCACCTCTCATTAATCATTAACCAATCAGAGCTGATTAGTGCACAACTCTTGTCTAAAGGCATATAAACCTCAAAAAGTGGCCAGGCTTGTTCTTTGACCAATGAGAGGATAAGAAGTACTTTTTTGTCAATCATATGCTGTCTGTGATTAATAAAACTGTTTATAATTTACCCCAAAACTTTGTCTCTTTAAATTATTTTATTTGCTACATTATTAATCTTTATGAATGATATTCTGTGTTTTCTAATTGATTATTTTTATCAGAATCACAGAATCAAAGGGACCCTAGAAATCATCTAGCTCAACAACAGCAATTACTTGCTCAAGGTCAAACAGGTATTAAGGTCAGAGTTCCATCTTTGATCCTCTGACTTGTAACAGCATATCCTGATTTCAAGACCCGTGTTCTTTTCTCACTACACTCTGATTTTCTTTCAATTTTCTTTTCCTTCTTTACTCTCAAGTCTGTCATAGTACTTAGGTTTTGCTGGAATGTCTTGGCTATTTGCCCAGAGTTGAACAACAGTAGGTAAGGAGACCGGAACTGTGGGCTGTGAGCTTTCACTCAGGAATGTGCTTCCTTAAACAGTGTGCTCAGGCTTGAGCTCTGAGGCTTTTAAGTAGAAATGTAAAATATACTTGTTCAATCTAGTTTTTGATATTCGTGATTGAGAGGTTGAGATAAAGGTTTTTCAACTAACAGCATTAGGGCAGAATAAGGAATGAACTCAGTCTGTTCAGTATTTTTAACTTTGGAGAAGGCATCCTCTATAACAGGTTCTCAAAATGTGGTCCAGGAACCTGTGAAGGTTCAAAAGACTTGGAGTTTATGATATCAGAACTATGTTCACAATAAGATTTTAAAATTTCTAATATTTTAAATACTGACAACCCATATAAACAAAATCCTTTAGGTGTAGGGATAACTGACATTTTTTAGGAATGTAAAGGGGTCCTGAGATCAAAGTTTAAGAGGCAATGTCAGGCATGATACTACATGATAAATAATACAGTTAAGAAGATAAAAAATGTAATTTCCCTTCTATACTATATAGTCTATACTATACTATACTATTCTATACTACACTATTATCACTTAAGTTTTAACAAGAAAAAATTACGTAGTCATGATAGGTGAATTTTCTCTTTACCTTGGTGGAGCCCTGGCCTTAGTGATTCTCCCCAGGTACTTTCTGACCATCTCTACCTGCAATGGAAACTTGGGACTTGACCCCTTGGTTTCTTAGCTTTTGCCTTTTGTGGGTGCCTTTGGCCCGGGCATCTCCATATTATCTTCTGGTGTGAATTCCCTTCCTACCCCTCTCCTGTTTTTCAGCACTCCTTTACATATTAAAATATAAATTCCTATAGGGTCTTTTGAAACTCCCAACTCAAGAACTAGTAGTATTAGAAAGCTGCCTCGGTCACTGATTAGTAAAGTGCTCAGGGTCAGATAGGCTAAGGCTAAATGTCCACTAAGCCATACTCATGTAAAATAGATTATTTTAGCAGTGATACTGGAGGCATGGTGATACAGAAGAATAAACAATGAATTCTAAGAAAATCCAATTCTTTTTCTCAGCTATACCAATTATCAGTTGCACCACTTTGGATGAAATAACTTAATCTCTTTTAATCTCAGGTTTCCCCTAAAATGGAAATAATAATGCCCCCTGTTCAATGTAATTATAGCAAAGACCACCCAGTTCCTTTTGCTTTTTTAAGAAAAGCTTTGACATTTAAAATTCTGCCTCTTTAGAAGGCAAGTGATCTCATCAGACTATATACCAAGTGATAAAAGCCACATTCAGAGTACCTCAGTAACTTTCTACCATTCAAAACACTCTTTAAAAAGAACAACTTTTTGTTTGAGGTAGCTAATATTTTTGGTAGCCAAGTTTTCTATGAAACAGTTTCAACAACGGTAAAATGCCAAATGAACTGTATTATTGTATTCAAATCTATAGCAAGTCTTTCTCTAAAATTCCATGGCTAAAACAGTTTAAAGCTTGAAAATGTGGAAGCAACCTTTGCTAATGAAAACTCTATTTCCAAAAAGATCTAATTTTGTAATAGCCAGGTTTTTTAAAATTTTATTTTTAATTTACAAAATAAAATAAGCATTTCCATAAAATTGTACAATAAAAAATATGATTGTAGATGAAACAACAAATCTACTATGCACAACTTGCTATTCCTTTCAAATACATATCAAAATTATCAAGTAAACTTTGGCCCCTTTCAAATGAAGAAATGCTTCTGACTTCTGGCTGGGGATGAAGTAGCAGCATCAGATTCCATCACCTGACTCCCATGTAGGTGTGAACATATTTTCTACTTTTGTTTATTCTTTCCTGATCTTAGATGTATTAGAGACGAAAGGGATCAAATGACAATCTTGTGAGCTTTGAAAAGTGGGAAGCCCATGAAAGGTCCCTTCTGCAGCTGGAGATGGTAGTAGTAGCAACTGAGTCTGGTATGAAACAAACTCTGAGACTTAAAGACCTGCAAGACCCAGCAAAACCAACCCAGTGAAATCAATCCCCAACTTAAAACACTGTGAAATCAAAGTCCTGAAGAATATTGTTCAAAAGGAATGTTTTGTAGCAACCAGTTTAAGTCTGAGTTCACTTACCCCAGGAACTGAAATGTGTAGAGATATGTTCCCAGTATAGAAGGTTTACTTTGATCCTTTGCATATTTCTCACAAAATACTCTTTTATAAAAGCTAATTGATATTAAGGGGTTAATTGATATTTAGTAAATGGTAACTAGTCAATTAATATTGGGGAAAATACCCTAGATGGTGTTCAAGAGCTATACCAGACAATCCCAGTCCCTTAGTGATTTCTCCTAGCAAAAGTGTGATTGGGGAAAACCTGCACTTATAAGACAGTCTGAATTGTTTGACAGAAGTCATTCAGAAAGAACTGAAGGGGGAACGCAGTATGGTATACCGGAAAGAGACCTGGAATCCAGAAAATCCTGCCTCTGACACTTTCCAGCAAGTCATATACCCTTATCTCTACGTCATAGCATTGATGTGGTACTCCAATAAGAAAATAAATGGATGCAAAAACCCAAAATAAGGAAAATATTTTTAAAAACTGAAGGCACTTTGGAAATTTGTCTGTAGCTCCATGTTGGTTTCCTTAGAAGCATCTTTGTAAGGCAGGTGATAGAAATTTGCTCAAACTCCCATGGTAGAAATCAGCACATCAAGCTTTTTTTTGTAGCGTTTTCTTAAAAGAAAATTGTCTATTTAGATTTTTATGTAAAATACTCAATAGTCTTAACTTGCTCTTTGGCCCATCCATGGTGAGAATGAAGACCTTTCTAAGCAACCAGACTGTTGACATCTCTCTGAAGGGCAGGGCTGTTAATAGGAAGGGCCCCAAAGGAATCCTGAGAAGGTATTTCAACCATATCACAATGTTGAGCTCAGTCTCCTTGAAAAGAAGAGAAACAAGCTCCAGGTTGACAAGTGGTGGGAAAATTAGAAAAGATTTTGCAACAGTTTTCACAGTCTATGGTTATGTTTGAAACAAGACCCAAGAGGTCACCCTTAGTTTTCTGTATGAGATGAGGGCTGTGTATCCTCATGTCCTCATCAAGACAAGTCACTGAAGTTGTTATTCAAGAGAATACCTCACTTGTTGAAATCAGAAACTTGGGAAAATATATATCTGGAGAGTACGCACAAGTCCAAGTACTGATTGTGTCATTTCTTAAGCCCCAAAAGATGTCAGTTCTTGAAGGAAATGACAAAAAAAAAAAGAACAACAACAACAAAAAAAACCCAAGGATATCAGAAAATTTCTGGATGGCATCTACCTTTGTGAGAAAGGCATAGTAAAACAGGTTGAAGAATCTTGACTTCTTGACATTTGTTCATTTTAAGAAATAATATAAATATATTTTCACAGGCTGTTTTGCTAATCCAGTTTTGTTCTTGTTCAGTAGTTTAAAAAAATGTGAAGTATGGCCAAGGATACTTTATCAATTCTAGACAACCAATAGAACGATAAATCAAGCACTCATTTGTAGAATTTTGGATTTCTGGGATAAAAATGCTTAAAATGAATATTTAACAAATTTGTTCTTCAGAGCCAGTTCAACCCAGTTCCAGCACAGCCATTAATAAGACTCTAAAGTAGTAAGATCTCACATCAGTGCTAGTCTTGTTACCTTATATTGATTCAGTTACAGGTTCAAATAAATTGAATAGGTGGTTTTCCATTTTTGCTTTTTTAGCTTAAGATTAGCAAAAATAATGTTGCTTTTTTGTAGTTTAGTTTGTTTGAATTGCTGTCATTGGTTGACATAAACTGGAGGTTATCTACTAATGGAACTTTCCCTTGGCCACTTCAATCATTAAAAAGAGGGGAGGGAGGAAGCAAAGAGAGGAAAACAGTCGTGTAAGAAATGTTCTGAGAGTAACAACCATGTGAAAATTATATAGATCTACAACTAGAATATCAGGAAGAACAGTTATCTAAGACTATACAATGGGGCATATAAAGTGCTTTGGGGCACCTGAGTCTCACCTGATGGCTGTATTTGTGCTGTTGTCTTAGGGTATGTCTTGCTCCGACTTCTTTCCACTTTCTGATTGGGTCGGGGGAGAGGAACAGAAAGATCTCGGCTCATTTGTAAGGCTGTCCTGCCATTTTAAAAAAATGTGACATTTTGATGAATATAAGCAAATTAAAAAAATATTTTAAAAGCAAAATTACACTCAAAACATCTGTGGAGTCTAAAGAACAAAGAGATGAAAGCTGACTTAGCTATGTTTAGATGCTTACATGAAACTATATGGAAGTGGCAACTGTTATTTTACTCCACTGGGAGAGTACAAGAAGCAGACTTAAATTCCACAGGGATTTAAGGTTGGTACAGTGAAGGGCTTCTGGCAGGCAGAGAGGTTTATTAAATGTTAGATGGCGTCACTGAGTGAGGATTTTATTGCCGGAGAGGTGGAGTTTTTAATTCCAGTTCTACAGCTCAAAAAAAAAAAAAAAAGAATTGAGTCTATTTGACTTTTCCCCTGTGAGACTTTTAACTCATTTTTGTTTTCACTTACATGGCAAGTTGCAAAACATTCCCAACTGTTTTATTCAATGTACTTTTGTTTTGGCCTTATGCCAACCTGATCTGGGTTTGGTACTGAGCCTAGGGAGAGCAAAAGAAGTGACTCTGGAACCTACTAGGAACAATCCCTTTGGGGAAGAGTAAAAGTAGCAAATGAAATTAATCTTCTCACCTAATTTCAACAAGTAATTAAAATACTTTAACTTTTTTCACCAAAGTTCCAAAAAAATGAATCATTTTGAAATGTAGCATTTATTTAGTGCGTTAAGGGTTACCAAGTGCTTTGCAAATATTCTATCATTCAATCCTTAGAACAGCCCTCAAAGGGAAGTTCCATTATTATAATTCCCATTTGGAAGATGAAGAAATTCAGAGAGACAGTGGCAAAGTAAATTGCCCAGGTCTGTACAGCTATTATATGCAGTTAAATCTGAACTTAGTTCCTCCTGATTCCAGGTCCAGCACTCTATCTACTGCACCACCTTCAAATCCAGTCACAGATACTTGTTGGCTGTTTGGTCCTGGACAAATTAAGATTAAACTTCTATCTCAATTATTCTTTTATGTATTATTATTAAATTACCCTTTATTCTTCTGAACAGGGTGAAGGGGAAAAGGAAGGAAAAAATAATGTGGAAGAAACATTACCTATTGGGAAGAAGAGCTGTAGGTGATACTACCCTACAATGTTTTTTGAATTTTTTTTCCACTTTTTTTTTTTTGGCTCTAAAGGAAATGATGGCTAAAGATTAAATGGGTAAAGCTTAGGGAAGGATAGTTATTTGGTTTCAATGGCATTTCTCTAGAAACCTTTCACTGGATTTAGGAACAAGTTATATTAACTGGGCATGACTTTTGGATCATGTGTTTTTACTACAAATAGAAATCTGTGAACTTTTTGTTTTAAAGTATCATTTTATTTTTTCTAATTACATGTAAAGATACTTTTTTACATTTTTTTAAAGAAAACCTAAATTCCAAATTTTCTCCCTCCTCTTACCTGACTCCTTTCTAAGAGAGTAATTTGATATAGGCTATATATGTGCAATCATGCAACAGATATTTCCATATTAGTCATATATATGAAAGAAGAAATAGACTAGAAGAGAAACCATGACTCAAGAAAAACTAGAAGAAAAAACCATGAAAGGAAGAAAATGAAAATAGTATTCTTTGATCTGCATTCAGACTCTATCAGTTCTTTCTTGGAATTTGTATAGCATTTTTCACCATGAGTCCTTTGGAATTGTCTGGGTTCATTGGATTGCTGAGAAGAACTAAGTCATTCATAGTTAAACATCATACAATGTGGCTGAACTGGGTACAATGTTCTCCTGGTTCTGCTCACTTAATTTTGCATTATTTCATATAAACCTTTCTGGATTTTTCTGAAATCTGCCTGCTTATCATTTCTTATAACAAACAGTAATCCATTATATTCCTGTACCACAGCTGATTTAGCCATTCAGCAACTAATGGGCATCCCCTCCATTTCCAATTCTTTGCCACCACAGCAAAAGCTGCTATAAATATTTTTGTATATGTAGTTCATTTTACCTTTTTTATGATCTCTTTGGGACACTGACTTTATATTTGTATTTCTGGATCAAAGGGTAGGGACAGTTTTATAGCCTTTTGGGAATAGTTCCAAATTGATTTCCAAATGGTTACATCAGTTCACAACTCCACCAATAGCACAAGTGTCCCAATTTTCCCACATCTTTGCCCATACTTGTCATTTTCCCTTTCTGTCACATTAGCCAATCTGAAAGGTATGAGGTGGTACCTCAGAGTTATTTTAATTTGCATTTCTCTACTCAATAGTGATTTAGAGCACTTTTTCATTCATAGATAGCTTTAATTTCTTCATCTGAAAACTGCCTCTTCATATCCTTCGACCATTTATCAATTGGGGAATGACTTATATTGTTATAAATTTAACTGAGTTATGTGTTTGAGAAATGAGGCCTTTATCAGAGATACTTTCTATAAAAATTGTTTCCCAGCTTTCTATTTTCCTTTTAATATTGGTTGCACTGATTTTCTTTGTCAAAGAATTTTTAACTCAATATAATCATTTTATATTTTACATTTCTTAATGTTCTTTCTTGTTTGTTTTTAAGTTTTTCCCTTCCTCATATGTCGGACAGATAAAATATTCCCTGCTCTCCTAATCTGATTATGATATTGCCTTGTACATCTAAATCCTGTACCCATTTTGACTTTTTCTTGGTATAAGGTCTAAAATGTTGGTTTACGTCTAGCTTCTGCCATATTGTTTTCCACTTTTCTCAGCAGTTTTTGTCAACCAATGAGTTCTTATCCTGGAAGCTGGGGTCTTTAGGTTTATCAAAAACTAGGTTACTACCGTCATTTACTACTGCATCATCTGTATCTGATCTATCCCACTGATTTAAAATTCCAGTTCTTAGGGAGTACTAGATAGTTTTGATGATTGCCACTGTATAATATAGTTTGAGATCTGGTGTGACTAGACCACCTTCCTTTGCATTATTTTCATGAATTTCCTTGTTTCTTGACCTTTTGTTGTTCCATATGAACTTTGTTATTACTTTTTCATGTGTAAAATAATTTTTACTAATTTGATTGGTATGGCACTGAATAAATAAATAACTTTGGGTAGAATTGTCATTTTTTTTTGTAAATAATATTTTTCCAATTACATGTAAAGATAGTTTTCAACATTCATTTTTTTATAAGATTTTGAGTTCCACATTTTTCTCTCCCTCTTCCCCTCCCTCAACCCTAAGATGGCAATCAATCTGATATAGGTTACACATGTATAATCATGTTAATCATATTTCCATATTAGTCATGTTGTGAAAGAAGAAACAAAAGAGAAAACCCATACGTGGAAAAGGTGAAAATAGTATGCATAAATCCACATTCAGACTCCACAGTTCTTTCTCCGTGAATAGCAGTTTCTACCAGGAATCTTTTAGAATTGTCTTGGATCATTGTATTGCTGAGAAGAGCTAAATCTATCATAGTTGTCACTTTTGTTATATTGGCTTGGCCTACCCATGAATAACTGCTATTTTGCAGTTGTTTAGATCTAACTTTATTTGTGTAAAAAGTGTTTTGTAATTGTGTTCATATAATTCCTGGGTTTGTCTTGGCATGTAGATTCTCAAGTATTTTATATCGTTTACACTTATTTTAAATGGAATTTCTCTATCTTTTGCTGTTGGATTTTGTGGGTAACATATATAGAAATGCTGATAATTTATGTGGGTTTATATTATATTATGCAGCACTGATAAAGTTAATTATTTCAAGTAGTTTTTAAATTGATTCTCTGGAATTCTTTATACCATCATATCATCTACAAAGAGTGACAGTTTTGTTTTATTATTGCCTGTTCTAATTCTTTCAATTTCTTTTTCTTTTATTGCTAGACGTAACATTTCTAGTACAATATTGAACATTAGGGGTGATAATGGGCATCCTTGCTTCACTCTTGGTCTTACTGGAAAGGCTTCTAGCTTATCCTCATTACAGATAATGCCTATTGATTGTTTTAGATGGATACTAGCTATCATTCTAAGGTAAGCTCCATTTATTCCTATGCTCTCGTGTTTTTTAATAGGAATGGGTGTTGTATTTTGTCAAAATTTTTCCTGCTTCTATTGAAATAATCAAATTATTTTCTGTTATTGATATGATCAATTATACTGACACCTTTCCCAACACTGAACCACCTCTCCCTTTCTCGTATAAATCCCACCTGCTCCTCTAGATATATTACTATAATTCCTTGCTAATACTTTATTTAATTTTTTTCATTAATATTCATTAGGGAAAATTGGTCTATAGTATTCCATTCCTATTTTGGCTCTTCCTGGTTTTAGTGTCAGTACCATCATAAAAGGAATTTGATAGGAATCTATCAAATATATTAATCTCTTTTTCCAAATAGTTTATATAGTATTGGAATTAATTATTCTTTAAACGTATGGTAGATGTTCTTAAAACATCTGACCCTGGGAGTTTTTATTTGGGAGTCTATTGATGGCTTGTTCAATTTATTTTCCCAAGATTTTAGGTTTTTTAGTTTTTTATCTGTGCCATTTATACTTTTGTAAATATTCATATATTTTGCTTAGATTGTTGGATTTAAATGGGGAGAAAATGTGGAACCCAAAATTTTGTGAAAATGAATGTAAAAAGTTAAATAAATAAATTTATTAATTAAAAAAAGATTGTTGGATTTTTTGGCATATAGCAGTACAAAATATTTCCTAATAAATGCTTTAATTTCTTCTTTATTGATGATGAATTCACCCTTTTCATTTTCAATGCTGGAAATTTCATTTTCTTTCATTTAAAAAATTAAATTAATGAAAGGTTTATCCATTTCATTGTTATTTTCCCCCCTAAAATCAGCTTCTAGTTTTATTTATTAGTTCAATAGTTTTCTTACTTTCAATTTTATTAATTTTACTTTGGTGGTTGTTATTTTTCTAGTTTTTTTAGTTGCTTGCCCAATTCATTGATCTGCTCTTTCTCTATTTTATGGACATAAGAGTTTAGATAAATAAATTTTCCCCTAAGTACTGTTTTGGCTGCATTCCACAAATTCTGGTATGTTGTCATTCTCTTTAATGAAATGAAATTGATTCTATGATTTGTTCTTTGATCCACTTATTCTTTAGGATTAATTATATAGGTTCCCATTAATTCTTAATCTATTGTTCTACTGACGTTTACTGAATGTAATTTTTATTCCTTTATTATCCGAAAAGGATGCAATTACTATTTCCACCTTTTTACATACATATTCTAATACATAGTCAGTTTTTGTGTAGGTGCCACATACCACTGAAAAGAAGCTATATTCCTTTCTATTCCCATTCAGTTTTCTCCAGAGGTCTATCATATCTAACTTTTCTAGAATTCTATTTACCTCCTTAAGTTCTTACTTACTTATTGTGTGCATAAATTTATCTAATTCTGAGAGGGGAAAGTTGAGGTTCTCCACTAGTATAGTTTTACTATCTATTTCTTCCAGTAACTCACTTAATATCCAGGCAGTTTTCTTTGATAATTTCTTAAAAGATGCTATACAGGTCCTTTTTTAGATCACAGCTTTCAGGTAGTCCAATAGCTCTTAAATGATCTCTCCTTGATCTATTTGCCAGGTCAGTTGTTTTTCCAATGAAATATCTCACATTTTCTTCTATTTTTTTATTCTTTTAATTTTGTTTGATTCTTCATGTTGGCCAATTCTACTTTGTAGAGTGATTTTCTTCAGTAAATTGTTTACACTTTTTTCCATTTTTTATGCTTCCTTTATTGAGCTGTTTACTCTTTTTCATGATTCTATTTTATCACTCATTTCTTTTTTTTCCAATTTTACTGCTACTTCTCCTATTTGATTTTCAAACCCCTTTTGAGCTTTCAGGAGTTATTTTTATCCCTGAGACCAATTCACATTTTTCTTTAAAGCTTTGCATGTAAATGTTTTGACATTGTTGTCCTTTGAGTTTGTGTCTTGATCTTCCCTGTCACTAGAATCACTTTGTGTGGTCAAGTTCTTTTTTTGTTTTGATTTATCTTTTTCAGTTTCTTTTGTTACTTTTAAAGTTATGCTCTGCTTCTGTGGCAGAAGAGGCACTATCTCAAGCTCTTTTGCTGGTGGCTGCAGGCCCTGGCTGCTTTCCTGGAGCTGTACTGGGACTATAGGGTCCTGATTGCTCACTTGGTGTTATGGTGAGCTCCACAAGGGGGTCTGGTACTGCACTAGGGGGCCACGGGAAGTGGAGAGGGGAAGCCCTGACTGTTAGCCTTCTGCTAAAACAGAGCTCAGAGCCTCATGCAGGCTTGCTGAGGCAGGGTAGACTGCTGGTTTGTAAGGACACTGTCTGCCATGCTCTATGCTTGTCTTTTACTTCAGTGAGTAATACCTGTTCTACAGACCTTCCAAGATGTCTTGGGTTAGAAAATTGTTTCACCTCATCTTTTTGTTACAGAATTTGTTTTGAGACACAATTTATAGTTACTTGGAGATGAATATGGGAGAGGTCAGGCAATTTCCTGCTCATTTTACCATCTTGGCTCTTGGAAATCTCTATGAACTTGTTTTTTAAAAAATATTTTGATGACTATAGTAAGTGGTTTCCTTTTTAAACCTGTGTATTTTATTTTATGGATTTAAAAGCATCATAATAGAATGGGTCTGGGGCCTCAACTTAACCACAGTTCTTTGACATTATAACAGGTTAACTCCTTATTCTTAGAAGAGATGTTGACCTTGTGGATTTCCCAAGGCAAAATCTAGGGGCTGTCCCTACAAAGCTTAAGAGGAAACATTGTATCAACATATGTGTATACATTTTCCTATTTATCTTCAAATTTAAATCCTGGAAGCACTAATGATTTTGTCAGCAAATGGAACTCCCAGCTTGGAAAGCTGGATTTCCAGAAAGCAAACCATCTATTTATTAGATAAGTTAACTGGAGTTGCCTGAAGGTACTCTAAATTTATATAGAAGCAGATAAAAGTATTCTGCACATCTCCAGACAGATATATATGAAAACTATATAGTATCAAATAAAAATTATATTTCAATTACTTCTTGATTATGCAAGTACAGATCTACATATAGACACTGACAAACACATGTATTTATGCATATACATAAATAATATATACACTTGATATACATTACTGTCTATGTAATATATATTTTGTATTGTATATGTATATGTATATGTAACATATATGTATCAAACATTTACCTGTATCGGTGTTTATAACTCATGGAACCAAACTTGCTGAGTTTTCTGGACAAAGAATTTGATTCATTCTCTGGTACTCTAAGTGATTTGAAAAAAAATCAAAATAATGCTATATAAATATATACATTTTTATGTCATTTTATCAAGATATTTATAGGATTACATTTTATTAGAATGGTTAGATGGATAGTGCTATTTTCTCAGCTTGAGATGCATAAGTAAATATAACATGAATGTATAAGCTTTTTAAAACATCTTTAATATCAGTTTTAAAATTCTCCTAGAATTTGACTTTCTCAAAATTTCTTGATCTTTAACCAATAGACGTTAACCACATTTTCAGTTTACACTGGATAATTAAATTTTATTTGCTTATAAAATGGGACACAAATCTCATGCTGGAGTGCCCTTAAAAGACTGTTATTATCTGAGCTCTTTAACCTTTTTCTTTTAAATTCCTAGTAATAGATGACATCAAATTCCTAATTCAGATTACAAGGGCTAATTTTTTTTTTCCTTTTTAAAAAGTCTCACTTGTGTGCAATATTCTTTTATGTATTTGATCCATAAAAGTGCTCCCAGAAAGTGCTGGGCATGGTTAAATATTAACAGTTATGAAAGTTTTAGATTATGATATTATGTAATTTAGATTATATTACTAACCATTTCTCCAAAATATAAATGCATTATGCTTAGGTTTTTATATACATATGTATGCTTGTATGTGCATTTTGTGTTTGTATATAGGTATGCTTAAAAGACAGCAAGGAAATGACTAAACATTTTTGAGAAATAACTGTGAATCTTCTTTGAAATTAGGATATTCCTGAAAACATTCCTTTGATTAGATTATCATAATGAATAAAACTTTTATACTTTACCTAAAGAATGTGTGATGCTCAACACAACCCTTCCAGAGATGTTTGCAAGTACTTTTACTTGGGGCTTCAAAAAAGAATGAGGTTTCATTACACTGAAATAAAAAACAGTAAGAATTACTTATCATACAAAGTTTTAATTCTACAGAAAATTCTCCTTTGTCACAAATACTCAAATAAATAAGGAATACTTGAAAGTATCGCTGCTTCTACTATGCTTTAAAAGTCTTGATGAGTTTCCAAAGCTAAAAAAAAAAAGAATCACTATTTACTAGCCCATCCTTTGGTGAGATAAAGAATGGTAATTGTGAATGTGAAAGTGAACTTAATTTAACCAACATGTGATGTCTATGCTGATAAAATTTTGTGGTATCTATTAAGGGGAAAAAATGAAAATTTCTTATCACCATAGTCACAGAATCTTAGATTGAGAGCAAGAAGGAAACCTAAAAACCATCTAGTTTAATCCTCATCATATTGCTAAGAAAATTGATGCCCAGAAAGGCAAAGTTATTTGTCAAAGGTCTACACAATTAAATGATATTTGTAGATATTTCTTTCCTAACCTTTTCTCCCTTACTCCTCAGAAAATATACAAGGGCTTATTTTCTTAGAAAAAGGTAAGATACATTAAAAAGAAACTATATAAACAATAGGCAAGCCTTCTAGTGTACCATGTTTCTTACAGAGAAACAACATCTTAGGATCAAGTAGAAAAACCAACAACTGGGGTATGAAAATAGGGATGAAAGAAGCTTCTAGGAATCACTGTATTCAAATAGAAAAATGGGTAATAAAGTAATTATTCCTGTTATTATTTCTCTTTTCATTTTTCTTTGTGTGACTTTTTGGGTAAATTTTTAAGGGGACAATTTTTTTAGTGTCCAAATACAAAAAGCTTTGATTTCCCCTGGAAATTCTTCTTTTCCTAGTAAGAAAGGATTTAAGACACTGCCAAGAGTATCAAGGCAAGGGGTGGGAGAAAAGAAGGTTACAATTCATGGGAAGATGCTTATTTGCCTCATGTCACATAGGCCCCAAAGACTACAAACTGAATTTCACTTCAATTTCTAAACATTTAAAAAAATAAGTTATTTCACTTGTTCCTTTTCAGCACAAAACACTGCACAGGCTCCTCTTTCTTTCAAGAATTTAATGAAATAAGCTTCTTTTAGTATTTGTTACCTATATGTGCTAATTTTTCCTAAAAGAAGAATGATAATTTCTCCTGTAGTGGGTTTCCATTTTTGCAACACTCAAGGCAATGATATTTCACCATCTTCTAAGTCACCAATTTCAAAGTCACCATCAAAGTGTGGTATTTAGCCTTTTTAAGTGTGTAGGTTCCAAAAGGAAAAGCATACTTCTGGTAGCCTCTAGTATAGGAGAGTAGATCATGTCTCCTGGAACTTTTACTAAAACATCTTCTATATAAGTAGAAAGATAAGATGATAGCTATCCCTAATTCCAAGATTTTCCCCTTAAATTATTGCTCATCTTTCCAGGCCAGGGTCAGTGCCTTGATTCTAGATTAGCAGAGTTCCTTGGCAAGAAGCTTTAGCTCCAGCAACTAAGTTGGGGAATGGATGAATATTCTTTACTTAACAACAACCAAACAATTATTTATCTGGGCTAAGCATTCAAACCTGCCTATTTAGGTTTAACTATTTTCCTTTCTATGACCTATTTCACTTTATTGGTACTTGGCTTTAGTTGATTGTTAAGTTACACAAAATAATTTTGGAGGAGCTTTGGGGAATAGCTCGGATGAACCCATGCCTTTGCTCCACCAACTTGGTTCTGCCTTAATGACTTCTTTTTACTGATCACTGTGAATCCAGGATGCCAGATTTGCAGAGCAGTCAAGCCACCTAAGAGTGAACTTCTAGTGATGGAAAGGAAGATACCCATCATGCACCCATAACTTTAAATTGAGGGACATTTGTTGCCCTCAAGGTTCTAGAGCTCTAGTTTTATATGGGCTCTCTCTGGTGATCTATTATTATGTAGTGGATATCATGTACATACTTTTCCTGCTTTCCATCCACCTGGTGCTTGACATAGGGTAGACATTACCCATTCATAGTTCTGGTGAGCTACATTGTATATCTGGAAGGACACTGACTGGACTTTGAAATATTTGTAGAAAAACTCTAGACCAGCACAGCCCACAAAAGGACAGGGTGAGACAATTTTCCAGCCCAAGATAACTTAAAAATTCAGCAGGAAAGCTATGTTACATCAGGGTGAGAGTGAAATGAAGTCCAATGCAGGTCACGGCACCTCAATAAACCAGTAGTAAGTCTTAAGGGACAACTGAATCAGTTGCTGCAGTGGCAGTTTCTGACTTCTCAACCCATAGATGGCCAAGTGGCTAACCAACTGGTGAGATTACAGGGGTTCCTTTGCTGACATCAGGACTAGGATTCTATTGTATTGCCCATACTTTGACCTCTGGTGCTCCTCTTTGCCCTGTCCTAGAACTGAGCTGGAAGCCACATGGGAATTGGGACTCTGCTCACAGTTCCAGGAGAAAAGAGTACTTGTGGTTGCTCATAGACCAGAGCACAGGCCAGGAGGGTAGGAAACACACCTCTTCCTAGATCATACCATCTTGGTAGAACTGAAAATTTACAGGTCCCCAGAACTACCTCTGAAAACAATTGCACAAAAAATGTGAAGCTTGGGGCGGTTCCCCTTCACCTCAGGAGCAGAGCCCACTTTAACATCAAATTAAAAGTCAAGATATGGACTGGAAAAATGAGCAAACAACAAAAAAATAACCTGACCATAGAAAATTAACTATGGTTGTAAAGGAAGATCAAGACACAAATTCAGAAGAAGACAATCAGGTTAAAACTCCTACAACCAAAGCCTCTAAGAAAAAATATGAATTGGTCTCTGGCCATAGAAGAGCTGTAAAAGGACTTTAAAAATCAAGAGAGGTAGAGGAAAAATTGGGAAAAGAAATGAGAATGATGCAAGAAAATCATGAAAAAAGAGTGAACACTTGGTAAAGGAATCACAAAAATTCACTGAAGAGAACAACTTCTTAAGAAGTAGAACTAGCCAAATGGAAAAGGAGGCACAAAGCTCAAAGAAGAAAATACTTCCTTAAAAATTAGAATTGACCAAATGGAAAAGGAGATACAAAAATTCACAGGAGAAAAGCATTCTTTAAAAAGTAGAATTGGACAATTGGAAAAGGAGATACGAAAGCTCACTGAAGAAATAATTCATTAAAAATTAGAATTGAGGAAGTGGAAGCTAATGACTTTATGAAACAGAAAGAAACAATAAAACAAAATGAAAAGAATGAAAATAATAAAAGAAAATGAAAACTGACTGTAATGGTAAGAAAAGTGGGATCTTTTGCTGTTTTTGTTTGAGTATGATCAAGTGCCTCTGATTAAACAGTTTGATCAAAGAAGATCTTCTCTACCCATTAATCGGTCTAGGAAGATTTGTAGGAAGACCCACACCTTTTGTTAATGAGGCACTGGTTTTCAAAGGTTGTGATGCCCTCTGGTTCTGAAAAATGTACAAGTACTCTGGGTGAGGTTTTACTTCAGGGCTTACTCATTGGAAGTGTTTGGCCAGATAAGACTCAAAACCAGCCCCCTGGTTTTGAAAACCCAGATGTTGATGCTTCTCTCTCTGGTAACTATGTATGTATGGTCAGACAGTTATCTGTCCATTGATCTGTTAGGCAAGTTGGAAGCCTTGTCTGTTGATTTAGATTTCCCTGTATTTTCTCTGAAGTTCAGGGTACTGACTTTTTCCCTTGAACTAAGAGAATGATAAATGTGCTTGATTGTGATTATTAACCCCTCAAAAAGTTGCTTTCCTTTTAAAAAAGGAGATCAAAGAACCTGTGATAGGAGGCCCTCCTGTGTATGTCAGGGTGCTTGCTTTTACACTGGCCTAGAAAATTAATTGATGAGAGATAATCTAAAAATTATTGGACTAACTGAAAGCCATGATAAAAAGAAAAGAGCCTAGACATCATCTTTCAAGAAATATTAAGGAAAACTGCCCTGATATTCTAGAAACACAAGGTAAAATAAAAATGGAAAGATTCTAGTGATCCCCTCCTGAAAGAGATCACACAATGAAAACTCCCAGGAATATTAAATCCAAATTCCAGGGATCGCAGATCAAGAAGAAAATATGGCAAGCAGTCAAAAAGAAACAATTCAACTATCATGGAGCCATAGCTAAAAAATACAAGATTTAGCAGGGTCTACATTACAGGTTTGTAGTGCTAGGAATATGATTTTTCAGAGGACAGAAGATCTAGGGCTACAACCAAGAATCACCTACCCAGAAAAACTGTGTAAAATCCTTCAGGAGAAAAAAAACAGACATTCAACAAAATAGATGATTTTCAAGCATTCCCAATGAAAATATCAGAGCTGAATAAAAACCTGATTTTAAAGAGAAATATAAACGAGACATCATGAGGAATTCAATAGTTTAAACTGTTTACATTCTTGAATGGGAAGACGACACCTAGGTATACACTGACAGAGAGAATGGGTGTGAGTTAAATATGATGGGATGATTATCTTAAAAAATAAGATCAAGAGATGAGAAAGAAGAATGCACTGGGAGAAGGGGAAAGGGAGAGATAGAGTGGGGTAAATTTTCTGACATAAAAGAGACACAAAAGGAGTGGGGAGAGGCAGTGGGCATCACTTGAACCTTACTCTCATTGGAAAGGGATGAGGTGGGGTGAGGCTGATAAAAGGAAAGCCTTATTAGGGGTGGCAAAAGTCAAAAGCAAGATACTTTTAAGAAAGGACAGGATGAGACAGAATAGAATAAACAGTGGAAAATAGGATAGAGAGAAATACATAAATAATAATCATAATTGAAAAAAAATTACATCAAATTTCTCTGATAAAGATCCCACTTCTCAAATACAAAGAGAAGTCAAATTTAAAGAAATAAGAGCCATTCCTCAATTGACAAATAGTCAAAGATATGAACAGACAGTTTACAGGTGAAGTAATCAAAGCTATCTAGTCATATGAAAAAATGGTCTAGATCACTACGGATTAGATAAACACAAATTAAAACAACTCTGAGCTACGACCCCACTCTATCAGATTGGTTAATGTGACAGAAAAGGAAAATGACAAATATTGGAGGAGATGGGGAAAAATTGTGGCACTAATACCATGTTGGTGAACACTGATTCAAACCTCCTATAGGGCAATTTGGAACTATGCCCAAACAGCTATAAAACCATGCAAATGACTTAGCAATAGCACTTCTAGGTCTGTATCTTAAAGAGATAAAAAAAAAAATAAGGAAAAGACCTTTATGTATAAAAATAATTCTAGTGGTTCTTTATGTGGTGGCAAAGAATTGGAAATGGAGGGTATGGCCATCAACTGGGGCATGGCTGAACAAGTTACATATGATTGTGATGAAATACTATTGTGCTATAATAAATGATGACCAGGAAGCTCTCAGCAAAATCTGCAAAGATTTACATGAACTGAGAAGAACATTGTACACAGTAACAGCAACATTGTATGCTGGCCAACTATGAATGATGTAAAACTATTCTCAGCAATACCATGATCCAAGACAATTCTGAAGGACTTATAATGAAAAATATCAATTTCCAGAAAAAGAGCTGATGGAGTCCAAATGCAGATTGAAGCATACTTTTTCTTCATTTTCTTGGTTTTTATTTTAAATCTTGTATTTTCTTTCAAACATGACTAACATGGAAACATATTTTGTATGATTGCACTTAGGTAACCTATATAAACCTATATGAAATTGCTTGCCTTCTCAATGAAGGGGAGACTGGAGGGAGAAAAATGAAGCTAGTGTTAAAAATTATTTTTACATGTAATTGGGTGAAAATAAAATATAAATTTTTTTAAAGAAAAAAATTCTTTAAGCAAGGTACAGTGCTATGTGTTGTGGGCAGAAAGAAAGGCAAAAGATAATTCCTGCTCTCAAGTAGCTCACAGTCATAATATAATGGGAGAGACAACATCAAAACAGCTATAATAAATTGGAGATGAGCACCAGAGGGAAAGCACTAACCTTAAAAGGAATTAGGAAAGGTTTCTGGTAGGAGGTGAGACTTTAGCTGGGACTTGAAGGTTGCTGGGAGGCAGAGATGAAAGGCAGAATTCTAGGCACAAGAGACATGACTGCTGAGTACCTCTGCAGTATTATACACTGGAACTGCAGTGGTTAGAATGCTAGGCAAGGAGTCAGGAAGTTCAAATCCAGCCTCACATACTTACCAGTTGTGTGAAACTGGCAAATTATTTAACCTCACTTTTCTCAACTGTGAAGTAGAGATGACCACACCCAGCCAGAAGGGTAGTTGTCAGGATAAAATGACATATTTGTAAAGCACCTAAGCACACTGGCTGACACAAACTCGGCACTAGAAATGCTTATTTTCTTCAACCATTCTCCCTTATTGGAGTTCTTGGTAAGAGGTGGTTTTTCTAACCCTACTTTCGTAATCCATGCTGTTGACACCTGGGCACAGTCAGGATGTATGATCCATGAGTAAATCAGGCTCTAGACATGTTTTTTAAAAGACGTTCTCAATTTTGAGCATAGTTGATTCAGGTTTTTTGCTTGGGTGTGCTACTTGGAGTGGACTGGGCTGAAGAAGTCAGTCTATCTTTTTTTAAAAATTTCTCCATTTTACAGCTTTAATTTAGAGACTCTTTGCCACATTACAGTACTGGTTTTTCCCTTTTATGGAGACTGGATCCAGCATCTCTCAAATGGCTATTGCTAGATGTTCTCTTATATGGTTCTTTAATTAGAGAATTTATGATGATGCATAACTTTAGCTTTCACAACTAATTTAGATATTCATTGTGGAGAGGGTTATAGTACAAAATTACAAACTCGTTTCTCCTTCCTCACCCTTAGAAAACTGTTAGTACTTTCAATCTAGAATAACTAGTTTTTTCCCCAAAGGATTATCAGATTGCAGACGAGTCATTAAGTAAATTTTTGAGAATAATTTGTGTAGAGTAGACATGAACTATTCTTTAAAAATCTGACATCGTGATCATGTAAATAAATCTGGCTTGAGTTTTTTCTTTGGTAGTTCTTTTATAGTTAATTCAATTTCTTTTTCTTAGATTGGATTATTTACGATCCATATTGGATATTGGTTTGGCATTATATTTTTTAAGGCACACTCAGTTGTGGTAGCCTATTATTGAATTAGCTTCTAATTCCTTTTATTTTCTTCTAGTTTTGTAGTGATTTCAATATTGTTTATTTTATGGATTTTTTTTTACCTTTTATTATCAGATTGTCTAAAAGATTTTGCTACTCTTTACAAAGTTATATCTATTGATACAAGCATTCTGGAAAACAATCTGATATTAAGTAAATTAAATGGCTCAATCATCCAATTAATTCACTTTCTACTGCCAGATATATGCTTCTAGTAAGTGACAGAGAAAATAATAAATTCAATATGTATGTCAAAAAATTTTATAGCAGCAGTTTTTGTACTAGGAGACAAAATGGAAACAATATGATGCCCACTGATTGGAGGACTAAACAAATAAGTTGTGGTAATGAATGAAATGAAGTATTAGTGTGCTGTAAGACTGGAAGTATGATGAATACAATGAAGCATAGAAAGATTAAACTGATACAAAGTAACATAAGCAAAAGCTAGGAAAACAACATACAACAAGGGTACATCTATGAATACAGACAAAATGACCACAAAATAATCAATGATGAATGCTGTGAATTCATAAAGAATAGACTTAACTTCAGTGAAGAGACATAAGAAGGTAAAGTTGATCCTCAATAGAGTTATGTGGGGAAAGGAGATTCATGTGTGAGAATATTGCATATAACAGATTTTTTTCTTAATGTATTAATTGATTTTGCTGATGTTTTCTTTGCTTTTAAAAAATATTTCTTACATGGAACAGCTTTTTGAGATGGAGAATAAATGGTATTAAGTCATCAATTAGATAAAAGGAAAATATAAACTGATTCCTATATGAATGGTAATACTTATTTGTTACAGTGAGCATTTCAACAGAAAATAAATTGCCCCATCTATTTCCTTAGAATTTGCATTGCATTAAACATCAAATAAACATAAAACCATAAAAATACAAAACAAATACAGATGGATAGACCTTCACACCAGGTTTTTTTCATCCATCTCATAAACACAGATTACTGTAACAGCACTTCAAGGGAGCATTATTTTCAGCTGACAATTAAAGGAAGCTCTCACACCCCTGCATTCTTTTGCCCAGTTTCCTTAAAACTACCTACCTGTCAAGGCATGAAACTTTAAGATTCTGGCAAACAAGGTGTCCATTAGAAGAATAGTCTAGAAAGACTTCACTACGAGTAAGAGCAAATACCAAGCATTTTCCCACTATATGTGCTTTTTATATTTCTAAAACTTCTCAACTAGCCCTCAAAATATAAAATATGACATCTCTTCTATGCTGATTAATATACTTTAGAGTAAAATTAGTTCTCCTTTGCATTCTACATATATCTCGGTCCTGATAGTATCTCCAAATCAAGAACAAATACTACAAGTACTATAGATAATTAACCCCTCCACTGCTCTATTATAGAAAGGTATCTTCCTTGCTAGAATGAGAAAGACCATTTTCTGTTATAATTTCCTGTACCTTCTGCTCTATTCCTGTTTCTCTGTTTAAAGAAAGTAGCTGGCAATCTTTATACATTTTTGTCCACCCCAGCTAAGAAAAAGCAGCTTCATGTAATAGTGCATTTTAAACTGGATCCCAGCAGATTCCCCCACCCCCAGTATTAGTCATAAACTTACATCTTTTCCGAGCACTCTGAGTTCAAACTGTGTCTCTTTAAAGTGAACTTTGGTAATTCTTGGCCTGAAAAAAGCAGAAGATTTTTTTTTAGTGTAGTATTGTTGGTTTTTTTTTAAATTAAAGTTACAGAAGTTTAGCGAAGTATACAAAGACTAAAATTTGATGAAGCTTGCATTGAATGCATGGAGGATTCTGTGTTTCTTTTGTTTGATGGGTTCTTCTCTCAGACTATGAAGCCCGTAGGCCCCTGATTCTATGCTTGATCCTTTATTTTTTCCTTTCTGTGGATGATATTGTTGAGGTTCTCCACTAAGTGGGTCCTATAAGAACCCCACTCCCAGCAACTTGAAACCTGTAAGAACTCTGAAATTCAGTTCCATAATTAGCAGCAGGCATAATGCAGATGCTACAGATTTTTCATTCTCCTTCATTCCATAACCAATTCAGATCTATAGTTTTGGGTAGTGCTGTGTTCCCAAATGTGGATTTTGGAAGGTCCATACCAGGAAGCCCTAAACAAGAGTACCTTCCAGAATATTCTTGCCAGAAAACTGTGCATTCTCTATGTTGGAAAAAGGTAATTTTTAAATGAACCTTTTGGTTTAAAAACTAAGGTATTAGAAAACAAAATGTACCTATCTCGACTTGTCAATTTGCTTGTGAGGACATTTATTAGCTACTTCTTGGACCTGCTTATTTTCTAGTATTCCTATCAGAAATACATGATATATAGTAGACAGACATTACTATAGATTAAATTAAAAAGTCATACATACCAGAAATATTTCCCTACTAGTTTCTTATTCTTGTAGACAACCACACCCACAGGAGTTAAACCTAAGAAATACTCAGACTTGCCTTCTCCCTGAAAAAAAAAGTTACTCATTTACTACTGTGCATTTCTCTGCTGTTTGGAAAGAACCATTCAAGTGTTCTAAAGATGACTATACAATAAAACCAGATAATGTTTAATTAGTAAAGAAAACTTCATAACCTATAAAAAGCAGAGTATAAACTTCTAAACTTTAATTATATTTGTGACTCCATTTTAAGAAAACTAGACATATAATCTTGACAAGTTTCCATATTGTCTAAATCTAGTTTCCCCATCCAACTTTTTTTCTTTTTAAAAAATTTATTTATTTTTAGTTTATAAAATTCAGTTCCACAAGGTTTTGAGTTTTAAATTTTCTTTCCTTCCTTCCCCCTCCCCAAGAGTGTGCAATCAGATATAGGCTCTACATATACATTCATATTAAACATATTTTCACATTTGTCATGTTGCAAAGAATTATAACCAATGGAATGAACTATGAGAAAGAAGAAACAAAACAAAAAAGAGAGAGAGCAAATCGTATGCTTTGATCTGCCTTCAGACTCTGTAATTCTTTCTTTGGATGTGGATAACATTTTCCTTCATGAGTCTTTTGGAGTTGTCTTAGAACCTTACATTGCTGAGAAGAGTCAAGTCTATCAAAGTTAGTCATCACACAACGTGGCTGTAACTGCGTACAATATTCTTTTGTTTCTGCTCATTTCACTCAGCATCAGTTCATAAGTCTTGCCAGGTTTTTCTGAAGTCTGCCTGCTCATCATTTCTTATAGCACAACAGTATTCCATTACATTCATGTACCACAGCTTGCTCAGCCACTCCCCAATTGATGGGCATCCCCTCTATTTCCAATTCTTTGCCAACACAAAAAGAGCTGCTAGAAATATTTTTGTACATGTGAGTCCTTTTCCCATTTGTATGATCTCTTTGGGATACAGCCCTAGAAGCCTCATCCAACTTTACAATTTATTAGCCAATTATGAAGCCTAGTATTTCAACCATATCCTCTTCTTACATACATTTAGATATAAATACACACATCCCAGAAGGTTCTGAATAGCCACACCTATTAGACGGTTCTAATCAGTCTCTCTTCTTCCTACCTAATGCCCAACTATGATCAATCAACCAGTATTTATTAAGTGACTGTGCCAGGCACTGTGCTAAGTACTGGGGATACAAATATAATGAATGAAATAATTACTACTTGCAAGGAACTTCCATCCTAGGAGGAGTTGGTTGAGTAGGAGGATAACATGTTGAGATCTACAATTATGGAAAATCACTTTAGCAGCAGTGAATAGAATGGACTGGAGAGGGATAAGAGTTTGAGGTAGGAAGCCCATTCAGGAGGCTACTATAATACGAGAAAGATGAAGACAGAAGGCAGTAGCTGCGTGAGTAGAAGAAGGAATCTGGTGAAAGATACACAAGGGAAAGGGGAAGAGAGTGAAGAAAGATGTTAAGGATTTTGGAGGTGATGAGGAGGGCAATAGAGGTATCTCATGTTGAATGTCTTCAATGTTTTCAGTTAAGTTAGAGGTAATATCATCATCTGAGAGGCAGGAGAGAGAGATTGAGGAGGCTTGAGAACAGCAGCCAAGTTATGCCAGTGGGGAGGGAGAGGGAATCTGTTAGGACAGGGAGGGCCCAGTGGAAACTAGATTATAGAGGCAATGTGAGTTGTCAGCATGCTAGGGTGCAGAGGATCTTAAGTCCCCTGTAAATAGCCCATCTTTTAGACTTCATAGGAAATAATCACCTCTAAATTTCCCCACCCAACCCAGGAATCTACAGAAGGACTCTCTGGAGTCCTACTGAAATCCTGGGATAGACAAGCCTGAGCAGGTCAAGAGTCAAGCTCAGAGAAAAGGAATACAGGCAGCCACACCTGGAGCTTTAAAGGCAGTCACTGTACTCTTACCCTGAGAACTGTACTTCTTAAGCCCAGAGGACTGTGTAGCTACAGGGTAAAGTTACTTTGGAGTGTTTTAGGCTGGCCAGCATCGGGATCCCAGTTCAAACCTCACTTAAATCATGGCTGGCTGACTCAGCTTGGCTTAGGAGGGAGCAACCTGGAGGTATTCTGTGGGGGATCATTCCAACACTCCAGAAAACAGAATCTGAAGCTGACCCACTCTTATTTTAGCAGAAAAGGTAGCCTCAGGGTCTTGGGGTTGTGGGAAGGAATAGTGTTCAAGAAAATGTATAAGAGAAAGGAGCTGGGCAAAATCTAGCCTAAGCCATTCCTGAAGTCTGAGGTTGGATCTCAGTATGGGAGTAATCCTTGAGCTCATTAGGAAGGGAGAAGGCCCCTAGGCAGAGCCTGCAGTAGGAAGAAGTCTATGACAAGTGGGAATTCCCAGGAAAAGTCAAAAATTAAAGCATTCCCACAATTTCTTGAAGGAGGGACCCAGCAAGGGTCATTATTGTAAGAACCAGGCAGGCCCCACATCTTGTGTCATGATCAAGCACAGAGACTTTCCCAACACTTTCATTTTTCCTTCCTCCATTCCCCTTAGCATGAAGAACCTTGGAGGAGACTCTCAGGGGATGAACCCTAAAGAAAATAATGACCTTACAACAAGTTCAGGTAAAGCCTCAAAAGAAAATAATGCCCTCGTCACAAAGATGACAAAAATATCTCAAGGAAGACACACAGAATGGAAAATCTAAGGAGGGAAAAACAGCAAGGAAAATTGATATTTTAGAAAAGACCATGGGAAAACACATTCAAAAACACAATGCCCTGAAAATTAGAATAGGCAAGACAGAAACAATGATAAAACAATAAAACAAGAAATAGCAAAACAAAACAAAAATTACTTACTATCTGAAAATTATAATTTGAAAAAAAGTCTTAATGCTATATTTCAGGAAGTTATTAATTGAAATTGCCCAGAATTCTTAGAATTAGAGGGTCCAGTGAAAATTGAAAAAAATCTACTGGTCATCTCCTGAAAGAAATGCCAAGATGAAAACACCCAGGAATATTTTAGGCAAATTCTAGAGATTCTAGGTCAAAGAAAAGAAAAATAGGTTAGAAGCAGCCAAAAAGAAGTTCAAATACCAAGAACTTACAGTAAAGATTATAAAAGACTTCACAATTGCCATTATAAATAAGAGAAAAATCTTAGAATGACTTAAAAAGATGAGAGATAAATGTTTACAACTGAGGATAAACCTATCTGGCAAAAGTAAGTATCATTCTATATAAAAAATGTCCTTATAATGGAATGGAGCATTTCAAAGAATTCCTGATGAAAAGGCCAGAACTGAGTAGACATTTGGAAATGGAAATACCAAGAGAAACATTGGAAGGTAATTGTATTTGTATAAATATATGAGATATATGGGGAAAAAAAATCTTCACAGAACCCGCATATTTTAAGACTCATAGAGAAAAAATTAAAATGATTGAAGATCTGTAGGTAGTTTTATTCTGCTTTAATTGTCTTAGAAGTTAAATATAAAAGAGGAGAGAGGGAATTATAATAAGGAGAATAATACTGAGTAACAGAGAAGAATAAGATGAAACATACACTGAAATTGAATTGGATAAATGAAGATCAAATATAATTATGCAGATATACACACACACACACACACACACACACACACACCAGATCTCAATACAGAAATGTATTAAATTAAAAAGGAAAATAGGAAGAAGCAAGGATGAGAATGGGTGGCAAAATGTCTAAGAGGCAGGGCAGGACAGGAATGGGAATAGCTATAAACAAAGTAATATCAAATGTTGAAGGTAGAAATATAAAGGAGGGATTACAAGGAAGAAAGAAAGAAAGAGTAAATACCTAGGATCAGGTACAAGTTAAGGAGAAGAATTATAAAAGTTATAAAAGAGTTATAAAAAGAAACAGACTAATCCACCTATTAGATTCCAAATACCAGAAAAACATCTTTCTATCTTTTTCTTATTTGTTAAAAAAAAAAAAAAGAGGGGAGGGAGTAGAATTAAAGAGAGGAAAAAGTTCAAGAGGACAGAATTAGGGAAATAAACGTTTAACAATTGTATTGGTGAATGTGAATGGTATGAACTCACCTATAAAATAAGAGGAGAGTAGTATGGATTAGAAAGCAGAATCCAACAATAGGTGGTTTATGAGAAACACTGGAAACAAAGATTCACATAGAGTTAAAATGAGAAGCTGCAATAAAACCTATTATGCTTCAGCTGAGCTTTAAAAAGCAAAGGTTGCAGCATGATATTCAGATAAGGCTATAGTAAATATGTACAAATTAGAAAGAAATAAAGGGGGGAGAATATACTATGCTTAAAGGCACCATTGACAAAAATATAATTTATGTCACAAATAATATAGCATCATATATATCATAGCATCATATATATGTGTATATACATATATATATATTACAGTAAAGAATAGTTCAAAATTATGAAAAATAGATAGTAAAAGCATAATGTCAGGTGAACTTAATGTATCTCTTAATGTAGCTACTAAAAGATAACAAGAAGAAAATAAAGGATCTAAAAAGAACTTTCAAAAATCAAAGATGATAGATCTTAGTGATTCTGAATTAGATTAGAAAGGAATTTCCATATTCTCAGGAATATATCTCATTTCACTTAAAAAAAATTGACCACAAAGCCCTCACTGTAACAGTAAGCACCCCAACATACACAGGGGGATCTATCACAGGTCTTTAGATCTGAATTTCTAAAAGAAAAGGCAACTTTTGAGGGGTCAACAATCACTTTAATCAAGCACATGTATCATTCACTTAGTTCAGGGGAAATCTAAATCAACAGACAGTGCTTCCAAACTGTCTAACAGTAAGCAATACATACATCAAAAATCAACAGACAGATGCAACTGCCTGACCACACATACATAGTTACCAGAGAGAGAAGCATCAATATCTGGGTTTTCAAAGCCAGGGAGCTGCTTAGCAGCTTCCCAGAGTCTCATCTGGCACACAATCTTCTTCCAAAAACTAAGCCATAAAGTAAAACCTCACCTCAGAGTACTTAGACATTTTTCAGAGCCAGAGGGCACTACAACCCTTGAGAATCAGTACCTCATTAACAAAAGGTGTGGGCCCTCCTACAAATCATCCCAGGCCCATTAATGGGAAAGGTCTTCTCTAATCACATTATTCAATCAGAGGCACTAGATTATACTAAAACAAAAATAGCAAAAGATCCTACTTTGATGGCCATTATATTCCCCCTCCCCCAAAAGTAGAACAGCAGAAATATTAAATGCATCATTCACAATGCAATCAAAATTCTATTCAGTAAAATATCCTTAAAAATAATTATTTGGAGATTAAACTACATAACTCTAAAAAACTTGTGGGTCAAAGGACAAGTTATAGAAACAATACAAGATTTGACCAAGGTAAATGACAATAAATAATAAAACACCTTATAGGATGCACCTAAAGCATTCCTTCGGTGAATTTAAATCTATAAATGTTTTAATTAATGAAAAAGAGAAAAAACAAATCAATTATTTATGTAGGCAATTTTCAAAACCCCCTGAATAATAAATGGAAGATCCAGAACAGAATAACAAAGGAAAAAATTGAAAATTAAAGATGTTAAAATTGAAAGATCTTTAAAATTATAAATAAAACTGAGAGCCAATTTTTCTTAGAAATATTATTAAAATAAACAATTAGCTAACTTGATTTTTTTTAAAAAAGAGAAGAAAACCAAGCTGTGGATATAAAAAATTAAAAAGCAGAACCTACAAAAAAGGAACTAGTTTTACAAATTATGGTATGAAATTAATAACCTAGAAAATGCTAGATTAACCAAAGAAGAAATTGACCCAATATTGGAAAAAGAAATTAAATAAGACATAAATGAACTCCCAAAGGAAAAAATTTCAGCATTTTGCGGATTCACACTTGAATTATATCAAGCATTAAAATAACAAATCTAATATTTCAAACTCTTAGCAATAATAAAACTAGATGGTAACCTCTCAATTTATTTATATGATACAAATAAACTATTGATGCCTAAGGAGAAACAGTGAAAGAGAACTACGTTCGATATTTCCTAAAGTGTTATTGCAAAAATTTTGAAAAAAATCTTAGCAAATAGGCTACAATATGAGTTGATACTAGGAATGCAAAGTTGGTTCAACATAAAGAAATATATAAATAGAATAAACCATGGCAATATAATAAAAACTATGTTTATATCAATAGATGCAGAAAATACCTTTGACAAAAACCATCACTATTTATATCAGAAACTCCAGAAAGAACAGGAATAAATGGATCTTTTTTAGCATAGTAAATAGTATTTATCTCAATCTAAGAGCAAACATTATATGTAATGGAGAAAAAGTAGAGGCTTTCTAAGTAAGCCAATTAACCCATTTTCTCTATTAATAATTAACCCAGTGCTAGAAATGCTAGCTAAAGGAATAAGAAAAAAAAAGAAATTGAGGGAATAAATATAGGCAAAGAAAATAAAAATTATCACTTTAGTGGCAATAAGATGCTGAAAATATTAGTCAAGTAAAAATTAATTGAAATAATTAATAACAAGCAAATTTTCAAGATGTAAAATCCATACAAGTCATTAGCAGTGCTATATTGACAAAACCTAACAGAAAAAAGTTAAGAGAAAACTCATCCAAATTAACTACAGAAGTTATAAAATATTTGATACTGTGTAGCTTCACTATTCATCTAATACATGAATCAAATTAAAAATATTCTTCACATAAGTGAAAATACTTAAATATTGAAGTAATATTAATTTCTCATGTTGTCTATTGCACACATTTTAACATACTTCTGAATAGACAGCTGTATATAAAAACCTATAGACTTGTCCAACAGTATATCCAAAATTGCACTGAAAATACAGATACATAATGATATGGTCTTAGAATTGAAAAGGAAGAGGAGAGAGGATTGTATTAATTTTGGAAAATTGGAAGAAAAGACCCATATTTTAAATACCAGTATTCAAGTGGTATTCTGTATGGCAGCAAGAAATTAATTTTTAATTTAAATTTAAATTAATTAATACTCACTGAAGAACAAAACATGAGGGTAACACAGAACACAATGGAAAGGCTTGTGATAGATGTGAATAACAGCTACCATTTATACAGTAGTATATAATTAAAGTTTGCAAAGCTCTTTACATATATTATCAAAAACTAATCCTCCCACCAACTCTGAGAGATAGATGCTGTTAATATCTCTGTTTTGAAAATGATGAGGTAACTGAAGTTGAAAGAGGTTTAGTGACTGACTTAGAGTCAATGAGTGTCTGAAGCAACATTTGAACTCGGAGCTTCCAGATTCCAGGCTCTGCCTACTCTGCCAGTGAACTAAGACAAACTACAACAAATTTCCCAAGAGAAACTTCATAGATTGGGATTAAAAAAATAAATCAAACTATCATATGACAAAAAGAGAAGATGAGTTGGTCATGTGGTAAACTAAGGAATGCCAGACAGCTCCCCTTGAATTCTCCTAATGTGTCACTAGTCCATTTGGATAGACCACTGCGGAGTACTTTGGGGAGAACGTGAACAGGAGTCCTAAACAACAAAAAATGCTTTTCCTGGTGTTTTATTTCCTATGAAGTCATCTTTGTGAATGTGACCACATAATCAATTATATGCGACCACATAATCAATTTTCTGAAACAGCTTCACATTTCCTGCTCAATAGAATCAACGACAGTCAATTTTATATCTTCTGGATGCTTTTGCCTAGCTCCTGAGAATCATTATCTGTTCTGTATTCGGGTAATTGTCTACTACTGATGGAAATATAATCACAAACTTTCATGTAAAATGAATTTCTTTTTCTATGGGTAGTCTAATTCATCTTCCTTTCCAAAGTACATTTGACAAACTGAGATACAAAAGTACCCTATAGTTGGTTAATAGTCTGATTATAGTTTTTTATATGTGAACTTGGTGATTTTCAAAAGATATTAGGGGCAGCTAGATGGCATAGTGGATAGTATACCAGGACCTGGGTCAGGAAAATTCATCTTTCTGAGTTCAAATCTGCCTGAGATACTGTATGACAAGTCACTTAACCTTATTTACTTCAGTTTTTCATCTTTAAAATGAGCTGGACAAAGAAATAGTAAACCATTCCATTATATCTCCCAAGAAAACCTGAAGTAGGGTCACAAAGAGTCAGACCGAACTGAGCAATAAAAAAGATAATATATTTAATGTTAAATAATACTCACATAGACAGGATGAAGATCAACTCCATACATTTCCAGGGATTTGGCAATTCCCAAGTATTTTATTTCTGCCTCAAAAGGGACTAGACCCCTATATTTTGCAAAGAAATACATTTATATTAATGACAGTTACTACACTGCTGAAGAAACTAAAACATTCCAATTTTGTTATAGGAAAAGATGATTAATTTCCATGTCATAGATTATGTTATATTACTAGTTCTTTTGAGCTATGGTTAGCAGGACAGAATTTTTAAATTTTTCAGTTACTTTTTTTTCTACCATGTTGCTGTTACTATAGAAGTTATTCTCCTGGTTTTGCTCATATCATAAAACTTCATACAAATCTTACCAGTTTTCTGTGATTGTCCCTTTCACAATTTATTACAGCACAATAATATTCCATTACCTTTATATTCCAAAATTTGGTTAGAATTCACAATTTATAGGCATTCTACTTGCTTCCAGTGCTTTGCTATAAACAAAAAGCTACTATAAATATTTTTGTATATATGGATAACATTCCTCTTTTAAAAAAAATTTTTTGGAATATCAATCTAGTAGTGATATCACTGGGACAAAGGGTATGTAGTTTGAAGTTTAGTGCCTTTTAAAGCTTAATTCAAAATTGTTTTTCAGAAAGACTTCACTGGACCAAGAGTGCAGCAGTATGTTTGTCGTCTAGCAGCCCGACCAGCAACTGACATTTTCCTTCCCATCATCTTTGTGAATATAATAGTTGAGGAGTAGAATATCAGAGTTATTTTAACTTTCATTTCTCTTATCATTAGTGATTTGGATTTTTAGTTGATAGCTCAGGTTTTTTTTTTCCTTTGAGAATGACCTGTTATGTCCATTGGAGGCAGTTCTAACACAAGTACTCTCTTAGTTTAGGTCTGATATTGGAATGAAAGGAATTATTTCCAAGTATTTGAACAGTTAAGAAAAGGAAGTTTACTTTGCCCTAACATAGCAAAAGTATGCAGCAAGAATACTAGTGGCACTCATCTTCCTCATCCCCCTCCCCCTGACTTTGTCAGCTTTACATGGAAAAGTGTTTGTTCATCAGGGCAGGATATGAAGGACACAGTCACTGGCACAGCCTGGTCATTAGATGTCTATGAAGTAGGAAGATTCAGACTCCATGACTCCATGTGACTGGGAATTTTTATGCCCTAAGAGAAGCAGGGGAAACTGGGGCCAAACAGATCTCAGCAATAGCTTTTTCTTTTTTAAGGGAATTCAGATTGAAGTGAGATTTATGTGTAGTCTGTTCCTCTCACCTTTTCTTCCAGGTTTGTACAGCTTTCTTTTTGAAAACACTGATTACATGAGTCTCCTTTCTATCCCCTTTTTCTCTCTTTTTTCCTAGTATATATTCCTTTTTCCTTCCCTTTTCTTTCTTAAGATCATGAAAATATAACAAACTGCTCCTGAGTACTATCTCATTTACTCTATGACTCTTAAAATCATTAAGATTGTGAGGGGACACTTAACCTCCTTTCCTCTGAAACTATCCTCAATTTTTCCTTTCTACATCTTGTTTGCTTATAGAATGCTGTTTCTTCCATTAGAGAGCAGGGGCTGTTTTCAACTTTCTTTGTATCCTAAAAGTGCTTAGCATGATGTCTGGTATATAATAGGTGCTTAATAAATACTAGCTGACTTGTCCCAGGAGGGCTAGCTATCTATTATAAGTCTGAAGTTTATTATAAATTAGGCGTTATAAACTGTCTTCTAAGAAGCTTTAAATCCCATTGAAGCTTTCCTCTCCCTTCAAGAAACAAGAATTTAAGTATTGTCTTACTTGATTGGATTCTTTGAAATAAACTTTTTATAATTTTGCTTTATTCCAAAGTTTTTTTTAAACTTAATTTTATCTCTAACACCAAACCATCACTCATCACTCAACAAGAACTCATTCAACACCTATTATGTGCAGGCACTGTGCTAGATTCTGGGGTCACAGATATAAAACCAAGAGTTTCTGCCCTCAAAAGGATAAATGAATGGTATTAACATCCTCTGAAGTTATAGTCTTGTAAAATGACAAAAAAAATCCCTCTAATAAAATCCTTATGAAGGCTTCTCCTCCTTAAGAAACAATAATAAGAGAACTGATTAGAATTCTGATCTTTAGTTTAATGTAAATCTTTCACTGGAAGTAGAGAAAACAGAATTCAATAATATATAACACAAAAAAGTATTGTCTTCCTTTTTTGACCAAAGGGTAATTTTATAACATTGCTATATTAAATCTTCTAAGATTATAACTCTCTATGCATATATAAGCTCAAAAGTCTTCATGTATTTTGTTCCCTTATTTAATTGAGAAGTAATGCAGCATAGCCCATAATAAACTAGCCTTGGAGTCAGGAGAGTCTGGATTCAAGTCCCATCCTTGACACAAACTGGAAGTGTAACCCTGTGCAAATCACCTAAGGTTTCAGTGCCATGGGCAACCATCTAAAACCAGTTGTGGGGCAGGGATGTATTGGTATTTGGCAGATGAAGTGTCCCCACTGGGAACTCTATAAAGCAATTATAGGTACAACAAATGGGTAAAAAACAAAAAAACCCCCAAATTTTAACTAACCAAAACCCCAAACTTGGTCATTATGTTCTTTTTAGTATATCTACCAGCTTCATCTGCAAGAGTTGTTACTCTGGGATCTGTGAACTTAAAATTTGATAACTGCTTCAATACAACTCATTTCTTTTATGTTTTTGAAAATATTATTTTAAGAAGGGCTACAAAGGTTAAGAACCCCTCCTATAAAGGAAAATGTGCTGTATGGCTTCTTATGAATCATATCCTCAACTCTAGTGGATTTAGAAGATCTATAAAGTAATTCTGGAGCACACCATTCAAAAGAATCAAAGTATATCTTTGGCAGATATGTAATGCTTATAGAAAATATAAATAGTTAAGGCTTTCTACTTTCCTCTAAGCTGACTTATTTCTTGGTACTTGCATAAATAATCAAAAATTATGTCTTCCATAAAAAGTAGCTTTTTGCATGGTCACATCTGGAAAGCTTAAGAAGCGTTAAATTTCAACACGGTTAGCTCATGATCGAATCACTTTATCTTCTGTATAAATACAGAAAGGAAAATGGGGATAAGTTGTATCTTATATTTGTTCTTTATCTTTATTATGTGGCAAAAATTAATAGCTGGTGAATGGAAAATCTGGTGAATATTGACAAACAACAACAACAAAAAAGAATTATTTTCAAATGCACTCTCTTCCCTCCAAGATATATGAATAAGTTTTCTTGGAGCATTTCTCCAGGGAAAACCTAAAATGATGAACTCTCTGATCAAGGTGGAAGATCCTAATACAGGCTGTTATAGTGGTTTTCCCTTATTGCAATTTAATACCTTGCTCTTACTTCTCATAAAAAATAAAGAATATTATTCCTTAAGCAAATATTTTGTTAACAAATTAATTCTACAAATATTTTTTCTTTGATATGAGTAAAGTTAAATTCAGAAGGGAATGGTGCTTAAGAAGAATGTTTTAGTAAATGTAGCTCCTCTCCCATAAACATCCCCTACAGAAAGGATTTAACTAAAATGAGGGTAATTGAATTATAACTTCAATACTGCAAGCCTTTTCTCAGAATTTCTATCAATGGAGAGCATAGATATTATCAGAGTACCTGTTCTACTGACAAATATCCTTAGACAATACAGAAAGTATAGTTTTATTTCTGACTTTCTTGCTACTTCCTAAATATAAAGTACACTTATTTGTGGAAGATCCTAACTGGATAGCAAACATTTATACCAAGAAAAGAAGCAAAAAAGGAAACCAAAGAAAGGAATTTCAGGAATTTAAAATAAGGATGAGCAACTTGTCATGATACACACACATATACACATACACACACACATACACACACAGATTTCTTATTCTATAAGCTGTTGGTATGATTTGCACATTATTTCTTACATTAGAGTTTTGTGTATTCGTTCTATGGCATCTTCAAGTTCTTCCTTTTGATCTGGAACAAATCGGTACTCAGACACATATCCTGAAGTGTGCTTATATGGGTCATAATCTCCAAGTTCAGCTACAAATAGAGGGGAAAAAACATCATTTTCCACCTCCACCCTCATTTGGAAATTTACATAAAAATGTTCTTTCTCAGGTTGTTTAGCTATTTCTTTCAAATGTTTATTATGTTTTTAAATTCATATGAAAATGACTAATATCATCACATAGAACATGTATGACCTTGATTCACTAATATCATCCTGAATGACAATTCTCTAAGTTTAAAAACAGTGCTACTTACAACTTCATGGAGATGAATAAAGAGGAAAACTGAAAATTAAGAACCTTAGTCATTTAATTCTTGGTGGAATTAGCACTGACTCCAGAAGTCAGAGCTCATAGGTGCATAATCTCAACTCTGATCCTTACATCTGGTGTGACCTTGAGCTAGTCTTTTTGTGAACTTCAGTTTCCTCATCTGTAATATATGGAGACTACACTAGATAGCCTTGGAGGGCCTTATTAGCCTTAAATTCTGTGAATTCTTCCTGATTCCCAATTAATAATAATTTTCACTTTGCTATCCTTTTCCAATCTCAAATCTCACTCTAGATAAGTCAGTCACATATACACACTGTTGACAATGTTGTGGAATGTCACAAATAAAGACTATGTTCATTGTTTTCCCAAGATAACAGTAAGACTAGCACAAATATTAACCCAAGTTATAGAAACAGGTAAATATGTATATAATCAATGACAGATTTCCAGTGATTTACATAGCTATTGATATATTTGATTATAGTGAAAATCAACTAAAAATTCATCAGTAATCAAAGAATTTATAAACAGAGCTACCTTTGAGACATATTTTCTAAAGTTCACTTTCAACTTCTCGATGTTTACACATATTCTTTTAGGAATTTTATAAGTAAATGTAGTCCTTCCCCTTAAATTAATTTATTACCACATTTCAATCAATAGCTGTGCTTCCCCCACTAGGTTAAAACTTCATTTATTGAAATCAATTGGGTGAAGGCCAATCAGAATTAATGAACAGATAAAGTATACAGTAAAATCCTTTTCTAGATTCTATGCAAACACATGAAAAACATGCAATGAAGAAAACAGTCAAAGACTATTAGACTACATACAATGAAACATGACCAGTCAGCTCACCAATTACAAGGAAAAGAAGCTGGCTACTAATTAATCCAGTTATAAAAGCCTACCTTTACTTAAGCAACTATAAAGCAGAGGAGAAGCCTAAAGAGAAGGAGAAAATCAATAAGAAAGAAAAATAGAAAGCAGAAAGAATGGAGAAAGAGTAGTAAAGCAGTAGTAGCTGCAAACAACCAAAAAAAGCCCCCCAAACTAGGGCAGAAATGGTCACAATGAGGTAGAAAGCAGCAGACAACAATGGCAAGATGAAACAGTGAGGAAGAGAGCCAGCTACCAAGAGGAAAGAAAAGAACTATTAGAACACAAGGAAACGTTAAATAACATTCATGATTATAACACAAAACGATTAACGATGAAACACATTTAGTATATGTGATTTAAGGAAGCAGGAAGATGTATAAAGCATGTTAGAAAAATGTTTATCCAAAACAGTTAAAACAATTCAAATGACAAAGTTTCAATGGTTAAAGTGTTTAGTTTCATTTAGATAATTTTCAGAGAACTTCTCATTCTTAACAATGTAAACTCCTTTCTTTGGCTTTTAGTCGTTCACAATCTGACTCCTGTTCCTCTTTCCAGGTATTTTACTGTCCTTCATGCTTTTTATTTAAAAAAAATAAAAATACCAAATATTTCTATAATACTATGTGCCAAACACTGTACTAGGCACTTGATAATTATTATTTCATTTGACACAACAACCCCGGGAGATAGATGCTATAATATCACCATTTTACAGATAAAGAAAATGAGGCAAATAGAGGTTAAGTGACTTGCCCATGGTCACACAGATTGTAAATGTCTCAGACTGGATTTCAATTCAGATGTTCCTGACTCCAGGCATGACATTCTATCCATTTGTTCCACCTAGCTATCCCCTCTTTTTTTGCATTTTATCTTAAATATTTTTTTAATGTTTATTTATTTATTTTTAGTTTTTAACTTTCATTTCCACAAAATTTTGAGTTTCAAATTTTCTCTCCATCTCTCCCCTCCTCTCACCCCAAAACGCTGTTCGTTATGATTACCTCTTCCCCCAATATGCCCTCCCTTCCCTTATCTCTATCTTCTCTCTTTTCTTGCAGGGCAAGGGAATATTTCTATACCCTGTTATCTGTATTTCTTATTTCTCAATTGCATGCAAAAACAATTCTCAATACTCATTCCCAAAACTTTGAGTTCCAACTTCTCTCTCTTCCTCCCTCCCCATCCATCCCCACTGAGAAGGCAAGCAATTCAATATAGGCTACACATGTACAGTTTCGCAAAAGACTTCCATAATAGTCATGTTGTGAAAGACTAACTATATTTCCCTCCATCCTATCCTGTCCCCCATTTATTCTATTCTCTCTTTTGAGCTTGTTCATCCCCCAAAGTGTTTATTTCTAATTACTCCCTCATCTCATCTGCCCTCCCCCTTCTATCATCCCCTGACCCCACATATCCCCTTCTTCCCTATTTTCCTGTAGTGTAAAATAGATTTTCATACCAAATTGAGTATGCATGTTATTCCGTCCTTCAGCCAAATATGATGAGAGTGTCACTTTTTCCCTCTTACCTCCCCCTTTTCTCCTCCAAATTGCCTCTTTTATGAGAGATAATTTCCTCATTCCATTTCTCCCTTTGTCCTCCTGATATATTCATTTCTCAACCCTTAATTTTATTCTTTTAGATATCATCCCTTCCTATTCAACTCACCTTGTGCTGTGTGTGTGTGTGTGTGTGTGTGTGTGTGTGTATGTATAATCCCCTCCAACTACCCAAATATTGAGAAAAGTTTCAAGAGTTACAAATATGATCATTCCATGTAGGAATGTAAACAGTTCAACTTTAGTAAGTCCCTTATGATTTTCCTTTCCTGTTTACCTTTTCATGCTTCTCTTGATTCTTGTGTTTGAAAGTCAAATTTTCTATTCAGCTCTGTTTTTTTCATCAAGAATGCTTGAAAGTCCTCTATTTCATTGAATGATCATTTTTGCCCCTGAAATATTATACTCAGTTTTTCTGGGTAGGTGATTCTTGGTTTTAATCCTAGTTCCTTTGACTTCTGGAATATCATATTCCAAGTCCTTCAATCCCTTAATGTAGAAGCTTCTAGGTCTTGTGTTATCTTGATTGTATTTCCACAATACTTGAAGTGTTTCTTTCTAGCTGTTTGCAATAAATTCTCTGGAATTTGGCTACAATATTCCTAGGAGTTTCTCTTTTTGTATCTCTTCCAGGAGGTGATCAGTGGATCCTTTCAATATTTATTTTACCCTCTGGTTCTAGAATAAATATCAGGGCAGTTTTCCTTGATAATTTCATGAAAGATGATGTCTAGGCTCTTTCTTTGATCATGGCTTTCAGGTAGTCCCATAATTTTTAAATTGTCTCTCCTGGATCTATTTTCCAGGTCAGTTGTTTTCCAGTGAGATATTTCACATTGTCTTCTATTTTTTCATTCTTTTGGTTTTGTTTTATAATTTCTTGGTTTCTCATAAAGTCATTAGCTTCCATCTGCTCCATTCTAATTTTTAAAGAACTGTTTTCTTCAGTGAGCTTTTAAACCTCCTTTTCCATTTGGCAAATACTCTTTTTAAAGCATTTTCCTCCTCACTGGCTTTTTGGACCTCTTTTGCCATTTGGGTTAGTCTATTTTTCAAGGTGTTATTTTCTTCAGCATTTTTGGGATCTCCTTTAGCAAGTTGTTGACTCACTTTTCATGATTTTCTTGCATTGCTCTCATTTCTCTTCCCAATCTTTCCTCCACCTCTCTTACTTGATTTTCAAAATCCTTTTAGAGCTCTTCCATGGCCTGATGCCACTGCATATTTATTTTGGAGGTTTTGGATGCAGAAGCCTTGACTTTTTGGTCTTCTTCTGATGGTATGCATTATTCTTCCTCATCCAAAAGGATGGAAAAAATATCTGGTTCACCAAGAAAGTAACCTATAGTTTTTTTTTTTCCTCCATTTTTTGGGCATTTTCCTAGCCATTTACTTGACATTTGAATCCTTTATCAAAAGGAACATATACACTGAGTTCCTCCAAGGTGGCACAATCAAGGAAGAGGAGTTTACTCCTCTCCTGGCCTGCACGCTTGTCTGTGAGCAACCACAAGCACTCTGTTCTGCCCAGGATCTGCCAGTAGGGTTCCCTCTCCCGAGCCTCCACCAGTTCTACCAGGTCAACCAGCACTCCTCCTCACCTCAGGGCTGCCACTCAAGGCTGAGTTCCAGATCAGCCATGTGATTTCCCCAAAGGCCTTAGTTTGAGGGCTCCTAAAATGGATAGTGTGCTGCAGCAACTGCCGCCACCTTGGGGCTGCCAGGGCCAGACCATATTCCCTTTTCAAGCAGGTGAAAGCACTTTCTCACTGACCCTTGAAGATGCCTTTGGCGTTTGTGGATTGAGGGAATCTGTGAACTTCAGCTGCTGCCAGGGATTCCACTCCAGTCCTGTACCTGCCATGTGGCCTGAGTCTGCACTCCACTATTTGCTAGTAGGATAGACCTTTCCTGTTGGCCTTCCAGACTACCTTGGGCTGGAAATCTCTTTCACTTTGTCCTTTTGTGACTTCTGCTGCTCTAGAATTTTTTTAGAGTCATTTTTACAGGTATCTTATGGGCTATAGTAGGGAGCCTCTACATGTCTGTTCTTCTACTCTGCCATCTTGGCTCTGGCCCCCTAGCTGTCCCTTTTACATTACAACAAAATTGTCTTTTTTATCTCAGCACACAATAGTCTACTTCTTATCCCAGTATCTTTGACCAAATTGTCTCCTGTGCTTGAAACAATCTCCCTCCTTACCTCAGCATCTTAGCTTTCCTAACTTCCTTAAAAATTAGTCCATATGCCACCTCTCATAAATAGCAAATCTATTCTGATTCTCCTAGTGGCTTATATTGTGACTTTGCAAGTACTGTGTCTCAAACTTGTATAAGTATTTATATGATTTACCTTTACATATATACTAGACAGTTATAGATATAACATTTACTTTTCTGAGTACATGTTGTTTCCCCAAAAGAGTAAGGTCCCTGAGGGCATAGATTGTTTTGTTTTTAATTTGCATTCTTAATACCTTAGCACAGTACTAGGCACATAGTAGGTTTTTTAAAATGTATATATGAGCAAAGCCTAATAAATAAGGCACCATTATATTTTAGAAGAAATTAAGCTTTTATGTTTCAGTAAAAATAATTTAGAATAACTCTAATGAACTCATTTTAAATTAGCAATATCAATTTTATATAAAAGGTCTCAGGTGAGGTGTATAAAATACCAGTGGTATCATGAGCAGTGGGAAAGACAAAGGAGAAAAATATGCTCAAACAATACTAAGAAAAGTCCTAGAAATGAAACTAAATTTTTTTCAGAATTTTACAACTAAAGAGATTAGATAAAGAAATTAACAAAAGTATCATGAAATGGAAAAAAAATTAGAAACTGAAACAACTCTGAGGTACAACTTCATTTCCATTAAAAAGGAAAAGATGCATCATAACACTAACTAGTGAGCACCTACATTGAAGAGCGTATGCTCCCAGTTGAGCAGCAATGTTGATTGGACAGGGCAGACGCCCTTGGAGTACATCTTGCTTCACCTGCAAAAAAAATTGATATCTAAAAAATAAAAAGAAAGCAAAGAGAAAGTTAACAGAGATGAATACACTGATGGCTGTAGACATTCGTACTCATGGTAAAATTAAATTATTATTAATATTAAATTATTAAAATATTAAATGGCAATCTTAAAACTTTACTTACATAAAATTACTTCCCCTGGTATATAGATATACAATTAGGAACCAATTAGTATAAATAATGAATACTGTGAATTGGTCACATGTATTCAATTTGTGCTACTTGAAATTATAATTATGTAAAAAATGGTAATTTTCCCCAGCCCAATAGAAATATGAAGCTTGAATTCAAATAATGTGACCTCTTCAGAGGATTCATTATTTACACAAATTGAGACCAAGATACAGTGGTAAAGTAAAGAGATTTAACCATGTCTTATACATAAGTACATCAATAAGGAAGATCAAATGACAATGAAGACTCAGTTTGAGTCACGGTAGGCTTGAGAATGGGTCCAACCATTTTGGAAAGCAATCTGGAATTGTATATGAAGACCCTTGCCTTGCCCTGCTATGCCCACCCTGCTGTGCCTGGCCTTTTCTTTTCTCATTTTTTCCAGTGGGATTTGGAGTAAGAGGTAGAATGTATCGATTTTTCTGTTGTTTTTTTAAAAAAAGTAGGGGAGGAGGTACCACAGATGTAGAATGTCACATGTACTTCCGGATTAGGTATTAGAGTTACTCATCGGTTTTACTCAGTTACAAGGAATAGGAGTAATCTGTTAATGTTTGAAATGTAAAAACAAAACATCAATAAAACTTTACAAACACCTCAGTCTCCCAATTTTACAAGAGCATTGAAAGAGATCATCACTCACACATCTAAGAATAATTGTCAGAAGTAGTCTGGTGCAGTGGATAGAGAACTGTCCAGAGTCAGGAACGTCTAGGATTAAATCTCACCTTTGATATGTTCTAGTCACATGACCCTAGACAAGTCACGTAATTCTCAGCTCTCTCATAAGTTGCAGAGATGGTAAAGATATACGTTCACAGGAGTTTCCATACATGTGTTACTGATGTCAATGAGATCACATGTCCAGTCCTTATTCCTGTTCCCATTGTTAGTAAGAAGGAATTAAATTAAAAACACAATTTTCTAGGCAGATACAATTATATTTGCCCAGCTGAACTTCTACCTGGAAGACTATGTGATGAGACAATCTAGACACCAATAATACTTGGACAGTGGTGATAAGACAGGTATGAAACCACTGGGTTGAGACACTGATGACCATGACCAACTCCTTAAGGTTGATGTTAACAACAGGTATGCCAGGGTCTATTCTTCAGTTACAGAGACACAGATCATCTGACCGTGGCTGAATAATTTGGTGTGGAGACAATGAGAAGGAGATCTTGGAAAGGAAGGAGAGAGGGAGTTAGAGATCTCAGTTCCCCAGGACATAGCCATCCTGGTCCCACCAGAGCCTGTGCCAACATTACGAATAGAGAGGGAACAAGAAGCACTCCCATAAGAACATCACACCACTCTCTGTTGAGGGCATTACATCACAGAAAGGTTATCAGCCTGTGTTGATAGAGGGAACCTTATCATCTACAAGTTAACTATATTAATGAAACTATAGGTTTGGCCTCTCTTTTTAGGAATCATGCTGGGCTGAAAGGATACATTATTAATAGAAAACTGTAAGAAGGAATTAAAGGAAAAACATGATTATATGAACATGTAGTGAAAAGATTTAAGGAGGAAGAAGAACAGAATTATCTGCTACCTTGGATCATTCACTATAGGGGAGACTAAACAACACATTTGGTTGTTTGTACAGAGTTACTTTGACCAAAGTAAGGCTCTGTATTATTTGGGATCCCTGAAGGCCTTTTCTTATATGGGTATTTCTCTGTGTGTTTCTTCCCCATTTCAGCCCTTGAGAAGGTGGCCAGGGGAATCACATTCTATTGGTTGCTCCTCCACTTAAGTGTCTTGTGTGCTACGGTGACGTTTGGCATCTCCTTTGACACTGGAATTCAGCATCTTAGTATAGGCAAGTTTATATTGGTAAGATCTTCATAATAAACCTTCAAATTATCTGTCTCCAACTTTGCCCATTAACCCCACTCAATAGTAGAGGTAACAGTACCTTCAACCTCACCGGACACCAACAGGGCATATCTCTGCTAAATTCTGTCTGGGATAGGACTCTCACTCTTACTAAGTTTCTATTATCAGAGCAGAATCCAAAATCTAGTTTTACCAGGGAGGAAGCCACAAAATCCCAATGGTTAGAGGACTTTCCAAGGTAGAATCAACATTCTTGTGAATAGATCAGGGTAATATCTTTACTAAAGTGGAGAGAAGCTCTTGGAGGACAGGCCCTTAGATCCAGGTTGCTATCCCAGGCACACAAGACTACCCTTTCAGTACAATGACTGAAGTCATGCAGAAAATTGGTAGCAATTACCTTAGTCAGCATTATTAACAAGGAAAGAGGCAGAGTCAGTCAGAGCCACAATTACTAGTAGCAAATGTAATGTTATCTGGGACATTTGAGGATGAAGGACAGTTGCAGGTTAACAGTTAGTACTTAGGATGAACATCACTTTGAGGATGTTTAGACCGTCTATAGTGACGTTAAAGCTAAGATAAGTACATGAGGACACAAAATGCTGTTTGTTGGTCCCTAGAAGAAATTCTCTAATGTAAACTTGTTGTTGCTTCTTCTATTGTGCCTTTAGTGGAAGGGAGTCTGGGCTCCACCCTTGGAGTCAAAAAGGCAAGCATGGAAGCATACACATTCCCCCTATCTTGTGTCTGGTAGTACCACTTAGTATATCTTGTAATATCTTGTAGGGGCAGAGGGGTGTTTTCTAGCAAGGGCTAAGTCTAATGTCATATGACTTTTCTGAAACAGCTCAGGCCATAGTTTTGATAAGACAATTTGTAAGAGGATTTCCATCACCTTAAGGGCATATTTTGAGAACCCCTGGTATAACAGTTCTCCTGAGGTACAACAGAAACCATCCTTCTTGCCATAACCACTCTGAAAGAACTGAGACAAATAATATACAGACATTAGGAGCAAGTGAAAAAATTTCAGACCTTGACTATCTGGGTAATTATTTTTGCAAGAGTAACCTATTCTATACTGTATTATAGTGGAAACTAGCTCCAGCAACAGCCCCCTGCTGTGTTAAGTCTGCCATACTGTCATTATTTGCAAAAGCCCAATGAAGCAGACACTGACTTTGGGATAGTGTAGAGCATACTGGATTTGAAATCAAGACTTGATTTTGAATTCCACCACTAATGGTCCCTAGCTATGTGACCATGCAACAAGGCATGTAATCTCAGATTCCTCATTTGAAATGAGTAGAGATTCTAATAATTTCAGCACCCAATTATGGTAAGAGAAGACAACGCACATAAAATGTTTTGCAATGTTGAAGGTACTACGCAAATGTCAGGTATAACGATTGAGTATTACACTTAAAAGATATTCTTTAACAACTAGAGGGGAAATAGCAAAGAATTACCAGAAACCACTATGCACAATTATGTCAGTGAGATATAGAACACAGAATTTCTTTGAAAGAAAATTTACTACTATATACCAAAAAAAAAAATCTGAATTACCAAAACAAAAAATAATATCTTAATTTAAGCTCAAAAAACCAAAATTAAGCAAGTCATAAATGAGTTGTCAAAGAAAACAGACTTGGACCAGATGGGTTGATAAATGAATTCTATCAAACATTTAAAGTGCAATTAATATCTATGTTACAGAAATTATTCTAAAAAAAAAAAGAAACGAAAGATGTTCTACTAAGAAATAGAATCACTTAGATTCCTTTCAGAGAGAAGAGAGCAAAAGCAAGCTCTTAGATGGGAGATTTTATTACCAGATTAAAGACATCAGAGCAGCTGAGTTATGGAGCTAGTTAGCAGATGTTGTATGAAGAAGTCCTAAGTATTAAATGAGACTATCTGGTAGGTAGGAGACAAAATGCAGAACCCAAACTATTGTGTTTATTCAATTTACTTAGTTGAGCCCTCTCTGTGGCAGAGAATTACTTCACAGATGTCAAGTACTAGGCAATTTTCTCTCTATATCTGTGTTTCACTGTGCTGTACTTTAAGATTCCTGAGGTCTTGGGCACAGAGAATAAGAAAGTGTTGGGTGATAACAATTGTGTGTCACCACAAGTTCTGTTAAAAATGTCTTCTGAACCCTTCTCTAGTCCCTCAGACATGTCTATATCTGAGATCACAAAGCCATGATAAAAGGAGGATAGGAAGTGACTACATGGACAATATTGAAAAGCAGGATATGTTGGGTGGTTGTTATTGTTTTCTGCACCCAAACTATTTACTCAACTTAATAGATGTAAGGCTGAATTTTGTTAGTCTCTTGGTAGAGAAGAAAGAGGAGGCCAAATCAAAGCAAGGAATGTGTAGCAACAAGGCTTTATACATCAGAGATCACAGAATCATAGAAATTAAGAGTGAGAAAGGACTTCCATCATCATCTAGTTCAACTCATACATAAAAGGTCTGACTCTTCATGGCCCCATTTAGGGGTTTTCTTGGCAGATACTGGAATGATTTCATTTTACAGATTATTTTTACAGATGAGGACACTGAAGCAAACAGGGTGAAATGACTTGCCTAGGGTCACATAGCTAGTAAGTGTCTGAGGACAGATATGAACTCAGGAAGATGAGTCTTTCTGACTCGAGGCCTGTCACTCTATCCAGTGAGCCACCTAGCTGCCCATGTTGACTTTACATCATTAATAATTACTCTTTTACACTAGAAGGACTTGCAATTGATGCAAAAATGTTCTTAATGTTTCTCGGAAATAAAAATTTTCATTTTATCTCTATTTTCTTTGTCTTATGGACAAAAAAGGAGAGAATATACTATATTAATTGATGCAGATTGGCCCTTCACAGTGAATTCTAGTTCTTCTAGTACCGTATGGCCATTCAAATGGTTCTGAATCTATCTGATTATATTGTCTTAATGGTAATTTTTTTTGCAGCTTTGTATTTTTCAACAAAGTAATGAAAGGATGAAGTTTAGTCTAAAAGGTGTATATTACAAATACCACCACACTTTCTCTCCTACAACATATATATCTGCCCATGCATACATTTATTTATTGGAAAAGTTCATGTCCAAATTAAAAAAAAGAAAAGCTCATGTCTATCTTTAAAATTACCATTAAAAACTCTTCGAAAGCAATATAGTCAACATGATGGGGTTGCTTATGACAGAAGAATAACAGAATACTAAATTTCTAGGGTTGAATATATATTGAATATAGCATTGTATTGGCACGTGGGAAGACACAGTTCTAAAACAAATATATTTCCTTTTGGTGCTACCAACTTTTTAGCCCCCAAATCTAGGAAGAGGGTGAAAAAAAATATAGAAACAATGCTTTTTGTTTTTGTCTTCAGAACAGAATTTTTACAGGAAGATGGCAAGGGTGGGGAAGAGCACTTTTCAAAATAATCCCAATAATGTAAAAGAAAATAACTTTGAGACAAAACTATAATAATCAAGTAATCAATCATACCACTCACTTCTTGGCAGAAAAGTGATAGACTAGAGATGAAGAACCAAATACAAACTTTTACAGATGGTCAATATGTAGAATTATGGTGCTTGACTGCACTTACTAGAAATAGAAGAAAGACTTCTATTTGAAGGACAGGAAGGATGAATTAGCAGGGAGTGCTAGAGATAAAAAAAAAGCATCAAAAAACCATTTTAAAAGTACATAGTATAAAACAAAAAGCAGTTCATAAAAAGATATAAAATGAGCAATTTTGTTATAATCATGCTCAATTTAACATATACTTTAAAAATACCCAAAATGTATGAAATGAGAGACCTGACCAATGAAAGCCTACTCCTGAACAACAAGTATCGAATATTCTGCTTGATGCAATTCCCTATGTGGGCTTTGGAGTAAGACTATTTCCTGTCTACTAGTCTTGGCTGCTGAACTAAGTATGCATTTGAAAGGAAACTCATCAGTCAAAGAGAGCCTTCCTTCCTCCTTGGATGCATTTGATTGAGAAGGACAAACTGCAATGGGTTTTGAGGAAGTAAGAAGGAAGTCATGGCTGCTTTATCTTAGCTTGCCACTCACTTCAGAAAACAGATATTAGACTGACTGGAGCAGCTAGGTGGTGCAGTAGATAGAGCACCAGTGCAGGAGTCAGGAGGACCTGAGTTCAAATCTCACCTCAGACACTTGACACTCACTAGCTATGTGACCTTGGGCAAGTCACTTAACCCCAATGCCTCATCCTGGGTCGTCTCCAGTCATCCTGATGAATATCTGGTCACTGGATTCAGATGACTCTGGAGGAGAAGTGAGGCTGGTGACCTGCACAGCCCTCCCTCACTCAAAACAAAGTCCAGTTCAAGTCATGTCATTATTTCTCTGATATCATGGTCTTCTTCAGCAATGAAGGACAAACACACATTAGACTGATTACCAAATTGAAGGTCTACGGAGCTTTTGGGCTGACCTCATTGTTGTATGCCTATGAAACCTGTACAGCATATCAGCATCATGCCAGAAAACTGTATCACTTCTATTTAAATTGTCTTAGGAAGATTCTGAAGATCACCTAGCAGGATAAGATACCAGACACTGAGATCCTTACTTGAACTAACCTGACAAGCATTCAAACTCTGCTTCAGAGAGTGCAACTCCAATGGGCTGTCCAGGTTTAAATGTACATTTGCCTAAAAGACTATTTTATGGAGAACTCACACAAGTGTTCACATGGTTGTCAGAAGAAGTGATAGAAGAATGCTCTCAAGGTCTCTCCTAAGAACTTTAGAATTGATTGTGTGACATGGGAGACATTGGTACAGGACAGCATGGTGTGCCCTCATCAAACAAGGCGCTGTGCTCTATGAGAAAAGAATTGAAGTAGCTTAAAAGAAACTGAGATGTGCAAATTTAGAGAATCCACCCAAATGTTCAAATGGACTATTTGTGCCCAATCTGTGATAGAGCATTCCAAGCAGGTCTGATCAGGTCTGATCAGTCACAGTTGGATTCATTGTAACATGACTGTAACATAGTGAGGTAATTTTGATCCTCTTCAAGAAAGAAGCACAACAACCAATCTTAATTTGCTACTCACTTTAATTTCCTGGGTTTTCTACAAGTCAAGTTCTTCAACCAACCAGGACATTTTGGTACATCCTCATTCCGGAATATCCAATGCCTTTCAAGGATTCTTTTTTAAATTTAATTTAAAGGCTTAGATAGCTTGATTGACTTACTGAGATGTATTCTCATCTGGTCAAGATATGAGGGCATCTTATCATTTACTTCAGAGGGGGAATAACTGTCTAGACTGACCCCTCCCCTAACATGTACGTAAAAATTCATGGATCCACTTAAAATTCTCTTTTTTTCTTATGCTGAAATGTTCATATTTATTGGTAATTGTTAAGTTTATCATAAAAAGAAAATTTAAACTCTAAAACAAAAATAACCATCTAAATGTAGTAAGTATTTAGGAGAAGATCAAAGAGACATATGAAATTAGGAATGGTAGGATCACTTCTACTGGGGTAAATAGCAAAATAACCATGCAGAAGGTGACTCCTGAACTGAATGTCTTCGTAACACTCACCAAATCCTTTAGGTTCTGCTCCTGATTCACCAATCTTTTCCTCACTATGCCATAGCAGTCTTCTTACTATATAAATTCACTCCTCCCCTTACCTCCTCACCCTGGAAGTTCACTCCACTCCTACTATCCCTTCTTCAGCTTAGTTGTTTCCTCCTAAAACTTTCATTTAAAGGAAAGTGTGTAGGTCAGCCATATCTTCATTCCTTTCCAGCCTCTTCTATTGATTATCAGGATTCTCTTTGTCTTTGCCCATTTTCTGTTTCTTTTTGAACTGCTTTTTGTTTTATATTATGTACTTTTAAAATACTTTATTGATGCTTTTATTTTGTATATATTTTGTTAATTTATTTGTATATATTTTGTAGCACTACCTACTAACTCACCCTCCCTGTGCCCCAAATAGAAGCCTCCCATTGTAACAAATAAGTGTAGCCAAGCACCAAAATTGAACATATTGACCAAGTCCAATTCTTACGTTCTCCCTTTCAGCTTCCTTTTATGTATTGTCTCCCCTAATTAGAATATAAGCTACTTTAGGTAGAAACAGTCTTTCCTTGGCTGTTTTTATATGCCCAGCACCTAGAAGAGTTTCTGGCACAAAGTAAGTGCTTAATAATGCTTGTTGAAAATTGTTTAAGCAAGCAATGGAGAAACTACCATCTGGTCTGCTATAACTCAACATATTCATTCCTAAAAATCACAATCTATGTGAAATCTTGCAATAAAAACCATAGGGCTTATCGCAAAAATAGAGTTGTGGTACAACACTCAAAAATTTAATCAATGAGATAAAAAAAGATAGAAACCTAATAAAAACAGTAGCACAGTGTTACGCATGTTAAATGTAAATACTACAATAAATACTGGCAAACAAGGGTGGTACAAAACAGGCATGATTAATAAATATATAGGTAATGTGACACAGTGACTACGTCATAAGTAGAACTCATTCTGGGAATATGCATTGAAAGTTGGATAACTGGTTCTCATACTGTTTTGCCAAAAGGCAGCAATATTTCCCATGTGAAAGTCAATTTCTTTTCATTCTTCATTGTAGCCACTGTCTAGACTTCCCATATCCCTCTGTGGTAATGTCAAACTCTCTAGAAGAACAACCAGCTAAGATAAGCATAGGCTGGATTCCACACATGTAACTGTTGAAAAATAATGTTAATATTATACCTGGTTATTTCTTCTTTAAGTTCACAGGGATTTTCAGCATAGAATTTGATGCCAAAATAAAAAGTATATGGAGGGCCTGCTAAAAGAGAAAAAAAAGGAGTTAAGATGATTTTAAAAATAAAGTTATCCATAATAATTGAATATGTGTATAGTTTTGCTCATCTTATGTGTCATTACCATGTGCTTAAGATTTTTCAGAAACCTAGTCCAAAGTTCAAATGATTTGTTTACTAATTTTTATATAAACTGATCAAGTGTTTTAAAAATATTATTTTCTTTTAAGCATCATGAATCAATAAAAAGCCATTACATAAGTAGTTTTAATATAATTGGCAAAAACAAAATTTTTACATTATTTATCACAAGAAAGTCCAAGAATAAAATTCCTATCACATTCATTTATAACATACAGATAGCACTTCTGGTTCATAAATGGGTAAAACCAGACAAAGATGAGACAGGAAAAGAAAGAAGCTAGAGACTGTTAACACAGGCAGGGTCAGAAATGTCAAATTTCTAATACAGAGTGAAGAACTCAGTTATTATACAGGTAATGAAGGACATGATATTCATTATCTGATAGATTAGTTGTGATCTGAAGAGTTTCCTGAATATTAAAGCTATTTTTTTGGAGAGCAATTAGAACCACCATAATTATTCCTTGTGTGATTTAAGTTGGTCTTTATTTTTCTAAGAAATGTGTATTGAATGTTCTATGGTATATTGACTCCCAAATATTTTATGCATTTTGTCGTTATTGTGAATTGAACTTCTACTTCTATATTTATCTTCTTTTCATTATTACTACATAAAAATGAGGCTATTTATTTAAGTTTATTTTCCGATCTGCAACTTTACTGAAGCTATCATCTTAATTGGTTTCATTGCTGATCACCTAAGACACATTAAGAAAATAATCATATCATCAACAAATGGGGCAAGTTTTGTCTTGTCACTGTTTATCTTTATACTTTTAAATTCTTTCCCTTGTCTTACTGCTATTGTCATCTTGTCTAGAACTCTATTAAATAGCAGTTCCTCTATTTACTGGAAAAGCTTCTGGCATTTTCCCATTAGATATAAAGCTAGCTTTTGGTATTAGATATTTTATCACATTAGAAAAAGACTTCTGTCAGAATTTCTTTTTTTAAAATAATTTTAATCATATATTGTTTTCACATTATCAAAATTTCTCTTAGTAACTCTCTCATTTTCCCCAACTAAAGAACTATTCCACATTAAACTATAAAAGAAAAAGAAGAGAAAAAAATTATCATGACATAGAAAAAGTCTGAAGACATATGCACTGTTCCACAGTTGTCAACTCCCACTCAGAAAAAGTGTGACGTAAAGGAATATTCTTATATTTCTTCTTTGGACTCTATTGTTGCTCTTTGTATTTTTTTTGCAACAATCATTTTTAATTGTTTTATAGTACTTATATTTTCCATTTGTATGGTTGTAGTCAATGCATGTTATTTTCTTGAGTCTCCCTACTTCACTCTGCATCAGTCCATGAAGATCTTCTTGTACTTCTCGATATGCATCACATTCATGATTTCTTATAGTACAGTAATATTCCATCACATTTATGTACTACAATTTGTTTAGCCATTCCCCCAATAGATGTCTACTTTGTTTCCAGTTCTTTGCTACTATAAAAAGTACTGCTCTAAATATTTTGATGTATATGGGAAATTTCTTATCAGTGACCTCCTTAACGTATATGCTTAGCGATGAAGTTTCTCAAAGAGAATGCATGAAATCTGATAATTCTTTTGATTCTTCTATGCTTGTTCTGAATTCATCATTTTAAATTTTGTTAATTTCATTTTCCATTCTCTTCTGACTGTCTATAAAAGTCAACTAACTCATTTTTTTGTAATTCAGTTTTCTTAGTAGGTTCTAAGAGCTTTTCCTTTTGATGAACAATTCTCAAAGTTCTTCTGGCTTCATATTTATCTATTTCTCTTGTCCTTTTCAATTATTCCTCGTGTTCGCTTTGGGGCAGCTAGGCTGCACAGTGGATACCTAGAGGCAGGAAGATCTAATTTTTAATTTGGCCTCAGACATTTCTTAGCTGTGTGACTCTGGGCATGTCATTTAACCTGTGTTTGTTTCAGTTACCTCGTATTTAAAATTGGAACAATAATAGCACCTGCCTCTCAGGGGGAGCCTGATGTGAAGCCCTTAGCACAGTGCCTGGTATACAGTAAGCACTATATAAATGCTTGATATCATCATGGATATTATTATTTGTTGACTTGCAAATTTTTATGACTGCATATTTAATTCAATAACTTTCTTTTTCTATATTATTGGTGAATATTTTTAAGGATATAAGTTTTACCCTGAGAACTACTTTGGCTATATTCCAGAAATTTTGGTATTTTGTCCTAAACAATCAAAACGTTTTTAAAAATCAAGTTCACAGACTCTAAGTTAAAAACTCCTGATATAGACTATTGATATAAATAATGAGACCAGTCCATTGAGATCCCCTCCCATACACACATAACCACGCATGCACATACACACACACACACACACACACACACACACACACACACATATATATATATATATATATATATACAACGTATTATTGTATTCCTTCTTTAAAAATCTGGGAGATGACACAGCAAATATCATTAGACATAATCTTAGTTACATGCTGACTCATAATATTATTGGTATAATTTTTTTCAAATATTCAAAATGAGAGCACTCGCTATTCCCAGAAAGAAGTTAAACACTCTTTGATGATGTATGATCTCATCTAGGTTAAAAGGGAGCTACTTAGTAAATTGCCATCTCAGAAACTAGACTGGAATATTATTGATGTGAAAGAAGAAAGGTTCTCAATTTATGCTCTAGGGAAATCTAGCTCATTAGAATTCAAATGACATATAATCTTTTTTTTTCCTCCTTTTAAGATTAAAATTCAGACTCTCCAACTCTTTAATTTGAAAGCAAAATTTAAAATTTAGGCATTTAGAAAAGGTACTTATATGTTACTAGGCCAAACTTTCCTCCCCCACCAACAAAATAAGCCATTTTATCCAAGGGGATAGCACAGTTCACTGTATGAAAGTATATATTTCAAAAGTTGTCATCTGCTATCACAACCCTACCATTATTTTGGACACTGTATAATTATCGAATCATACTTTGATAAATTGAAAATTAAATACATACTGTTTATTAGTTCTTTGTGTTCTGCAAGGGTTTTTGCAGGATCCAGCCAATACTGTGTGACGAGAAAAAAAAGGTAGTTGGATAAATTAGTTGCTCAGCATGTCACAAAAATATATATCACAGTCTAATAACAGCTCTTTTGTTACTTGTACTAGGAATTACATCATATTGGATAAATTCAACTAAACTAAACTGAATCCAACTCAACATCTATTAAGCAGAAAGGCATTGTGTTAGTGCTAGTTAGCGTTAGTTCTTTACCCAGAATTACATTAACTAATTCAATTTCCTTAATAGTAAACATGTATAGGCATTGTAGGTTTAAGGATACAAAAATAAAAAGCATAGTCCCTGAAAGAGTTTACATCTAGTGGGCAAAATACAACTCAACAAATATTTACTAAGCAGCTGCTAAGTTGTTGAGCACTGTATTAGATGCTCAGGAAATAAAAAATTTAACTAACACAAGGTTCCTGCCTACCTTGAGATTATAGTCTTAACAAGGTGCCATGTCACCCCATCATCCCAGCCTCCAGACTGCCATTATTGAGGGGAGTGACTTCCTCCCCCCAAAAAACTGCTGACCAGTGCCAGGAGCAAGGCACTTTAACTAAACCAGCAAGGTATTCTAAAAGAGACACAAGAGGTGGTATGTGCCAAATGGGTCAAACAACAATGACTTCAATCATCACCACCTTCCCTCAGACCTATATGAAGAGAGAGGCATAGGACCCTGACCCCAAGAACACTAGGAATGATAGTTTCACCCACCAAACCCCTAACATTAGCAGTCCAGTTTCCAGTCAGACTGTGCAGCCTGGGGACCATAGCCCATGCAGAGATATGACCTGGCCACTGCTTCTTCAGGTTCTAGGAGGCCTGGCCCTCTCAGCAGCCACAGCTACTGAAAAACCAGGAGACAAAGCCCTCCTTATCAAATTGTGGCATTGTCACATGGTTCAAAATCAGAAAGAGATATGGGTTTTATCAATGGAAATTACACTAAAGAAGACATATTGCCTCTTTTACTTTGCCACTGAACACTAATGACCACTGGGCCTTTCCATCTGACTTGTAGCTGAAACCTCTTATGCATGGTGTTTCCCCTTTAGAATATAAGTTCCTTGAGAGTAAGAATTGTCTTTCTCTTCTATTTCTGTTCTCAGAGCTAATTAGGCCACATGATCTAGACAAAGTCCTGCTCTGATGCCTCATCATAGCATAGAGGTGACCAACGGCTCTGATACATCATACAAGTCAGTGGAGGACTTCTAGGAGCCAAAATGGTGGAGTAAGCAGGAAATATGAATACTCCCATATTTACCTCCAAACAACTACAAAATAGTGCCTTGAAATGAATTCTAGGGCAAAAGAATCAACAAGATAGGGTGAAACAATTTTCTAGCCCAAGACAACTTGGAAGGTCTACAGGGAAGGTCTTTTTCACTTGGGTAAAAGCAGAGCACAGTCCAGGGCAGGCAGCGTCCTGGCAAGACAGCAACTGGCCTTGCCTCAGCAAGCCAGTGGGTCCCTGAGTCCCAGAGCAGGTCAGCGACTAAGGATCTATAGCCCCATGGCAGAATCAGGTGAGTAGCTAGTGCCCTGCCCCCCACTTTCCACTCCCACAGCAATTACCAGGCCCCCCCTGCCTTCTTAGAGATAGAGAAGGATAAACTACCCTTCTGTTAACTCTTGTGTGGTTTTTGTTTTTCAATTAGTAGCTTTTGAATTTTCCCATCATTTTCATCAAACCAATCCTGACATTTGTGAGTGTTCTGACCCAAAGGAGTAAATGCAGTGCTAGAAACTAAATCTCTGAAAGCTTCCAACTCCTCTTTTGTTCCCCTGTAAGCAAAATAGAAGAGCAGAGATATTACCTATCAAGTTTATGGACAGAAAAATTTATGAATGAATGAGAGCACTGTGGTATACAAAATAAATACTTTTGGTTACATTCAACCAAAAGGAATTTGTAAAAATAAAACAAATCTAGCCAAAATTAGAAGAAAAGCAGAAAAATTGGGGAAAATTGTTATAGTTTCTCAGATAAAGAACTTATCTCAAATATACAGAAAACAATCAAATTAATAAGAATATGAACTATGAGTCATTCACCAATTGATAAATGGTCAAAAAATATGAACAGGTAGTTTTAAGAAGAAATCAGTTATGTATAGTCATATAAAAATGCTCTACGTCATTATTGATTAGAAAAATGCAAATTTAAACAACTTTGAGGTACCATCTCATACTTCTCAGTTTGGCTAAAATGATAGAAGAGGAAAATGATAAACGTTGAAGGGGATGTGGAAAAATTGGGACATTAATTCATCTTTGGTGAAACTGTAAACTGATCTAAACATCTTGATGAGCAATCTGGAATTATGCCCAGAGAATTATAAAACTCCCAAAGAATTTTTAAAACTGTGTATACCTTTTGACTCTGCAATACCACTATTAGGTCTGATTCCCAAAGTGATCAGGGAAAAAGGAAAAGAACCTGTACCTGCTAAAATATTTATAGCAGCTTTTTTTATGGTGACAAAGAATCGGAAATTACAGTGATGCCCATCAATTGGGGAATGACTGAATAAGCTGAGGTATATAATTGTAATGGAACACTATGGTCCTGTAAGAAATGACAAGCAGGTTAATTTTATTTTATTTCTTAAATAGTATTGTATTTTTTCCAATTACACGTAAAAACAATTTTAACATTCATTAAAAAAAATTGAGTTCTGAATTTTTTCCCCTTCTTTTGTTTCCTCCTTGCTCCCTAAAAAGGTAAGAATTTTAAATAGGTTATATATGTGCAATCATATAAAATATTATTTTCATATTAGTCATGTTATAGAAGAAGAAATAGACCAAAAGAAAAAAGGACTGTGAGAAAGATAAAGAAAAATCAAAAGATTAATAAAATTTTATTTTTTTAAAGTCAGAAGAAAATAAGCCAAGGCTAATCCAAGGATCATTTTATTAACAACTCTCATGAATAGGAGTCACAGGGTTTGCTAAGCCACCACTTTGCAATTTAAATAATGCTTTTATGTTCAGTAAGGGATAGGCTTCTTATCACCTTTCAGCATCAACAAAGTCAAAAGTTGCTATAGTATATCTCATCACACTTAAAACATATTCTACTCTTCAACAACAAATGAGATTCCAACTCTACTGCCCACTGTCAGAAACTGCTTTTTCATTCTCTAAATAGTATGGCCAGATTTAGATATAGCACAGGGGAATGGAGGCTTTGATTTAGATGCCAACATGAGCCTCCTCCCACCAACTCTTCTCAGTGAGGATGGCTCCCTTGCTCCCAGGGTCTACCTTCTCAATGGAGCAGACTGCCACCTGTCCTGGGGACCCACTATGCAGGATAATCTAGACCAGAATTCCTTAAATAGTTTAAGCAGCACAGACAGGTTCTCCAGTGAAAAAAGTTTAAGAAGCCCAGATCTAGACCAATAGATAATGAATGTAAGGGAACCATCAGCCAAGGTGCTGGCCTCCAATACTACCCCTTCCTCCCACAGTAAATAAAGTGACTAAAATAGCCAAAATCATTGAACCAAGGTCTTTATTCCTAAGCGTATACCCAGTTTTCTTATGCTTTACTCCTCCAATATGTATTCTTTGATCTAATGAGACTGGATTTCTAGATGTTCCACAAAGAAAATACATTTCTTAGTTACATTACATCTGGTTGTCCTTCATGACTTCAACAGCCTCCCAGCCTCCACTCTACCTACTGACCTCCCTGGATTCCTTTAAATCCCAACTAAAATGCCACCTTCTACAAGAAGTCTTCCCTAACACCTATTAATTCTAGTACTTTCCCTCTTTTAATTACTTCCTATTAACCTTTGCTTCTGCCCATAGTAGGACTATTCTTTTTAATTTTTTTTTTATTTTTAGTTTTCAACATTCACTTCTATAAGATTTTGAGTTTCAAATTTTCTCTGCCTTCCTCCTCTCACTCCACCCTAAGATGGCACACAATCTGACTGATATAGGCTCTACATATACATTCATATTAAACATATTTTCATAATAGTTATATTGTAAAGAAGAATTAGAACCAATGGGAAGAACCATGAGAAAAAAAAGATAGAGAAAATAGTATGCTTCAATCTGCATTCAGACTCGATAGTTCTTCTGGATGTGGATCATATTTTTGCAGTTGTCTTAGAACCTTGCATTGCTAAGAAAAGGTAAGTCTATCAAAGTTAGTCATCACACAATGTTGCTGTTACTGTGCACAATGTTCTTCTGGTTGTGCTCACTTCATTCTGCATCAATTTATATGTCTTTCCAAGTTTTTTCTGAAGTCTGCCAGCTCATCATTTCTTATGGAACAATAGTATTCCATTACATTCATATACAACTTGCTCAGCAACTCCCCAATTGATGCACATCCCTCAATTTCCAATTCTTGGCCACCACAAAAAGAGCTGCTATAAATATTTTGTACCTATGGATCCTTTCCCCATTTTTATGATCTCTGACAAACAGATTTAGAAATGGTATGGCTGGATCAAAGGGTATGCACAGTTTTATAGCCCTTTGGGCAGAATTCGAAATTGCTCTCCAGAATGGCTGAATTGGCTCACAACTCCATCAACCATACATTTGTGTTCCAATTTTCCCACTTCTTCTCCAACATTGATCATTTTCCTGTTTTGTCAAGGACTATTCTTTCCTGTTCTTTGGTGAAGGAGAACTGGGGATGGAACCAATCTGTGAGATTCAAAAGCCTGAAAGAACCAGCAGTGTTTGCCGCTACAACTCTGATCACAGACCTCCTTAATTTAAGTCAGCAGAATGAATGGATCCAATGGCGAGACTTTGTGACCTGCAGGTCTGAGAGTGACTATGTCCATTGATTGCTCAGGTGCTGACAAACTCTGCTGATTTCTCAACCTTTGAAAACTCATGAGTTTATTCTATTTCCAATTCTCTATCACCTAAGAACAGGAATATACACCTTAGGGGTCTTATTCTCATCTCCCACTCAAAATTCAGTCTCTCAATAATCAAACATTACCTACCTTCTGCTCCAGATTTCTAGGGGATCCAATCCTTGAGGAAAACCCCAATTCTCCTAATGCTATCACATTGAGCTTCCATTTTTGTGTGTTTGCTCCAATATAAGTGAACATGCAACTAATATCAATTAGCTTTTACAAAGAGAAGATAACAAGAATCAAACCCCCAAAACATTCCTTTTGACCTGGAACATACTTTGTCTTCTACCATCTTGATCCCTGGGAAGGGTGGACTCACACTTAAAGAGGTCTCTACAAAGGACTCACTTCACCAAATCACTTTTGCATATGACATTGCTAATGGACAGAGTCACTTCTTTGCAAGCATGACATAAAGCGTCTCCATCAGATAGATCCATGCTGTTGCCCTGGGTTTAGCAGGTCTCTCACTAAGGTTATAGTGGCTACAACTGCTGGCAACCTCTACTGATCTTCTAAACCTGAGAAGGTCATTTTGTCTCCAACTGTCCTCCATCAAAGAATAGGAAACAGTATATCCCAAAATGTCCCAAAAGGGACAGAAGAAACAAAGCTACGAAATAGATTTCAGGCCACATGGCACCCAGTTAAGAAGAGTCCAAGACCTCTCCCCCATCCAGGAGGCCCCCAGCAGTTTTTGCTTCACTTGCCACCAGGAAAGAGACAGAATTATTGCCTTTGGTAGGTACACTGAGTTTTGGTTCAACAATTACTTAAAAAGCTTTTCTTCACTAGTGTTGTAGGCAAACAGGAAATAGTCACAGAATATTTGTTTATACTCTGAATTAGAGGAGGTCCCTATCATTACATACTTTTTGAACAGATTCCCCAAGTGTTTATGTTGGTTGGCACCAGACAGGGTTCCCTGTGTATGCTCCCAGGACTCGATCCTTCTTGATGAGTCTTCCTCCCCACCTTACAGATGTACTTTGCAAATCTTAAAAAACATTCTATAAAGATGCTAGTTAATATTATTACTGAAGGCTGGAGTAGCTCTACATCTTGCTAGTTAGTGGTACAGGGATGCTATCTTTCTGTACAGAAAGGCAGGACATGAACCAGTATAGGTTACAAAAGCTACTACAGCCACTCAAGTATTCCCTGGAATATCCACTAAGGACACATATAACTTATACCTAACAGGATCTGCCAAATACATAGCTCCAGGCAACATTCTGATTAAGATACAGTTTTATTTACTTCTTGATTATTCCACAATTTTTATGTTCATCCTCTCATCATATTTTGATTCCTGTATACAACCTTTGCATGTAACAAATGATGAAGAGTTTCTGGACAACAACATATCATTTATAAGGCATCATTTAGGAATGATTTATTTCACATCAGTGTTTTTATGCCCAGACTTAAAGTCACTTTAACAACTGTGTTTTGGTACATTTTTGTAAAAGTTTCTGGGGAAAAAAACACATGCTTTAAGGTTTAATCTATATAAGTAACATTTTCTCCACCACTTTAAGTCTAGAAAATCAATAAAGCAATAAACACATTCTTCAACTGTAGTATTCACTTTTTTTCGGAGGGGTAGCTAGTAAGGCTGAAACTATAACTATCAGCTGGTTCAAGCTGGCTTCAGCATCCCCTATGCCTTAACCTTCCCACTTTTCTCCCTCAACTGAGCTAAGAGCTTTTCCCTACGCAGCCACAGCTATTTGTAAGTGTATAAATACTTTTTATCTCTTTTTCTAGTTTTTCCTCTCTTCTTATTCACTGTTGGACTGTTTTTTGTTACCTTTTTCTATTGTCAATGTGCCTGTTTCTGCATCTCCAACTTTTCCATTTTACTTGCTGCATCTATCATGTTAGATGGACTGAGAAATCAGATTGCCAAGGTTTTATTAACTAATTGAGTAAGTCATTTCCCCTCTGTCAGTCTAGTATACTGGAGAGAGTGCCAGGACTCTAAAATTCCCATGACACTGCAGTGGCAGGTCAAACTACTGTGAAATATGTGAAATAGAATATAGTTATGGATCTTGCACAAATTAAACTTTTAATGAATTTTTTCTGAAATAAATTGAATCATCGTTTAATATGATGTTTTTAAAAAAACTACTCGAAAGCTTCACAGTTGTGTCTGAGAGAAGAGGAATGAATATGAAGCAGACGTATGTCTGCTTAGGACATTTCCTAGAATTATTGTCCTGGTATATATTATCAAAAACTAGATCTATCCTAGTCAAACAAGACAATTTAATAACTTTAGCTCTGGTGTTTACAAGTACATTTCTTAAATTAAGGTTAAACGTTTTTAAGCATCAAGGTAAAATTTAAGAGGGAATCTTTCATATAATACCATTTAAGTACCTATGATAGAAACAGTATTTCCTATGGTTCTTCAGTGTGGGCAATGCTTAGTTTCTCCTAAGACTAGTTTTTTCCTGCATGAGGCATGAGACTTGATTGGCTTGAAGACCGACTAAAGTTGTTGGTGTGGCTTCTGACTGTGGGCCAACAGCACAATTAACATCAGGAAGAATTGCACTTGGTTGAAATAAGTCATCATTAAATTTGCTTGAAGAAATGTCTTTCTCTAATATAGCTAAATAAACTTTCTTTTTTAAACAATTGTTTCTTCACCCAGTTATATGTAAAAACCATTTTTAACATTTATTTTTAAAAAAACTTTGGCTGTTCACTGCACCACCCAACTGCCCCATAGTGATTTTTTCTTTAAAGGTCATCAGTGAAACATTAAAGAAACACAAACAAAGCAGAAGGAAGTTCAGAAGGAGGGAGATACATACACATGGCAGTTTTACTGCTACTGGGTTAAATTTAATATGCTTTTAAAAAACAAACTAAGAAAGTTCACAGTTCTACAGTCCTTTTCTTCTGTTCCATGTCTATTGAAATGTTCATGCCTGTTGATGTTTGTCAAATTCATAATAAAAGAGGATATTTAAAAATTTAAAAAAAAAACTTGGGGTTCCAAGTTTTTTCCCTTCCTCTCTCTCCACTCTTCTTCCTGAGGACGCAAGCAATTTGATATAGGCCATACATGTGCAGTCATGTAAAACACAGCTCCACATTAGTCATGATGTGAAAGAAAACAGAGACCAAAAAGAACAAACAAGAAAAACAATGTTTTAAAAAGTATGCTTTGATCTGCATTCAGATTCTATCACTTCTTTTTCTGGAGGTGGACAGCATATTTCATCATAAGTCCTTCAGAATTGTATTTCTGAGAAAAGCTAATACATTCACAGTTGATCATCATACAATATCGCTGTTACTGTGTACAATGTTCTCCTGGTTCTGCTCATTTCACACTGCATTAGCTCACGTAAGTCCTTCCAGATTTTTCTGAGAGCATGTTACTCATCATTCATATATCACAATAGTATTCTATCCCAATCATATACTATAAATTGTTCAAAAGAGAGCTACTATAAATATTTTTTGTACATACAGGTCCTTTTCCTCTTTTTTAAAAAATTTCTTTGGGATACACATCCAGTAGTGGTATTGTTGGGTTAAAGGGTATGTATAGTTTGATAGCCTTTAGGGCTATCATTCAGGCTATGCAAATTGCTCTACAGAATGTTTCCATCAGTTTACAACTCCAATAGTGCATTAATGTCTCATTTTCCCATATTTTCTCCAATATTTATCATTTTCCTTTTCTGTCATATTAGCCATTCTGAAAGGTACCTCAGAGGTACCAATCAATAGTGATTTAGAGCATTTTTTTATATGAACATCAATAATTTTAAATACTTCATTTGAAAACTGCCTGCTATTATCTTTTGACTATATATCAATTCAGGAATGGCTTATATTCCTATAAATTTGATTTAGTTCTCTATATGTTTGGGAAATGAAGCCTTTATCAGGGAAACTTTCTATACATTTTTTTTTTCAGTTATGATTACTCTGTGGTTCTCTCCATCCTATTTTCTTTCCTGTTTAACCTCTCTCCTTTCATCCTCTCTGTTCCACAAAACAACCACTTCCCCTAATCTTCCATGAATTCTTTTTTGGGGGCTTGAGAAGAATTCACATTTTTTCTTTGAGGCTTTGCATATAGTATAGTTTTGACTCTGTTGTGTTCTTCTAAATTTGTTGTTTTGATCTTTCCTGTCACCACAGTAACTTTCTATGGTCTGTTTCTTTTTTTGCTTTTGCTCATTTTCCTAGCCTATTTCTTGATTTTTAACTTCATGTTAAAGTGGGAGTTTGATCCTGGGGTGGAGGGAAACACTGTTCCAGGCTTCAAGTTTTTTGTGCAACTGTTTTCAGAGCTAATTTGGGGGGTCTGTAAGTTTTCAGTTCTTCCAAGATGAGATGATCTGACAGGTATATTTACTACTCTCCTGGCTTGTACTCTCATCTGTGCGCAACCACAAGCACTCTTTTCTGCCCTGGAACTGTATGACCAGGGTTCTATTCCCCTCTGGCTGTTTGTTCTTGGACTTTGACCCAGGACTGCAACTTGGATATGGATATGGGCAATGCAACAGAGTTCTGCACCCAGTGCCAGCAAAGGCACCCCTATAATCTCATGACCAATTGTCTGACCACCTTACTGTCTATGAACTGAGAGTTCTGAAAGACTCTGCTGCCAATTCAATTTCCTCCAAGGCCGACTGCTGTCTTGCTAAGGTGGTGACTGTCCTGGACTGCACTCCATTCTCACCCTGACGGAACAGAACATTCTTGCAGAAATTGTCTTGGGCTGGAATATTGTTTCACCCCATTCTTTTATTGGTTTTTCCACTCCACAATTAATTTTGAGGTGTTATTTTAAAACTATTAGGAGGGGAATTTGGGAGAGCTCCAGTGGGTCCCTTTCTCTTCTCTGTCATCTTGGCTCTACCTCCCAATGGTTCTGTAACCTTCCTTTTGTTAATTGTTCAAGAGCCTATGAGTATTTCATTTCATTTTAATTATGGATTTCATTTATTTCATTTCAATTATGGATTTAAACTACCAAGGAATTGGCCTGAATTGGGCCTAGCCCACAACATTCCAACAGCAGGTTAATTTATTTTAATGAAAAAATCCTTACTATGAATTAATGTAAGGTTAAACTGAGGTTGTTATAAAACTATGTTAATATACTAACTAGGCAAAAATATTATATTTCCTATGAGGAAAGGGACTAGAATCATTATCTCTATCACCTAAGCTCTTAATACAACTAAGCAGCCTGAGCTTAAATTTTTATGAAGCTACAGTCTTTCATATGTCCTTTGTAGTTAATTTGGATATTTATAATGGTCAAAATGACTTATTTGCTCAGAGTTTTTAAAACAAAATTGCTGTTACTGTATACAGTTCACTTCATTCTTCATTATTTCACTCAAGTCTATCCATATGATTCTAAGGTCATCAAGCTCATAATTTCCTATACCAGTAGTATTCCATCACAATCATATACTACCACTTGTTTAGCCATGTCCCAACTGAAGGGCATCCCCACAATTTCCAGTTATTTGCCAGCATAACATAGAATTTTTACTGCGATGAAGACATACATGCCTCTTGGGCATAAACATTTAAGAAATAAGGACAAAGAAAGACAATATCAAGGTCAACTATTTACATGATGATTTTCTGTAAAAAAAAACAAAAAAACCACAGCAATGGTTGTAATATCTATAGCAAAGAAAATGAAATCATTCACAAAATGATCAGCTTTCTCCAGGTTCTATTTTGAATGGTAAATACGCAATAAATATTATTTTATGATACAACACAATGAATTCACTCCCAAGCAGTACTTGGACTCCCTTCCAAGTGAAGTAAAACCATGGCAGCTATTGAAGTCTTCTTATGTATCAAAGGAATGTGTGCAGGAGGTATCTTCTACATTATAAAGTGAAAACAATTTCCCCCAAAAGAATAAAGTATATTTTCCTTTACTTGTGCAATATTTTTGTTATATAGATACTGTGTATCAAGTTGGGGTGGAGTGGGGAGGAGAGGAAGCTCCTTTTATTTGCAATTAATGAAAATGGAACCAAAAAAGAAGAGACCTATAAGGATCATAAACTATAAGTCAGTGACAGTTCTAGAATTTTGTTAAAAGGATGGCTAACGAACATCTAGCAAAGGAAATAGTTATCACAATGAACCAACATGGCATCGTTAAAAATAGCTGATGTCAGAATATTGTTATTTTTTTTTTACAGGATAGGTTAATGTTGTAGATATACTTCATTATATTTTACTGAATCACATCTGGTCAAACTAGAGATATGTGAACTAGATGATAACACAAACTGATTCAGAATCAGTTGAAGTTCAGAACCAAAAATTTAATGACAGTATCAGTTTGGGAGGAGAACTCCGTTGAGTGCCTAGTGGTTAGTCCTGTGCTTTTTAACTTAAAAATAAAATCAATGACTTAGATAAAAGCACAAGGAAGATGATTATCAAATTTGAAGACAACAAAACATCAGGAGGAATAAAAAGTTAATACACTAGATGGAGTTAAGATTCAAAAATATTATGACAGGTTAGAACATTGGAAAGATGAAATTAAACCAGATACGTGTAAAAGTCTTATATTTGCATTCAAACACTGTGCATACAAGGACAAAGTGGGGGAATATGGCTAAACAGGAGTTTGTCTGAAAAAGGTTGACAGAAAATTGTTAATATTAAATGTCATATTAACAGATACTATCCCTTAATCACCCTAGCAAGGTCATGAAATCCAGTAATGTCTTTACATTCCCACCCTTAAGATAATGTCCATTAGGTGGAGCTGAACCACACCCTAAGTCCTCACCCCAGAATTTTGCTTTGTAAAGAAACCCAGATCAAGCTGGATCTAAGCTTCTAAATTATCTTACCCCCTTCCATTGAGATTTATGACACAAAGGGCAAAATGGCCAAAATGAAGTGGTTTTTCTTACTCAGATTACTAAGGTGGGCTGGGATCTCATGACCAGGCCTTGCTACCTCATACTACCTCCTCTTCCCTCTTCTCCTAAAAATATAAAGAACTTTTCATAAGTCCCTTAGTTGCTACCCTACTATCTTAATTAAAGACTCTTTATTCTTCAACTCAGGCCTCAACAGGTTGTAGGGGTTCTAGTCAACTACAGTATTAAGCCCTACAAAGAATAGGATCAGAGTGTGGATGGCTCGGTACACTCATAATAGCTTACTAGTGATTCTGATCATAATACAAAAATCTTATGAACCATGATAGGTAGATAGATTTACCAAAACCAATGTCAGGGTGAGGGAAGAACAAATTTTAGTTCAATCTCTTGTTTTTTCAAAATGTAGATTTTTTCAGACAGTTTCCCATTTATCTTTTAGGTTCCATTTCTTTTCTTTTTTCTTGCCTGTTTACCTTTTTATGCTTCCTTTGATTCTTGTATTTGAAGATCTAATTTTCTGTTCAGCTTTGGCTTTTTCATCAGGAATGATTGAAAGTCTCCTATTTCATTTTCCCCTGAAAGATTATGCTCAATTTTGTTGAGAAGTTGATTCTTGGTGTAATCCAAGTTCCTTTGCCTTCTCTAAGATCATAGTCCTAGCCCTTAGATCCTTTAATGTAAAAGCTGCTAAGTCCTGTGCAATCCTGACTGTGGTTCCACAATATTTAAATTGTTTCTTTCTGGCTCCTTGTAGTATTTTCTCCTTGACCTGGTAAATTTGAAATTTGGCTATAATACTATTTGGAGGTTTTGAGATCTCTTTTAGGAGGTGTTTGGCAGATTCTTTCAATTACTATTTTATCCTCTGATTCCATGACATCAGAGCAGTTTTTCTCAACAACTTCTTGAAAGGCCCTTTTTTAATTTTGATCATGGTTTTTAGGTAGTCCAATAATTCTTAAACAATCTCTCTTGGATCAATTTTCCAAGTTGGTTGTTTTTCCAATGAGGTATTTTATGTTTTCTTCTATTTTCTTCATTCTTTTGATTTTGTTTGACTCACTCTTCATTTCTCATAGAGTCATTAGCTCCCACTTTCCCAATTCTAATTTTTAAGGAACTATTTTCTTCAGTTAGCTTTTGCACCTCCTTTTCCATTTGGCCAATTCTACTTTTTAAGGAACTGTTTTTTTTTTTAGTTAGTTTCTGTCTTTCCTTTTCCAAGCTGTTGACCCTTTTTTTGTTTAGCTCTCATTTCTTTTCCCAATTTTTCTTCTACCTCTCTTATTTGACTTTTAAAATCTTGAGCTCTTCCAAGAAGGCTTTTTGGGTTTGAGACCAATTTATATTTCCCTTTGAGGTTTCAGATGTAGGTATACTGACAATGTTGTCCTCTTCTGAGTTTGTGTCTTGATCTTCTCTGTCACGCTAGAAGCCTCTGTGGTCAAGGTTTATTTTTGCTTCTTGCTTATGGTTTTCTCTCTTTTTTTTGACAATTTCCTGGCTTTTAAAATTGAGTATGCCTGCTGGAGCACAGAGGGCATGGCCCAAGCTTCTTATGCTGGGGCCAGGAGCCTGGCCACTGTCTTTAAGGACTGGGGCCTCAGGTACTAGCAGCTGGAGGCTGTAGGGGGTCTGGCAGCTTACCTGGTGCTGAGGTGGACTCCTAGTGGTGGTAGCTGGTGTGTGTTATGGCCTGGGGGGCTTTTATTGCATTCCCTGGGGTTACACTGAAGCACATGGAAGTCTGACTGCTGGAGAATGCCTGCTCAGCAGGGACTGTTGAAGCACACAGTGGTTCTCCAAGCTGGAGTCCACCACTTCCCCTGGCTAGGCTAAAGCCCTTTGGAGGTCCTGGTGTTGGTATTTTCCTGCTCCACCACTCTGGGGCTCAAGATGTCCCACTGACTTACTAAGATGGAGCTTGCTGCTGGCTTGCTGGGAGGCTTCCTTGTCCTGGAATGTGCTCCCCTTTTACCTGAATGAGATGGACCTTTCTTACTGATTCTCTAAGTTTCTCGAGCTAAGAGATTGCTCCTCCATCCTTCCACTGGGTCTACTATTCCAGGATTTGTTCTAGCGTGCTATTTTATGTTTTTCAGAGCTGAGTATGGAAGAGGGACAGCAATTTGCTGCTTACTCTACCATCTTGGCTCCTGGAAGTCTTAGGCTCCATTTCTTTCCAAAGGAAAGGAAGTTTCATTTACTTTAAGACACAGATGCTAAAGTATAGTATATCATTCTATTAGAAAGTCAATGCTTAAGGGCAACAGCAACTTTTATACTGCCAGTCTAGATAAATGTTTTGCATTTAATGGGTGCTTACCAAATGTTTGTTGAACTTAATTACATGGAATTAAATTGAAATGAATGTAGAAAGCCAGTACCCAGGAAGCTTAGTTTAAAAGCAAGAGGGTATAGCTATTTAGCCAGGAATAAGCCTTCAGTGTTCCTAAGACTTGGGACAAAGAATACACTGCGGGAGATTGGAGGCAAGAGGTAGGCTAGCCAAGACTTTTTAGAATGCAAAATACTCTCTGTTCCTTCATGAAAAGAATGAGATCTGCCAAGCTCTTTCAGTTTAAAGTCCCAGGGCTTTCTGGAAGAAATACAGCCAGCAGTCTTTGACTTATCCATAAAATGAGCAAAAGCCTCGTGTGCTCTTCTAAGCATGTGTTGAGGCAGCCAGGTGGTGCCTCTGTAGATAAAGCTCTGAGCCTGGGAATCAAGAAGACCTAAGTTTAAATCTGGTCTCAGACATTTAATGGCTGTGTGACTCTGGGCAAATCACTTAACTTCTGCTTCAGTTTTCTCAACTGTAAAATGGAGATCACAATAGTACTTACTTCTCAAGATTATTGGGAGGATCAAGTGAGGCAATGCTTGTAAAAAGCTATGGCACAGTGCCTGGCTCCTAGTGAGTGATTAATAGATGCTTATTCTATTCCACTCAATGGGAAAAAAAGTACACACTTTAAAGTTTTATCTGCAGTATCGACATTCTTTCCATCACTTTCTCAAGTAGAGACAATCAAAAAAACAATAAATCTGTAGCATTTGTTTACTTTTTTTCTGGAAGGGGAAGGCAAGGCCACTGGTGTGAAGTGACTTGCCCAAGGTCACACACCTATTAAGGGCCAAGTGTCTGAGGTTGAATTTGAACTCAGATCCTCCTGACTCTAGGACCAGTGCACTGCACCACCTAGCTGCCCCTCATTTGTTTACTTTTGAAGTGTAAATGCTCACATTGACAATTTAACAGAGGCTCTCGAAAGTTAGTCAGATCAAGTTCCAGTACACTTCTCCCCTTCCAAAATACCAAGAACAAAAGATTTCAATTCCCAAACCCATGTAGAGAAATGCGGAGAGAAAAGGCACAGACACCACTAAGACCATATTCCCTTCTTTTATATGTTTATGTGGTAGCAAAGCCTTTTGTGATTGAGGTCTTATATCTTCACCATAGTGAAAAATGTATAGGCCCTGCAATTTATACACCAAGATTTCTCTCAGCATACAAAATAGCCTACAGAAATAAGCATATTAAAAAGTTCACACAACTGATAGTCAATATGTTAGTTTCTTGACATTGATATTATGACTGTAAATCACTATGTGCACACAACAAATACAAAATATTATGGAATTTAATTACAATATATTAGACAATATAGAATATATAAGCCTCCAAAAATGTGTTTCATATAATAGTTTAAGGCATAGCACATCAGAATTTCATATATATCAACTATAAAGTTCATATGCAAAAATACAGTAATTTATATATAGCATAGAAAAAGAAATACCAGAATTCATTTCAGTGAAGTACATTATCACCAGCATAGCACCGTGTATGTAGATAAAAATCAATGCAAAGCACTTAGCACACTGCAAAACAAAGGTCATAAACAATCAAAAATAATATCTCTCTCTGTGTTGTAGTTAAATACAAAGCACACATTATACATACTCCATCACTGGGGCATCCTATTTGGCTACCTGAGAAATCACGTCTCTCATTTCTTTTCTAAAGCATCATAAGCAGGCTTGGTCACCAGCCAAATAAGTCTGACATTTCTGCAGTGATGTCCTGAGTTTCTATAGGACCCTTATAGGCTCACTGTTAGCAACACAGACTCTTTGGTTTTCAGTCAGAATTCTGAGCTTCCGAATGACTATCAACACCAGCAATTCTAAGCTTGTAAATATCAATCTCTGCATCTCCACTGCAGGAGATGGTGGATGATAAAGGTTAGTTATCAGTCCCAGGTGTCCTCTGGTGCCTAGACACCTTTGTAACTAGAGTAGAAGCATTTTTGCTATTTTTGCTGACGCTTATCACTTTTTTTCTCTGATTCTTCTGACATTCTTCGTACTATTATTTTCAGAATAATTTAGTACTTGAAATGTGTGGCATGAACCTCTCCATGGCTTTTTGTGTGATCTTCAAATTCAATTCTTTCTAGACTATAGTAGTACACAAGTTTCAATTAGGGGTGTGGTTGAACTGGCTTATACTGCCTTGTGAGAGACAATTGTTAAATATTCAGCGTGAACATTTATAACTGAGATAATGGTGAACACTACAAAGCAGGGCTTCCTTGATTGTTTTGTTGATTGTCTAACCTTAACAAAATGATGGAGAAAATGTTAATAATGAAGATTAAACTTGAAAAAAAAATAAGGGGAGTAGAAGGATGAAAAGGATCTACCTCTAGATTCAGGCCTCCTCCATGATCTGAATAGAGATTCTCTCTGGAACCAATATAAACCCAGTTGAGTTCCCTGATCCTCTTGTGTATATCAAATCCAATTCTCTCTTGGGTGTAATCATCATCTTCTGAGTTCTGATCTACTTGTGTCAGTCCCTCTGTGATAGGTAAGTAGGCAATCTTGTGGTGGTGGTGGTGGCTGTCCTTCATTCTCAAAGAGGACCGTGACATGACTTGCACTTGACTTTGATTTGAGGGAGAGATGGCTGTGCCAGGTCACCAGCCTCACTTTCTCCTCCAGAGCCATCTGAGTCTAGTGACCTAGGACCACTGGAGATGGCCCAGGATGCAATGGGAGACCCTGTCCATTTTAGGCTAAGATCTTATCAGATTCTCACTTTGAGTGAGATATAGGGCAATCTTCTTTGGTAACTATCATTATTTATCACCTGCTCACCAAATCTGACTAATTAATAGATAGTAAGTAGGTAGTCATGATGCAACATGGTATCTTTGCAGGACCCCAATCATTCCTTGAGACTATTTTATAAACTGGCAAGTTTATAAACAGGCTCTCAATCAGTCCCTGAACTTACTCCTCACTTCCTTTGGGTATCAACTTCTATTGCACCAAGTTCAAAACAGATTCAATCCTGAGTGCACCTGGATATTTAGTCCACATTTGCAGCAGGAGAAAATTCTACTACTTCTGCTGTTCTCTGTTGGTGATGTCCTTGTATATAATCTCTGATGCCCTATCCTTCTCCAAGTAGAATGTTTCTATCTTTTTGTAGTAGACTTTCTATAAACCCTGACATTCTAGAGTAGGTGACCAGTGGTGGTCTTTTACTTTACTTCTGTGGCTCATACATGGGATATAATTAAAGTAAAATTTTTTGTATTAGGCCATTCTTCTTAGATCTTTTGATATCCTTGTATGTTTTAGCTCTAGCAATTTCCCATAATTCAACAGTTTCTCCTTTTGCAAGATATAGTTGCCATCACTGAAGTGCTCATGGTTTGTTATTACAGAGGACGCTAGAGGTAGTGCAGTGGATAGAGCAACAGCGCAGGGGTCAGGAGGACCTAAGTTCAAATCTCACCTCAGACACTTGACACTCACTAGCTGTGTGACCTTGGGCAAGTCACTTAACTCCAAATGCCTCATCCTGGGCCATCTCCAGTCATCCTGATGAATATCTGGTCACTGGATTCAGATGGCTCTGGAGGAGAAGTGAGGCTGGTGACCTGCACAGCCCTCCTTCACTCAAAACAAGTGCAAGTCATGTCATTATTTCTCTGATGTCATGTCTTCTTTGGCAACGAAGGATGAATACACATCAAGGTTTATTATACTTCTGCTCACACAAGCCAATATGAATTTTTTTGCTTCCTGAGATCTTATTACTCCTTTCCCTATCAGCATCTTGGGTAGACTGACCACCAAATTTGATATGGGTAGATTTCTCATCTTATCTTTGAATTCATTGGAAAAACTTATATTTAGTGCACAGTGCTGACCTCTGTCAATTTTTCCATCTAATCCCTTTTGATTTCAACCTTATCTTCTTTTGTACTTTAGAAAGAAATCTCTGAATGATTTCTCTATTATTTTGTTACTGGTTGCCCTTGATTGTTGTATTTTTCTTAACCTTTCTAGTATATCTCCTTTGTGGGGTGTTTGAAAAGTAAATATGTTCAGGTCTGTTTTTTTCTTTCTTTCTAGGAATACTTCAACTGCTACTTTAAAAAAAAAAACAAAACTGAAGTTCATTTTTTAAAAAATTGAGGTTAGGCTCAGGTTTCCAGAATATGTCACCCTGAGTTACCTCTTATGCTCCTTTTGCTCTATGGAACACATTATTCCATTCCCATCTGTGATTTATTGTTGATGTAAAATATATTATTCAAATGTGCTTTCCTGAATATTCAAAGGCCTTTCTCCTGGCTACTTGCAGAAATTGTTGTTTGTCACTGGAATTTTAAAACTTAGTAATTACATGTCTTGAAGTTTACCACATAGCATATTTTTCTGGGAGTGATCTGTGGATTCTTCAATCAGTACTGTTTTCTGTACAAAGAAGTTCTGGGCAGTTTTCTTGTATTATTTGTTGCATTGGGCTGTTCAAGTTTTTTGACATGAGTACTTTAAGGAGACCTATAACCTTTAAGTTGTCTCTCTGCATCTTTTCTTTGAGATCAATTTGGTTTTCTTAAATAAAGATTATGGTTTTTTTTAAACTGTAATTTTCTTTCTGTGTCTTTTCTTCTAGATTGTCCTTTTTGTATTTGCATTCCAAATCAATTATTCTCTGTTGTTTTTTCTTAAGGTTTGCAATTGTGGATTCATTTTTTTCTATTCTGCCAATTATTTCTATTGTTCAGTGCATAAAATTCTGATTTTACAATTATAATCTCTTTTTTAAACCATTCAGGAACATTTCAAAACAACGTTTTTTCCACTAATTACATGTAAAAACAATTAACATTTAATTTTTAATATTTTGAATTCCAAATTCTCTCCCTCTCTTCCCCTACTCCTGAGGTGGTAAACAATATGATACTGATTAAATATGTGCAATCTATGAAACATATTTCGATATTAGTCACTTTGTGGAAAAAAAACCTTCAAACTAAAAAAATTAATTAATTAATTAAAAAACAGTATGTTTGTATTCAGACTCAATCAGTTCCTTCTCTAGCAGCAGATAGAATTTTTTCATCAGAGTCCTTTGGGATTGTCTAGAATCATTGTATTGCTGAGAATAGTTGTTCATCATTCAATATTGCTGTTAATGTGTACAGCATTCTCCAGGTTCGGCTCATTTCACTTTGCATCAGTTCATTTAAGTCTTTCTAGGTTTTTCTGAATAGCACGACAGTATTCCATTACAATTCTATACAATAAATTATTCGGCCATTCCCCTCAATTTCCAATTCTCTGCTACCCCAGAAAGAGCTGCTATAAATATTTTTCACAAATATGTCTTTTTCCCTTTTTAAAAATTTCTTTGGGATACAGATGTAGTAGTGGTATTGCTGAATTTAAAGAGTATTCAGTTTTATAGCCCTTTGGCCATAGTTCCAGACTGCTCTCTAGATTCACTGGATCACTTCACAACTCCACCAACATGGCATTCATGCCTTAATTTTCTTACACCCCCTCTAAAATTTATCATTTTCCTTTTTTGTCATACTAGCCAATCTCAATGTGAGGTGGTACCACAGAATTGTATTAATTTGCATTTCTCTAATCAATAGTGATTTAGAGCATTTTCTTCATATGACTATAGAAAGTATCTCACAAATGTTTGGGTTCTTTTAGCTGAACTAGAGGCCATCTTTGTTTTGGTTATTAATATCTTTCCTGTTGATTTCCATGTTTATATTCAAGGTTTTTAAATGAGTTTTCTTTCTCCTAAAATCCAGATTTCAGTCTTTTTCTTATAGTACCTTCCTCCTTCCTCTTTGATGGTGGTCTCCCTAGGGCCTAGACCTCAAAGATGTCTCAGCCCCCTCCTACAGTAGGCAAATTACTGACTTCCACTGACTTCAGTCTCTGCCCCATGTGGCCCCAGGTGTATGCTGGTCTATTTCTTGCAGGCTTAGTGAAGAGTCACATATATTATTATATTATATATATATATAATATAATAATATATAATAGTCACATTATATATATATATATATATATATATATATAAAATCTCCCACCCTGATTTTTTATGTTTCTCAACTCTCTGGCTGAGCTCTGTTGCAGCACAAAGTGGTACCACATTGCTGTCTTAGCTCAAGCCATCTTTGGATTATTGGCTTTCTGAAGGATGTGGGAGGGCAGAGGGAGAGTTGAGCTGTGTTGCAAGCTAGTAGGCTGACCTGTCTAACCCTGCATAAGTGTGATAGGCATGGGTGGTACCAGATGAAGGTTGTAGGGCTAGAGAATTAATTACCTTTCTCTGCTGTTACTTCACTGAATTGTTAATTTATTGTGTATTTTGAGATCCTAGACTATGGAGATAGCTGAAATATTTTAACCTTTTTAAAGCTAATGGAATAGGAAGATGGAGTAGGAAGACCTTCCCCATCCATTAATACACCTATGTGACCAGCTTTGAGCTCTGCCTCAACTTGCAACTGTGATGCATCCTGAGTCACGTGGAGCCCACTGGAGGAGGGCAGGCCTAAATGAAAGGAATGCCTAACAGAAAAGAATGCTGGAGAGGAGGGAGGGGCAGGGGGCAGAGAGAGAAAGAGAGAGAGAGAGAACATGAACAGGACGAGAATGAGAGCAAGGCAGAGTAGAAGGGAAGAATTTGCCTAGGGAAACTTGCTTGTGGGGGTGATCTATGGGAAAAAATGTTTTCAGATGTCAGGTTTGCCTGGACTGGTGATGAGTACCTTGGTAAATCTTGCCTTCTGGTATCCTAATAGTGATGTTTCAAATAAATATTTTTTTTTCTTGAAGGAAAAGAGTTTATTATATTTTGCAAGTCTACCCTGGAAATACATATGCATGTTCATAGCAGCTGCTATGGGTATCTCATTTACGTTACACTCTTTCATACATACTTCCATTTTTGGAGAAGTAATGAAGATTGCAGAAAATGTCTAGTCTTCCCTCTCATCGATCACATGAACCTGAAGTTCTTACAACTGTACTTCAATATAATTGGTTCCTATGTTATCTTGTGTGTTCTACGCATTTAAAAACATTATACTGAGAAGAGATTCATAGGCTCCACCAAATTGGAAAAGGGATCCATGACCCAGAAAAGGTTAAGAACCCTTGCACAATAATAGCATCTTATAGCACTGCCTCCATGTCCTCAGTGTTTAAGAGGTACTGTATTATCTATTAGCCTTCTGTGTAGGTGCTCTCTCATGGTAAACTAATGTTCATTTATTATTATTATAAAATTTTTTTCAATAATCAAACATTTACTTTTCCTACCTTCCACATTCCCTTTCCATTGAAAGAGGAAAAACAAAAGCAAAAACCTTGTAACAAACAAACCCAGTCAAGCAAAACAAATTCCCATGTCTAAAAACAGGTTTCTTATTCTGCATATCAGTTTCATCATCTCTCTGTCAAGATTTGGGTAGGATTCTTCATCCTGTTTCTCACAACCACAACTGATCGTGGTGCTGGTCAGTTTAGGTTTTCAAAGTTTTTGCTCTTTGAAATATGAAGTTATAGTATAATTTTCCTCCTGGTTCTGTTAGGGAGTCTAAATATGGTGCATGTAAGAAAGAATTACATTCCAAGAATAACGGATGGTCCACACAAAAGCATAGAGGTACGAGATGGAAAGTTATATTTGGAGAACAGCAAGTAGGGAAATTTGGTTAGAATGTAAGATTCATGAAGGGAAGTGATATGCACAAAGCCTGGAAAGGTAGGTTTGAACTACAGTATGAAGGATGCTAAGGACAAAACACATGACCTGATCAGATTTATGCTTTAGGTATATCAATCTGGTTGCTGTATGGAGGGTAGACTCAAGAAGAAAAAGATTTGAGGAAAAGAGACTTTGCCAGGCAAAGGATGAAAAGGGCCTGAACTAAGATATTTGTAGAGTAAGGAGAGAGAAGGGGAGAGACATATGAGATGTTGTCAGTATAGAATTTCTATTTATGTATCATTTATGGAAGCAGTGCATTTTTTCTATAAAACTTCATGTGCAATCATTTTATTATTTTACTATGTTAAAGAAATACTTGTTTTATCCCATAAATTAAAAATTAAATAAAAAGAAAAAGATTGTGTTAGAGTTGAAATCTCAGGAACACTAGATGAGAAATGAACTCTATGATTCTTTATGGAAGAGATGGCTTGGGATACAAAGTTATATATGTAAGCTACTTTTTACTTTTTGGGGTTGTAATGTATCATACATCTTAGACAATCTAATTTTCATCTAGTAAGATTTGAGATATTTGAGGAAATAAGTCACCTATAATTCCAGAAATTCTTTCTAATCCCAGAGAAGCCTTCTTTAAAATAAGGAAACTGAAATTATTTTCATATAAATATATGTTCATATAAATGATCCTTCATTCCCCTCCTACTCAGAGGGACAAGGAAGTGAGAAGAAAATTTCTATGACTCTGAAATGGTGTGTTTCTTGGACAGTGGTTATCCACTGAAGAGACAATAATTTTACTGCCATGGCAGCATAGCCTATAATCCCACGGAGGCTGAGGCTGGTGGATCTCTTGTGTTTAAGAGTTCTGATTTTCAGTGTGCTAAAACTGATCACATGTCTGAACTAAATCCTGCACCAACATGTAAGCCCATGTGAAAAAAGGGAGCCACCAGTCTGTCTGATGAGGAAAGAACCAGCCCTGGTTAAAAATGCAGCAAAGCAGAAGTTTCCAGACCATTCAGTAGTGGGATTGGGTGTAAGAATGACTGCTGCATTTCCAGCCTGGATAAAATACGGAAACCTGGTCTCCAACTTCCTCCCAATTTATTTACTCATTTCCTTTGTCCCATTCCCAATGACAACTTAAAAGCACTAGTAAAATACCAAACTCTTTACTTGAACATGTAAAAACAAGTTCAGAAGTTTGCAGATAAACTTTTTACCTAGGCTTTTTTTGAAGGAAAATGAATTTTAAAAGCCTACAATAACTTACTTCATGTCATTCATACATCTTGTTTTCTTATATCACACAAAAATAACATACCTTGACAACTGTATTTAAAATACTTGTTCTGTTATTTTATAAAACCTAAATACCAAAAATGTTAAGTATCAGCAAACTTTAATCTCTCGAGTTAAAAAAACATACATGTATTAGTCTAAAGCTCTCAATGTTATCAATCACAACTAATTCTTTTACAATATAATGACATTTAGGGGAGAGGATTCTGGGAAGATAGAGTAAGTTTGAAAACTTTCAACTCTCCAACTTTCCTCCACAAAAAAAGATAGAACATTGCCTCAGGGAATGAAGAACACAGGAAATACACAAAAGTCTGGGTAAAGCAGTTGTCCTAAGACAACTTGAGAAGACCCTGGGAAAGACTTGACCTCCAGGGGTAGAAGTTCAGCCTGAGTGAAGTACAAACACCTCCAGGCTGAACAAACAACAAGCCCTGGGGGCAGTTGGATAGAGAAGCAGCTACAGCCTTAGAAACTTTCATCTGGAGGATGGGGGTGTGGGGAGGGTTTGACAGCTGAGTAGGAGATGATTAAAGGACCTTCCACTATCAAGGGATGTCAAGCACAGCTGTGGCTGTGGGAGAGAAGGAGCTAAGACACACCTAGTGAGGGCAGTAGCAGAGGAGCAGGGGACCCTGCTGGCTGTGGGCACTTGCAGGAGAGGTGAAGTCCTGGTTTTAGTTTCAGGGCAGAGAAAACAGCTGTAGTTTGCAGCCATTGGAAGGAGAGGAAAAGTATTTGTAGGACAGTGTGGCTGGGGGCCCTAGCTGTGGCTTAGGAGTGGAGAGGAGAGTCCAAGGTCTAGCCTGAGGACAGACCTCAGAAAATAACAGTAAGAAGGACCTGAGGCTTGGGGCATCCTTCCCCATACTTTGGGATTAGAACTTGATTACACTAATAATTGGTACAAACAAAATAAAACAAAAAAAATGAGTAAGCTACTAAGGGGATAGGAAAGATCTGATTTTATAATTAGAAGAAGATAATGGAGCTAAAAATGCCACTCCTTTTCCTTTAAGAAACATCAAATGATCCCAAGCACCAAAAGAGTTCTTTGAAGAATTTTAAAAAATCAAATATCTACCTTCACAGAAACAGATGACAACTGGAAATAAGCATAGTAGCCTTACATATATGTGTATGAGTCTATATGTTTATAGACATTTATGTATATATAGGCACTTAATTGTAGCCTTCTTTAGGGCAAGGGAGGAAAGGAGAGAGGGAGAAAATGTAAAGTAAAAAATACACCGCAGAAAGCAAAAGAAAGCCTACAAGGAAGCAAAGAAAAGCTGGGAAGCTTTGAAAACAATGTGTAGTATTTATTACATCAGTTTTCTTGAAATGAATATTTATTGTTTTATATTGAATCCTCTCATATTCTGTAGTTTACATGTCAGTATTTACTTTTTCTCTTCTCATTTGGTATTTAAATTGAAAATAAATTTAAAAGTTTACAAAATTAAAAAAATGTCATTTGAAATTCATTTGTTTCTCATGTTATGTTTTTGTGAATTGAAAATCAGTCTGATAAGGACTAAGTAAATTTACTAAAACAAATGAATCTTTCAAGGCAAGATTTAAAATACCAGATTAGGTCTACGAGTCAAACTGTTTTTGATTCCTATTAAGAGAAATGTTATTTCACAAGTATGGACATATCATGTAAGACACCTTTTATAGCCTTCAATGTATTTATAATTTGCACTTTTATGCACACTTCTGTAATAGTTTACTTCAAATATTTAGGAGAAAGAGGTTGAGACATTTATAGGGTAGAATTCAGTTGGTTTACCTAAAAATGATCTGAGTTTAACCTTGACAAAATTGAACTTTCTTCCTTTTAAGTAGGGTTTTAATAAAGGGCTTTTAGAGATAGCTTTTGGGAGACTCCCAATCAACACCTGTCTATCACCACTTTATGAAAGATCCCCCAAAAAAGGTAAGCCATGAAACTAAGTGAATTAAAACCATAAAGTTATCATCACTCAATAACTGTCTTTTCAACGCTTATTCTCATAGCATAACAGTAGCACATTCCTGTGCATGGTGTATCAGAGCCAAAACAAGCTAGTTGTTTTTCTTAGCTCAGTGAATTCAGTCTAACCCAATAGGGGCTGGAAAAGAGAGAAGGTACAGTATTTTGGTGCATAGGATATAAATATGCAAAATAATATATAAATTATTTCCTATTAAGTCAAAAGTTTGGGGATTTTTAATAAGACTACAATACCATACATAATTTCTCAAAATTAAACCAAAACCCCTATTGAAGAATAGTTTTTCACTTTTTATTCTACAAGTAGTCATTCACCTCTACGTCCTTCCACTTACTCAAAATTTTGACTGAGGCATTCATAATTTTCATAATAACAAGGCAGGAATACTAGTCTATCAAATGCTACCAAAGATGGGAATCTTTTAGATATTTTATATAATTTTACTTAGTTGACTTTTCTCTAAACCTTTTCATTAAACCTCTTTACATTATATATTTGTCTTTCTAACCTCTACTTCTCATTTGTTTCATTTGTAAAACAAACAAATAAAACACCTAACTTGTCCACCCCATGTAAATATCTTAATGCATATTATACTACCTTCTCAATCCACAGGATGGATAGGATACGATAGATGGAAAAATGGAAACAGTAGTTTGTCACCTGAAAAAAGCAATAGGGACTTGGAACCCTAAACTCTTACTTCTAAGCCTGTGTTTTCTCCATTCAATATACACATTTCTGAAGAAAAAAAAGATGCTTCAAAGATGAAAAGAATTTATGTAAAACAATGTTATTTCTCATAGCTTCATAGGCATTTTAATAACAAAAAATATCTGATACCATAAAATCATGTCAGGAAAGGTAGAAAATGAGTTGACCTAACTGAATTACAATTGGAAAACTATAACATAGTTTTTAAAATCCCTTTTTACTCACCGTCTGATGGTTTCTGTCACAGTAACGCAGTCCAAAATAATCTATCTCCACTAGATTTATGTGATGGAATATGTAGTCAAGGACAACAGAACCTTTCGTTGACTTCTGTAAGAAAGAATTTTCAGAATCTTTTCATAAAAGCAGTACAATCACAGATATAACTATTGTTAACTTTGTCCTATACAGGGACAGTTTTATAAAGTCTGTGAAAACAACTAAACTTTACTTGTTCTACAATTATTACCTCAAATTGAAAGAAGAAAATAATAGTTACATGTATACAAACAAGTAATTTGAGAAAGAATTTTGAAATTATAGTTATTTTTTTATGGTTCTCTTTTTTTTTTCCTTTTCTATTTACATGCCTTTTCCCTGGTAACTTGCAGAATTTTTTGCCCTTGGAATTGTTAAATTTACCAAAATATGTCTTGAAATTTTATAGCATAAATTGTTTTTGTGTTTTTGGATGTAATCTGTGGGTGCTTTTTGATTTTAATTTGTTTCTGTTTTCAGAAGTTCTGGGCAATTTCCTCATATTATTTCCCGACTGTATTGTTCTTCTGGGGGATCTACAATCCTTAAACTGTCTACACATCCTATGTTAGAGACCATGATGTTTTTCTTGTTTAGAGATCATGTTTTCTTTTAATGTTATTCCTTTTTTTCTAAGATTAGCTTTCACTGCTAGGTATGAGATTTATCACTATGGATCAACTTTTTTTTTATTCTGCTAATTATTTCTGCTGTGCAGGACACAAATTCTGATTTCATAATTCTTATTTTCTCTTGACCCATAAGAATATATACAGCTGTAGTTTCATGTTCTTTTGGGAACCCACAGGATCTCTGCCTCATCAGGTGTTGATTTGTTTTTCTCTGTCTTAGAATATTTTATTCTTAGATGTCTGGCCTCTTTTAAATAAACTGGAAGCCATCTTCCCTAATGTTATTAACATCTTCCTTGTTGGTCTACGTGTTCAATATTTTTAACTGAATTTACTTTCTCTTTAGACCTTTGATCCCTTCAGTCTTTCCTCCTTCATTTTCTTCTATTGCTTACTTCTTGACTTTGATGGAAGTTTCCTTGGAGGCTAGATCTCAAAGCTGTCTTAGTCTCCTCCCACAATGGAGAAATCACATTTCTTTAGCCTCAGTCTATACTCCAAGGAACTTCTGAAGGGATAGCATGCCAATCTCCTTTCCTTCGGTCCACCCCAGCCCCAACCCAAGATGCTGGTGGCCACTCTCCATTTCCCTTCATTCCTCAATTTCGTGTTAAGTCCTGCTTGCAGCACAGCACCCTGCTCTGAAATAAGTTTGTCTTTTTCTGTTTGCTGCATGGGTTAAAGGTGAAGTGAAGAGTACAGTTAGTTCTGTTTCTTGTTGCCTCAGAACAGTAGAATGGGGGCAGAAGCATTAGAGAACCTAGACTGCAGCAGCAGAAAGTGAATCCCAGAGCACAACAGGAGAGTGATGTTGTGCTGCTCTGCCATAGCATGGGAGCAGGAGAGGGAGGATAGAATGAGTAAATTAAGGATTTTGGAATTAGCCTTCCCTGCTGTTAATTCAAATCAGATTGTTTCCTCACTAGGCTTCTTGTCTTAACCTGTGGAAACAGCTTAAACTGCTTTAGTCTCTTTTGCTTAATTCTTATTTTAGAGAAGTTTGAGAGGTCATGAAATTTGGAGAAAATATCTAGTCCTCCATCTTCTTTGTCATATGACTCAGAAGGAGCCCATGTGTCTTTAAGAAAATTATGGGTTTTTTTTGTAGGTCTTAAATCATCTTGCATTCTATTTACTGGTCATTGCCAAAAAGATTCCCAAGGAAGAAGAGCAATGACTTTTAACAGATTATAGTCTCATCACATTTTTGGTAGAAAAACAGAGAATTTTTTTATATCTCCCAGTTTTTCCAATCTCTCTAACAGAGTACTGTCGTAAAAATATGGTTGTGTTTCTTGAAAGTTCTTTAATGTTCATAATCAAAAACTGGTAGATAAAATTCAGCAGTTTCTTTAACAGTTGTGCCTAAAAATTCAACATGCTACAATATCATATTATATATGCTATTTTGCATTTGAATGAAGCATTTATTAAGCTTTTACTATGCGCAAAGTACCCTGCTAAGCACTAGGGTTAGGAGTAGGAAACTTGGCCATCTCTGCCCTCAAGGAGCCTTTATTCTAAAGGGAGGCACACATATATAAAGTTTCAACTGTAGGTAAAATGAAAAATCCCATGGTCTTTAGGATGCTGGTAGCAAGTATTACTGCCTCTTCTTTACTTGTCTTCTGATTCTCTTTTTTTCTTCTCCCAAAGGCACAAATTCCAAAAGGGGAAAAGACAGTAACTAAGCAACTTGAAGGATACCAGAAACATTAGTTATTTTGTGTATTCTGGCCATAAGATTAAAAAATTTAGAGCAAAAAGGAACCCAAGTCCCCTAGTCCAGAGCTTCTTAACCAAAGAGTACATAGATTTCAGGGGCAGCTAGGTGGATAGAGTGCTAACCTTGGAGGCAAGAAGACTTTGCCTGAGTTCAGATATAACTCCAGGAACTTAATAGCTGTATGACCCTGGACAAGTCACTTAACCCTGTTTTCCTTAGTTCCTCATCTGTAAAATAAACTGGTGAAGGAAATGGTAAACTACCCTAGTATTCCTGGCAAGGCCAAGAAAACCCCAAATGGAGTCATGACGAGTCAGACATGACTGAAGTAACTGAATATCAACAAATAGATTTCAGGAAGTCCATAAATTTGAATCTTATTTCAAAGTAACTGGTTTCCTCTGTAATCTGCATTTTATTTGAGGCATTTAAAAACATGATTCTGAACTTGCTAAAGTAGTAAATGATACAAAAAACCATTACATCTTGTACAGTCCATTCATTTTATAGGTGAGTGAACTGAAGAACACAGGGGATCACAGGAAACAGAGCTTGACTTCAAACTAGAGTCCTCCAACTAAAAATCCGGTATTCATGCTGTCTTAGTGGACTGAGATATTAAGTACAATTGCAGTAAGTGAGTCATGAATTTACCAGTCATGGAAAATGTTTATAACACAAAGCCTCTAAAATTAACCTTAGATCTGTATAATCCTACAGTATTTGGCTACGTGTGGCTATCATTTGCTTCTATATGAAAGCTTTATTCCTAATACCCTTAAAACTTACTAGAGGGACAAATATAGAGACTACATTTCAAGATTGGAGGCTTGAGTTACATTTGGTTACACTTAAAGGCCCAGATCCTCCACCTTTTCAATCTTGTGGAGTAATTGATCTACATAGTTACCTTCCATGTATTGATTTTTTTTATACACTTCTGAAAAAGAAAGCATAAATATCCATTTTTGTCCAACCTTTTTTAGTCTGATATTTACAGTGATACTATTTTCACTTCACTGATGAGAAAGTTTAAGATCAGGCAGGGCAGAAATAAAAATCACAGAAAAATTAATTTTCCTGTTCTAAACCAAAACAAAAATTATATGCCAAATGAAAAAACTTCATAGCACATAAATTATTAGTGACTCTCTGTTCCAGTCTCTTGTGGAAATTTCCCTTTTATTCAGTCAATTAAACCTTCACATAATGGATAGGATGGATGAATTCATTTCTATTTGTTATGCTTATATTAGGAGATTCAATGATAATCAGTTTTCATTTTTATCTTATTTTAACGATTTTTGGTTTCCACGACATCTAATTCCAACAAAATCAATACCCTTTTGAAATAGTATAAAGAATTATTTTATAACTAAAATTTGTAGAATATGGGAAAGGTAAGGCTTTCATTAAACCTTTTCATCAAGTCATCTCAACTTATTATTTAAAATCAAATTTAAAGGATTATCTAATTTTTGTCCTGCAACCAAACTGATGGACATATGGATTTCCATCCTTAAGAGAAATAAAGTCCAAAACAAGTGGGGAAAAAAGCAAAAGAGTAAAAAGTAATAATTTCAAATTAAAGAAGTTTCAAACTTTTTAGAATTTTAACCTCAGATAAATGAGAATTATGAACTTGATTAAAATGCTTCAATGTATTAATTTGTTAAGAATGAAGGGGAAAAGACTCAGAAATCTTCTACAGTACAGAACAGATTATACCACACAATGCCAACAAATTCTCAGAAAGCATAATCACGTTTACTTACAGGTAATCTACATTTTATCATAGTAGACCTATATACTACATGGTAGATTATAGTCCTAAATTTTATAATCTTAGAGAACTCCAAATAGAAGCTTATTTGAAAATACCATCAATAAAGTTTTCAACAGGGAACAGGGAATTTGTCTAACAAGTAACAACACCTTCACAGATTAACATGACACTAAGAACCAGAAAGGCAGGTTTCTACAGGCTACGCACAAGGACAACTTTTACACTCAAGCAAAAAAAATCTTATTTCTTCACAGTGGAAATCAACACTTCAAAATAATACCACAAAGTTTACAGATTATCAAATGTACAGTACTGCAACTTAAGCATTTTAAAATTCCGTGAAACTACTAAGTTAGTATTTTAATACTCAATATAAATCAATGCTTAATTTTTTGTTTCTGATAAAGTAGCATTGAAGCTAAGGGTACTAGATACTAGATTGAAGCTATGGATAGAAAGCACAGATATAGGGAAATTCCCTTCATTATAATCAGGAACAAAGAAATGGATTGACCTAGGCTATCATAGATATAGGAAACTCCCAGATGAGGTACCTTTCTTTACCAATACAGGTTAGTGTCCTCTCTATACTTTATAGTCTTTTTCTAAAAAAAATTATCCTTTGACATTCCTTTTAAAAGTTTTGAGGTCTAAATTTTCTCCCTCTCTCTAGCCTCCTCCTCCCCCATTGAGAAGGCGAACAATATGATATCAATTATACATGTGAAGTCATGTAAAACACTTCCATATAAGTCAGGGTAACTAGACTCTGGTGTGTGCACAGACCACATCAGCTTGCTAAGTTGATGAAACTTCAAATGAAGAAGCTGAAAATCCACTTCTGGAAGAGTCATGATGACATGTAAAGAAGTTACTTCAAGCACTACAGAGCATGGTGTAGACTTTCTGTAACTGTTTCTGAATGGCTAACCATGTGGTAAATGGTTTTGATTTTCTGTAAAGGCATGCAAAAGATCTAGCCTGCTTCTAACATCTGTCTTTCTTCAGTTCTTTCTGCTGCTCTGTTCCTGATGATTTAGTTTTCACAGATAGCATCAGAATCTAGTGAGAGACTATCCTGTATGGGAGAAAGCCGTGAAATCTCTCTTGAGCCATACGACTATGAGAAAGGGACCTTAGTCCTTGGCCTCTACATTTGTTCTTTCTCTTTTAAGTAAAGGGAGTGGAAGCTCTACAACTTTTTGAGTTTGGAAAAGTCTGAGGCATACCTCAGCATCCCAATATTTCAGTCAGATGGTGCTTCAGTGTCCTGTCCAGGCTATAATTTGCAGCCAGGTCATAATTGATGCCCTGAAAATTAAAAAGTGACCTTTGTGGACCCAGACCAAAGGAAGTTGAGTAAGAGGACTCACACACTAGTCATGTTGTACCTGAATGTGAACTTAGTGGAACCAATGCTACGTTGAAATTGATCTGAGTTGAGTTTACTTCCCTCAGAGACCAAGGTGGTATAGGAGGGAGTATGTCCTTGAGGTATTGGGAAAAGTGACTATACATTTGTTCTTGCTGTGTCATTGAAGTAAATATTCTTTGGAAAAGCTAATTGATGATATATGGTTAAATGGAACTGAAGCAGTAGGTACTGCCTGGTGGGGAGGGGGAGAGGAACATAGCCGGTTGAGGTTCACGCCAATGGAAGAAGAGATACAGGGTACCCTAGAATCCTGAAGATAAGATGTAACCATTCTGACCCTAGGCCAGAGTATTTCACTATATAAGCCTAGTATGCCACCACTACCCTCTTCACTTTAAATGAGGAAAATCAGACACAGAGAAATTGAATGAATTGCCTAAAGTCATAAAGGTAGTTCAAAGAAAACTGGGATTTGAGTGAAGTCTTCTGATTCAAAATCCATCAAGTTTGTAGACTCTTTTTTTTTTTGCCAAATTTGAACAAGTCAAACAGAATACAAATATTATCATTTCCATTATGTATTATAGATCTGAATATAGAATTTATAGTAAAACATCAATCACTGCAGGAAAAAGTCATGCACAACTGCTAACTTATCCATTTTGTTTTGAAGGGATCAAAAAAAAAAAGGAAGCTCATAGCCCTAAAAATCTATTTTTGGGGAATATGTTCAAAAGATTAATTTATTTAGAGTATTTAAATTTTGGTCTATTTTCAAATCTTAAGGTTGAATGAGCAAAACAATCTCTCTCTCTCTCTCTCACACACACACACACACACACACACACACACACACACACACACAGGCCACAAAGTTTGATGAAGAAATACAATACATAAAAATCAACAGGGGAAAAAATCGGGATTGGGAAGGATTAAGAGGTGAATAACCACAGGAAGCAAATAACTGTAGGAAAAATAAACTTCCTGATTAAAGGAGAGGAAAAGACAAGAGCTGGAATTCAAGGGGGTGCCTTAGATTACCCCTTCGACATTTGGAGAATCGCTGAGCCAACTATTATATATGAATGTAATAGAATATTATTGGATATTGAGAAATTTTCCGAGAATCTTGCATAGCACAAACTGACCCAGAGGGAAATAAACAGAACCAGGAGAACGATTTACACAAGAACACAAACATTTTAAAGAAAATTAAATGTGAAAGACTTAAGAACTCTGATCAATGCAACAATTGACCATGTCTCAGTAAGATTTATGATGAAGCATGATGGACATAAGGTGAAGATATATATATATTTTTTGACATACCCACTTTATGGATTCATTTGTCCATATCTTTTCCTTTTTTTCTTTCTCTCAGTTAAAGGGAGACCAAAAGAAGAAATAGCAATAGAGATATCCCCCTCAAAGAGTAACTGAAACATTTTTTTAAAATATAGAGAGAACAGAAGTCCAGAAGGAAGCACTGATGGGCAAGGTAGTTTTGAAAGTAATGTTTGGAATTTATTAGGTTGTTTTTAAAAAAAATCAGTGTGAACTGATTCCCAACAGGCAATTTCATAAAATATTAGTGTTCTACTGTTTGAAAATATTTTTAAAAGCTTTTAAATTCAGAATAAAAATATAGGTTAAAATGATATTATATGCCAAGCTGTATTTCTACAAGGAAAATAATTTCAAAATTTGAAGAAAATAATTTTAACCTTAATTTATTTTTTAAAATAAATTTTTATTGCTGTTTTCAGTTTCTTACATCGTTATCATTATCCCAAGTTCCCTCCCAGAGAGACATCCCATATGACAAATAATATTTCTAGAGAGGGGAAAAAATAGTACAAATGATCAATACATTGAAAAAATACAACAACATGTATGATACGTAACTTCTGTGCAACTCTGTGGGTTGGGAATGTCTTTTCATGTCTCTTCACTTAAATCCTGCTTAATCTTTATAATCTTTTTACATTTGCTTTTTATTTTTTTAGTATTCTTTCCATTTTTGTTATAATTACTGTGCAGCTTGTTTTCTTGACTGTTTACTTTGCTTTTCATTAGTTTGTGGAGATCTATTCATGTTTCTCTGCATTCATCACACACATCATTTCTTTCAACATAACAATATTCCATTATATTCATGTACTACAATTTATTTTGCAGTTCCCCAATTGATGGTCATTTACTTTTTTTCCAATTCTTAGCTATCACAAAAAGTGTTACTATAAATATTTTTGAATATAATAAGGACTTTCTTCTTATTGATGACTTCCTTGGAGTATACGCCCAGTAATGGAGTCTCTGGTTCAAAGTGTATGATCATTTTTTGTCACTTTATTTGCATAATTCCCAATTGTTTTCCAGAATTTCACAGCTCCACCAACAATGCGCTAGTGTACCTATTCTTTTAAAACTCCTCAGACATTGACTATTGCCATTTTGGGAGGTCCTTTTTTGCCAATGTGTAGGGTATGAGGTGAAATCTCAGGGTTCTTCCAATTTATTAGTGATCTGAAACATTCATGTAGTTGTGAATACTTTGCAGTTCTTCTCTTGAGAATAGTTCATATCTTTTAACCATTTAACTGTTGGGAGGGAAATGGCTATTTATACTCTCTCACTTTCTCTCTGTCTCTGGCTTTGTCCGTCTATATTTTTTCCCCTTGGATTATCAAGCCCGCATTAAAGAAATTTGATGCAGTATTTTACCCCATTCAATCACTTCCTTTCTTATACTTAGATACATTAATTTTGTCTGTGCAGAAGCTTTTCTGTTGTAAGTAATCAAAGTTATTATTTTATCTTTGGTAACTGCCTTTAAATTCTGTTTGGTTAAGAATATATTTCTTACCAATAACTATGAGAAGTATACGACCTTTTTATCTTCTAATTTTTCTAACAAAATGATTTTAATATTAACGTCATGTATTCATTTAGACTTACAGATTTTGAGTAATATGTAATATGTGTACATATGGTGTACACACAGTACAACATGTACAATATGATATAAATCTAATTTCTGCCAGATGACTTTCCAGATTTGCCAGTAGTTTTTTTCTCTCAAATAAGTTTTTTCCTTAGTTTTTTTCCCCTATGTTTTCTATTTTATCAAGCGCTGGGTTATTGAGTGCTATTAGCTCTCCTTTGTCTAATCTGTTGCATTGATCTCTCTATTCTTAATCCAATACCAAATTATTTGGTGATTGCTACTTTATACTTTTAGCCTCATTTTGAATGGCATAAATGTGAAATCTTAAATTCTTTAAAACTAATCTTTTTTGTTATTTAGCCATTTTCAGTCATGTTTGACTCTTTATGAACCTTTTTTGGGATTTTCTTGGCCAAGATACTGGAATGATTTGTCATTTCCTTCTTCAGCTCATTTTACAGATGAGAAAACTGAGGCAAATGGAATTAATTTCAGCACCATATAGCTAGTAATTGTTTCAGGCCAAATTCAAACTCAGGACACTGCACCTAGTTGTCCAAAAAACTATTGCTATTTATAAATATTCACTAATGTAAACAATTTCTTTAAAAAAAGGAATGATAATATTGAATTTTATTGCTATAAATCATATTACATTATATCCAGAAGACTTAAGACTATGGATTTTTTGTAGTAATAAAAACTAAATTTGATATATTTGTTTCCTCAAGTACTTATATACACCCTGTGAATATATCTTCTTTCCTCCAGTTTCTAAAGAAATGACTTCTTCTTACCAAGGTCAAGCCCTCTGTACGTGCATTGGATCCCATTCCTACCTATCTTCCTAAGAGTTTATCCTCAATCATTCCCCCATGTCTCTTAAATCTTCAACTTCCTCTTTAATCAAAAGGAAAAAAAAAACCCTTGGTATTTCAAAATAATGTTTTCTTCGCAAGCCTATGTATTTTATTGTTTTGGATTTCAAAATCCATTCTTAAAAGGGGTTTTGATATAAAAAACCCAAACAATAAGAACTTCCACTTCCAAACTTCCCTATTTTTCTGTTGAAAGCACCACCATCCTCTCAGTCTTTCAGCTTCATAATCTTGAGATCATCTTGTATTTCTTATTCACTTTCACTCCATATATCAAATCATTTGCCAGATCTTTCATTTGTCCCTTCTCTCATATTCCATCCCTTTCTCCACTCAAGTGTCAAGCCCTTACTACTTTATCACATCATTTATCACATAAATATTACAACTGGTCTCATAACTGGTCTCCCTGACTCAAGTGTCTCACCACTATATACTGCTACTAAAGTAATCTTTTTCCTTCTTTTCTCAAAGATAAAGTATAAACTCATCTATCTAGCTTTTCAAAATAGTTTTATTGATGTGTTTTGTTTTTACATTACAAACATTTATAGATTATCTGCACTCCTGGAGAGGTCTCTTGTAACAAAGGAAATAATTAAATATAATATACAAATCTCCTCTGAAAGTTATTAAAATTATATATAATATATATTAAACATAACATACACAAATAGAATAAATGTAAATAGAATATATTATTCATAATATACATAAATATGATAAATATAAAATTATTTTTAAAAGCATTATACTTCTCTATTTTTAACTGTTTTAATTAGCAGAAATTATTTTCTATCCTTCCCACCTCCCACCCAATTAAGAGAAACAAAGAAGAAAAACAAATTCCTTGTAACAAATATGCATAGTCAAGGAAAACAAATTTCCTCCTTGGTTATTTACAAAAACAAATATTCCACTTTGCACCCTAAATCTATCCTCTGTTAGAATATTGACAGTTCGTTTTATCTCTAGTCCTATGGAAATCAAGGATGGTCTTTGTTGGCTTTTAAAGCCCTACACAACCTGGCCCCAACCTATCTTTCTAGCTTCACTGGAAATTATTTCTCCTCCTGTAACTCTGCAATTTGCCCAAATAGGCCTTCTATTTATACATCACACTCAACTCTCCATCTTCGTCTCCATGCCTTTGCACGGTTCATCCCAAAAGCCTAGAACGCACTCCTTCTCCACCCCCATCTCGGCTCAGGGACCATCCTCTCTGCACGAAATTTTTTCTCCTTGCCCCAGTACTCTTCTCTCTCAAACTACATTTTCTTTAACTAACTTGTATATATAAATATGTATATATGCATTAATTGAGTCTATATTTATGCTGTATATGTTTTTATAGGTATATCTTTCCCATGAGTATTTATATTCATTGTATGGATTGTTTCATTCCTTGTACCAGCCTCTCCAGCACTTAACACAGTGATCAACACATAGTAGGCATTTAATAAATTCTTGTTAATGGATATTTGTAGCATAGTTTTCCTATAGAAAGGATATAGAACCTTATATCTCTTCATGATAAGAGAGAACAGCAGATTTCAGTCCTCATAAGGCAGTTAAAGAAACTCGAGCAAGCCATTCAGTTTCTTATCTATAAAATTGGATAACACCATCCGCCTGACCTGCATCAGAGAATTGTTATGAGGATCAAGGGACAGAAAAAAATTGAGGGGAAAAAGCATAAAATACTGAAAAGATGAAGACACTTATTAGCAGTATTAAACGGTGGCTTTCAAGCATCTAACATAATGTTTTAATTCTGCTCTAGAGTTGCTGGAACACAGAGGGAATTGACAGACTTCCAGACCTGAAAGGGGATGGGACGGATAATTGTAACATTCTGCAAAAAATTAATAATCAATCTTTAGAGACAAAAGTCAATATTTTCTAATGTGCTAAATAAAATTATTTTTACACCTTTTTTCCATTGAAAAAACAATTTAGACCAAATTCAAGTGTTTGACCTGCTAAGTCAAGCCTGTCATCTCACTATGCAGCAGATTAAGTTCCCTGCTTTTTGTTTTATGTATTTCTTAATAGAGAACTATACAGTATAGAAAAGCCCATGAACCCTGGGGCAGAAAGGGTTTCCTTGGAGTTTAAAAGGATTGCCACGTAACTGCTTTCTGAAGAGACCTTGTGTAGTATTTCCTGTTCTTTGAACAAAAGGAATATTGAATGTCTGAGGCCAGAGGCAGTCAGAGTGCAATAGTCTAATGTTTTTTTAACGTGCCTTACTCAGCACTATTGTAGCCAGCCATGTATATCTAGCATTAGAGCTGAGAGAAAGGAACATGATCTGAATATAAAATGCTGTCTTGTACTTTTCCCCAACACAGAGTCTTTTAGATAACTGATATTTTCAAACTCCCCCCTCGATAAAGGGAGTCAAGTATATTAAGCACTCAAGAAATAAACAATACAAACAAGCCCAGAGGATAAATGGGCTTGATACCCAGAAAAGGTATCAAGAAATAGGCTAAGGTGTGTATAGCGTCTATCTCAAGCATGTCTTATAGTATACTATGATTGATCAAGTGGTTTCAAAAAATTAAATTAAATTAAAATATTTAAATGCTAATTAGGACTGAAATAACATTTACCTAGGGGTTAGGAAATGTGGTATGACCAAAGTTAAGGGGATATTTATGAGTGTCTTCTTTTGCCTGTATCCTGAGTAAGGTAACATCTTACCTGTTTCCTTTGTTTAAAAATCCCCCTGTTCTACAACTTCTGGGAAATTAAAATATAGGTAAAACAGAGAGTAAACAAATTTGATTTCCATTTCCCAGTGGAAAAAAATTCACTATTTGGAACTAGAAGACTTTGCTTCAAATTCCAGCTCGTCTAATTACTATGCGCATAAACTTGGGGAGATTACCTAGCATGACTAGGCTTCAGTTCCCTCATCTATAGAAGGTTGAATTAGATGACTTCTTAAGGTCCTTTCTAGTTCCACATCAATGATTTCATGATCTTTCATTTTAAGAACTTTTCTCAGACTCTTAGATATAGGATAACCTCAGATGTTCATTAAGGCAAATCATCTACTTGAAAGATTTTCTGGACTTTGTTTTTTTCTTCTTTTCTGCTGTATGATAAATTAACTGCTCCTTTGAATTTCAAGGTGAACAGAGTACTGAAGAGACAGGGAAATTCAACTGAATTAATTTTTTTTCCTTTGTAAATAGGTCTCTAATAAAGTCTAATAAAGTCACCTTGTTGTGATATGGGGATGACCCTGGATATTTGTGGGCCACACCAAGAAGAGCATAGGCCCTAATAAATCCTATTAAGATTGGAAGCCTTTGGGTACAGACCTGGTAATGGACTGCATATTTGTTATCTAAGAAGCAGTGATGTTCAGAGAATCTCATCCCCAACTGACTTTAGGGTGATTATATTTTGGCAACATCAGCTCTCAAAGAGCATCTACTATTTAGTTTTTAAAAGATTGTGATCAAATTAAAACTATCTATAGTCATATAACAATGCTCTAAATCACCATTGATTAGAAAAATGCAAATCAAAACAACTCTGAGGTACCCCACATCAGACCTATCAGATTGGCTACCATGACAAAACAGGAAAATGACAAATGGTGGAGATGTGGGAGAGTTGGAATACTAATTCATTGCTGGTGGAGCTGTGAGCTGATCCAACCATTCTGGAGAGCAATTTGGAACTATACCCAAAAGACTATAAAAATATGCAATACTAGTTCCACATTTGTAAACCAAAGAGATCATAAAAATGGAAAAAGGACCCACATGTACAAAAATATTTATGGCACTTCTTTTTGTGGTGATCAAAAACTGGAATTCAAGGGGATGCCCATCAATAGGGGAATTGCTGAACAAGTTGTGGTATATGAATGTAATGGAATACTATTGTGCTACAAGAAATGAGGACTTCAGAGAAGCCTGGAAGGACTTATATCAACTGATACTCAGTGAAATTAACAGAACCAGAACATCTTACACAGTAACAGCCACAGTGTGCTTCTGTTTCTGATAGACTTTAGCCCTTCACAGCAATGCAAGGACCTAAAACATTCCCAAAGGACTCTTGAGGCAAAATGCCATCCACATGCAGAGAAAGAACTATGGAATCAGAAAGCAGAATGAAGCAGAGTATTTTCTCCTGTGTTTTGTTTTGGGTTTTTTTTTTCCCATGGTTTCTCTGATTCAATTTAATTCTTCTATGCAACATGACTAAGGTGAAAATGTGGTTAATAAGAATGTATATGTAGAACCCACATAAGATTGTGTGCTGTCTTGGGAATGGAGGAGAAAAGGAGGGGGAGAAAATCTAAGACTTACGGAAACGATTGTAGAAAAGTGAAAACAAATAAATTAATTTAAAAAAAAGAAAATTGAAAACAAATAAATTTGGAGAAAAAAAGATTGTGATTACCTTGGTAATCTGTATCAATGGAGGGAATATACACCCTGACAAGACTGTAGACTGTTTGATGGAAGTTTTGGTAAATAGTTGGATAGCTGGCTTACTCTTAATTCTGTCTTTCCTGTTAGGGATAGGTTATTAGTATACGCATACAACTTTTTTTTCTATAATAAATCTGTGAGGAATGAAGTTTCCAGAAATCTAACCTCCTAGCTAAAAGAGGGCCCTTGAAGGCTAAAACTAAGTGAAAAGAATAAAAGTGTTTATTTATGTCATGTTAATATACTGAGTAAAGGGCCTGTCCAGTTATCTCAATTCTATCAATGACTTAAGTCAGAGGCATCAAAGAAATAGAATTTTTAGTGAAAGCTTACTGCAGTTTGGACATGAGGGACTCACTATTTAGTTAGTGTTTTGGGGACTTTTACAAGAAAGAACAATGTGGGGATGGAGATTATAGCATAAAGGTCATCTAGTACTTAAGGCCACTAGTTGTACGACTCAAGAAAGGAGAAGAGTCAAAGTTTCAGTCTAGAAAGAAGTGAAGAGAAACCAAACTTATCCCAATGGAAAGGATCAGACATGATGATTGATTATTAAATTATCTTTAGAGAAAAGTCATCAAGGTTAGTCCAGACAGCTAACACTTTCAGGGGAGAACAATCAAGATCTTCAAGAAAGTATGGGAAACAAATTCCAGCTCCGAGGAATTCTAGGTCAGTAAACACTGACGCCTAAGCCCAAGAAGAAATCCTGAGGCTAGACAGGGAAGAATCTTTCATAGGGAAAGGCAATAGTAAGATTTCAGTAAAAACAAAGTCCTAGCAAATTTTTTTTTATGATGCAAATATGGTTCTGATACCTAAACCGGGAAGAGCCAAAACAGAAAGAAAATTATAGACTGATTAATGAATATGGTTGCAAAAATTTTAAATAAGATGCAAAAAGAACACAGCAACTTATCATAAAAATGATACATTATGATCAGGTAGTCGGGGCAGAGAAAGGAAGAAAATCTAAGACTTGTGGAAGTGATTGTTGAAAACTGAAAGCAAATAAATTAATTAAAAAACTATTTCAATGGACCAACAACAATAACGAAAAGCTAAACCGAGGAGGAAGAGGTCAAAGTAGGTAGTACCTTCAAAAAAACAAAACCACTATACCTAAAGAAAGGGCTAGGAAATAAACATTTTAATTCAGGAACCTACAGCCTGATCCAGGACCCAATACAAAGGGAATTGGGTCACCTAATTCTTAACACAAGAAAGAAAGAACCAGTCTGAATGAGAAATAGTGGTACTATTTTCCTATGTGTAAGAGCAAAGTACATTGAAATATCTTTAATAAGAAAAACATCACCCAACTATGCTCACAACCTCCCTGAAAAGACTGTGTCATAATTCTAGAGAAAGAAAAGCAAAGAAGAAGGAAAAACCTACATCTCTATCTCATGGGAGGAGTAGAGGTAGTGGAAGTATCCAGCTGGAAGAAAGGGTGTAGAACAACCAGCAGGAGAATCAGTAAGCAAAGTCTTGAAACTTGGTGAAGGAAGAATAGGGACCAGGGTCAGAGAATTCTGAATGGGGCCGGGATAAAACAAATCAATAGCACGTGTGGGGAATCAGGCAAAGTAATGGCAGAAACAAATAATTAGACAGTTTGGGGACATGCTTACTCTCCATCATGTATACCTTTAAATTATTTTTTCTCCTCTTTTTCTTAGACAATTAGGGGTTAGCTAATGGATAGAGCACTGGACCTGGAGTCAGGAAGACATGAGTTCAAATCCAGTCTCGGACACTTAGTGGTTATGTGACTATAGAAAAGTAACAATCTCTATGTGCCTCAGTTTCCTCAACTGTAAAATGGGGATCATTACAGTATCAATGTCTGAGGGTTGTTAAGAGATATTTGCAAAGCACTAAGCACAGTGCCTAGTACATAACAGACACTTACTACATGCTCATGTCCTTCCTCTCCCCCATCTTATCTTCTACTGTTTCTTTCCTTTCTTTTTTTCTACCTTCTCCTCTGCCTATGTCACCTGTCTTTTAGTGGCATCTGCAGTTCCACTAATGATCCTCACATCAAGTTAATATGTTCACTTCCAAGTTAAAATTAAAGCTAAGAACATGAGAAATTTATGACTTTTTTTTTCTACCACTTACCTCCAAAAAGTAAAAGAAAATTTGCATTCGGAGAGTAAATACACTCATAAGTTTTTTAACAAAATCAAAACTATGAGCCTATCCCTAAAAAGAACTTCCTTCGAAGAGACGACTGTCAACTAAAGTGTAATTTATAGTATGCCTTGGACCCTTTAAGGTTATATGACTTGTCTATGATCACACAGCCAGTGTGTCTCACAAGCAAAACCTAGGTCTACCTGACTCTATTAACTACAACATTCTACTTGTCTTATACAATTTAAATACAACTTTAAAAAAAGAGCCATGTATTTAATATTTTTTTTGAAGAATAACAAAATTCAAACGATTTTTGAAGTTTGAATCATAATTGGTATCTACCAGGAAATTAATTCCTCGGACTTGAGAAGAGGACTTCAGCTTGACTCCTTCCTCTGCCACGTACTATCTGTGTTACCTTGGGCAAGTTGCTTCTACTCTCTGGCCCTCAGTTCCTTAGGATGTTAAAAAAAAAATGAGGGTGTTCAACTAGATGACCTTTAAGTTTCCCTTCTAGCTCTAGGTTTATCACCTATGAACTCTGACATCTAACTTTTTGGTTAATGAACAGTCACCATAGGAGTCAAACCTAGAGCTAGAAGGAAAACTTAGAGGTCATCTGACTGAATGCCCTCACCTTTGCAAAAACTAACCATGGATTGAAGCAAAAATAAAAAAAAAAAACTCACCAAAAATTGTAGAAAAGAAATACTAAACACATCATTTATGGAAAATAATGCAATAAAAACTATATTTAATAAACATTTTGAGACTTAATAACATAGAGAATTAATGATTCAAAGAACAAATTATAGAAACAATTTCAAAGAAAATGACAATAATGAGAAAAGATATCAAAGTTTATGGCTTGCAATTTATGGTGTCCTTAGGGAAAACTCTCTCTAAACGCTTTCAACAATGAAAGAAAGAACAAATCAATGAAGTGGGCATGCAAATTTTAAAAACACCTGAATAAAAACAAATAAAAAATCTTCAACTAAATAACAAAGGAGAAATTCTGAACTTAAAGAAGAAATTAATGAAACTAAAAGCAAAAAGATTGATTAATAAACAGATGAATACTTAAGAAAAATATAAATTTCACGTTAACAAAAAATAAGATTTTTAAAGTAACTCATTACTAGAAAATGAACAAACTATAAATCAACTTCCAAAGGCTGGATAGGTGGGGAACCAAATAAACCTCCAGGACCTGATGGATTAACAAGTAAATTCTATCAACTTCTAAAGCAAAACTTTCCAATACTATATAAATTCATTGCAGTTATGAGAACAGAAGCCACTCTCTCAATCTCTTATCAATGATGCAAATATATTATTGATACATAAACCAGGGAAAGAAAGCAAAAGGAGAAAAAAACTGGAAACCACTATCCCAAATTAAAATTGATGCTAAAATTTGAAATAAAATTATCAAAAAGGTTTCAAGAACAGAAAGGTTATAAATTATGATCAGGTTGAATTTATATCAGGAACGAACCCGTTATGTCAAAATAAGTAAGTCTGTAAAGTATAATAAATTATGTTACTAATACAAATAGTAACAATGTAATTATATTAATAGATTTGGAAAAAGGTTTAGACAAGATCTAAAACCCTTTTCTGTTAAAAAAAAATTGAAATTAAAGGAATAAATATGGTTTATTTCCTAAACAATAGTTATCTAAATAGAAGAGCAAACATCATATATAACAGAGAAATGTTAGTGGTCTTTTCAGTAAGCCAGGATACCTTTTATTATTACAAGTCAACAAAATGCCAAAAATGCGAAATCGAGCAACAAGGAAAGAAATAAATTGAAAGAGTAAGTACAGGTAAAGAAGAAACATAACTATCACTTTTAGCAGAAGATATATACTTAGAGAATCCTAGAGAGCCAGATACAAATAACAACTACAGCAACATTTCAGGTATAAAATAAGTCCACATAAATCCAATATATATTCTAATATATAATCAACAAAACTCAGCAGAATAGATAGAGAAATTCCACTCCAAAAGAAAACCCTACAGAAGCTATAAAATATTTAGTACGTTCTATCAATATTCCTCTATGAATTATATGATACCAATTATAAAACACTACACAGAAATAAAGACAGATGTAAATAATTTGGGAAAACTAATATGTAAGGAACATGGAAGAGAGAGGCTAGACAATCAGTACAGTATTCTACTATTATCTTTTTTTACACATTACTTCATACCTTGGAGTTTTATTCTACAGAACTGTGCCAAATAAAGCTTAGGTATGTAATAGTTTTTGGCTATGGTTTTTGAAACCCATTGAAGGGCATGCTAGCATGTCTGAACCAATACTTATGTGTTTATCAAATATAGAAAGTATGTGATTACAGGTTTGAGATCTCATTGAAAGTTTTTGTTTTCTTTAGACTCTGCCCCCCTACTATATATACTCTATATATGAGTAGCAAGGTCCATAACTCCTGCACAAGCACTCAATGTATAAAAATGGTATCTGGTTTAGGACAGCCCATGAACAAATAGAGAAACATAAATAGCACATCAAACTACTCCCAGAAGTTAAAGACACTGTAACTAACCATTGAACAATACTCTCCATTCAACTTGGACCTGGACCATCCAATTAATTCATTGCATGAAGGATTGGTAAGGTCTAGATGGCCTACCCATTGTTGAGCAAATCCAGTCCTCCAACTGAAAGAGTCACATTGATGATCCTTTTTCTTGTCTAAATAGCATGTCATTGAGAAACTCTTTTTCTAAGAAGTCATTGCTACTCAAACTCACAAACTTTCACATTTAGTAACACTCTAATTTGGATTCTTCATAAGGCAACTTCCTCAAATTGACAAAGTCCACTGTCAGGATTTCTCCTCTGAAGTCTCGTGTCTCTACAAGGACTCTTAACAATGCCCTGTTTGCTGCCATATAGCTTGAGCATGGAAAAGTCCATTTACAGGAACTCTAATTCTCTGACTTGTGCTCAGAAATAGAAACAGAAAGGCAGAAGAAGGTGGTCAGAAAATGGAGTCCAGGAACTCCTCTTAATCAGACTTGCCATGAGTTTCTCTTAACAACTTGCCAAGTACTGATCATCCTAGGGTGAAAGTAAGGAAAAACCTATTCCCACCCCCCACAAGAGGGCAGAGACAGTTTGTGTTTATATGCTATTGTACCTCCATATCAAAATAAGATCTTTTGCTGTTTTTGTTTTAGTAAAATCAAGTGCCTTTGACTGAATCTTGGTTATCAATCAAGAGTGTTTACAAGGAGTAAAGTACAGAAACAAGAGTTTCTTGAATTAGAAAGTGTATGTATTTGTATTGTTAATTATTTTAATGAGATTAAAGATGTTTCCAACCCACTGATGGGCATGCCTTTTGGGAAGCTTGATTAGTGGAGTTATTTATAGAAGGGTCCCAAGTACCTTTTATTTTTTTCTATTGAGGCAATGGGTCAAAGGATTATGATGCCCTTTGGCTCTAAAAAAGGTATAAATACTCTGAGTTGAGGTTTTTACCTTGGGTTTTAGTTTTGGTAAGAAGGTTTGAGTGCCAGATGAGGACTATGGAAAGCTGGCAAGGAGCCCCCTGTGCTTCTCTCTTTAGTGATGATGTGACAGACAGCTTTACCTGTCTGTTGAATTACGGTCAGGCATAGGGAAGTCATGTCTTTGGGGCTTACTGACTGGAAATGTTTGTTTGGCCAGATGAGGACTATGGGAAGCTGCTAAGGAGCTCCCTGGCTTTGAGAACCCAGATGTCATGCTTCCCGCTCTGGTAACGATGGTCAGTGAGTTGGGGTCCAAATGTCTGTTGAATTCAGGCAGAGGAAGCCATGTCTATGGATCTTTTGATTTCTCTGTATTTTCTTTGAAATTCAGGGTGATGACTCCTTGAACTAACAGAATGATACATGTGCTTGATTAAAGTGATTGTTAACCCCTCAAAAGTTGCCTTTCCTTTTATCAATGCAGATCTAAGAACCTGTGATAGCAGGCCCCCTATGTATGTTGGGGTGCTTACTGATTCAATCCTTTACACCTTGTCTCTCCATCTCATTTTAAAATCATTTTCCCCTTTTCTTGCCAGCTATCTGCCTAATAAATTTAATAACTTTTAATCATATCTTTTGTCTTTTATTTCCTACAATTTTTTTTTAAAACATCTGTTTGGGGATTATTTTTTTCAGATAGAGTATTCAATTTTTTATCTTGGTGCAATGATGTTAAGGCAAGTGGGTAATGCTTTTGTAAAGTAAAATCACAACTTTTATTTTTCTGAATTCTTGTAACTGTTTAAAAGTGTTAATGCCAAAGTGTGCCAGTTTTATTCAAATTAGAAGCATATTTACTAATCTGCTGTCCAAAGCATCAATTAGATTCAATTATAATGTCAGTAACGAATTATTGCTTAGGAGGGCAATTCTTTTCTCTTTGTGTGCTAAAACAGAGTATATTTTGGGAAAAAACAGAAACGAAGAACCTAGGTTAGTCAGGTTTGTGCTTCATTTTGGCAAAGTCTCATACCTTATAAAGAAGCTTCTGGCTCCTTCAGAGGCAGATTTGTGTCCCTAGCTGCACTTTGGAGCATTCAATATTGAGAGCAGATGCATATTTGTCTTGTAACACTGGGAAGAAAAAAATCCTGATATTATGTAGTATATTATAGACAATTGCCTCATTAAAATGTTTAAAAGGTGACAGCAATAGGTGCCACTTTCCAAGAACTGATGAGAAGACAGTTGATTTTTCCTTCACAAAACACAAGTAGGAAACTGAAGGGTTAAGCAGTTGAAATTCACAAGAATTTTTCGCTTTTGCTATGAGTTCTCAAAGCTTTCAGACATTAATTCACTCAACTTCTATGATAGACACTGAAAGTTAGATAGTAGATCTAGCCTAGCTATCTTACTACAAAAGTACAAACTTTTCTGGCTACTACTAAAGCACCTGTATTATGGTAAGTGCTACTATGGAAACAATACTGTTTCAGAGTTCACTAATTGGTGATTTTTTTGAAACTTAATTTCTCTGACTGTCTTGGAGGGCTTCTGGGTTGTCGCTGTTTGTCCTTCATTGTCAAAGAGGACCATGACATCGGGAAGGTGATGCCATGACTTGCAAGTGAATTGGATTTAAGTGAGGGAGAGCTGTGCAAAGTTACCAACCTCACTTTCTCCTCCAGAGCCATTTGGGTCCAGTGGCCAGATATGCATCAGGATGACTGGAGAAGGATGAAGTGGGAGGCCTTGGTTTTTTTAAGCTAATATCTTTCCCAAAGTCTCAGTTTGAGGCAACACCCATTCAGTGATTAAGGTTAGGTAAGAAAAGAGACAAAGAATGTCCTCTTTTACTTACTCAAAAAAAAAAATCTGGGAGGGGAAGACCTTCCAGGTTTCAGGGCAAAACAGAAACAATTGCTATTTACACTTACTCTTAGCTATCAGGGCCCAATGAGCACTAAGCCGGGTTTAGGCTGGGCCTTATTGTTGGTAGAGAAGGCTCAGGAGGAGAAAGTGAGGCTGGTGACCTTGCACAGCCCTCCCTCACTCCAAACAAAGTCAAGTGCAAGTCATGTCATCATTTCTCTGATGTCATGGTCTTCTTCGAAAATGAAGGATGGGCACAACAAAGTTGTTGGCAAATCAATGACAGCCAGAGTGTAGTGGGTTTAAGGGATGGTCCTTAAGAAAGAAATCTAGTTGATAAACCCTAAAATATATTGTGAGGTTTCAATAATTAAAATTCCTTTGGGCAGAGCACTGCAAGTAAGGTATGATACCCTATGTGGACAGAGGGAGAGGCAGGAGGAAACATTTATTAATCACCAGGAATTATGCTAAAAGAAAGGCAAAGAAAAAGTCTCTGCTTTCACAAGGACCTTGCAGCTCAATGGTGAAGACAACATTTAAGCAACTATGTACAGTCAAGCTATTATACAGGATAATCAACAGAGAAGGCACTAGAATTAAGGGAGGCTGGTAAAGGCTTCCTATAAAAGATGGATTTCGGCTGGGACTAGAAGCAAGGTGCAGGAGGGGAAGATGAGGAAGGAAAGCCAATGAGAATAACCAGAACCAAGAGATGAAGTGTCTTATTTGAGGAACAGCAGAGGCCGGTGTCACTAGGTCAAAAAGTAGAAGGAAGTAAAGAAACAAGCATTTATTAAATAATTATTACTGAGAGCAAGCCAGTCCTAGGAATCCCTCTCACCACAGAAACCTCTTTCCCAGTTTTGAGCCTTCCTCTGCCTCTTCATCCATTCCCTTATAAGCTGTTTTCTTCTTAAGAGCCTACAGGAATTATTTTCCATTCATTATTAACACCTGACTTAATTAGTCAGGGAATATCACATTCTTCTTCTATCTTCTTCCTCTCTTCTCCTTTTTTATGCATCCTCTCATTTTCCAATTTGTCCTACACAAAACATGATTCACCTATAAATGGTGCGTAGCGAGGTAGTTCATGATGTTCCAAGCCTATTTATCTACCATTACTTCTATTTGACTTCCACTTTCACCCTTTTTTACTAATGTATTTCTAGAAAAAAAATCTAACAATCTCTCTATTGTTCTTTTTTGATTTTGTCCTTGGTTGCTGCATTTGTTTATCTTTCTTGTAGTTTTGTTCTGGGATATTTGAAAAACAAATAATTTGTGCAGGTCAGTTGTCTTTGTAGGAATGCTTTGAATATCTGTTCTTCATTGAACATCCACCTTTTATTTCATTAATAGTCAGCCTTAGGAATGTCACCTTGGGTCACATTTTGAGTTCCTTTGCTTTACAGAACACTTCATTCCATTCGCTTCTGCAGTTTCTGGTACATACAGAATAGTTGTCTAGTAATCAAATTTCTTTTCCTTTATATTTGAAGGTCTTTTCCCTTTCTCCCACAACTATATTTTAACACATAATGGTCTTTTTTCTTGTTCAAGATTCCTATGTTACCTCAAATTATTTTGGGGTAAAAAGTCATGTCTGAGTGAATATGCTAATGTGAATATTTAAGTCCAAACTTGCCTCTCTCTAGGCTAGAAATAGTTTAGATATAATATTAATGATGAATTAAAAGTGTTTCTGACAGACTTATACTTAATACATAGATTATATGTTAATATTTTTCTTTGATATTTGTTTAGGCAAGGATTGAAAATTCACTCATAAAAGAGTAAGTTATTCTTCAGAGAACTCTTATTTCCTTTATCTCTGAAGATGGGATATTTTTTTGGTCCTCTATTGTACCCAGAGTAACAGAATCATTTGCAACAATTATCAATACATTTTTATCTTGCATATGTTATTGTCTTCAAAAATAATTCTGATCTGTGAGGAATAAAATATTTCATTTTATATGCTCCAAAAATGAGAATCTTTTCCCAAACAATTTAATCTTCTTTTTCTCTCTTATCTCTCATTTCTACTCCTGTTCACGGAAGGAATATATGTAAATTCTATAAAAAGTAAAAAAATGGTATCACTGAATTTTTCATAGAGGTTACTCATCTCTCCACATTTAAAGAAAAATAAATCAATTTTTAAAAATTAATAGGATAGGAATCAGTCAACTGTCTTTTTAAAGGGCAGACATCAGTAGTTCTAAGTTACTGTCACTCATCAATAACTTTAACAATGTAATGAAACCAAGAACTCAAATCTGTGTGTCAGGTTTGTGAATTCCACACCCGCCTATAGAAGTTATTACACAGATGGATAAATGTATTCTACTACTACACAACTGGTCCAGGATTAGGCAGAGAAAATATCAACCTGATGAGAAAACCAGATTTTTTTTTTTCTGTTTAATCATAAATACAGGTGTGATTATTTGCCATTTGATCCCAAACAAGAGAAATCTTTGCTGGAAATAGTACCTTTATCAGCACAATCCTGGACCTAATAAACAAGCATTTTAGAAAACACAGAGGAAAAATGAACAATAAAGAGCTGGCAAAAAAAAAAACAAACCTATGAGCTCTTTGTCATGTAGATACTAGTCCTAGAAAATGAAATACCCTCCAGTGCCTTCCAACGCATCCCAGTCCCTGGATATTCTGGCAATATGTTAAAAATAAGATTTAATTATATACAGTTTTTCAAGAACATAGCTGTTAGCAATTCACTTCAAGAAACATTTTATTAAGCACTCATATGCAAGATGCTGTTGTTTAGTCATGTCCAATTCTTTGTGTCCCCATATGGGGCTTTCTTACCAAAGATACTTGAGAGGTTTGCTATTTCATTCTCCAGTTAATCAAGGTAAACAGAGGTTAAGGGACTTGCCCAGGGTCACACACCTAGTAAGTGGTTGAGACAAGATGTGACTTCAGGTCTTCCTGACTACAGGCCCAGCTCTCCATCCACTGAGCCATCTAGCTGCTCCCATACGCAAGATACTTGGGGATAAAACAACAAAACTAGTAACATTCCCTTCCTTCAATGAACTTACATATATACATTTGAAATGTTAGCAGTTTTCTTTAACCATCTTTTTTCATCCTCTAAAGAAATTTTTCAGACAAAAGTATTCCCCACATCTTAGCAGAATTAAAAATAACTTCTTTTTTCCCCAACAACATGGAACCTAAGAGTAAAAAAGTATGTTTTAGAAAGTTTAGAAATTTACAGTTTCTTAGGAGGGCACAATCAATCATTTGTAATACTCTGTTTAAGTAATTAGCTTATTTAAAGTCTGAAGAAATACAATTGACCCCTAAGGTCCTCTTGGATTCCTTCTCTTAAACTTTAGGGAGTTTATTTTAAAAGAAAAATTTGGAGTTCAATCCATAATTACTGAGCCCCTAGTTAGGAAAATTCCCAAAACTTAGGGAGCAGTTGGGTTCTCTGAACAATCTTACATTTATATCAAAATAACCCCTGTCCTCTGATGGAGGAGGCAAAATTCAGTTTACCAGAAACCTTTAGGTGACAAAAGAGCATTTTATATTACAGCGTCTATGGAAAGACAGGAATCTAGGTAGAAAAATGAGTAAAGAGTAAACCTTTTCTTAGAATTTTCCTCAGCCTAGATATACAGATAATCATAGAGTCAAGGACTCTTCTCAATGTTTATTTCCCTTTTCTGCTACATCTCAACCCTCCATTTTCCCCCTATTTGCTCTAACCTTTCTAATCCAAATGCTCTGAATCTCTTCCCTCCAATTCTGATTCTGAGACAACTTCTCCCTTTTTTTTGAAGTGCTTAGAGGTTTAGAACTGTGCGGATCAAACTCAAATAGAAACAGGGCCACTAAAGCATACATAAGCCTCCTATATTATTCTTATGCAGACCCACATATTACCTAAGGAAATCACATATTAACATTATCTATGCTCTATTGTATTTTTATTTTGTTAAATATTTTCCCAGTCACATTTTAATCTGCTTCCATAGAGTGTCAGAGGATGTCATCTCAATGTTATCTGTTGTGTTTGATACATCCGGCTTAGTGCATGACCCAAATTATCACATTATGGCTTTGATGATTCAAGGGCATACACAAGCCTTTTACAGTACTCAGTTCTGATTGTTTGAGTCAAACAAAGTGATTTCACTCAGTCAAAACACAAGAGCCAAAGGGTGTGTTTTTAATTCCTTCCTCCACTTACACATGCATTTAGTATTAGATTCAATCTAGCTCAAATATTAAGGTCCCCTGTATTTCACCTGCTGCTTCAAAGCACCAATATTGTTAATATTTTTAGCATGTTGAGACAAAATTCAAATATATTTGACCTAGAAAACATGCAAATGTTTCCCTATTATATATAACAAGAAATTTGTGACCCAGTGGATCAGATTCCCTAAATTGGCTCTGGGCCTGATTTTACATAGATCTGTTCTTTGTATCCCTCAGAAGAACCAGTTTCCATGTCACTGACACAAATACTACTGCTTCTACTTTTACATTTTACAGAATAGACTCAAAAAGAAGCTTTTAAGACCAAGACAGAAAAATCCTGGCTAGAAAGGAAACATATATTTGCATTGCCAATATCCAGCATCAGACAGACTTTGAAAGACCTCCTCAGAGTCACAGATTCTTTGAGGGGATCTTCATGGAATGATAGAGAATTTCTAGGGTAAATTATTCACAGACATTCAGCAGATCTGTTTGTTTGAGCTTGCACTGGCTTTGAGGAGGCGACTACCATCAAAGTGTTGTGCTTCAGTCAGTGAAAGTAGAGAGGTATAGGCAAGGTTGAAGTATAAGAAAACAGGAGGAGGGTGGTGGTGACAGAAGTTAACTAGAGCAGCATGAAGCTGACAGTTTGTAAGTATAAAATATAGTCAATTTTTTTTTCCTTTTCTATGTTTTCCTAGAGCACTGTGTCGTGGAGAGGTCCATTCTGAATTTTATTACTCTTCCACCTTGGAGGAGAGAGTTCCTAAGTATTAGAGGGGATTATTCCCTGTTCCCCCTGGTACTTAGCTCTGTTCCTTTCAAACCCTGGTGATGGAGCCTAAAGGAAAGTAAAGCAATGTCAGTAGTGAAAACAGAAGGAGGATCCTAGAAAGGTTTATTACTCTCCAGCTAGGTGACGCAGTGGATCAAATCCCACCTCAGACACTTATTAGCTGTGTATCACTGGGCAAGTCATTGAACATCCTATCTCAGTTCCTCATCTGTAAAATGCACCTACCTACCAGGGTTGTGAGGATAAACTGAGGCAATATTTGTAAAGCTTTTATAAACCTGAAAGTGCTATATAAATGTCAGCTATTATAAAGAGAAGGAAGAGCAGGAAATCAATTATCAAAGAAAAACCATCAATTTACCACTAATTAATTTTTACCACTGTAAATTCATTAAAGGAAAGAATAATTATGTCTTCCTTTTTCCTTTGCCCTCTTTCTCCTTCCCTCTGGTGATAAGCAAAAGGTCTAGGTCTCTAATACCAGAGAGCCAAAGTAAAGATAAGCGAAATATAAAAATAATCATACAGCATGTGTAAAAATATAATATCCACTTGGTTACTCCTGACCTTGATATTTTACTTCAAAGCTAAGGGCCAAGGGAATATGGTAACTAGATAACAAGTAATCAATAGGATGGATAAACCAATGACCGCTCTCAGGTTTCACACCTGAAAACAAATACCTTTCACTACAGTTATATTACACTGTATCATATTCTCATTGAAAGGACATGTAAGAAATGCCAAAAAAAAAAAAAAGGATATATAATACAAGGGATCTGATTATGAAAAGAACTTGCACATAACAGAGGTCTCGTTTCAATAGCTCCTCTGACTCATGACAATGATGATAGTAGCTTACATTTATAAAAGCACTTTAAAGTTTGCAAAACACTTTACACGTTATCTAATTTGATCTGGACAATAAACTTATGATGTAAGTATTAGATTTCCCCATTTTACAGATGAGGAAACTGAGGTTCAGAAGTGATTTACCCAGTCACATAACTAGTTAAGTGTCTGAGGACACTTAACCTCAGTCTATCTCTACAGTCTCTCATAAACAACCATGAATATTGGTAAATATCTACGTGCTATTAGTCTAAGAAGAAATAAGGGCAGGCCTAAGACTTAAAGAGACTCCAGGCTTTATTTTTTCTTTTAAATAGGTAAGGGATCTAAATGAATTTCTTTAAGTTCTATCTTTTCTTTAACATGATATCTATCTACTCTTTCTCCTTACCTCTCTTTTTGCACTGCTTTCTAGACAAGACAAGTGGCCACATGATGATTTTTTTTTTAATGAAGAATCGTTGTTTGTCCTTCGTTTTTCCAAGAGGACCAGTGATGTCAAGGGTGTGCCTGAAGTGTTTTTAAATAAGGCAGAGTTGCACAAAATCATCAGCCTCACTCACTTTTCCAGAGTCATCAAAGCCCAGTGGCAAGAGAAAGGTCAGAATGATTGGTGGTGGCTGAGGATGCAATGGAAAACCTGGGGTTTTTGATGTCTGACCAAGCTCTAAGTCCTCCATGGTGCCTTCCTCAGCTGCCTTCACGGCTATTGGAACAAACTGTTCACATCCATCTGAGGTAGTCTTCATATGTTTTCAGTAGACACTGCTCCTCCTCCCCTCCCCAAGTCACCATGAGTTTGAGGCCTGTCAGCTATCCTCAACCTAGTTTACCTTATCTGCTAAAAGGGTTTACCAGGTTATGGCTACTCCGCCCCCTGCCAGTCTAAGTACACCGTGTTTGAAATAAGGTTCACGTACTACAAATAATACCCCTCACCCTTATGGATCACTACTGTCCACTCCCTTGTGATCTTTGCTTCAAACCCATAACTTACTTGGACCCTAGACTATTGCTGGTCAAAAATCAGAGTCTTTTGACTTTTAGAAGGCTCTGTTATGTTGTGAAAGGTTCTTAGGACCTTTGGAAAGTTCCTGCTGATATGAGCTGGAGTTGTTTCATGACCTGTGGAAGGTTTCTTGACCTATGAAAGCCTGTTGATAAAGTGGTAATAACTGATGGACCCTTAACCAACCACAAGATTTCCCCTCTTCTGGAATTGACAAATCAGTGGATTGTAACACTTTCTTCTATCCCTGATCATGAGGAAGGTCTTGGACCCAATTAATTATGGACCACCAGTATTCCTAACAAATTGAATATGCCTGGAGTTCTGAGTATCTTTTGTTACAGAGTGGAATTCTATGGATCACATAATTGAAGAAAGGTTCCATCTCATTGGATAAGAGTTTCATCAAGTGTTGTCCTTTAGTGCTCATAGGGTTTGAGAGACCTGAAGTCTCTCAAAAGTACATATTGCTTTCTGCTGTGCCACCTCTGGTTTAAGAGGAAAAGCAGAAGGGATAAGAAAGGTTTTGCACTTGATTTACTGAAAGACCTGTTTACTACAAGTTGATTGACCAACAAAGTTTCACTGAGAGAGTGAGGGGAAGGAGAGCCATGGGAGGTCTGAGGAAGGATAAAAGGTTTGGAAGAGACACTCTGGAGAGTAGGATAGTGAGTTGATTAGGGAGGTGGTAAAGAACTGCCTAACAGCAATAAGGGTCCAAATGAAGCTATGTAATATAAATTGGTAGTGGACCCAATCAGAATGGTTATATGATTTCTTTGCTTTCATCGCCCAGAGTCAACTTAAGTTATCGTTCTATGAATACCATTTTCTCCAAAGTGACTAAGCAAAAGAGAATCCTAGTAAGTGAGGATCTGGGTGGGCTTATTTGCCTTGTGCAGAGTTGTCTTGTACTACTTTGCTGCAAGCCAAATTTGCTAAAAGTTGACTGGACAAAGCAGAATCCTGGTGACTGAACATCTTGGTAAGTTTGACTATATTGTCCAAAGAGAGACAGTCTAATGAGTTTCATAGTTCTCTGGCTTAAAAGGAACTACTAACTACATTAAGAATATAAGATTTTCTCAATATCCTCTTAAGGTTTACTGTGTAAACCAAAGCATGAACACTATGGGACTTGGATCCCTCTTTCCCAAAGGGAAGAAAACCAGAAGAAGACTGTGCCTGTAAAAGTCAAAAGTGATCTTTATTAAGCAGGTACAAACATGCATGTGGAGCAGACAACATAATACTGAAACAGCTCAGTTTGGGGAAAGCAGGAAGTGGTTTATATAATTTTCTGACAAAGGAGGCAGGAAATGGGTTGATCCAGTGAGGGAAGGGGGCGTGTTAGGGACAGAGAATTCCAGGCAGGAGTGGGGAGACTTCCAGGAACAAGGGCACTGCCTTCTTGCTACATAGAACAGTAACAAGATAAACAGGATGAAGCAGAGAATACAAGGCTCCAGTCCAGACATCAAAATGAACAGGATGTCTCTAAGAATTCAAGGCTAGCTAGTAGCTCAATGGCCACCCAACACTGATTTGAGTTGTTAGTTTCAGGGTCACGATTCTGCACTTCCATCTGGGTTTATACTTGGTCACTGAAAGGGACTGTTGGCTTGTCAAGCTATCCTTTATCAAGTTAGTCCCATACCTTTCCCCTTGGTTAGCCGGATAATTGGAGAGCTCAAGCAAATCAAGGTAGTTAGCAAATTTGTTTTCACAACTGTAAGCTGAAGAAACTTCTTATATATTTTTTTCAATTCAAGAATGGATGAAAAGAGGGCATGCCCAGCTGGAGAGCAGTGGGCAAAATGAGCAGCGTATTAACTTCTGTGATACAGACATACCTGAATGGATCAAATTAACATACCCCAAACACATGAGTGTTCTTCAGTAACTTGTTTCCCTATCAGATTTCTATGAATCTGTGCCCACTATCCTCCATAAGTACTGAATATTATGGTGCAAGTGTGTATGAGGTTTATGTATAGACTGAGGTATGTTTACTATTCCTGCTTTTGATTTAATGAGTCCTTGTGATACTAAGTACACTAAGTACAGTAAATAGTTATACATAAGATTTAAATGTATCATCTTTGTAAGAAGCTGGTTTTGCATAAATAAAACCACTCCATTTCAGGATCCAAGGTCTCTAGAAATGAGTGGAAATGTATTCCTTCCACAACAGGGTTACCTCCTAGACCCCCAAGAGAATCTGATTGTAACCATGTTACTGTGGACCTTTTCTGGGAATCTAGACTTCCCAGTGTGCAGACAAGTTAGGGCAAGTAAGCCATGTCAGAGTGACATGAAGCACCTATATGCTTTGTATGAGAAGTTCGAGTTTCTTTAGTTTGCATGGTTACCCCAAGTACATGTTACATGAGGATGTCATATAAACATTTATGGGGCAGCTAGGTAGCAAAATGGATAGAGCACCAGTCCTAGATCAAATTCAGCCTCAGATGCTTACTAGTTATATGAACCTGGGCAAGTCATTTACACACACACACACACACACACACACACACACACACATATACACACATACATACATACATATATATATAATATATATATAGTGAACTCTCAAATCAGAGTTTGTTCTAAGAAAGAGACAAACGATTAGGTCAGATCCTCATTTTTATTTCTCTTACAAGCTGGCAGCATGCATTGCATGGGAGTTAAAGTTCAGAACCAGGCCCCCCTAAAGAGGCCAGTCCAGAACTGGCTCAATTTGGAATTGAGGGCACTGGGTTATATACCCAAGGGGTGCCAGTCAACTCTGATTGATCAACACACTGGGAGGTGGGCTATATTAAAATGAGGTTTTGAGTACTGGAGTGACTTAGGTCACTTAATCTTAGTACAATACCTTTTCAACAGGAGCTGATATCACCCCCCTATTATTCTATCTTCAGAGAAAATACTTGTTCTATCAGACCACCCCCAGTCTTGGTCTATCTAGGCAGAAAAATGTATCTCCACTTAAACCTGAGCAGATTAAATCATTTCAGGCCTGAGTTAGATTTTTGACCAGGATAAGAAGGTTCAATACAATCTCATCATCAGTAACTCCTTCCAAAGGAGAGACTGAATTTGTAAGGGGAAGGGCTGGAGGGGGAAACAGTCTCCAAGACACTGATCACTAAGAATACTAAGATTTAAAATTATATATATATATATATATATATATATATATATATATATATATATATATATATGTATGTATGTATGTATGTATGTATGTATATACTTGAATAAAAACATTCATATACTTGCATAAAATTTCTCAGAGTGAAGGAAGCAGACCCAGGACAAAACACACATAATAAGATAAAGGTAAAGAATGTCTAGGTGGCACAGTGAATAAAACACTGGGCCCAGCTGGAGTCAGGAAAACCTGAGTTCAAACCTGGCCTCTCAGACTCTTTCTGGCAGGGCAAGTCACTTAAACTGCCTCCTTATCTGTAAAATGTTCTGGAGAAGGAAATAGAAAACCACTCCTGTAACTTTGCCAAGAAAATCCCAACAGGTCATGAAGAGTTGGATACAACAAAAATGACTGAGCAAAAATTACAACAAAAATACTAACGAGAAGTTGAACACTACGTTCAGATGGATGATTTGCCTGTAGCTGAGAATCCTTTTTTTAAGCCCATGGGATTACTTTGACTTCTCTTTCTTTCCTATTCTCACAGATCAGGGAGAGATCTACAGTACCCATGGGATAAGAGAGGATCTCCATTAGTAAGTTCCTAAAGCTGAGATTAGTGGGAGAAAGAAGAAAGAAGGGAATGGAAAGCTGCTACCAGTACTAGGCAGAAATGTATTTCTGACACTTCACATTAGAAATTAGAACACATTTTCCAGTAGAAGTACAACAGAACCTTGATTTACGAATTTAATCCGTTCTGTGATTCTGTTCATCATGTAATTTGTTCATATTGCAAAGCGAATTTTCCCATAGGAAATAATGTAAAGTTGGATGATTGGTACCACATTCCCAAAAATAATCATATAAAAATAATTATTTACAATTTAAAGCATTTTGTCCTTCATGTGCCTGAAATAAAATAGCAATGACTAGTACACAATATAAATAGAAAATAAATTAACCTGCACTTTACCTTTGAGAAGAGTCATGGCTGGTGTGAGGGAGACAAGAGGGAGGAGGAGGAAGGGTTATTGCTTGGAAGGAGAATCTCCTATGAGAACATAAGGATTTCAATATGGGAGTGTTCTCTCTTATGCTACTTTCACTAAAAGTAAGAGTAACACTATTGTCTTCACTTATTTTTCACTTTTTAGAATCACTTTCATGTTTGCTTTTGACTAGGAATCTATCTAAGGACACTTGTTTTTGATGTTTTTTCAGAATGCCATGGAAATGTGGCACTGCATTATCATTAAAAATATTTGTGTCTCTCATTGCTACAGCCTTATTTGGGTGATGTTTTTAAACAAAATTTTGATGTTTGTAATGTAAATTTTTGTTCATCCTGCAAGACAAATTCTGGGAAAAAATTTTTTCTCAACCAGTGAAGTATATGTAAACCATGTTACTCATAAACCTAGGTTCTAATGTATTTGTTGGCTATAAGCCTGGGAGGTTTGTTACCAGTCATACATACATAACAAAAGCAGGAGTATGGGCCAGAACATGGAAAGACAGTCATCTTACCTTCTTAGTTTAGCTTTTGTGCTCCCTCAGGTTCATTTGCAAGGCAAGATCCAGAATATCTGGGGCTAAAGGAATATGGAGCCTCAGACCCTCTGAACCCTTTGGAGTAATACTTCCCCAGCTACCTAACTCCACACATAAATATTTTGAGCAGAAATTAAAGCTGACAATTAGGAATTGAGCTATTGTCTGTCTTCGATGAAATGTCTAGTCATTCCAACCCTTCTCATGCTTTTCTAGATGATTACCCCTGCTCTGGTCTCATTTTCATCCCTTTCCAATTTTGACCCATAGAAAACTAGTTCAATTTTATACTACTCTGTACTCTAGAGTCTTGGCCCCATTCATCCCTTCTGAAATGCCAAATCTGGATTATTCTTAAAATATTTACTTATTCCACTCCTATAATTGTATTTTTCAAAGTCATCACAAGTCATATTAACAACTAGCTTCACTGTAAACACAGTCCCTGTAGCAAATCTTTTTTTTCCTTCCTCAAGCCATCTAGCCTACTTCACCCCTTATTTTTCTCAGGAAAGTGCCTTAACTTACACTTTACTAAAAAAAAAAAAATTGTTATCGATCACAAGCTCTTTTTCCCAGCAGTATACTTCAATCACCTCTACACTTTCTCCATTCTCTCTTTGTTTGTTCTACAAGCTGTGGAAGAAGTAGTCAGTCTTGTAAACACTAATTTGTGCTCTTGATCCATCCCCTTCCAACTCCTCCAAGAGCTTTCCTCTTTGAACCTCTGCTCTCTCATTTTATATTTCTACTTACCTACTGACTCCTTCCTTAGTGTTTGCAAATATGTCCATAGTGCCTTGATCTTAAAAAAACCATTTAATCTTAACATTGCTTCAATCATCCTATATATGTCTTCTTATCCACCATCTTCTAAAAGAGCTACCGATACTCTCTATTGCCTCTCTTTTTTTTCACCTTCCACTCACTGAAACCCTTTGTAATCTGGAATCCAACCTCATCACTTAACTGAAACAGCTGTCTCTAGTGATCTCTTAATTGTCAAATACAAAGACCTTTTCCCAGTCCTCATTATTCTTGGACTGTTTATCTCCATTCCTCCCTGGGTTTTCATGGCACTGCTCATTTGGCTGCTCCTTCTCAGCCTCTTCTTCTGATCATCCAATCCCTCTGTGAATGCACCTCAGGCTTCTATTACGAGCTCACTTCTTTTCTCTGCCCAAACTCTTCTCTGTCTGTCTGTCTCTCACCGATCTCATCAGTACTCTCAGGTTCCACTCTCTTCAGAGCTCTCCTAGATCTATACATTCAACCCCAGTCTTGCTCTTGAGCTCTAGTTGTACATCACTGACTTCCTATTGATCATCTCCAACTGGATGTCCCATGGGCATATCAAAGTCTTTAAGTTCAAAGCAGGATTCCCCTATTTAGGATGAGGACATACAATTAGTTTGTGAGCACAGTGCCTGGCATGTAAAAAACGTTTATTGATTGTTGTTACTGTATACAGTGTTCTAAGTTCTGCTATCCTTACTTTGCATCAGTTCCTATAAATCTTCTCTTTCCCTCCCAGCATGATTTAGTTATTTTTTTCCTTTATTTTGCTCATGAAAAAGGCCATCCCCCAACTACTTCTTAAAGAGGCCTGTTCACTCAATGGACATTGACCTTCCTCTAAGTGAGTATCTGAAAAGGTCAAGGTCTCCCATTGCATCCTGGGTCATCTCCAGTCATCCTGAGGAATATCAGGTCACTGGATCCAGATGGCTCAGGAGGAGAAAGAGAAGCTGGTGACCTCGCACAGCCCTCCCTCACTCAAAACAAAGTCAAGTGCAACTCATGTCATCATTTCTATGATGTCACGCTCCTCTTCAAAAATGAAGGACAAAAATCAATCAATCATAAATCTTCCTAGACTTTTCTGAAACCATTTTCCTCATAATTTCTTATAGCACAATAGTATTCTATCATAATCAGATACTCCAATTTGTTCAGTCATTTCCCAATTGATGGGTATCTCCCTTTTTTCCAATTCTTTGTCACTACAAAAAGTGTTGCTATACATATTTTTGTATGTATATATATGTATATATGTGTATATGTGTGTATGTGTGTGTATATGTATATACATATATGTGTATATATATATATATATATATATATATATATATATATCCTTTTTCTTTTTCATTGATCTCTTTGGGCTACAGACCAAGTAGTGGTATTGCTGGATGCACAGTTTTATTGCCCTTTGGGCACAGCTCCAAATTGATCTCCATAATGGATAAACTAGTTCACAACTTCTCCAACATTATATTTAGTGCACTTATTTCTCCACATCCCCCTCTAGTATTTGCCATTTTTCTTTTCTGTCATGTAAGCTAATCTGATAGGTGTGAAGTGATTATTGACTGATTGATCCTACCTTCTTTCCAGACAACTAGGCTAGGAACCTCAGATTCATCCTCAACTCCTCCCTTTCTTTCACTTTTCACATCAAATTGACAGCAAGTTTTATCCATCCTCTTCTCTTAAGTGACAAAGTCATTCCCTAGTTCAAGCCCTCACCAATTCTTGCTGGAGCTATTGTAATAATCTCTGGATTGGTCTCTCATTTAATACATCCTTCACACATTTTCACAAAAAGTCCACCTCAATCTGACACAGTCCTTCCTTTCTTTGTTCGTTGTACTCTCACCTCTTCTACGTTTGAGTCCAGCTGGTCCTTTACATAGCAGTCTATGCCCCATTGTTATGCCTTTGTCAAGACTCTTCCCCATCCATGGAATGCACTCTCTCCTAACATCTGCCTCACAAAACTTCTAACATTGTTCAAAGTTTGACTCAAGGGCCATTTCATCCTGAAAACCTGTCTTCCTGTTGATGATGATTTATTGTATTGTAGGAATTCTGTTTTTAATGTTTTTAGTACATGTTGTTTTCAATAATAACGACGATAGCTACCATTTCTATAGTGTCTACACTGTGCTAAAAATTTTACAAATATCTCATCTGACCTTCATAACAACCCTCGGAGGTAAGGGCTATTCTTATTCCTAGTTGAAGAAACAAACAGGTTAAATGATTAGACCAAGGACACAGCTACTAAATGTCAGAGACCAGATTTGACTCAGGTCTTCCTGATTCTAGGCACAGCACACTATCCACTGCGCCACCACGCTGCTCCATAAGAATGTAAGCTGCTTGAAAGAAAAGAACTACTTCACTTTTCTTTTTGGATTTCTGATGCTCCAAACACTGCCTGGCATACAGTAGGCACTTAATGTTTGTTGAATTAAGTGCCTAGCATTTAAAGGGCCTCTAAGTGAAAGGCTTGTTGATCCTAACAGGAAAAAGTGAGTTTAAAAAAATAGACTAGTAGCCTGGAACATTCTCACTGTTTGTTATTCCCTTGACTGGATTTGGTGGCAGAGGTATCAGCTAGTTCTTATAAAAGAGGGTTTGTCAAGCCACTTAAATTTTAGCAAACAGGAACCAAGGCAGCTAACAGATGAGCCTGAGTATATTAAGCCAAGGTAGTAGAGAGAACTTTCATCACCATCTTCTATAGAGATGTCTAGCAGTTACAACAAAATCAGCAGACAGGCTTATGATGAAACCGCCAGGGGATATCAATAATTCTACAGCATCAAAGGTAGGAGTTGTCCTAGTTATATGTGTCAATTTGTAGAAGAATTTGTCCCAAGTTAACTGGGGAAAGACAGACGTGTTGCTGCTTATCTTACTAAGCTGTTCTATTTAAATACCTTTACTTTGATTTCTCTCCTCCCCCACTCCCATTAGAACTCCCGGAGAGCAAGGATTGTTTGGGTGCCTTTTTTCGTATCCCCAGAGTTTAGAATGGCATAGAACCTGGCACATAGTAGGCACTTAATAAATGTTAGTTGACTGACTGGCTTTTATCTAATGTGTCCTCTGGCTAACCAGTCACACACTGATAGGAGAAAAGACATGAGAAGACACCTCCCCGCTCCATTCCTTCATTAGAGTTAGTTGATCCACAGGTATGGAACATGGTATATAACTTCAGATTTTTTTCAACATGTTGAGTGGTTTTGCTAAATTTTTTTCTCTTCTTCCTCTTGTTTTTTAAAAATTTTTTGAAGGAAGAGAGGAAATACAGGAGAAAATCTAGATGAGGCAAAAAAAAAAGATATCACTAAAAATCTATTATTAACCATAAATAAATATTGGTTTGGTGAAGCTGAGTTACATACAGTACCAGATTATACAGAGTGTAAAAAGGCATGTGACCAAGGGCCTTCATGTATCTTAGGACTTCCAAGGTTAGTAGATATGAATTATTTAGATAATTTCTTCCTCTTAGCCCACGGCCCTTACACAGGAGGATAGGAATGAAAGCACTTCCATCTCTATTCGTGCTTGCTTCCCATAGCAAGTGAAGAGGATGACCAGTCACTGGTCTTTCCTAAAATTCTCATGAGTTAGAATTAGGAAGAAAATGGAATCATTTCACAAATTTCAATATCCCTCATCCCTGGGTAACCACTACCAAGATTAGGAGGACTATATTTAATTTTGCATTTCATGGGTTAAGTAAGCTTTCAACAAAAATGAATCTTTATAACACAATCCATTTTTAAGTTGAAGACTACATGTACTGGCAATAATTTCTTATTTTCTTTGGTCTGAATCTTCTGCAAATTTCCCGAGTCCTAATAACATAGCTCTTTTTTGACCCTACTTTTCCTTCTGGAAATTCCTCTCCCTCTTCCCTTTGTAATCTGATCCTTCCGAAATGCTTTCTCCTTTGATTTGCCATCCTTGATAATTTAATTAACACCTCTCCTTTCTTCTCTCGGCCATTTCTTCTTTTCCTTCTTCTTATCATTTCAAAAACCTCAGTTTTCACACACACTTTTCAGCTATTGAGAAGCCACTGGCTTCTAATGTGATTGTTCAGTTGTTTCAGTCATACATGACTCTTTGGACTCCATCTGGGGCTTTTCTTAGCAGAAATACTAGATTGGTTTGCCATTTCCTTTTCCAGCTCATTTTTTACAGATAAAGAAACTGAGGCAGACAGGGTTAAGTGACTTGCCCAGGGTCACCCAGCTAGTAAGTGCATTCAGGAAGATGTCTTCCTATTTATCTTCAGGCCAGGCACTCTATTCACTGTCACCTAGCTGCGCCTAGCTTCCAACGAGAAACAGCTGAATAAGGTCCCTCCAGATTTTAGGGATTGCTTCTAATGACCTGGCTTCAAATGACAAACTGCTAAATAGGGTCTCTCTAGTTTTCAGGAATTGCAAAGGCAATCTCTGGAGAAGTCATTTCAGAGACTGAGATAGTTCTTAGAAACAATACTTACCCATTTAGAAAAGGTAAAACAACCACAGATAGTTTAATGAAGAGTGAATTTTTTCCCACTAAGAGTGGAAACAAGAAAAGTACACACCATACAGTATATGTAATATGTGTTACTACACAGCAGATTTACAATCCAAGTAAAAAAAATTTCAGTTTCTGCTGGGTATAGATAGTAGCTCTTGAAACAAAATTTTCATCTTCAAATAAGATCTAAAGTTCTTGTACTAAATTAGAACAATAAGAATTTTAACGGGCTAAAAGGATGAAAGCAAAATAAAAAGAACTAATTAGTGCCTAACTAAATTACTGAATAATTAATTGGTGGTGAGAAATGTGCAGAAAGATTAGGAATTACAATCAATCCTTGAAGAGTACTCCAAATATCTTTTACTTCCTTAAATTTTAGCATGGTGGTGGTGTTCTTCCTCCCACTGAACTTTATTAATGATCACAGTAGAAAATTAAAACTCTTTTACAACTAATATGACAACAGAAACCAGAGGGTTCATATTTCTTAAAGCAGCACTAAATGTATTCTTGAACTTCCTACTGAAGTGATATTCGATACAGTAGCAAGGAGATAGTGTTATATTTATATAATGTTCAAGAAGTCATGCTAATAAAACAGTCACTAAAAAAAAAACAACCATACAGTTTATGGTGTCATATAATTGCAGTCTCATCTTTTTGGAAAGGGTAAACAAATTCTTCAAAAAACAATTATTACAGACTTTCTGAATCATAAATTAAACTAATATGATAGGTCAGTAACAACTTTCAGAGAATCACAGAATCTAATCATTGAAAGGAACCCAGTGGCTGCTTAGTTCAAACCAAACACAAAAGGAATCTCCACTGTGAGAAACTTGATAATTTGTAGTCCAGCTTTGGCTTGAAGACCTCCAAGAAGGCCTTCATCTCTTGAGAGAATCCATTCAACTTTTATATTGTTAAGAAATTTCCCCAGATAGCAAGCCTACATATCTGCCTCTGCAATTTCCACCCATTGCTCTGCCTTTCAGAAGCAGCCTTCTACATGCAGCCCTTCAAATATCTGAAAACGGCTCTCATGTTCCCTTCTATCCCTCCACTCTCCCAGTTTTCCTTTATCCAGGATAAACATCCCTAGTTCATTCAACCAGTCCTCACATGACATGGACTCAAGTTTCATCATTCTAGTTGCCTGCTTCTGAGGACTCTCAATATCTTTCTTAAACTATGGCACCCATAATGGAACACAAAGCTCTAGATGAAATCTGTTGAAGGCAGATAGACTATCACCTTCCTATTCCTGGAAACAGCCCAAAACTGTATTAGCTTTTGTGGCAGCCATATCATTTGACTGACTCATATTGAACTTGTACTACATTAAAATTCCACGTCTTTTTCAGAACAATTGTTTTCTAACCATGTGGCACCTGTAACACTGATTTTTTTTTGTACCTGTGTAACACTTTACATTTTCCCTCAAATTTAATGTTATTAGATTCAGATCAAAGCTCTAGCCTGACAATAGCCTTTTGGATCCTATTTCAATCATGTAGTGGGCTAGATATACCTCCCAGTTTTGTGTCAATTGCAAATCTGATGAGTAGACCATCTATGCCTTTATACAAATTATTGATAACTGTTGCCCAGACATAGCTTTGGACTCACTCACCTGGGCAATATAGCAGTGGCACCCATTCTTCCTTTTCTCTCATTCTCTCTGGGCTGGCTTATTCACCCAACCTGCACTACATTAGGAGGTATGAAGGATTTTTACAGTAGGGAACTAGACATGGCCATAATTATACAGCTACAGTTCATGTTTTCTGGATCCCAGGGGTAACTGTAGCATCTAGGGAATAAACTCATACTACTCACTGCTATAATTCCTAAGCCCCCACTGGTGTGCTTCCCATTTTCATTTAATCATCCACCATAACACCATTAATTCTTAAACACAAAACATTTACTCAATAAAAGGTAAATACAGAAATACAGGAAGAACTGAATTATCACAGTCCACCTATAAACCTAGATTACACTCTCCCACCAATTTATGGAGGGTAGAGGAGTAGGGACCCTGGACTCCAAGCTTTAATGTTCCTGGTGCTTTCAAAAATAATCTGCAATACATGAAACCACTTATCTGTGAACTTTTTCCTTTTTGGTATTTATTACTTTCTCATTGGAAGTATTTCTTCTGATCTTGAGTACTGGCAGTCACAAGTTCTTTTAACTTGTTGCCATATTTAACAGGGTGCTGAGAAAGAGTTGTATACTCTTTTAGCAAATATACAGGGTGTCCTAAGAGGATTATGATAGTTTTAACCTACTAAAGCTTAAAAGTATATTATATATCAACAATGACATTGAGAATTGCAAAACTACTCAGGTTGACCCAGCCAGTTATTCATACCACAGAATTCTTTTCTTCTCCTTTCAGCTTTTAGTCAAGCAAAGCTGCTTCCAATAAGTACAACTTGCAGTACAACAAATGCAAAACTTATATTTTCTCCTATATTTCTCCCTCTCAAATCACACAGGTAGATAACAATGTATCCCTGAGTTTGCCTTCTTTAAAGTTGTAGATAGAAGTAGAGAACGATAAAATCAAAGAACTCTGTAGAAAGAAGCAGAATTCAATTCTCCATTCAACACTATAGATGAAGCTCTCTCAGCTGACCTAAGCTTTTCCAATGAGCCTTTTCTTCTTATTATATGGCCAGAGTATCTAAACTTCAGCTTCAATATTTAACCTTCCAGTGAATAATCTGAGTTAATTTCTTTAAGTATTGACTGATTTGATCTTGCGTCCAAGAGACTCTCAAAAGTCTTCTCCAAGATCACAATGCAAAAGCATTGATTCTGTGGTGCTCAGCCTTCCCTATAGTCCAACTCTCACAGCCAGACATCGTTACTTGAAAAATCATAGCTTTGACTATATGGACCTTTATTAGTACTTATTAGTAGCAAGGTGTTATCTTTGCTTTTCACTATGCTGTCCAGATTTGCCATAGCTTTTCTTTCAGGGAGCACAGATCTTTTAATTTCCTGACTGCTGTTGCTATTTACATTGATATTTGAGCCCAGGAATATAAAATCTGACAGTTTCCATTTTTTTTTCTCCTTTCATTTGCCAGGAAGTGATGGAAAATTTGCTAAGATAGTAGGTTTTTTTGATAAATTTCAAACAGTTTTTACACTCTCCTCTTTCACCCTCATCAAGAAGCTTCTTAATTCTTCACTTCCTGCCACCAGAGTGGTATCATCTACGTATCTGAGACTGGTGATATTTCTCCCAGCAATCTTAATTCTGGCTTTTGATTCATCTAATCTGGCATTTTGCATGATGTACTCTGCAAATGTGTGGTGCAGTGGATAGAGTGCCAGTCCTAGAGTCAAGAAGATTGATCTTCCTGAGTTTATTTCTGGTCTCAGATACTTACTAGCTGTGTGACCTTAGGCAAGTCCCTTACTCTCTATTTGCTTCAGTTTTCTCATCTGTAAAATGAGCAGAAGAAGGAAATGGCACACCTCTCCATTATCTTTGTCAAGAAAACCCCTAATGGGATCACAGAGTTGGACATGATTGAACAGCTGAAATGATGGAATAACAATTCTGCATATAAGTTAAATAAATAAGGTAACAATATCTAACCTTATTGTATTCCTTTTCCAGTCTTAAGCCAATCAATTGTTCCACGTTCAGGCCCATATACAGGTTCCTCAGGAAACAAATAAGATGGTTTGGTTCTCCCGTCTCTCTAAGGACACACATCTTTCTGTAATCCAGACAGTTAAAGGCTTTAGTGTAGTCAATGAAGCAGAAGTTGATGCTTGTTTTTTTAAATTCCCTTGCTTTCTCCATAGTCCAGCAAATGTTGGTAATTTCATCTTTAGTTTCTCTGCCTTTTTGTAAACCAACCTGTTCTGATAACTCTTGGTTCACATATTGCTGAAGGCTAGCTTGCAGAATTTTAAGCACAATCTTGCTGGCATATGAAATGAATGCGATTGTTCGGTAAATTGAACATTCACTGGCATTGCTCTTCTTTGGAATTGGGACATAAAACATCATTTTCCAATCCAAAGGTCACTGTTGAGTTTTCCAAATTTGTCAGACTATTGAGTGCAGTATTTTAACAGCATCACCTTTTAGTATTTTAAATAGCTTATCTGTCATGATTATCAGCGATGTTATACAACATAATCTTGTATAGTTCTTAATCTTCTTGCCACTTTTAATCTCTTCCATTTTTGCTGTCTCTGTCATTTTCGTCTTTTATCACGTCCATTTTTGCATGAAACATTCCCTTGATATCTCTAATTTTCTCAAAGACATCTCTCATCTTTCCTATTGTATTGTTTTCCTCCATTTCTTTGCATTGCTCATTTAAGAAAACCTTATCTCTCCTTGTTATTTTCTAGAATTCTACATTCAACTGGGTATATCTTTCCCTTTCTTTTTTACCTTTTTGTTTTCCTTCTTTCCTCAGCTACTTTTAAAGCCTCATCAGGCAGTCATTTTACTTTCTTGCTTTTCTTTTCAGGGGAGGGGAGAGGGGTGTGTGGTGGGCAGGGGATGTCTTTTGTTGTTGCCTCTTGTACAATATTGCAACCCTCTATCACAGTTCTTCAGGCACTCTACCAAATCTAATCCCTTAAATCTATTCCTCACTCCCAGTTTTTATTCATAAGGGATACCATTCAGGCCATGCCTGTATCGTATGATGGTTTACTTACTTTCTTCAATTTAAGTCTGAATTTTGCAATAAGAAGCTCATAATCTGAGCTGTAGTCAGCTCCAGGTCTTGTTTTAACTAATTATCATTTCTCCACCTTTGACTGCAAAGGATATAATCAATCTGATTACAATATTGGTATCTAGTGATGCCCATATGTATAATTGTCTTTTGGGTTATTGAAAAAGATGCTTGTTATAAACAGTTATAAACCCTGTTTCATTTTGTATTCCAAGGTCAAACTTGCCTGTTACTCCAATTATTTTTTGATTTCCTATTTTAGCTTTTCAATCCCCTATGATGAATGTGACAACTTTTGGGAGTGTTATTTCTAGAAGATGTAAGTCTTCATAAAAATTGATCAATTTTGACTTCTTCAGCATCAGTGGTTGGAGCATAGACTTGTGTTACTGTGATGTTTAATAGTTTCCCTTGGATTCAAACAAACATTACTCTGTCATTTTTGAGATTATACCCCATTTTAATACTGTCCAAGGAGGTTTCTTGCCAAAGATGCTGGAGAGGTTTACCTTTTCTTTCTCCAGTGGATCACCTTTTGTCAGAACTCCCCACTATGACCTGTCCATCTTGGGTAACCCTGCAGAGCACAGTTCATGGTTTCACTGAGCTACACAAGTCTTTAGACCATGACAAGGCAATGATCCAATAGAGGGTGTGGCCTTGGGCAAGTCATTTAGCCTAATTGGACCTTTTTTCCTCTTTTAAAAGATGAAAGGGGTTATATTAGAAGACCCCTATGGGACTTCCAACTCTGAAGTTATAATCCTGTGATTCATAAACATAAATACCTATTTGAGAGTAGAAGAAAGAAGGAAAAAAAGATCTGATTTTTTTTTTTTGGTTCTGACCTGATCTCATCTGATTAATATTTATAATGCCAAGATTTTTTACTCTTTTTTTAAACTGATAAAAACATCTAATAAGCTTTTTAATGGCATAGCATGTGATCATTCCCTGTAGCAACATATCTTCTGCCCAACTGAGGTGTGAAAATAGCAGAAAACTGGCAAAGGATCTAAAAATAAGACATTTTCTGTGGATTACTTTTTTCACAGTAGTTCCACATATTTATTTCTTATCAAATTTGATATGGTGTTCTTTCTGATTCTAACAGTTATAGTAGTTATACTGTAGATATTTTATTCACAGTGCAATGCTTGTCCAAGGTCATGTAGGTCCTGGGACTCCAAATAGATGGGAGTCAAAGCCTGAATACCTCTGATTCCAAATTCAGGAGCATCTTTATTCCCATCACACCCTTGCTATGCCTCATGAAAATTACTATCCTCTACTACATAAAGTTTAAACCAATTTTTAATTTACATAAAAAGAAACAAATAATGCTCTTTCTTTAAGCTTGTAATAGGAAATTTTCTTTCCCTTAAAGTTCTGGAAATGACTTAACAACAACATTATTTCACAAATCTTGGGCTGAGACAATTTTATTTAAAAGTAAATGATTTTCTGGCTTGCTGGTTTCATTAATTCAGTTCAGTGCATCTAGGGGGAAAAGCAAATGTCTCAGTGGTTCTTTACTACACTATTCTTTAGAGAGCTAGAGTTTGCTAGTTTCATCTGTAAAGATACTGAAGAAATTAATAATCTATTACACATTTGTGACAGTAAATTTGAAAACTAATTAATTCATAATCAAGCTATGTTAAATTCTTTGTTCCTTAAAAATCTTACTAACCTAGATGGCCCACAGGAAAGGTTCAAGGCTGTATCCTAATGTATCTTACTGCCATTTTCTCCTACTACAGGGGTGAGGAACCTGCCACCTTGAGGCCACATGTGGCCCTCTAGTTCCTCAAGTGAGGCCCTTTGACTGAATCCTAGGGGGCAATATGTGGACTTGAGGCTGCAGGTTCCCCACTCCTGCCCTAGTATGAAGAATCTACAAAAGATACCCTACCAATTTTTTTTAAAATAATGAAAACATTTCTTAAAGTATAAAGAACTCAACCTCAGCCTTAACAGAAACCCATACCTGAATAAACAACTGATATAAAGCAGAAAACAAATACATAAAAGTTCTTATAACACTTGATCACCAAAGACTTTCATCTTATGTAAACTTTCCTCAAATTTGTTAATTTATTTTCCCCAAATTTATTAATTTATTTTCAGTTCTCAACAATCACTTCCATAAATTCCAACTGCCCCTTCTCTCCCCTCTCCCTCCTCAAGATGACATGTAATCTTATATGGTGCTACATTATTAAACACATTTTCACATTAGTCATGTTGCATAGAAGAATTAAAATAAATGGGAGAAAAAATGAGAAAAACAAAACATAACGAAGGAGAAAATAGTCAGCTTCATTCTATGTTCTGACTTCATAATTCTTTCTCTGGATGTGGAGAGCATTTTCCATTAAGAGCCTTTCGGAGTTCTCTTAGAACCTTGCATTGCTGAGAAGAGCCAAGTCTATCAAAGTTAGTCTTTGAACAATGTGGCTATAACTATATACAATATTCTCTCCTGGTTTTATTCACTTCACTCAACATCAGTTCATATATGTCCAGGTTTTTCCGAAGTCTGCGTGTTTGTCATTTCTTATAGCACAATAGTATTCCATTACATTCAGATACCACAACTTGTTAGGCACTTCCCCCATCGATGGGCATCCCCTCAATTTCCAGTTCTAGGCTACCACAAAAGGAGCTGCTATAAATATTTTTGTACATGTGGATCATTTTCTCATTTTTATGATCTCTTTGGTATAGCCCTAGAGGCAATATTGCTAGGTCAAAGAGCATGCACATTTTTATAGCCCTTTGGGCATATAAACGTGGAAGAGGGCTAAACCTAAAGGCAATGTATAGAGGACTTCCTGCATTAAAAGCCCATATCAAACACAAAGACTATATGAGCTACCCAGGTAAATTGAATCTAAACGGTGTATATTGTCCAATTTTATGTTTTTACGCCGTGTCTTACTTTAAACATTATTTTCTCTATATTTAATTATATTCTTTTAATGAATTTAAGCCACCGGACCTAGATGAACTACATCTCAGTTACTTAAGTGAATGGTAGATACATGATTCTTACCACACAATACAATAAACATTTATTAAGTACCTAGTATGTGCCAGGCACTGTGCTAACCATTAAGATACAAATAAGAAAAATAGATACAGTCCTTTTCCTCACTTATCCAGGGTCCTATAGCTAGTAAGTGTCTGAGGTCAGATTTGAATTTAGGTCTTCCTGACTCGTGGTCTGGTGCTCTATCTACATAGCTGCTCAAACTCAGGCTTTTGTAAGAAGTTATTTTGCTCCATCCTCAACAACAGCAACAACCAGACTTTCCATCACAGGGGCACAGACAGCTGAAGGCATCGACATGATATGAGTAACAAAGTTGAAGCAATCTCCATGATGATGAGTTTCCTGGTGATGAGCTTATCCTGGAGGTGGGGGTGCAGGGTGGGGTGTGGAAAGCATGGTGTGATAGAATCAAAACCAAACAGATGAGCTAGTGAAAGGTGTTGAAATACTTGCAGTGACTTTTCTTTTCTTTCTACTTTTTAAAATATTTAATTTTTTCCCCTAGTTAAATGTAAAAACAATTTTAACAGTTTTTCTTTTTTTTTGGTTTTGAGTTTCAAATTCTATGCTTTTCTCCATCCCTCCTCATGCATAATCATGTAAAACATATTTCCATTATTCATTTTTATGGGAGAAAACTCAAAAGAAGGAGGGGGAGAGAGAGAGAGAAAGAGGAAGGGAAGAAAGAAGAGAATATAGTATGTTTTAGTCTGTATTCATATATCAGTTCTCTCTCTCTCTCTCTCTCTCTCTCGTCAGGTAATAATTTTTCATCATGAATCCTTTGGAATTGTCTTGGATCATTGTTTGCTGGGATTAGCTAAGTCATTCACAGTTGTTTATCACAAAACATTGCTGTTACTATATACAATGTCCTCCTGGTTCTGCTCATTTCACTCTGCATCAGTTTATGTAAATCCAGATTTTTCTGAAATCATCCTTGCAGTGATCTTTCAAAGTTCTTAAAGAATGGGAGAGGTACTATAGAATGACAGTATAAATGTCCTGCTTTGGAAAGAAAAGAGAGAGAGAAGAGTCTACAAAGAATAGAATGATAAATCTGACTTCTGAGTAAAATGCTAGAATATCAAAGGAAAAGTCTGTGGACTTTCTGCAAAGAAAATGGTGATTAAGTTATTCACTGGGGGGAAACAAGCTTTTCCTTAAGAACAGACCATGTCAAACTAATTTTATTTTCTCTTTTGATAGGATTAATAAAGTAGAGAATGTTATAGATTAGCAAAGCATATGATAATATCTCATACTATCCACATAGAAAAAAAAAGAAAAGAGATGTAGCCTAGATAATAAAGTTAAATGGATTTCTAAGTGGTTGAATGTCCAGTCCCAAAGTTGACTTGCAAGGAGGTCTCCAGGGGAATGTCCAGGGAGTTGTGCTTGGCCCTATATGGTTTAATAATTTTATCAATGACTTGGATTTAAAAAAAAAAAGAGAGATGGCATGTTTATCAAATTTGTACATATCATAAACCTGAGCAGGGCAGTGAATGCACTGGATGATGGATTCAGGATCCAGAAAAAACTTGATAGACTAGAATAGTCATCTACAAAGTGGAGGTTCCATTCCCCTAGAGGGCCCATCCTTGAGCTCAAGGGATGTGTGATCCATCTGTTAAAGGGGTGGAAAGAAGAATTTCATGCTATCCTCCTTACAAAAACCAATCTACCCAATATTCCTCTTTCCCACTCCCTCTGTGGCCATGCATGCTCTCAATCTGTTCTTTTCTCAAGTAGATATCTGGCCCCTATGAGCAGTTATAATTAACTAACTATAGCACCAGCAGCTATGCAGACAAAACCACTCCACATTCCCTGTTGTACTTATAACCTTCCCCATAGGATGCGTTCTGAACTCAGAGTGAGAACTTTATTCATCCCATAAGACTACCATTTTCATTTTCAGTGAGACAGTGAGTTGCACAAGATGAACAAAGACAAGTGTCAATTTCTATAGCGGATTTCATAACATTATCTTCTCCTCCTAAATCTACCCCCCTTCTGAATTTCCCTTTCATCACTGAAGGCCCTTTCAGCCTTCTAATCACTTAGGTGCCTAACTTTAGTGTTATCATTAACTCCTCACTCTTACTCACAGCTTGTCATTTCTACATCCACAAGATCAATTTCTCATGTGTCATCTTCTCTTGATTCACACAACCATCACCTTACTAGCATGAACTATTGTAATAGCCTTCTAACTGATCTTTCTCTACCCTAATCCATCCTCTAGACAGCAGCGAAAATAATTTCCCTAAAATGCAAGTCTGACCATGTGGTTGGTTATTGTCCTTTGCTCTCAGAAGCAGACCAAAATGACATCACTATGTTAGGGTCATGTTACAGTGTGTCCAACTATGACTGATCAGACCAATATGAGCTCAAAATGCTCTATCATGGTCGGGCACAAAGAGTCCACATGAACATTTGGGGTAGATTCTCTAAATTTGCACATCTCATGTTCTTTTGAGTTACTTCAATTCTGCTTTGCTTATGGAGCACAGCATATTCTTTGATGAAGTGTGCCATGCTGAATGGTCCTTTTCCAATGTCTCCCATGTCACACAATCAATTCCAAATTTTTTCACAGAGACCTCAAAAGAGTACTTGTATTGCTTCTTCTGACCACCCTGTTAGTGCTTGGCTTGTTTGAGTTCTCCATAAAAGAGTCTTTTAAGCAGACATACATTGATTTGTTCAAAGAACATGGCCATGCCATTGGAGTATAGTTTGAATGCTTGGCAGCTTACCTTGAGAAAGGACCTCAGTGTCCAGTGCCTTATCCTGCCAGGTGATCTTCAGATTCTAAAATAATTCAAACTGAATTATTTCCTACTCAGTAAACTCTAGTGGCTCCCTATTGACTCTACAATAAACAATTATTTCATCTTTATCTCATGCTTTTAAGTTTCCTATTATAGTATACGTAATTGCTAGCAATTGTTAGCACTTTGGTATATAGAATATTATTTATAAATAAGTAAATGTACCTCTGTTTGGGTACACACTGAAAATTATTTCACTGATAGGGGCACCTGATCAAAAAACTTTGGAGTCCACTGGATTAGAACATAGGATTAATCTAATAACATGAAACAAAGAGGCACAAACGTAAAGTCTAACATCATTCAAATAATAAATGTACAAGATGAGAGAGTCATAGGCTTGTGAGACAGCCAAATAAGTTGATAAAAGCATGGGCTGCAGTTAGAGTAGAGCTTTCAGGAAGAAGGTGACAGTCCCTGTGACAGCACTTAAAGTGATGATTTCAAGTTGTTTTCACCACAGTTTAAGAAGAGCACTGATAACATGGAGAACAGCCAGATGACCAGGATGGTGAAGAGCCTAGAATCCTTATCCCTTAAGAATTATCATTAAACTGTAAGCGCCTTGAGGGCAGGAACTGTCTTTTAGCTCTTTTTGTATCTCCAGGGTTTAGAACAGTTCCTGGCACATAGTAGGCACTTAATAAATATTTATTGAATGATTGATTTGAAAGGAGCAGGGATGCTTAGTGAAAAACAGAAGAGGGATTGGGAAAGGATAGGTGGTGTTTAACTATCTAAAAAGATCTCATGTAGAAAAAGAATTCTATTTGTTTTTCTTGACCCCAGAGTCAATGACTTCATTTAGATGAAGTAAGGAAAAATTCCAGCTGTCCCTTACAATACTGAAATTCTGGATTAACTAAATAAAAGGCTGCTCTGTCTCTAGAATAAAGTGTTTTTCCAAGAAAATATTCATAATTTCAAAATAAATCAATGGGAAAATATAATTTTGTTTGCAGAAATTTATTTTATGATTTATTTTCTAGGATTATTAAAAGTGCTTGTACCTCTATGTGTATTTAATTAGTGGTTTGGTGGAAGGACAAATCAAGATTACATATTTTCAAAAATATGAGAATTATCTTTGTCTAATATGTCACTGTTAAAATTCAATAAAATCCAACAGTTCTTAATGACTTCTAAGATCAAATAGAAACTCCTATATATAGTATTTCAAACTCTTTACAACCTGGTCATAATCTACTGGTTCAACTTTACTATATAGTAATCCTCTTCACACACTTTACAGTCTAGCCCAAATGACCCCTTCTTTCATCTCACACTGGACATTCCATCCCCCATCTTTGTGCCTTTTGCACTATTTCTCCCCATACATGAATGATATGTCCTTTTCTTCTTCATCCCTTAGAATCACTTACTTCCATAAAAACTTAGCTTAAAGCCCACCTGCATGAAAGCTTTTCTGATGCCCTTAGCTTCTGGTACCCTTCCTTTCTCCCTCCCTCCCCACTCAATTAAAAAAATAGCTTGTATTAATTCTCTCCTCTTCCTTATTTCCTATCATCCTCTACCACACCTCTTTTATCCCTATATCATATGAAGTGGCCATATTGTTTAGCAAGGCTACCTCTGTATCTTCAAGCGATCCCATTCCATTCTATGTCTTCCAACAGATTGCTCCCATTCTATCACTATTTTCAATTTCTCCCTGAGTCTCTATTCATCCTACTGCCTACAAACACGATTACTTCTCTGCCATACTGAAAAAACCCTCACTTGATCTTTCTGTCCCTGTCTTCCTTTATGTCTTCTGCCCTTTGTAGCTAAACTCCTCCAAAAGGCCATATACAATAGGTACTTCCACTTTCTCACCTCTCACTTTCTTCTTAACCCTTTACAATCCAGATGCCAACACTATTTTTCAACCAAAACTGCTCTCTCCAAAGTCACCAATGGTTCCTTAGTTGCCAAATTCAATGGCTTTTTCTCAATTTTCATTCTCCTTCACCTGAATCCAGCTTTTGACACTGCTGATCACTCTCTCCTCCTTGATATTCTCTTCTCCCCAGGTTTCCTGGACACCACTCTCTCCTAGTTCTCCTCTTACATATCTGATCTCTCCTTTTCAGCCTTCTTTGCTGGATTCCTTATAGGGATCACACCCGCTAACCATAGGCATCCCTTAGTGTTCTGTCCTGGTCCCTCTTCTCCCTCAGAACTACTTCACTTGGTGATCACATCAGCTTCCATGGACTGAATTACTATCTCTATACTAATGATTATCAAATCTATTTATTCTGCCCCAAACTCTGCTAATCTCCAAACTTGTATCTCCAACTGCCTTTCAGACATCTCAAACTGGATGTTCAGTAGACATACTGAACTCAATATGTCCAAAAGAGAACTTACTATTTTTCTCCCTAATCCACTCTTCAACCCACCTGCAATTACTGTAGAGGACAACCCCATCTCCCCACTCCTTCCAGTTTACAACCTGGGAGTTATTCTAGACTCCTCACTATATTTGCCCACCATACACAATTTGTTGCCAAGACCTGTCAATTTCACCACTGCATATCTCTCAAATATGCTCCCTTCTCTCATCTAACACTGCCACCATTCTACTACAGACCCTTTATCACCTCACACCTGGACTTCTACATAGCCTGCTCATGTGTCTGCTTGCCTCAAATCTCTCCCTACTCCAATCCAACCTCCATCCAGTTAACAAAGTATTTTTCCTAAAGCATAGATCCAACCATGTCATCCCCCTACTTGTTAACTGCAGTGGCTCCCTATTTTCTCTAAGGTCAAATATAAAATATTCTTTTTAGTATTCAAAGCTCTTCATTACCTAACTTTCTCCTACCTTTCCTGTCTTCTTACACTTTACTACTTGATAAATATTCTTCAGTCCAGTGACACTGGCCTCTTGGTTGTTCCATGACAAGATACTCCACCTCTTAACTTTTGGTATTTTCTCTGTGTCCCCAAAGTCTGGAACACTTTCCCTCTTTAACTTTGCTTATTGACCTCCCTGGCTTCCAAAATCTCATCTATTACAGGAAGCTAATCCCAATCCTGCTTAATTCTAGCATCTTCCCTCGGTTAATTATTTCCTATTTATGCTGTATATAGCTTGCTTTGTATATATTTAATTGCATGTGACCTCCCTCAAAAGATTCTAAGTGCTTAAGGGAGGGAACTGTCTTTCCCTCTTTTTATATCTTTTTGTATTGCTTAGCAAAGTGCCATGTACGTAAAAAATTAATAATAAAGGTATATTGATTGATTGTTTTCCATGAGAAGTAGGGTATTGTAATGGATAAAAAGCCTGCCAGGAAAACTGCGATTCAGCACTGAGCACTGACACATAATGGCGATATTACCCTGAGCATGTCATTCAACCTTTTAATGCTTTAAGCAATTCTCTAAGACTATAAATTGCAAAGAAAGTGTCAACTAGTTTTAAAGAGGAAATTTCCTCACTCAGAGGTTCCCAATAAAATGAAATCAGAGGTCCAAGCCCTATTCCACTTGTAAAATTATGTATGCATGTACATGCTGTCACTACTGATAAAATACAAGTGACAGCAACACAAAGGTAGAAACTGTTGCATTTTTATTTTGTACTACCAATTCTTGATTTAAACCCTATGTGAATAATCAAGTTTTATGGGGAAAAAAACACTAACAGTGGAACAATTCACAAAGTTCTCTTTCAGTTTCTTTGTTTTCACTTACTGCCTTGGACTTTGCATCTAAGTGACCAGTACATTGATGTAAGCATATTTATTTAATGACAATTCAAGAAGTCACTAAAATTCACTTCTTTGAGGGAAAAATATGACTAATTTTCATTCAAGTGCCAGTCTTTGTCCTATCCATAAGAAGTAGATCCTTCTTAAAACTGAGTATTTGGGAATCCCTTGAAAATTGTCAATTCTCGTTCAGAAAATAAAACTGTCAATTCATATAGTCGCCAGTTTTACTTTGCCTTATAATTACTGAATTATAATCATTCAACAGTATTAAGGCATTGAGGTACTGAGGCAACTAGGCAATAGAGTAGATAGAGCAAACTGGGCCTGGAATTCAAATCCAGTCTCAGATACTTAGTAGCTCTGTGAATCCTTGAGCAAGTCATTTAACTTGTCTACCTCAGTTTCCTCAACTGTAAAAAACAGATGATAATAGCATCTACCTCCCAGGAAGTTTATGAGGCTCAAGTGAGATACTTTACAGTGTCAGCTAGTTATGTATTTTATCATGCAAATTACATATCAGGAAACTACAACAATGATTCTTACCTTCTTTAAACTTTAAAATTAAGTCAATAAATAATTAAATCTAGTAAAAACATTAACTACAGTGTATTTAAAAAATAAAATAGGGGAGAAGTTGAAGAAAATATGTGTCAATCTACAGAAAACAAACATTTCATAAAGATTACATGCTACACATAGATAAGTACTTAGTAAATGCTTTTCATGGCAGTGATATAATGTGTTTTACTTCAGCAGACATTTGTGTTAAACATATGCCCATCAGAATAATTGTGACATGTTTTTGTGATACTAAAATGGGCTAAGCCTTTTGAGAAGTGATTACTTCTAACAAAAGCCTGCTTAAATTATTGTTTACCTATATGGCATCTATCCAAATTTTGCAACAGCACAACAAAAGAGTTATTTGCTTTTGAATCACTAACCAATTTTCAAACTATTTGCTGTACAAGATAAGCACCATCAAGTTTTTAAAAGCAATTATGAAATCCAGCATTAGACTCATATTTCTTTTTCAAAATTATTACATTAGATCAGAGCCCTGTGTTTCTAATATGACATATACACATATGAGGTATGCAATTAAACAAGTTAGCACCAGAAAATTTGAGACTGGAAAAATGTCCATATTGTTTCTGGATCAGATAGTCCAATTTTTTAAACTTTACAATATAAGAAAACATTGGCATTTTCAGCAACAAAGGATTATTGATTTTGTTTATGTATTTGTTAGGTCAATACAATAGACCACATAGTCTCCATACTGGCAAGTCAAGGTTTTCTTTTTCTGTATAATTGCATGATCTTCTCTGAAGCAGAAAAGAGGTTTTACTACCCAAGGAAACCTATTATATTGGATTCAAGAGGAACTCCACTAGATAGTGTCCCTTTATCTTTGCTTTAGTCACTATAGCAACAAGGGACAAGATGTTCTCAAATTATTTTCTGCCAAAGAAAGGGTTAATTTAATGAAGTATCTCAGTAGCAACTGTAGCTTTTTAAAGCAGCATTAGCCTCACACCTGTTAGATTTGAATCCTACACACTTTTTAATGATAATATCCATGCTAAGATGTTTAGCATTTAGAAATCATTTTCCATAAGTATACATAAAACCTGTGAAAAGAGTATTGATTTTGTGAGATTCAAAGACTAACTGTGCTGCTCTAAAAGCCTGAAATTTTCATTTTTCAGAACACAGTTCTAAGAGGAGTTGATCTGTTCTAATAAAAACAAGTGGTTCTTTTATCCAGACAATGACATCCTATTAGATGTTTCAAAACTGAAAGAGAAAATGAGCATTCATTCTGAGTCACGTAAGACTTGTGAAGTGAAAAAAAAAGTAATGGTTTTGGAGAACAGGATTTAAATCTGGAAAGGACCTTAGAGATCATATAATCCAACTCCCTTATTTTTAGGATGAAAAGAGAGTTAGGTGAACTCTGTAGGTCTTATAGGTAATTACAGGCAGAAGTGGGATTTGCAACCTAGGTCCTTCACACCAAATCCACTGCTCTTCCTATTAAACTATACTGCAGCCTAAATTCAAATCCCTGGATCTTCCACTTAATTCTTTTGTGGGCAGACCACCTCACTGGTCCTTAGTTTTCTCAGCTGTCAAAGCAGTGGAGGAGGTTATTGAAGTAAATTCTTTTTAAGGTCCCTGGAAGTTCTAAATCCTACGCTATCCTAGATTATATATGATCTCCAAAAGACCAGCATCTCATACAATACCTAGCACAGCTCAATACACACAGCATACCGTAGGCAATTAGCATTTGTTGAATTTTTTAAAATGTTATTCACAAGCACCGTTATGAGACTCAAGAAAGATAAATAAGTACAAGAGTTTACAGTTGACATCCACAAGGATTTATCAATACTAATGAAATAGGTCTGTTTATGTCCGTTGTGCATCTGGGTTTTATAAATTTTAATTGTATCCTAGTTGCCTTTCAATGACCTACAACAGAAGCAAAGTTTTATTTCTCTCTTAAAACGAACGGGGAGACCAGCCTGAGAACAGCACTTAACATAGTAAAGAATTCACGCACTTGACACACAACCTTGTGGTACAGGGCCTCTTATTTTATAGAGGAAACAAAGATTCAGAAGTTAAGTGACTGGTCCAGGGTCACACATATAGATAGTAACCATGAGAGGTGTGTAGGTGGGAGGGATTAGATTACTTGATGAAAGATTAATATTTTTGTATGTTCAATTCTTAGGTTACCACTCTTGTATCCCAGGCAACAGACTAACAACAATCTAGTGTGTACTGCTGAGAATGACTAGCAGGTCACACAATAAATTCACCGAGAAAGAAGCCATGACAAAATAGCTCAGAAGTCCTTCAACATATATAAACTATATGATGCACGCAAATATGTACCCGCGATTCCGTTCCTTTGGGGGCGGGGGTGAGGTTTAGACCACTCGCATTTTTCATAGGTTGCTACTCACTAGTAATCCAATGTTTGCACCATCATTTTTTTTTTTGTAACTTAGAAACGAAATTCAAAATTAAACCTTTCTTGACATGGTCATCAGGAGGCTGTGGAGAATAGCTCCCACGACATCGTATTTCCAACTAGTATTTACCACTAGCCACCCACCTACCCTTCTCTGACTCTACACCAGACAAACCTTTAAGGACAAGTGCCCGGGGTACCTCGAATGTAAACAAAACCTGCTCGGTTTACCTTGATCCCTTGCTGTTGGGTAGTGAGAATTAACTTTGACTCATCCAAGAGCAAAACTTCGCAATAAAACTCTTCCTGGACGGCACAGAAACAGCCCATGTCTGCTTTTGACGTCTGCTGGAGGACAGAAAGAAGACAGAGACAGGCTCCCGAATCACCCCCCTCGCTACGAGCCTCGGATCTGGATGATGCAGGGCCAAACAGAAAAGGGGGCCCGTAGCTCGGAGAGAATTTTCCAGCTGCGTCCACGAAAGGCTCCACGGACTGGTCAGGTCCTCCCCCGCCTTGGGAGTCAAAAGTCAGGAGCGCATGCAGAAGCCTCAGCTGAATTGCACAGACTATGCCCGCACATCCCGGGGCTCAGGCTGCTCTCTGCTGAAGTGGGGGAGGAGGAGGGGCTGGGGGACGGCTGAGAAAAGCCTCTTCGGCGACCTGGGGAAAACAGACGTGTCGGAGCGATCGCGCAGCCCTTCGCCGCCCTTTCTCTTCTCTCTCCTTCCACTTCCAGGACAGACCCACCTGGCCCAAGTGAGTGTGTCCCCGGGGCGGCCCAGGCTCCTCCCTCACCTCATCCTCGGCTGCCAGGGCTGGGGCTCCGGGCTTCCGCCCCGCCCAGCGGCGGCCCAGCTGCCAGGGTGGGTTCCCCTCACACTTAGGGACAGAGAATGGAGGGCGGGAACTGGAGGCCCGTCTTCCTTTTGTGTAGGGGACCCCGGGGTCTGCGCGAGCTCCGCAGCCCGAAAGGGAGGCGGCCGAGGGCTAGCGCGGTGGGCCCGGCTCAGGTGCGCGGTGGGCCCGGCTCAGGTGCGCGGTGGGCCCGGCTCAGGTGCGCGGTGGGCCCCGCTCAGGTGCGCGGTGGGCCCGGCTCAGGTGCGCGCTGGGCTTGTCCGCGGCAGCTTTCAGGTGACGGGGCTGGGGAGGCCGGTCAGAGCCGAAGGGCGGGGGCAGCTACGCTCGCCGTCGGTCCGAGGAGCTCAAGGGCACGGCCCGTGCCAACCTGCCCCGTCCGGGCAGCAGCCGAGCTCCGGGCGCTACGTCGGCCCCAGCTCGCGGACCTGGGCACCGGGAGGAGACCTGCGGCCGTCCGGCGGCGGGAAGGGACGGCAGACAGCCTTCCGCCTCCCTCTGCTGCTCCGGGGGTGGCCCGAGAGCCGGAGGCGCGGGGCACCAGCCCGCGGGCACCGCCGGAGCCTCGCACGAGTTCCTGGGAAAGTTCTCTCCCAGGCGAGAAGGGGGCGATCCCGGGAGTCGGGCGCCCTCCGGCTGGGAAGAGCAGCTCAGGATCCGAGCCTGGGGTCGTTCTTCTTGCAGCCCCAGAGGCCCTGGCTGGGAGCGGAGGACAATAAGAGAGCGGGTGGTCGCTGGCTGTAAGACCGGAGCGCAGCTGAGAGCGATGTCCCATCCAAACCTGTGGTCCGGCTGGGTTCCAGGTGGGCTCCCTTGTTCAGAGGTGACCGTTTCCCAAGGGCGAAGGCTAGAGGAAAGCATAGGGGCAGGGTCACTGCGAATAAAGCGCAGCGCTCCACGCCCTGCCAGCCTCCAGCAGCAATCCTGGACCCACGGGCTCTGAAGCTGCAGTGACCCCTGGTGGGTCCTGGTAATCGGGCAAAGACGGGAACAGGTGTAATTTACAAATGGAAACAGACGTGTGGGAAGCGAATTAACTAGTCCAAGCTTTACGGGAGTGAATCGGAGGGAAAGGGAATTTTAAAAATGTGCCTTCCAACATTTCCCTAGCTAAAGAGTGCCAGTCTGGAACGTGAAGGCATTGAAATAAAAGAATGATAATGGAAGCTTTTGCCACTTTTGCATTTCCCTGCAATAGAGACTTACCAAAAAAGGCCTAACCTTCGTTTAGGAACATTTGACCCATAAAACTGATCCTAAAAACGCATTATAAAGCTGCAAACTTTTGTTTGGGATCTATGGTCGTCTGAAAATGTCAACCATCTTCCATTACTCAACTCCCGTGAACTTGCCCAATTTTAAATTTATAAACAAAACCTGGATCCATGCGGTAGGCACTTGGTTAAGAGAAAAAGTTTTGCCAAATTCTAATGCACAAATAGGCACTATAAACGAAACTTGTTCATGCTTTATACCTTTACAATGTAAAATTTGACTTTTTAATATTGTTTTTCTGTTACAAAGTACTATGTCTATATAAGAATCATATCAGAAACCTATATAACAATTATATACAATTTCTCTAGACAACATAACTCAGTCCTTGTTTTTTTTAGGTATTTGTTTTCAAGGTGTTGTGTTTTAGTGTCACATGCCTTAAATTCCTATAATTTCTTCATTTTCATTGTCAGTAGGGAAAGAGTAGAGGAAATAGAATTGCAGAATTTTCATGCTCATAATGTGATTCTCAGAAGAAATAGTATTTATTTCTAATAATGATAATTTATATCATTGAAGGAAATTTAATGAGGAGCATTGTTTTCAATAACTAATAAAGAGAGTAAACAATTAAGAAAGTCAGATGGTTAGGTCAAAGATAGAGTTTCTTTCTAATGAGTGAGTTTGAGTATAGTTTTCTCTATCCTAAATAATTAATTGAATGGAGCAAATACAGTGGAGGAAAGCCACTGTGTAACAGAGAAACAAAGCAAGAAAAATTAAACCATTTTCTTTCAGTTTAGAAAAATACCAATTTTCTCCAACATGTGAATGGCATAATGTATCCTTATCTACTGTGTTTTGATCTTCAACATTGAAAAAAATATTTTTTGATCAAGATGACAGTTTATGATAGTGACCATCCACACTTCCTTCAAGATGTAACTCAAGTAGGGGAGCATCTTTTACATGAAACCCTTCTTCATTCCGACTGTTAGGGTTCATTCTCACCAACTTGTACTTACTTTGTATAAATAAACATACACACACACACACACACATACATATGTACATAGATAGGTTCATTTTGTTCCCCCCCCCCCAATAATATGTAAGTTCCTTGTGAGTAGGGCTTATTTCTTCTCTTTGAATTTCTATCCCTAGTACCTAGCAGAGTACCTGACCCATGCTAGGTACATAATAAATCCCAGTTGATTGATTGGTTGACTTTATTTTGATTTATTTAAAACTTGTTACTCACCATAGTGATGCAATTTATATTATAAATCTTTTTAATGTTATTATCTGAACAAAACCTGATGTATTTTACCATCAACTGTCCAATTAAAAGTTGTATGCAATTATAAGATTATACATTTTCTCCATCAATGGAGAAAACATATTTGGTATCTAACACAACTGTTTCTGATGTGCTATGTCAAAGGTAGAAGTGATATTATAGAAAAAAAGTTTGAAGGAACAATTTGGTTACACAAGTGTACATAGGCGAGATGTATACTGGGTAGGACACAGTTTTAACAGTATTGAGGAACTGATTTTCAAGATAGATGAAAGGGGAAATTTACTGAATACTTTAAAATAATGATATTTTCACTGAAAAAAGAAATAAAGAACATTAAAAATTACTTACTTCCATGCCACTTTTCCCTCTATAAAATATTTCTGAGAGTGAATAACTAGGATTTATTAAAAGCCAGAAGGAATGACAATGATGATGTTCATAACAATTTTACAGAAGCTTAATCAAGTTAAAAATTGATCATCACAACATGCAGACCAAAAAAACCTAGAAAATATTTTAATCAGAAAATATCTAGCTTATTTGCAGAAGGAACAACATTTACCATTAATAAGAAAACTGGAATTTTCCTGACACAGGCTAGTTTTTTTTTTCTGAAATAGTAATGAAACTGTTGACCATCTGGTGATATTCATGTGCAGAACTGCCTTTTGGGTTGTTGGAAAAATGTTTATTATGGCCATTGAGTGATCTTGATAATACTCTTGTCTTTGTCCTACTTTATTTTGTACTCTAAGGCCAAATTTCCCTGTTTTTACAATTATTTTATAATTTCTTGCTTTAACATTCCAATTCCCTATGATGAATATGACAGCTTCTTCGGATGTTGTTTCGAGAAGATGATGTAGGTCTTCGTAAAACTGATCAATTGTGGCCTCTTCAGCATCAGTGGTTGGAGCATAGACTTGTATTACTGTGATGCTGAACAGTTTGCCTTGGATTCAAACAGACATCCTTTTGTCATTTTTGAGACTATACCCCAGGACGTCTCACCCTTTTGTTGACTATGAGGGGTACTCCATTTCTTCTAAGTTATTTTTGCCTACAGTAGTACATAATGATCCCCTGAATTAAATTCATGCACTCTCCTCTCTGTTTGATTTCACTGGTACCCAAGATGTCAATGTTTAATCTTTCCATTTTCTATTTGATCACCTCTAGCTTACCTTGATTCATAGATCTTACATTCCATGTTCCTGTGTAATATTGATCTTAACAGCATCGAACTCTCCTTTCATCACCACCTTTCATCATCACCTTTCATCACATCCATAGCTGAACATCCTTTCAGTTTTGCTCCAGCTGCTTCACTCTTTCTGAAATTATTTGTAGTTGTCCTCTGCTCTTCCCCAGAAACATGCTGGACACCTTCTGACCTATGGGGCTTATCTTCTGATGTCAATTTTAATAGTAGCATAAGGTTTATTAGTGCAGGGGGAGGTGAAGACAGGAATGGCAGGTACTAAGATGATACCAGGGTCAGGAAGCACAAAAATCTTTTTGTGAATCAGAGTGTTTCCCCATCCCCCACCCCTACCCACCCCCACCTTCACTGTAGGTATTGGAAATTTTTGGAATCTTTGTTTGAGTCTGTTTAGGATTAAATTCACTTTTGTTCCTTAGGTCCCATTTTTTCCCCATTTTAGGTGAGGTGTCCCTTTCTGATACAATAAAAACATTCTTAAAGGTTCCTGATTCCTCTGCGTTTTGGAATTGTAAGGAACTAGAGGTGGGGCAATTGGAAAAACATTTTGTTTCTGATTTTGTTTTACTTTTGTTTTAAAAAACATGTTTTATTTAAAGTTTTGAATTCCAAATTCTATCCCTCCCTACCTCTCTTTTCTCCCCACTCATTTTGATGGTAAGCAATCAGAAAAAGCTTATACATGTACATTTCCATACTAGTCATTTAGTACAAAAAGACTTGAATAAAAGAAAAAACTGAAAGGAAGCTAGTGAAAGTAGTGTACTTCTGTCTGTATTCAAACAATATCAGTTCTTTCTCTGGAGGTGGATTATATTCTTCATCATTAGTCCTTTGGGATTGTCTTGAATCATTGTATTGCTAAGAATAGCTAAGTCATTCACAGTTCTTCATCAAACAATATTACTCCTGGTTCTGCTCACTTCATTATGCATCAATTTCTGTAAGTCCAGGTTTTTCTGAAATCATCTTGCTTGTCATTACTTATAGCAGAATAATATTTCATTACAATCACATACGAGAGTTTGTTTAGCCATTCCCCAATTGATGGATATCCCTTTGATTTCCAGTTCTTAGCCACCACAAAATTAGTTGCTATAAATATCTTTGTACAAATAGATCCATTTGGGCAGTGAGGTGGCATAGTGGATAGAACACTGGCCTTGGAATCAGGAGGACATGAGTTCAAATCTAGCATCAAACATTTGACACTTACTACTTGTGCGATCCTGGGCAAGTCATTTAACCCCAGTTGCCTTGGGGAAAACAGCAGCAACAACAATAAAAACCCAAGTAGATCCTTTTCCCTTTTTTAAAAAAAATGATTTTGGGATTTAGATCTAGCAGTGATGTTGCTTAATCAGAGGGTATGCACAGTTTTATAGCCTTATGAGCATCGTTCCAATTTGCTTTCCAGAATAGTTAGACCAGTTCACAACTCCACCAACAGTACATTAGTGTCCCAGTTTTCCCACATCCCCTCTGACATTTATCATTTTCTTTTTTTGTCATATTAGCCAATTTGATAGATACCTCAGGGTTGTTTTAATTTTCATTTCTCTAATCAATAGTGATTTAGAGCATTTTTCATATGACTATAGCTATCTTTTATTTTTTTTTCTGAAAACTGCCTGTTCATGTCCTTTGACCATTTATCAATTGGGGAATGACTTGTATTTTTATAAATTTGACTCAGTTCTCTATGCATTTGAAAAATGAGGCTTTTATCAGATATACTTATTGCAAAATTCTTCCCTTTTCCATAAATCTGACAGATAAACTATTCCATGTTTTCTTAATTTGCCTACAGTATCACACTTTATGTGTAATTTATGTATCCATATTGACTTTATCTTAATATACAGTGTGAGAAGCTGGTCTATACCTAGTTTCTGCTATTCTGACAAATAATGAATTTTTGTTCCAAGAGCTTGGATCTTTGGGTTTATCATATGCTAGATAACTATGATCATTTACTATAATGTAATTTGTAGCTAATTGAGTTCACTGATCCACCACTCTGTTTCTTAACCAGTTATGAGATTATTTTGGTCATTACCACTTTATAATACAGTTTGAGATCTGGGATAGCTAGAGCACCTTCTTTTGCATTTTGTTTTCATTGATTCCCTTGATACCCCTGAGTTTTTGTTCTTCCAGATGAATTTTCAGGCTCTGTAAAATAACTTTTTGATAGCTTGGTTAGTATGGCCATGAATAAATAGATTAATTTAGGTAGAATTGTCATTTTTATTATATTGTCTTCAGCATACCCATGGACAATGAATATTTTTCCAATTGTTTAGATTCAACTTTATTTGTGTGAAAAGTGTTTTATAGTTGTGTTCATATAGTTTCTGGATATTTTATATTATCTACAGTTATTTTAAATGGAATTTCTCTATCTCCTGCTTTTGGACTTTGTTGGTAATATATGGAAATGCTGATGATTTATGTGGGTTTATTTTGTATCCTGCAACTTTGGTAAAGTTGTTAATAATTTCAAGTAGGTTTTTAGTTGATTCTCTAGGATTTTCTAAGTATAGCATCGTATCATTTGTGAAGATAGTTTTGTTCCCTCATTGCCTATTTTCTTTAATTTCTTTTTCTTCTCTTTTTTGCTATAGTTAGCAACTCTAATACAATATTAAATAATAGAGGTAATAATGAGCATTTTTGCTTTACCCCTGATTGTAATGGGAAGGCTTCTAACTTGTCATCATTATAGATAATGCTGGCTGATGGTTTTAGATAAATTTGACTTATCTCATTACATATTTCATATCATCAAGCTCCATTTATTCCTATGCTCTGTAGGTGTTTTTAGTAGGAATGGGTACTATATTTTATCAAAGGCTTTTTCCGCATCTATTGAGATAATCATGATTTCTGTTGGTTTTGTTGTTGATGTGGTCAATTATGCTGATAGTTTTCCTAATATTGAACCAGAAAAAGGAAAGGAAATTAGAAAATGTAAAATAATTTATACCAGGAATATATAAATTATTTTACTTTTCCTAATTTCCTTTCTTTTATCTTTCACATAAATATATAAAACAATGCTCTTAAGTTCACTGATATTTTTCTCATTCCAACCAGGATAGTTATTTTGAAAATAACAACGAATGTCAGGCAAAGGTTGGTTAACAAAGGCAGTATTGAGAATTCTTGCATTTCTAGGGTTAACTAGGTCCAACTTACATATCATTTAGCACTTTTGCAGAGCCTATCATAAAATCAATAAAGGGTCTCTTCTTCCTCCAGTAGTTTCCTGAAATCTACTCCAGTTATCTAACCTGACAGAACATGTCTTCATTCCTCTGATAAGTGCTTCTCTGCCTTGTGCAAGTCTAGCATAGTCAGCTGGAAGATTGGGATCCCACTTGAATTCTGTATCGACTGATTAAGTTGAGCTCTCTGACTGAGTTTGTTTTGCTAAGACTAGTCTTTTTGTTGCTTCAATAAGCAGTTTCTTCTCCAGAGGATAAAAAAGTGTCTAATAAATCTGTGACATCACCCCAATTTGGATTGTACTTTCCAAAGACTGCTTGAAATTAGTTATTGACCGCAATGGGGTCATCATAAAATTTTGGAGTATTCATTCTCCAAGTGGAGAAACCAGAAGGACTAAATGAATGATTCATCCTGATGGACACATATTCTCCTGTTGACTCATTTTGTATTATCTTTTCTCTCAAGGGAAAAAACACCAACAGTTGGACAGCATACATCATGGAGGATGTACAGCACAAATCGATTTCCTATGGATGATGTTTTTTCTCCAAGTGTTCCAATATATAGGTTACATTATATTGAATGCATGGGTCTGTAATCACTCAAGAGAGTTCAGCCTATTTGCCACACAAGAAAGACCAAGGGGAGGAAGAGTGCCTATTATCCAAATGATAGGTTAGATAACCCTTAGAGTTGGTCCTAAAGTACATCTAAAGGAAATTATCAGGGGAATTTATGTCTAGAAAAGAGATGCTCATGAATTGGATAATCAATGACCTTTTCTGGTCTTATCCTGTGCCACTAGGATGCAAGTCCTCATCACCTGACTCTTATACCTGACTATTGCCAAAGTTTGTCAGGTATTCTTCCTGTCACAAGTCCCTACCTCTCTAATCTGTCCTCCACTTAGCCACAAAATTGCTTGATCTAAAGCACAGGTTCCACTATGTCATGCATTCTACTCAATACACTCCCAGTGTACCGCTATCTACTAGAAGATCAAATATAAATCCACTTTTTGATATTCAGTCATTTTGAACCTAATTCCCCCTCTTCTTTCTAAAAAGACACTCTACCTTCAGGCACTTTTATTGGCTGTCTCCCATGTCTAAGATACAAGATTCTTTCCATCTTCATCTCTACTTCTTGGATTTCCTGGCTTCCTTCAAGTTACTCCTAAAGTGCTACTGTCTATAGGAAGTCTTTCCTGATTGTCCTTGTTCTAGTGCTTTCCCTCTGTTGATTATTTCTCATTTATCCTGTTTATAGCTTACATTTACACAGTTGTTTGTAAAGGTGAAACTGACAGAATTTGGCAACATATTGGGGGGAGGGGAAGGATGAGAGATGGTGGATAGTAGGTTTTAAGCCTGGGGGACTGAGAGAAAGGGGATGCCCTTGACAGATTCATAAGCCTAATCATACTAGAGAAGCTTTCCTCCAAAACATTTCCTATAAGGTTCTAAAAAGTTCCTAACCACTATTTGGTTAGCAGTGGAAATGTTTGGAAGAAAAACAGTAATGGGCACCATTAAACTATCAAAGAAAAAACATCAGTGCAATCGCTCCCATGTCTCCTCCATCCTCAAAAAATCTTCACTTCATACATTCATTCCCCTTAGCTACCTCCCCAAATCTCTCCTCCCTTTTGTTGTCAAACTCCCCAAATACATTATCTTCCTTTATTGTCATTTTCTTAACTCTCTACAGCCTGATTTATGACTTTGTCTTTCAATCCATAGTGCTCTCTCCAAAATTATGCTGTTTATTGGTCAGTTATATTTGATATTTTGTGCTCTCATTTGGGTTTTTCTTGGCAAAGATGCTGGAGTGGATTGTCATTTCCTTCTCCAACTCATTTTACAGATGAGGAAACTGAGGCACATAGTACATATTAACATGTGTGATATGTGCAGGGTCACACAGCTAGTAAGTTCCTGAGGTCAGATTTGAACTGTGGTCTTTCTGACTCTAGGCCCAGTGTTCTGCCCCCTGAGCCATTAATAACTAAATATTTCTAAATAGCCAACTCCCATCCCAGTCCATCCTTCACCCAGCTATCAAATTTATCTTCCAAAAACACAATTCTATCACCCTATCCCCACTGACAATTCAGAAAACAAATAACCAAAGAGTCACAAAGATTTTGTAACTTCTATTTACTCTAAAAATACCAAAGAACTCACATAGATTATCAAAACCACAATTGTCTCTGAAAAATTAAAAATTAAAAACAAAAAGTAACAATGGTCTTAAGCAAAAAACTGTCTTCTGTTGGAGCAGGGAAACCAGACACATGTGCTGAGGCCTCCTCTTTTATGAAGGAGATCCACTTTAGTGTGGGCAAATCTCAATACATATAGTAGTGGCTATGCAGTAAGCTACAGCTGTGCCAATGAAGGGTAATAGCAACAATGAGACAAGTTTGACTCAAGGGCTTCATGACCAGAACATAGATATTGCAGGTGTTTGTCCAAGCTCAGGGACAACCTGGGGCTGATGTGAGACAATTCTGGGACTTTACTGTGGGTGAATTCATCCAGAGGATGAGTGCAAAGGATTGTTGTTATGCCAAACTCAGGGCACAGCTTGCTTGCTGGGCCTTAGCTCTGGACTTTACTATTAATCTCCTAATAGTAAAAAAAGAGGGATGGTCTTGGTGTGGGAATCCTGATACCACCATCCCCATTCATTAAATTCCAGTGACTCCCTATCACTTCTAGGATCAAATATAAAATCCTCTGACTTTTAAAACCCTGTGTAACTTGGCCCCTTTCCACCTTTCTAGTCTTCTTAAGCCCCATGACACTTGTTTCCTTGCTGTTTCTCTAATAAGACATCTTATTACCCAACTCCAGACATTGGTTGTCTCCCATTCCTGCATGTCCTCTGTCATCCCTACCTCCCTGTTTCTCAGGTTTTCTTCAAATCTGAGCTAAAGTCCTATTTCCTGCAAAGAGCCTTTCCTGGACCTCATTAATCTTTAGAGCAGGTTATTTCCACAAAGGTGGGGCTCTCTCTCACATCTTTGTAAAGTTATATTATATGAAGTTCAGCAGTGGATGTATAGACATTTTCCTGATTGGCAGCAAGTAAGCAATAGACAGTTTGAGATGTATATCAGCAGGTGAATAGGGTAAGTATTCAAATTTGGAGAATCCCCTCAAAACAAGACCTGGGAGGGATATAAGCATAGCTATCCACCTTTCCTAGAGGTCTCTGAGGTTAGCCTGAACTCTCATTGGCATAGTTTAGTCCTTTCAGTCATGCCTGACTCATTGTCACCCTATCTGGGATTTTCCTAGCAAAGTTACTAGAGTGGTTTGCCTTTTTCTTCTCCAGCTCATTTTACAGATGAAGAAACTCAAACAGAGTTAAGTGATTTGCCCAGGGTGTAATGGTAATTTAAATGGGAAGATCTTTCCCATTCATTAATAGATCCATGTGACCTGCTTAAATCACATGGAAGACTAAATCACATGTTGTTAGAGAAGCTTGCTGAACATGTACAACAGGAAGGGTGGAGCACAACTGGGAGGAAGTTGGTGAGCTCATTTGGGGATAGAGGAGAGAGAACAGTCAGGCAGGCACAGGTAGGTTCTTGAGTGTTTGTTAGTGGGAAAGTCCCAGGAAGGAAATGGCGGAGGTATGGGAATGGCTCTGTCCCCTGCAGTGATAATGTGTATTGACTTCTTGGTTACTAGGACCTATTTGACTTTCTGGTGTTAGGATCTGGCTTTCTGGTGTCTGAATAAATGTTTTTCTTCTGCGTTCTACATGGAGAATCTATTATACTTTGTGATTCAGAATTACACCAGCATAGTCATAGTTGCCCTCCTGCTGTGAAAATTGCCTGAGTAATACACAGGGTCACACAATAAATGAGATTGGATTTGAACTCATATCTTCTTAACTCCAGGCCCAGCACTCTATTCACTATGCCACCTACCTTCCTTCACCCTGATCTTTATAGCAAACTTTTGGGACAATTTTCTAGCCATATAAAACTAGGTTCAAATAGTAATAAAGAACAAATAACATTCTTCCCACAACATATATATTATGTCATATGCCCGTACATGTATATCTTTTTTGAACATAGTTGTTTGAATGTTGTTTACCCCATTAGACAGTGAGTTTCTTAAACCAGGGACTTCTTTGTTTTTGCCTTTTTTATAACAGGTGGTTACTCTCAGATTCTTGTCTATGAAGTATATTTATAAAATATATTCTGTATTCATAGCGTTTGCCCTCAGAATTTTAGTTATGAAATGACTTGTGTTTATGGCCCCAATTAGAGAGTAAAAATCTCTGAGATATGCTGGTGTCTGCACTCCCGGACATCCACTAAGGCTCTCTTTTGTGTGGCTCCTAGAGCTTTTTCATGGACTTGTGCCAAAAACAAAGGGATACCAAGCAATATGAAAAGATGGTCAGTCACAGATGTTTATGAGAAATAATATTAAATCTAGCAAATGTAATCTGTCATTATAATTTTAGAAACACAGTTGATTGAGTAGATATAAGGCAATGGTGGAATAGGGACTACCAGTGCCCCTTCTCTGGTGTTCTCTCAGCTCCCTTACTAATGTAGCAAGAATCCTTGAATTAAAAAAAAAATAAAATAAACCAACACACCCCTCTGCTTGACCATATAGATGTTGCTTCTTACGGTCTTGAAAAAGGGAGGGAGCATCTGATGTCTTGGCTACTAATTTTCACAGTTGTGCTGCTGCCATGTGAAGACTACTACCTCTCCTTTCTCTCTTCTCTCATCTCAAGAGACTGAAAATCCCCATGATAGCCCATTTGTGAAAAAAAAGTCTCTATTCTATTATAAAAATAAGAGCTATTCCCCAATTGATAAATGATCAAAAGGTATGATCAGTTTTCAGATGAGGTAATCAAAGTTATCTATAGTCATATGAAAAAATACTCTGACTCACTATTGATTGGAGAAATACAAATTAAAACAATTCTGATACAATTCTCATACCTAGAAGATTGGCTAATAGGACAGAAAAGGTAATGACAAATGTTGGAGGGGATGTGGGAAAAATGAGACATTAATTCATTGTTGATGGAATTGTGAACTGATTCAACCATTCTGTAGAGCAATTTGGAACTATGCCTAAAGGGCTATAAAACCATACATACCCTTTGACCCAGCAATACTATTGCTAAAAAAGATAAAAAAAAAAAAAAAAAAAAGGAAAAGGACCTATATGTACAAAAGTATTTATAGCAGCTCTTTTCTGGGGGGCAAACAATTAGAGATTGAAGGGATGCCCATCAAGTAGGGAATGGCTGAACAAGTTGTGGTATGTGATTGTGATGGAATACTATCGTACTCTAAGAAATGATGAGTGGATGCTCTCAGAAAAATCTGGAAAGACTTGCATAGTCTCATGTAAAGTGAAATACACTGTGTATAAAGTAACTGCAATATTGTATAATCATCAGCTTTGATTGACTTATCTATTCTCAATAATACAATGACCCAAGACAACTCTGAAGGTTTATGTTAAAAAATGATATCCATTCCCAGAGAAAGAACTGAGGGTGTCTGAATACAGATTGAAGCATACTTTTTCACTTTATTTTTCTTGAGGTTTTTTGTCTGTTTTCTTTCACAATATAACTATTATATAAATATTTTGCATGACTACATGCATAACCTCTATCAAATTGCTTGTCTCTTCAATAGGGGTGGGGGGAGTGGGGAAGGAGGAAGGGAATTTGGAACTCTAAGTTTTAAAAATGAATGTTAAAAATTATTTTTACATGTAACTGAGAAAAAATAAAATACAAACCAAAGTTAAAAAAAAAAAAGAAATAAAGAGCAATTTAAATTAAAGAAAAACCTCTATTGTGATGGCTGATCTTGAGTTAGTTTTCTCTCTTCCTAAATGGAGAAGAACAATAGATTCTATGGGCTTGTGTAGTCATACTCCCATAACAAGAATCTTTAGCCAGGGAGAATATCATCCACTAGTGTCTGCCAGACTTGAGGGTGGGAGGTACATGTCAAAACATGAGTAACCAGACTGAAAGGGAAAGATATGTATTAGTGCACTACGGAAGATTGCTCTCTGGTTGTAAGCTCAGCTTCTTTGAGTATAGATTGGGTTTTTATAGTTTTTTCGATTCATTTAGAGTATACAACCAATTAGCAGCATTCTGCAACAGAAAATAAATGGGGGAAGTGTGCAAAGTTTGGGGTCATGGAAGTTGTTAGAAGTCAAGTCTGATCCTTGTTTTAGGACATGCATTTCGTTGTAGTTAGTCTTATCAGAATTTTCAGTATTCGTAGGAAATCTCAAGGATGTTAGAGACCTCTTTTAAAGAGTCATTCTTGTTCTTTGTGGTTAAATTAAAAGTGACAAAGTTCATTGTGATTTTCATGCACAAGTAACTCCTCAAATTGTGTTCCATACTTGCTTAAAACCTGAAAAGGCAAAATTAGTCTGATGACCATGGGCCATGAACAGAAACACTCAGCCTCCTACCACTTGCTTTCTAATAGACAAAGAGGTATTATTTGCAAGTTGGTTAAAACTGGTCACTCACATCAAATTTCAGAATTGCTATTGCTAAAATAGAAGCTAACTATTTTCTTTAATAGACATTTTCAAAATTTAAAATTTAACTTTAAAATTGGTGTTAATTTTAATCCAAATCATTCTCAGCATATTAAAATTAACTGAATCTGAATTAAAATTTTAGAAAGTTTATCCACTTGATCCAAAGCAGGAATTGTCAACTACTCTTTCTTTTCCTCTAGAAATTTCACCTTCTGGGTCTCCATTTACTGCAGACCTAATTTACTTTACAAATAACAAAGATCAGATATGATACTATCTATGAAAAATTAAAGATCTTTGATTTTTGTCACAGTAGGGAACTTGCTCTACCAATAATTTTATGATTTAATAGTTAAGCACTAGGAAGTTGGCAGAGGCAAGAGAAATCAAGTCAAGTCCAGTTTCACACAGCTCTTAGGGTGAGAGTTAGAATTTGAGCTCAGGTCTTTCCTGATTTAAAGCCTAACATTATCCATTAAACCATGCTGCCTCTACCATGCTATAAAGACAGATGATTTTTATAGTAATTTAGAAAATAGAAAGCACAGAAAAAGTTAAATAGAGGGGTTTAATCTGCCAATCGAATTCTCTCATCTTAACATTCTTCCTGTGTTGTAAAATAGCTTCAAGTCACATGCAATACCACTCTATAAAGAGTTAAAATTGCTGATCACTCAATAGGCAATGGAGAAATTTGTGGTTTACATAGATGTGGTATAAAGAATATCATCAGAGAAATGAATACCAAATCCATTGGTATTCCTGTCCCCAGAGTTTAGGCGTGTGCTGGAGCCAGCTGGAAAAGCTCGAGGACTGATGATTAAATATTCAGTTTAAGTATTTGCTCCTCAAAAATTGGCAAATGCTACAAGTTAAGGCTTGTTTGTTATCTAGACTTAAGAAAGTAATGGAGAAAATGCTAATGATGCAAATTAAGCAAATCCCTGTTTGAGTTCCATTAGTATTCATATCCCTAGAACATTAGAAGGGATTCATGGAGGGACATGGATAGCAATTGCTCAGGATAAGAAGGATGATAGATCATGACATGCACTGCTGAAAGTGCATCAATATCAATGAAATCACAGCTCCATCCAAATATTGAAAACATATGCTATAATGAAGAAACCACTGATGTGAGAATCAGGATGCCTAGGTTTCGATCTTAGATGTGCTACCAAAGGCTGTATCACCTTGGGAAAAATCTTTCGTGTCTCTGAGCCTCCATTTCCTTATGTGTAAGCAAAGAGGTTGAAATAAATCGTCCCTAAGGTCCTTCCCAACTTAAAAATTTGCAGAGGCTAAAATGCCTGAATTTTCACAAAATTATTAGGAGACAAGTTAGTGAAGTTTTTACTGAATTCTTGTCATCCTTTTATAAACAAAATAATTATATCATTCAGAGAAGTTAAAAGACACATCCAAAGACTAAAAGTTAATCACTGAGACAATTAGAATACACCCAGGTCTCATTCCATCGCACCTAGTAGTTTTCCCATAATAGTCAATATTTAATTCTAAACATTAGTCCAAGTCTTTCCCTGTCTAGCTTTTAACTATCACTTTCTCTTCTCACCTTTCCCCCAGCATCCTGCCCATACTCCATAATTCTAGTTACATCTTCCCATCAATCACCTTTCCTCTCAATTTGCCTTTTTTTTGTAGATACTTGTCTGTGTACATGCTGTCTCCTCCAATAGAATATAAACTTCTTGAGGGCATATATTTGTTTTTTTTATGCCTGGCAAATAGGCATTTAATAAATACTTATTGCTTCTTTGATATATTTAGTTTATCAAATCTTGACCTTCATTGGGATTAATTTTGTATTGGTGCTATCTACTATTAGTCTGCAGTGTAAATAAAACTACATCTTGGTTTCAAGCACACCAACATTGAAGTCGTCACCTCAAGTGAGGATACATTTGATGAAAAATTTAGTGTATTAAGGTAACCTCCCTCTGCTAATGGTATGTATATAAATAAGGGCACTCGTATGTGTATATTTATTCAGGCATGCCTATACTGACAGTCCACACTTTTACCACAATTTATTTCTGCAAACTACATTATAAAATGGACTTTTTACAGAATTCTAGACATATGCAACTAGACTATCCTCAGAAATCATTTAGCTGAACTCTTAATTAAGGAAATGAAGGGTCAAAGAGATTAGATCAGGGTGAGTTCGGTTACCATGGTAACTTAGAAAGTTAGTCATGGAAGCTTCACTTCTATTATAAAATGGAAACCAATCCTCCTGGCTCCATTTTTTCCACTACACCACATTGCCTGCCTTTATGACTTTATAAAATTGGCATTAATTTATTGTGCATGTCAATTATGTAAGGTGCCCTAAAGCAGTAAAGTATAAAGAAATAAGCATAAACTCAAATGTATCATAAATGCAACTTCACTGTAGACAAGTCTTTTTTTATTTGTTTAGGTGGGGTTCTGATGTGGTATGCGGTAGATGAAGGGGGAGGGTAAGAGGAATAATTGTGGTGATAGATGGGACAGTGATATTTTTTGTTGGCTAAAATACAGTACTAAACTGTATGGTTGTTCTGCTGGCAGGTAAACATCATCATAAAAGCAGGAACATGAATCAGCTAGGTGAGGAACAGCCTGTTAATCTATATTTTAGCCACTGCCAAGTTGGATGCTGCCTTGCCAGAGATGAGCAGCAGCACTAGTTAAATATGAGTCAACGTAACCCATGGCCCTGGGTGTCCCCACCCCACATTATGTCTGACCTCAGGATCCTATCCAGAAGGGTCAGTTTTCTTGTTTTAGTGCCAAGAAAATCTCCAAATATAACTTAAGTATAGTTTGAGTCTAAGTTGCTTTAAATGTGGTTAATTTAATCATCACTCCCGTATAAACACTCAAGGTAGTAAATGGAAAATGAGCATGGGACATACTTTATTTTATCCCCAAGAAAATGTGGAATACATGAAGCCTACAAAGATACAAACAATGCATCTGGAACTCAGCCCATAAATTCATTGTGGAAGGCAGCTGAACCTGCTCCAGATGTTAGGGCAACCCTTCATGAGTCTTTTTTCACAAGGAATCATAGTTTTCCTCAAGACTTGTAATACTGCATGTAGGTTAGGGGTGCTGCTGGAAAGTAAATATCTTTGAGAGCTATTAAACAAGCAAGGTCCCATTCCCCATGATGTCCTGCATTGTCTGCTTAACTCACAACTTAAATATAAAGGGGATAGTAAAGTTCAGATCTCCTCTTCTTCAGCTTCAGGGCCATGTAGGCAGTCCTTTTCACTTTTTGAGGTTGAATACTGATCAGGAACTATATGAGTATTCCCTTTCTTTCCTGTTAGATTAGTTTATTAAGAGTATGAATGGTCTTTGATTTGATTTGTATTTGTATCCTCAGCACTTAACACAAACCTGATGTATAGTGGGTACTTCAATAAACATTAATTGACTGACTGACCTACATAGTCTAATAACTGAACACTTGAAATTAGGAAACCTCAAGTTTAGGATTACCTATGAAGCAACCCTTAAGGCTGACACTACCCAGGACATTTAACTTTTATAACTAGAATGCTAGATTCTGAGTTCATGCTATCCCTAAAACCTCAAATCCAACCTTCTCTACTCAGAAATGTATAGTGGAGGAGAATTGTCCATGAACTCTCTGAGAGCTCACTAGGCACACACACATAACCTTCTTGCAGAGACTCTATTAACTCCTCAGTTATTGCCTTCTCTTGGACTAGGACAGCCTTCTCCAAGGATCTCTCCTCTTGAACCAAATGCAAGCCTATGTAACTCCCATGAGCTACTGCTTTAAAGAAGCCATTTCCAATTCCTGAAAGGAGAGACTTTTCAACCTACCCCAACACTACCACTTTAACCCCACTCCTGCCCTTGGCAGTTTCTATTATAAGCAGGCCTGTTATTCTAAACTGGGACAAGTCAAAATTGTCAAACAGAAGATAAATAGACTGACTAAACTATTGCTCTCCTTTATCTAGGATAGTGTGAAGTGCTGGTTTCTATGATAAAGGTCTATCCTCCTGAGTCCCAGTTAACCAGTAATCTTGAATTGGGGGAAGAGGGTAGGGTGATGGGAGGTACAGTCTACACAATGCTAGCCCAGTCAATGAAAACCAGTCTCTTTAGTATGTTTCCCATCAAAATTCCCAAATTCCTAATGGAGAGGTGACTCTTTGCTCCCTCCAAACAAAAGTCAATATCTCATAATCATATTAAGTTAATCAAATCAGGGAAAGGGTAGAAAGAAATATTCGTGGTACAGTATTAAGCATTTTTTTAAAAAAAATCTCATTTGAGTCTTCCCTAAGAGGTATTACCCTCATTTGACAGCTGAGAAAACTGAGGTGAACAGAAGGTGACTTGCTCAGGGTCACAAAGGTGTCTACGGCTGGTTTTGACCTAAAGGTCTTCCTGACTCCAGGCCTATTCCTCTATCCACTGTGCTTCAGTTAGAGGAGACTATCAGTCAGGAAAACTAATGTGACTGAAGATGCTTTGTCCTTTAACCCATGTGAGTCCAAAGCTTTAGGAATTTTGAATTTGGACCAGTGTTATCTCTCTACTGTGACATATCTAGTCTTTTATCAGCCTTCAGGTTGGGTTTTTCTGCATAGACCAGGATATTTTGCTTTCTTATGTCATGCAATTAAGTAGTTCTGCGTGACTTGGGAGAACTAACCCTCAACCTGATGTACAAGAAGATGCTCATCTGTGTGACTTGGGGAACTGGCTTTCTTATTTTGATCCCTCCTCTGAGATACTAGTAAATTATTTCTTCTACTACCATACCAGGCCTAGCTTTGACCTTCTCCCTAATGTCATACTGAAATCTGATTTGAGGGATCTCACTTGATGGCTAGGCATAGGTAGAGTATTCATCAATGGCACAAAGAGTATGGAATCAGATATTATTTAGAATGGAAGAATCTGGTTTTAATAACAAGATTATTGCTTTAGTTTTATGTATAGGTAAAAACCCAAGTATAGTTCCAAGCTTGAACCTTACCTGTTGTACTATTTCTTCACTTTTACTCAGTAATGTCACTAGCTTATTATAGAATTTCTACATTTTAGATGGAAGATTGTAGATCAATTTCCAGATTCCAGTTTGTATTTTTTCTGATATTCAAGTGATGAAAATGAATCTAGTAGTACACAGATAACTTCCTTAGAGGATTATACCTGCCCTATTTCTATATGGACTATCCTATTTTCCCTCAACTGTTTTATATTGTCCTTCAAAACTTTTATAACATCCTTTTTCTTAAACCTAGAATCTAACCTTCAAACATCAATAATCCCTTATGAATATTAGCATTCATAAGGTGTAATGTTAAATTAGAAGAGGCTTGTTTTATAGGAAGGCAAAGATCTTCCCCTAAATATTAATAAGGGTCAGGTGGAGTCCATTAAGGGAAGCTTGATTAAGGAGACTTGTTTTGTGGGAAAGTCTACACATTGTGTTAATTTGTAATGAGGCACAGGGTCATGAAAGTCCTTATGTCCTTCAGCTCTGAAAAATGTATATATACTCTGAGGTGAGGTTTTGCTTTGGGGCATAGTCTTTGGAAGAAGATTAGTGTGCCAGATGAGATCCTGGGTAGCCATTAAAGAGTCCCCCTGGCTTTGAAAACTCAGATGTTGGTGCTTCTCTCTCTTGTAACTATGTATGTATGTAATGGTCAGACAGTTGGATCTGTCTGTTGATCTGTGATATATGTGTTGCTTATAGTCAGACAGTTAGAAGCCCTGTCTGTTGGACTTTACTTCTCTGTATTTTCTCTGTTGGTATATGTGATTAAAAAGATTGTTGACCCCTCAAAAGTTGCTACCCTTTTAGAAAAACAGGTCTAAGAACCTGCGCTAGCAGACCATCCTGGATGTGTCAGGATGCTTGCTGCTACATAAGGTGACAGTATTTTCCAAGTGCCACTCTTATACTTTTCATTTCTGTCCATAATGTAAATATTGAAGCAATCCTTAAAGAGTGATTAAACCAGACCCATTGACTGATAATGCAGGCAGTAAGTTAATAGTCAATAAACATACATCAATTCATTGATTTATGGTAGGATTTTGTAATTTATAACATAATGGGAACTTATGATTATATATGTGTGTGTATTTATCAGCAAGGGAAACATGCAAATAAATAAGTATACAACAATGGCATTCCACTTGTACTCCAATATGCAATTATATAACAGCATTTGTTTTGGGTCCATCAAATAGCAAATATTAATATTCATATACAATAAAGTAGCACGTGAGTTTAACACAATAGAAGTTGCTCAGGGAAGAAAATGAAAAACAGTGGAAATCAAAGTAAAAACAAAATAATTATCTATAAAATAACATTCAAAGAAAACAATCCAATGAGAACTTCAATGAGAGAAGAAAATAAAGTATAAGAAAATAAAATACAAGAAATAAAATTGTACTTCAAAAGGAAATTACACATCAAAGCTGAGGGAAAATAAAATGGAATGAAAAAAGGAAATTAAATGTAGTATTCAAAAATCTCCCTTTAAAATGAAAGGTAGTACAATTCTGGACTAAATTCAATTTTAAACATTAAGTTGTGAAAGAAAAAAATTAACATTAAAAGTAAAAAATAAAAATCGAGAAAAAATCAAGATCAAATTGAAATTTTTATAGCACAAGTTGTTTTTGGTCCTTGTTTTTGAAGAGAACCAATGACATTACAAGATAATTTCTTGGCTTTCATGAATTTGATTTAAGTGAGGCAGAATTGAACAAAGTTGTCTGTTTCACTCTCTCTTCCAGAGTCATTGAAGTCCAGTAGAAAGACAAAAAAGTCAGACGATGGTAATGACTCAGGATGCAGTGAATGACTGGCATTTTTGATGTCTGATCAAGCTCTTAAATGCTTCACAAGACCTGCTTCAGCTGCATTCAGGCCATTAGAACCTGAGGAATATACTCAGCATTGATTGATGATGGTCTATTGAGAGCACTCTGGAAGTGCTCAGTCCATCTCTCCAGGATCATGTCCTTATCACTGATCAACATGGCTCCATCGGCACTGAGTACTTGAGAACTTGAGATGCACCATAGGTTTGAATTGTTACTATTTTAAAACTGAATTTCTTCTGCCTTTTTACTGAGCCAAGGATCTTGCACCTTTCTAAGCTTCACTTGTAACTTACTTTTAATGGAGTTAAGTGCTGCCTTCTTAGAGACAGACAAACCTACTGGTAAACTCTGTGGAGTTCTCATTTTTCATTTAGGAGCTTTTGCAATTCCTCATCATTTTCATCAAACCAATCTTGACATCTATGAATGTTCTTGCCCAGATGTGCTGTACAACAAATCTCTGAAATCTGCCTTCTACTTTTCTGCTTCATTGTTGCCAACCATGTGTTGGCTCAGCTTTCCTCCAAGTTTGTAATGAATTGTTCCACCTCTGAAAAGCATTGTAATCTGCTGACATTAAGTTTATTGATAGTTCTCTTACCTTGGGATCACTGCTTCTGTTGAATGTGAGTGTTGAGCTTAGAGAGGATAAGTATATATTCAGTCCAACACTCTGCCTCTCACAACCTACCTGTCTCTTCTCCTTACAATGACAGACTACTAAGCCAATGTTAGCTGTGAGGGTGGATCCATGAAATTCTATTGTATGTAGGTAAATGGAAGACAATGTTGGTGATGAGAAGATCATGAGACACACAAGTCTTCAGTAGTAAGTGACCACTGCTGTTGCTGATTCTGACTCCCTTCCAAGGACTCCCTGCCATATCTGAAAGTTCTCTGCCTATTCTGGTGTTAAAGTCCCCAAATTACAAGCTCATCCTTTTTCAACACATTTGTGATAAGGTTCTCCAGGTCTTCATAAAATTTTTCTTTGATCTTAACAGGGGTTGTCATGGTAGGATCATATGTACTGATGGATGGTGGCATGGCACTTGCTTGCAAGTGACAACTGTCATTGCTATGAGCCTGTCATTCATTCCTTTTGAGAGGAATACAAGCTTGTCGACTAGGTTAGATTTAATTGTAAAACTATACCAGCTTCATGATGCTCCATCACTATGGCCACTTGTATATCCAGGTCCAACTTCAAAAAGCTAACTTTCATTTGCCATCCTTTTTTCATTCAGGGTTATTATTTGGATGAAATTCCTACTGAGTTCTCTCACAACAAGGACTGTTTGTCTTTCAGGTCTACTGGAATTCATGTTGTCCATAAGTGTGCATACATTCCATGTATTGATAATGAGTGGAATCATCTTCACAAAAACTTTTGTATTTTTTTTTTGTTTCAGCCATGGGGGGGCGAAGGGGGATCCCTGCCTGCTATGGCAAGCAGGCAAGGATTGGTGTATTGTCCAGGCAATACTCACAGCATCATGGAGGACTAAAGATGCCAGAGTAATTCTGAATCACAAAATATAACAGACTTTCCATATAGAAGTCAGAAGAAAAATATTTATTCAGATACCAGTAACCAAGAAGTCAATACACGTTAGCATTGCAGAGGACAAAGACGTTTCCAACCTCCCCCCCCTTCCCAAACCCCTGGGGGCCTTCCCACAAACACTTATAAGTCTGCTGTGCCTGCTTACCTGTATCCTTCTCAGCTCTGACTAGCCTGACCAACTTCCTCTCATCACTGCTCCACCTTCCTGTTCCACCTATTAAGCAAGCTCCTCCCTCACATGTGACTTAGTCTTCCATGGAATTTAAGCAGGTCACATGGGCCTATTAATGAATGGGAAAGATCTTCCCATTTACATTGCCATCATATTTGGCTCCAAGATCTTTCATAGTCATTTTACAGGGTGATGGGGCAATTGGTATCAACAAAATTTTAACAGGGATAACAGAAAATAAGCATATAAAACAATATCTTAGGCAACTAGTGTCAACAGAACTTTACAATAACATAGCAATCTTCACAGAGAATAAGTACATAAAACAATTTCTTAGGGTGGGACTTGAGCACAAGCACCCCATCATTCCCCCTCAAATAAATGGGCCCAAAATCTTGGAGCAAGGGACAAAGGTCTCTTCTTCCATAGCTACTTCTTGCTGATATTGGATGTAGAGCTGTCCCTGTCCCAAGAGTTCCCATTCAAGGGGTCATTTCTATACCTGGCATCTAGAACTTGGTAGATGCCAGGACCAGGGGTGACTAGTCATAAACGTAGTTAGGGGTCACTAATCATAAACAAGGGGTGACATCTGACTTAAGCAATCAGGTGTCTACAGGTAAAGGATACTAAACCTGTAGAAAACAAATCTAGCAAACAAGTTTAACAGACAAAAAAGTCAAAAAGAAAGAAATAGATGACAACCAGAAGCAGGGTAGATATAGGATCAACCACGCTTCTGGAATTCATGAACTCACTATCATGGCCTCATTCACAGTAGAATATATGAGTTAAGGGTACAATTTGATAATCATCTTCTCCTGAATAAACAACAGTTACAGCATGATCTTTCCCATGTGAAATAATTTCCACAGCCTTTGGAACATCATCTGGTTTCCATTTTACCCATACTTTAGCTCCCAATTTTATTCTATCAGTAGAACTTAATCATTCAGTTCCTTTGCTAGTTGTTTCAGAAGGATGGTCAGTTTCCACAAGTGGTATTGTTTCACAAGGAATAATAATCACTTGAACTATTCTATCATTTTACAAAACTATATGAGTTCTTCACCTAAATTTTGGAATGTCACAATAATTTCTCCTAGATAATTAGAATCTATAACTCCACTCAATATATGTATCCTTTGAGGTGCTAACCCTTGTTTAGGTAATATTCTTCCAAAATGATTCTTAGGGATTCTCTCATACCTATTCCAGTAGAGATTTTTCTTATTTCTCTGCTATCCAGCTTAAAGTCCTCTAGATAATGTAAATCATATCCTGTCTGAACCAGATGTCCCTGGATATGGTGCTGAGACATCTGTCTTCACAGTCCAATACTCAGTATTTGAGATCTTGCATGTTTGCTGTTTTCTAATTTGCAGTTTTGGGGTCATCACTCTGGTTACAAGTATACTTCCTCTCAATGGTCTATTATTCAAATTTCATAAAGCAGTGAACAAATTATCTTTCCAATTTTGATAAGAATTATTAAAACTTAACTTCCTTAACTGTTCTTTCAATAATTCATTCATTCTTTCAATTAACCCAGAGGCTTGTAGATAACATAGAATATGATATATCCATTCTATGTTGTTTAATACACAATATCTCTTCATTTCATTACCTTCGAAATGTGACCCATTGTCACTTTGGATCTGTTTATTATAAAATAAATTTTTGATATCTAGAGTTTTACAGATGTTTTTCTGGGTCATATTCTTAAAAGAATAAGTCATTAGTACGCCTGAATAGGTGTCAACATGAGTTTTGCATCCTTTGTCTTGGGGTAGGAGTTCAGTATAATCTATTTGCCAAATTTGGGCTGGTACTTTCCCCCTTGCTATCTCTTCAGTAACTACCTGAGGAACAGTACATTCCTTTTCCAGTTGACATGTACAACATTCCTCTGCTACTTGTTTCAACAACGAATGAGAGATACAAATACCTCAGTCTTGTGTGGCCTGGATCCCTAAATGCTTGGCCATTTGATGGACCCACTTTTTCTAGTATCAGGTTATCAGTTGGTGTCAGAGTAGGTACAATTTGTTGAGTAGCAGTCTTTGCTATTCAATCAATATGTGCATGGTACTCACGTTCTGGTGTGGTGAGGACCATGTGAGCATCTACATGAAAAACTGACAAATTAGTAACCAAAAACATCTCCCATATATCTTCCCATAATTCTTTGCCCTGAACTTGTTTGCCATGAATTTCTCAATTTTGATTTTTCCACATGGGCATCCATGTAGCTAACCCATCAGCTACCTCCCATGAATCAGTGAATATTTGATACTGTCCTCCTTGTTCTATTTTGATAACTTGGTGTACTGCCATGAGTTCAGCATATTGACTACTTCCACCTGTCCCAGAAGTTTCCAAAGTCCACCTAGCACATGGATTATAGGCTACTGTTTTCCAATGTCTTTTGTAGCCCAAATATTTTGCTGTTCCATCACTAAACCATGCATGTCTCTTTTATTCTTCAGTTGACCCATCATATCCCTCATTCCATTTTACCAAGGACTACACCAACTGTTGCTTTGGTTTGGGGGGGGGGGTGTCATTTCCCTCAGTATTTATGTTTGCTACAGATTTAATGTAAAGCAGAAACTCTACTTTTGTCTGCTTTAGATCTACTTTGAATATACCATTTCCATTTAATTATGCTAATCTCTTGAGCATGTGCAATTCTGTGAGAAGCTGAGGTACTCATTACCCAGATTATAATTGAGATTTCAAGCCTTAATATTACCTCATGGCCTAAAGTCAGTTGTTCAGTCTCTACCAAAGTTCAATATGCAGCTAACAAATGCTCTTCAAAAGGTGTGTATTGAGCTCCAGATGAAAGGAGTTTCCTAGACCAAAATCCTAAGGGTACATTTCAGCTTTGTTGTTTTTGCTGTAAACTCCAGTATACATATTCATCCAGTACAGTCACTTGTACCACCAGGCCACTTTGCATAGGTCATAAATCTATGGTCAATTGTATAGTGGCCTTTGCTTTTTTAAAAGCTTTACTCTGTTCAAGTTCCCAATCAAATTCATATTTTTCCTAGTAATTACATAAAGATTTCAAAATTTGTCCTAGATGTGGTATGTGATGTCACCAGTATCCAAATAATCCTATAAACTGTTGGACCTTTTTCTTATTGGTGGGAATAGGAAAATCCTGAATCTTCTGTTGGACTTGCAGGAGAATCTCCCTCAGTCCTTTATGCCAATGTATACTCCTTTATGCCAATGTATACTCCAAAATTTTATGGTTTGAGCTGGCCCTTGAATCTTTGAAGGGTTAATTTCCTACCCTTTGCTTTTCTTATGCTCAATTAAAAGTGTTAAGCTATTCTCCACTTCTTTTACATTTTTTCCCTGTATCATAATATCATCTATGCAGTTGGTAAGCTGTACACCAAATAGCTCTAATTCATCTCAGTGTTCATCCACAGAGGCTATACAGATATCCTTGTGGCAAGCATGTCGAATTATGTTGTCAGCCCTGCCAAGTGAAAGCAAAGTGGTCCCATTGTTTAGAATCTTTTGGGATAGTTAAGAAAGTATTGGCTAAATCAATAACTGTGTCCCAAGTCTCATCCATCATATTCCTCATTCCACTTTACCAAGGACTATACCAACTGTTACTTTGGTTCAGGGGGTGTATTATTCCCTCAGTATTTATGTTTGCTACAGATTCATCCTTTCTATTAAGGTAATGGTATCTGGAACAGCTGTATACAGAGAAGGAGTCACCTTATTCTATTGTCTATAATCCCCTGTCATCCTCTGTGTCCCATATGACTTTCATGCTGGTCAGACTGGATTATTCCATCAAGTGGTTGTTGGGACTAACACTCCTGCCTCAACATATTCCTTTATAGTATTGGTAATTTCATATTGCTCACCTGCAAATGATACTACTTTAAAGTAATTATTTCAGAAGGTTTAGTTAGGTAAAGTGATTGAGTCCATTTTTATTTTACTCATTAAAACTGCATTAGTTCTTGTCTTTCTTACTGCAAATTGATATCTCTCCTCAGATAAATTTAAAGTAATACCTCTCGATATATCTATTCCAATGATGTATTCAGAATAGGTACAATTACCATGCTTATACTTTCTTAGGTAATTGTCCAGTTTTCATCATTAGTTTGACTTGTCTGGCTGATATTTCAGCCTTTCCCATTCACTCCCACAGCCCCTGTGATGGTGATAGGATTTCCATTTTTAAACTTATAAAAGTTTCCATATATAAGGGAAGCTTCTGCTCCAGTATCTATTAATGTCCTAATTACATTGTTTGATCCATTTTTCCAATATATTGTCAAATTGATATGGAGTCTGCAATGCCATCTCTGTATTTCTTTAATCTGAGTTGAGGTGTGGCCAATTTCCTATTCTCCATGCAGGTGTGACAAACTTGGATAAAAGAGTTCAGAAGGATATTTAGGGGAAGTTCTTACTTCTCTATTACATCTAGAATCAAGCCCCTCTTCTCAGTACATTCTGTATAATTCATTAGTTAGAATACCATCTATGCTTCCAAAATCTACCCCTGATCTCAATAAAGCAGTAAACAATTCTTTCCTTGTCAATCTATTCTGACTTTGAATCTGCTATTTACTCTTCTCCCTTGAGTAAATTTATCTTTTCTCCAGTCCCCTAAGTCACTTAACTGTGAAATCTTGTCCAGCACCTCTGAAAAAGGGTGTCATATTTCCCCAATTATTAGAGTCAAATCTAGGTGCTTGTAAGCAGGAGGAGCTGTCTTCACTATTATATTCCTATGGCAAACTGCTAAGAGGGTATCATAGTATGCATCTACATTTCTGTCTTTAGGACAGTCTTCATTACCTCCTCCTTTAACTTTCTTATACAGTCCCTAAGTGAACCCCTGGGTCTATCTCCACTAGGCCACATAGGGTGAGTAGAATACTGATTACTGTATCCTTCTGCTACCAAAGTTAACAGATTAGTTTTATTGTTACCTTACTGCATACTGTAATCGCTAAAGGCTTGCTGTACAAAAAGGATTTTGAGTGATACCACATTTCAAACAATCCCTCTATAGCTACTCCTCCAGCCTCTTCATCATTGATTCTTACCATGCAAAATGTGAACAATTCTACCATCCTTTGAGTGAACTGACTCAAAAGATCTGTGACTTTCTGCTGAGTATCAATTACCTCCCTAAACACTGTGTTCCCTGCTTGATTCTCTTGTTTTCACCTTAGTGTGGGGCAAGCTTCAGCCTTATAACTTACCCCCTGTAACACTGTTTCATTTTCCAACTCTGACTTCATTATATTTTCTGCCCACACACTGTCCTGGCAGTCATCATTGTGGCCATTAGGCTGTATCTGTACAAAAGTTGTATACACACTTCTTTTACTAGCCTTCTATTTTTTCTTAGCTAAATGAGCAGCATTTTCTTCCCCAGCTTCCTCTTTTGAAGGAGAGCCCAAATGCCAAAAATCCCCATGCAAACTAGCTAACTCTTTTTCCATCTGAACTTTTTCTTTCAGCAGCTCATCTATGCTTTTACATATAATATGGTAACAATAAAATCCAGTCTCTTCCACACACTCCTGCCAGTTCTTTCCCTGGTCTTATTGGTATTCTTTGCAAACACCTTTCCAAGTCTCTAGGATTACCCTCCTGTAACCTTGGTTCCCAGGTCTCACAGCATCCAGTACTCTTAACCCATTCCCTTGCCAGGGAGGAATACAGTAAATCATCCCATCTTGGGATATCCATTTCTTCCTTTAAATCCTTTCTGCCTCCAAATAGAGGATTTATACCCTCTGATCTTGTTTGTTACAACAAATGTATTTCCCAGGCAATAGTCACAGTCCCAAGGGTGACTATGAGTATGCCAGTGTAATTATGAATCACAAAGTATAACAGACTCTCCATAAAGAAGGGAGAAGTAAAACATTTATTAAGACACCAGAAAGCCAAATCCCAACACCAGAAAGACATCAGAATAACCAAGTCAATACACATTAGCACTGCATAGGAGAAGCCTCTCTCCTCACTCCCCCAACACCACCACTGGCACCTTCCCACAAACAAACACTCATGAGTCTGCTGTTCCTGCTTACCTGTGTCCTTCCCAACTCTGACTAGTCTGATCAACTTCCTCTCAGCTCTGCTCCACCCTTCCTGTTCTACCTGTTCAGTAAGCTCCTCCCACCTCATATGACTTGGGCTTCCATGTGATCTAAGCAGGTCACCTAGGCCTATTTATGAATGGAAAAGATCTTCTCATTTAAATTACCATTACAGTTGGGCAGACTGTTTTTAGGGCATATATTTTCTATCCCCTTCCTCATGAGAGAATGTGAGCAGTATAGTCCTTAAGAAAGGCTGCTCAGACAGCTAGAGTTCTGCTGAATTCCACTGCTGCTTCCATTCAGAGAGAAGATGTCTCTATGACCTGGGCTGCTTGTGTGCACATTGTGACTACAGCTGCCAGTGTATCTGTACCTGCTGCTTCATCACTTGCCTGTTGCCACAAGTTTTTGAGGTAGAAAAAATGTTAAAATGGCACGGATAAGGTCTTTTGATTTGCACATAAATTGGATTTAAGTGAGACCTGAGTGATGTGAGAAGTCATCAAATTCCCTCTCTCTTGCAGAAGTCCAATGGCAAGACAAAAATCAAGATGACTGATGATGACTTGCAATGCAGTGAATGACCTTGGTGTTTTTGATGTCTAACCAAGCTCTAAGTGCTCTATAGTGCCTGCTTCAACTGCTGTCATGACCACTGGAATAAACTGTTCTCATCAACCCATTCTGCTGGGGGGAAATCTTCACATGCTTGAGGTAGACACTGCCCTAACTCACCTATGGGTTTGAGACCCCTCAGTTACTCTCCATCTGGTTTAACCCATCTACTGAAAGGGTTTACTGAGGTGTGGCCAGTGCATATGCTACAGCTTCTTGGAGTCACAGGTGAGAGCTAGGTGAATGAAGTGTACACTAAAAATGGAAAGCAGCCTTGGAAAGGGCTTGCCAGTCCTCACACCAGAGGAATTAGTCTTCCCTAAATATCCTGTTCCCCTTTTTAGAAGCAAAGTGTGTTAAATGATTCTCCTGGGGTCACACAGCTAGTAAGTGTCTGAGCCTGAATTTGAACTCAGGTCTTTTGATTCCAGGCCTGGTATTTTATCTACTGCATCATCTTTAATTTCCAATTCTTAGCCACCACAAAAATTGCTGCTATAAATATTTTTGTACATATAGGTCTTTTTCCTTTAAAAAAATCTCTTTGGGATAGAGACCTAATAGTGGTATTGCTGGATCAATGGGTCAAAGTTTGAAAGCCCTTTGGGCATAGTTCCAGACTGCTTTGGACAAAAGAATTTTAAATAAAGGTTTGGACTAGATGAGTCTCTAAGCTGTGGATGGTTGGAGTTGAACAAAGGAGGTCAGAGATAGGTGAGTCAGGAATCAAATAAAAGTTTAATTTCAGAGTGATGAAAACGGCTTGCAAGCAAAGTCCACCTTCCTGAGAAGTGGGGTTTGCCTGCTTATGGCAGGGGTAGAGTTTTTAAGCCTGAAACTCACAAAAGGCTGAATGAGAGCACAGGCATTTTTAGGTCTTGAGTAAATAGTCTCCATGGCTGGACCACAAAACACAGGCATTCTTGGGTGCCATGTGAAGAGTCTTCAAATAATTAGAATCACTGGGCCTTGTGACTATCTCAAGTAATTAGGGTGGTTGAGCCTTCTGATCATTCAGCAGGGTACAGAACCAGAGTCAGTGTGGTGTGAACAGGAGGGAAGCAATTGATTTTGTTCACTTAGCAGTTACAACCATGAGGATTGTTAGCATATCAGGGAATTTGATTGATCACTTTCAGCAGCCACATGTTGGCTACAGTCTCAGCTTTCAGGCCAGGATCCCCTGGAAAGTAAGGAAGCTTCAACAAATCTAGATAGTTAGCATAGTCATTATACATAGACTATCAATTAATATGAAAATCATAAACCTCATGACACTCTCCAAAATGGTTGGATCAATTCTCAACTTCATCAACAGCACGTAAGTGTCCCAATTTTTCCACACCCCCTTTGACATTTGTCATTTTCCTTTTCTGTCATGTTAACCAATATAATAAATATGAGATGGTACCTCAGAGTTGTTTTCATTTACATTTCTCTAATCAATAGCGATTTAGAAGAATTTTTCATATGACTATAGATGGCTTTGATTTCTTCTTCTGAAAACTGCATGTTTGTATCCGTTGACCAAATGGTCAATATCATAAATATCAATTGGGGAATGACTCATATTTTATAAATTTGATTCTGTTCTCATATATTTGAGAAATGAAGCCTATTAGAGAAACTTGTTGTAAATCCCCACCCCACCCCCCACCTAGGTTTATGCTTTCCTTCTACTCTTGGTTGCTTTGAATTTGATCCTGCAAAATTACTTTAATTCCATGTAATCAAATCTATCAATTTTTATCTTGTAATGCTCTCTATCTCTTGTCTGGTCACAAATTCTTCTCTTATTCATAAATCTGACAGGTAAAATATTTCATACTCCCCTAATTTGCTTATGGTATCACCCTTTATGTATAAGTCATATTGATTTTTTAACTTATCTTGGCATATGGTATGAGATGTTGCTCTATACCTAGTTTCTGCCAAACTGCTTTTCAGTTTTCCCAGCAATTATATCATATATTTTACTATAACTTCTTCAAGCATTCTATTCTTTGCTACCTCAAAAGAATTATTAACGTTTTTATGTCTCCTTAGCTAAAGTGTGTTTAATTTAGGACTATTTCCTTCCCCAATTTATCCTTTCTCCATATACTTTAACCAGTTCAGATGAGACTGAAATATCAACTGCTTCCCTCTCACCCCTTCTTCTTGCTTATATAGATGTACACTTGCATAACAATGACATTAGATACTTTTCTGTAACTTTCCTTTCCCTCTCCACCTCCTCACCTGTTTCTCTCTCCATTTTCTATTAAGATCATCAAGACTTAATAGAACCACTCCCTGGGTCTTATCTAGACTACTGTATGACCCTTGATGATAACAAGCTTTAGTAGGGGTACCCTACAAGCTCCCCATATTTGAATATAAGCAATTTATTCTTATGTAGTCCTTTATCATTTTCATTCATGTTTACATTTTTATGTTTCTGTGAACTCCTGTGTTTAAACTTCAATATTACTTTCAATATTTCTATACATCTATTTCATCTGGAATTCTTAAAAATCCTCTATTTTATTAAAAATCAATTTTTCCTTGATAGCATTATACTTAGTTTTTCTGGGGAAGGTATTCTTGGTTGTAAATCAATATCCTTTGCCTTCTGGAATATTATATTTTGAGTTCTCTGCTCTCTTATAGTGACAACTTATAACTCATGTGTGATCCCAACTGTGACTTGCTCAAAATTTTAATTCTTTTTCTCTGGCAGTTGCTCACAGTAATCTTCATTTGACCTGGAAACTCTAGATTTTGGCAATGATGTTTCTGAGAGTTTTCATTTGGTGGTTTATTTTTAGAGGTGACCAACGGATTCTTTCTATTTCCACTTTGTTCTCTGGTTCTAAGAGAGCTGGGAAGTTAGTATTTCCTGAAATATTATGTCTAGGGGCACTATTTTTCATCACAACATTTGGGCAGTCCATTGATTCTCAACTTTTTTCTTCTTCTCAATCTGTTTTCTAGGTCAGTTTTGGACCTGCTTTTACTATGTTCTATCTAATATTTTCTTCTATTTTTTCCACTCTTTTGATTTTGTTTTAATCTTGATTCACAGAGTCATTGGCTTCTAATTGGTTCATCCAAATTGTCAGGGAATTTGTTACTTGGGCAAAATTTTGTACTTCTTATGCCAAGCTGTTAATTCCCCTTTCAATTGTCTCATCCATAACTCTCATTTCTTTACCAATGTTTTCCTTTAGCACTCTAATTTTGTTCATAAAAAAACTTTTCAGGGGTGTGTGGTGCCAAGATAGTGGAGTAGAAGCAGAGACTTGCTAGCACTCTCTCCCCATGCCCAGCCAAATACCTGTAAAAATTACTCTAAGCAAATTTTGGAGATGCAGAACCCACAGAATGACTGAGTGAAGTAAATCTCCAGCCCAAGACTGCCTGGAAGGCTGACTGGAAGTGTCTACTATGGTGGGCTAGGAGCAAAGTTCAGTGCAGCATGGGCTGTCCCAGCTGCACTGGGGGCCTCAGGGGGACTGAATTTTCTGGCACTTGTAACAGTTTCCAAAATACTGAGGACAAATTGGAAAAAACAATGGGAAAAACCATCTGACCTATCTGAGAGAGTAGAGTGGTCCAGCCCAAGTCCCAGGGTGGGGGAGGGGTGGAGGAGCCTATGGCAACCACAGCAGCAGCAGCAGCAGGGGCAGTTGAAGCTGCTGTTTCTGAAGCTTTACACCTACAGATTGTGGGGGTATTGAGCAGCTGACAGTACACCCTCCAACCCCGACTGGAAGCAGAGAACTACTTTGACAAAGAGCTCAAAAGTCAAATAAATGGCTGGGGAAATGAGCAAAAACTGGAAAAAAGAATCAAGACAATAGAATCTTACTTTGGTGACAAGGAAGGCCAAAATATACAATACACGAAGAAGACAACAAAGTCAAAGATTCTATATCTAAAGCCTCGAAGAAAAATCTGAATTGGTCTCAGGCCATGGAAGAACTCAAAAAGGATTTTGAAAATCAAGTAAGAGAAGTAGAGGAAAAATTGGGAAGAGAAATGAGAGTGATGCAAGAAAATCATGAAAAACAAATCAACTGCTTGCTAAAAAGTACCCAAAAAGTGTTGAAGAAAATAACACCTTAAAAGACAGACTAACCCAAATGGCAAAAGAGATTCAAAAAGCCAATGAGGAGAAGAATGCTTTAAAAAGCAGAGTTGGCCAGATTGAAAAGGAGATCCAAAAGCTTTTAAAGATTAGAATGAAACAGATGGAAGACAATGACTATGAAAATCACAAATTATAAAACAAAACCAAAGGAATGAAAAAATAGCAGACAATGTGAAATATCTCATAGAAAAAAGCAACTGACCTGGAAAATAGATCCAGGAGAGACAATTTGAAAATTTGACTACCTGAAAACTACCTGAAAACCATGATCAAAAAAGAACCTACATATCTTCTTTCAAGAAATCATCAAGGAAAACTGCCCTGTTATTCTAGAACCAGAGGGTATAATGAATATTGAAAGAATCCACTGATCATTGGGGAAAAAATGGTCATTCATTGAAACAGAACTTTCGAGCATTCTTGATGAAAAGATCAGAGCTTAATAGAAAATTTAACTTTCAAACACAAAAATTAAGAGAAGTGTGAAAAGGTAAACAGGAAAGAGAAATCATGAGGGACTTACGAAGGTTCAACTGTTTACATTCCTTCTTGGAAAGATAATATTTGTACTCTTGAGACTTTTCTCAGTATTTGAATAGTTGAAGGGATTATACACATATAGACATAGGGCACAGGGTGAGTTGAATAGGAAGAGATGATACCTAAAAAATAAAATTAAGAGTGAAAGAGGAATATATTGGAAGGAGAAAGGGAAAAATGGAATGGAGCAAATTATCTCCATAAAAGAGGCAAGAATGCCTCTTTTTCAATGGAAGGGAAAAGTGGGGAGGTGAGAGGGCAAAGTGAACCTTACTCTCATTGTATTTGTCTTAAGGAGGGAATAACATGCACACATAGCATGGTATGAAAATCTATTTTAAGCTACAGGAAAGTAGGGAGGAAGGGGATAAGTGAGGGTGGGGGGCTGATAGAAGGGAAGGCAAATGAGAAGATGGGGTAATTAATAGTAAATACTTTTGAAGATGGACAGAGTCAAAAGAGAGAATAGAATAAATGGGAGGCAGGATAGGATGGAGGGAAATATAGTTAGTCTTTTACATCATGACTGTTATGGAAGCATTTTGCATGACTATACATGTATAAACTATATAAAACTGCTTGCCTTCTCAGTGGGGATAGTAAGGGAGGGAGGAAGGAAGAGATGCTGGAACTCAAAAGTTTTAAAAACAAATGTTAAAATTTGTTTTTACATGCAACTAGGAAATAAGACACACAGGCAATGGGGCAAAGAAATAAATAATAAATAAACATTTTTTTTTTTTAAACAAAAAACCCCACCATTTTTCTTTCATTTTTTCAAACTCCTGCTTTTATCTCTTTAGGAATTCTAATTGAATTTGTGTCCAAGCTGTGTTTTTCTCAGAGGCATTGCTTATAAATATTTTGGGGTCATTTTCTTCCTCTGCTTTTGTGATTCCCTGCTATCATAATGGCTCTTCATAGTGACATTTTTTTGTTTGCCCATTCTTCCAGTCTGCTATCCAAGTTCAGATTTGATGTTAGGGATATTTTCTGATGTTCTGGAGGAAAGGTCTGGTTGCTGCTTTCTTGAGGTATTGAGTGTAATGATATTCCAAGACCTCAGGCAAAGACCAGAGAACTTCAACTTTTCAGTGCTCTCAGTATCATCTGATCCACAGCAAAGTCTGATAGCTGCCCTCCTGGTCTGAGCTCTGCAAGTTCTTGATCTGTGTTTGGTCTGAGCAATAATAGACTACTACTAGAAAACAATAGGATTAGCCAATTGGAAAGGCTCCATTGATTCAGAGTGGTGGAATTGTAGGCTTCCCTTTGGTCTGGAATTTTTACTTTGTTTTTTCCTTTACAGGCATGATTAGATGCTGAAACAGAGACCTCACTCTGCTTCTGGGGTCTGAGCTACACTGATGCTGCTAGCTTCTGAACTTCTTCCTTAGTATTCTGAGCAGAACTTCCCTAAACAGGAACACTCTCCCTCACTCTCACCCAGCCCAGGTAATTTTTGGATCTGTAACCCAAAACTGAGTAGTAACAAAACTGCCAGTTGGCATCTGTCACCACTTCAGTGCTCTACCATGAGTCAGAGGGTGCATTGATACTTGGCCCAGGGCTTACGCTTGCCTAGTTAACTGTCTTTCCCTGGGCACTGGATTGTTTGGTACATGGAATGCTTTTGCCCTGATCCTGTCCCCATTGTTTGCAGACTTCTCTGTCTCACTGTACCAAGCTGGTTGGACAAATGACTCATTGTGACTTTTTTCTGGATTTTCCTATCTGAATTCAGTCTGGTGCATTTTCTAGGTGTGAAAGAGTTTTATGGATGGGAGCTCAGCTTCATTGTTTCCTGTTACTCCATTGTCTTGACTCTGTCCAGCTACCACAAAAATTGCTGCTATTAATATTTAAGGGCCCATGAGGACTTTTTTTCTTATTAATTATCTCCTTTGGGTGTAAGTCTAACAATAGAATCTTTGGATCAAGGGATATAGACACTTTAATCATTTTATTTGCATAATTCTAAAATATTTTCCCCAAAATGGTTATATTGATTTACAGCTCCATTGGTATTAGTGTGCCTATCTTCCTACAACACTTCTTATGTTGCATATTCCTACCTTTCAAACTTGAGGTTGTATTGATTTAATTTTATCTTATTCCTAACGATTTGAAACATTCTTTCATATGACTATTACTGGTTGGTAATTGTGTTGACAACAGTTTTTCATAGCATTTTACCACTTTATTACTGGGGAATGGATTTTGCTAAATTGAGCTAAGACTTTTGGGATACTCTGTATCTACCTAGGTAGCTAGTTGTCCATATAGCTTAGAAAACAAACTCTTATTAGAGTACTTTTATACAAATTTTTTTTCTTTCCATTTGCTCAATTTCCTTTTTATCCTAGATGCATTAATTCTGTTTGTGCAAAAGCTTTTCAATTTCATGGAATCAATTATCATTTTCATATCTTGTAATTTTTTTTCTTATTCCTTGTTTGGTTGAGACTTTATCTCCAACTTGTAGATGGGAAAGGTATTACTATTTGGTTATCTTCTAATTTTTTTAAGGTATGATCTTTAATATTAAGGTTACATATCCATTTGAATTTATTGTGGAATATAGTGTATGATGTTGTTCTAAGCCCAATTTATTCCAGACCACCTTCCAGGTTTTCCCATCAGTTTTGTCAAATAGTGAGTTCATTCTTATGTTATTTATTTTTTCTAGATTAATTCTACTTCCAAAGGAGAAAAATAACAAAGTGGTTATAAGTGTTGGTCCTAGAACTTTTTTGGCAACCAAAACAATGTTGCAGAACTCATGCAAAAAAATTCATTGATAAAAAAAATAACATTGAAAGAATTTTCAGCAAGGATATAGCATAGAGTCAGCCGGATGAAGGTTCCCTTTTCTTTGCCTTTGTCATAGTGGCATACCTGTTGGAAGCATGTGTAATGCCAATGCCTTCTCATTGTATTGACTTCTTGTACTTGGGTGACTGAGAAGCTATAAGAGTCGGAGCCTTAGTTTCCAGGTCAAGCACAGTGGACAACGTCAGTGCTCTTTATGGAAAAAAAAATCGCCCACCCTATGTGGTAAGGGCCTTAGTTGATGTTGTTCATAGCTTTCCATAAAAAGGAAGACAGCAAATAAGACAGTCAAACAATGAAGACTAGATTGAAATAGGAGTTGGAAATGTGACCAGAGTTCACAATGGGCCAAAATTTTGTTCCAAGAAAGCAGTAGTACACTAATATCTCTTAATTTTTTTTTAACACTTTTTCAGTTGAAGAGGACAGTGGGAAGAAGAGGGAATGAATGATTGCAAAGATACTGATGACAATGAAGATGGATAGATAGATAGGTAGGTAGGTAGATAGATAGATAGATAAAATAAGCCAGATGACTCCTAAGTAACTTCAGGACCTTTTTCTTTGTTTTAAAAGTTATAATCTAGACTTTTGGTTCTTAGGTAAAAATAATTAACCAAATGAAAATGAGTAAGAAGGTGTTCTAATCCATTTAAGGACAGTTCTTTGATACTGTTTTTTAGAGAAGTTAAGCTGCTCTAGTAAATTTTTGTATGATATTTTGTACTCAAATTTTGTATTCCATTAAAGCAACTGAAGAAAATGTATTGAGGGTACAAAACATCTGAACATCAGGTGTCACTGTTGCCTTTCATGTGGTTGATTCGAGGTCATTTGTTTGAATATGTAAAACTTAAGAAGAAATGAATACATAAAGAAAAACAGTCAAACATCAGAGATATCACAGCCAGATCTTTTGATATAAGCATCAAAAAAGAATAAACATAGTAAAAATCTTACCTACAGCCTACCTAAATTTTAAGAGCACCAATGTTTTCTTGATGTCTTGTTTCTATTCTGTATCCATTTCTGTATATATCCTACCCATCCATTAAATCAGCAACCTCTAACAAACAAGAAAACAAAAAATGAGCAAAACCAGCTGAAATAGTGACCATGTCTGACATTTTATATCCACATTTTATAACAACAGTTATCTACTACTTTACTAAGACTATATTCTCTATTCTGTTCTCCAGAGCCAAGATTGATCTTTATAATCTCTTATAATTCAATTTTGTTTTAGAGTTATGTTTTTACATCATTGTAGCTCTTAGGTATCTGAGGGACCAAGGTCATCTACTTCACCCATCATTTTGACTTTTGTCTTATCATTGGACTTTGATGACTGGAAGAGAGACTGAAGCTGATGCCTTTGCCTAACTGAAGTCCAATTTATGTGCAAGTCAAAAAGCATCATTCATATCATTTTACATTTTACTATTCAAATATGTTATATTATATTACTATTTTACCTACTTTGAAGTCCCGTGAAAATGGGCTAGTGATGAAGCAACAGGTAAAGATACACTAGGAGCTGTAGTCACAACTATACACACACATGACACAGGGCCTAGGGTCATCATGAAACAGCAGTGACATTTAGCAGCCCCTGAGTGTCTGAACAACCTTTTTAAGGACCACATTTCTCATCTCCTGGTACAAATTAGGGGCTAGAAAAGGCGCCCCCTCAAATGGTCTGCTTCACCTAACCCTGGCCTCTTACCATGGCAGGTAATCCCACACCATGGTTGAAACAAAAAAAAATGTACGAAATTTTTTGTGATGATTCCACTCACTTTGGAATGTGTGAATGCTTATGGACAACATGAAATCCATTAGACCTGAAAGACAAAAGCTCTTGTGAGAGAATTCAGTAGGTATCACATAGTAACCCTGAGAGAAACAAAGCTGGCAAATGCAGGCCAGCTTATTGAACTCAGAGCTGGATACATGTTTTTCTGGAGTGGTCAGTGATGGGGAGTACCATGAATCTAGTCTAATCTAGCAAAATCTAATCTAGTCAAGAAGCTTTCAAAAGATGTGAAGGACAGGCTCGTGGCAATGCATTTGCCACTTGCAGGAAAGTGCCATAACCTTCAGTGCATATGTTCCCACCATGACAAACCTTGATGAGGTCAAACAAAAGTTTATGAAGACCTAGAAACTCTCATCATTATTGTGCTGAAAGAAGGCCACCAGACATGGAGGGGAGTCCTTGGGAGGAATGAAGTCAGAAATAGCAACGGACAGTATCAGTTGGTCAGACTGATTTCTACAGGAGTTATCAGGCAGCATACAACATGTCAACCATTTCTCAGCTCTTCACATACTACTAAAGATTTGTGTGTCTCATGACCTTCTCATTACCAGTATTGTCTTCAAATTAACTAAATGCAACAAAACTTTATGGATGTACTCTTGCAGCAAACATTGGTATTTAATTGGTAAGGAGAAAAGAGAGACAGGTTGGGAGAGTGATGCAGGCAATGTGTAGTGCTGGACTGATCATAGACTTATGGACTATATGATCATGGACTTATCCTCTCCAAAATGAACACTGACACTCGACAAAAACTGTGGCCTCAAGATAAGATGACTGTCAGAAAAATATATCAGAATGCTTCTACACACAGTTTGTTGCTAACTTGGAGGGAAAGCTGAGACAGCTGGCAACAGTGGAGCAGAAAAGGAGTGGGTAGCACTACATTTACTTATATGGGACAGAACACTTGCAAACATTAGGACTGGTTTAATGAAAATGATAAGGAAATTCAGACACTGCTAAATAAAAAAACGAACACTCCACAGGGTTTACCAGCAGGATAGTTTATTCATTTCTAAGAAGATAATTCCCTTACAAGTAAAGTGCAAATGAAGCTTAGAGAGACATAGGGTTCTTGGCTCAGTAAGAAGGCAAATGAAATTCAGTTTTATACTGATAGTAACAAGCCAAAGCACTTCTATCATGCCCTGAAGGCTATTTATGGGTCAAAGACTATGGTGTATGCTGATGGAGCAACACTGAACAGTGATAAGAGCATGATTCTGTAGAGATGGGCTGAACATTCCCATAGTGTTCTCAATAGACTGTGATGAACCAGTGCTGAAGCCACTGACCATATACCTCAGATTGAAGTCAATCCGTCCCTAGCTGAACTTACAATTGAAGAAGAGAATTCAAATGCCATTAGGCTCCTTTCATGTGGCAAAAGTGCCTGATACTGTTTCCACTCTAGCAGAGATTTACAAGGCAGGGAGTCCACTGCTCATGCAAAAGGTAAGATTTTCTGTGTTAAATGCCAAGAGGAATTATCCATCAGGGGATCAAGGATGCTTCCATTGTCCATAAGGGAGAAGGAAAAAGGTTTCCTGTGATAGTCACTAGGGGGTCTCTCTTATTGCTGGCATGATTTTTACCAGAGTTCTTCTGTAGTGCCAATGTGATATTCACAGAGTCTACGATCATCATGAATATTCTGACTCATGAAATACAACAGACTCTCCCCATGGAAGACAGAACAAAAACATTTATTCAAACACCAGAAAGCCAAATCCCAACATCAGAAAGCCAAATCCATCATAGCAACAAAGAAATCCATCATAGTAACCAAGAAATCTATACACATTCTCAGGCCTTACCACAAATAAACATTCACAGCCTTAACTGCATGCTTCCTCTGTCCTTCCCAGTTCTGACTGCTCTTCCTCTCAGTTCTGCTCTAACTCTGCCTTTTCCTGTTCCACCCTTCTTGTTCCATGTGACTTGACTCATGTGGTTCAGGTTTCCATGTAACTTAAGCAGGTCATATGGACCTATTAATGGACGGGAAAATTCTTCCCATTAAGAAGCAAAGTTACATTAACAATAAGATAAAATGCATTATCAATACATTAACCCCAAGATCTTTCTCATTCATTTCATAGGTTATTCAGCACAAAGAACAACAGTGGCAGTCAGGGAAAACTCAAGTTTCCAATCAATTCAGTTTAATACCTTCACTTATAGTTCCTTCTTGACAACACTCCAACAAAGGAATACTATAGTATTTGGTTAACAGACTGTCCACATGGAAGATAGATCCAAAACATTTATTCAGACAGCAGAAAGTTGAATCCCAGCACCAGAAAGCCAAATCCATCGTGGCAACAAAGAAATCCATACAAAATAACAATGCAGAGGCCACTACCATCCCCAAGTCTTTCCTCTGATAGGGTTCCCACAAAGTAGCTCCCTTAAACAAAATCACAAACAAACTCTCCCACTCATGCTAGTTGCTGCCCCAGCTGCCTGCTTTCTCTGTCCTTCCCAGCTCTAACTAGTCTGACGAACTTTCTCTTAACTCTGCTCCATCCTTCCTCTTCCTGCTCCACTCCTTCCTGTTCCACCCATTCAGCAAGCTCCTCCCAGCACAGTCTTCATATGATTCAAACTCATGTGACTCAGACTTCCAAGTGACTTAAGCAGGTTATATAAGCCTATTAATGGATGGGGAAATCTTCCCATTCCATTAAAAATACATTAATTCTATTAAAAATACATTAACAATACATTCAGCCCCAAGATCTGTCTTATCCATTACATAGGTCAATGGGGCAACTGGTGTCAACAGAACTTTATAATAATTATAACACAATCACACAAAATAAGCACATAAAACAGTATCTCAGGCTAGGGCTTGAGCACAAGCACCCTATCATTCCCCCCTTGAATGAAATCTTGGGTGAAGGAGTGAAGATCTCTTCTTCCATATCTACTTCCTATGAAATTGGATGTAGAGCTGTTCCTGACCTAAGAGGTCCCAGTCAAGAGGTCAGTTCTTTAGCTGACATCCAGAGTTTGGTTGACATGAGGTCCAGGGGTAAAACATGCCAGTCATGGACAGGGGGCGACATCCAGCTTAAGTGATTAGACATCTTCAAGTGGAGGGTATTAAACCTGCAGAAAGCAAATCTGATAAACAAGTTGAACAGACAAATATCCTTAAAGAAACAAGGAGACAATAACCAGAAGCAGGGAAGATAGAGGCTCAGCCATGCTTCTGGAGTCCATAAACCCACCATCATATGATGGTTCACTGTTGTTTACTATTTTCTAATTTGCAGTTTTGGGGTCATCATTCTGGCTATACTTCCTTTAATCTGAGCTGGGACCTGGTCGATTTCCTATTCTCCCTGCAGGTATGATGAACTTGGATGCAGTGTTTCAGGAGGATCTATAAGGGCAGTTCTTACTTCCTTGCTAAGTCTAATATCAAGCCCCTTTTCTCTGTACATTTGTATAGTTCATTAGTTGAAATGCCATCTATTCTTTCAAAAGAAAAATCTATTCTGATGTTGAATTTTCTGACTATTTACTCTTCTCTCAAGGAAATTTATCATTTTCACTGATTCTCACAATTCAAGATACCAACAATTTTCCCATCCTTTGAGTGAATTGACTCAAAATATCTGTGACCTCCTGCTGAGTAAAATCCTCAATTATCTCCCTAAATACTGTGTTTCCACCCTGGTTCTCCTTTTTCTGCCTTAGTGTTGAGCATATGCTTCCTGAGAAGCTTCTCCTTCTAACATTGTTTCAAGTCTGACTTTGTTACATTTTCCTCCTATGCCTGACAGTCATCATTGTGGCAACTAGGCCAGTTCTGAATGTACAAAGGTTGTGTGCTCACTTCTCTCATTTGAATCTCTTCTTCTAAAGCTAAATGAATAACTTTTTCTTTTACCACCTGATACTTTCTAGTTTGCTCTTCTGAAGGAGTTTGAAGGTTGCAGCATAAAAAGCTTCTAATGCAAACCAGCCAACTCCCTTTCCATCTGAGCTTTCTCTTCCAGCTGCTTGTCTCTGCTTTTACACATAAGGTAATAACTTGTTAGCAAGGTTCAGTCTCTCCTACCTACTTCTGCCAGTTCTTTCCCCAGTTCTATTGGTATTCCTTGCAAACATCTTTCTAAATCTCTAGGTTCTCCCTTTTGTAGCCTTGGTTCCCAGTTTTCACAAAGCCCTGTGCTTTTGATCCATTTTCTTGCTTCAGAGGAATAAGGTAAATATCTGCCTCCAAATAGAGGTCTGATATTTCACGATCCCATCCTTATCACCAAATGTAGTGCCAACATGATATTCACAGCCCCTACAGCAGTCATAAATATGCCAGCACAATTCCAAATTGCAAAATACAACAGACTCTCCACATGGAAAACAGAACCAAAACATTTATTCAAACACCAGAAAGCCAAATCCCAATATCAGAAAGCCAAATCCACCATAGCAACAAAGAAATCCATCATAGTAACCAAGAAGTCTATAAACATTATCAGGCGTTCCCACAAACAAATGTTTACAATCCTTGTTGCCTCCTTCCTCTGTTCTTCCCAGCTCTGACTGCTCTCTGACCAACTTCCTCTAAGCTCTGCTCAAGCTCTGCCTCTTTCTGTTGCACCTTTCCTGCTCCATCCCTTCCTGTTTCATGTGACTCAGGCTTCCATGTGACTTAAGGAAGTCACATAGGCTTATTAATGGATGGTAAAGATCTTCCCATTAAGAAGCCAAATTACATTAATGATAAGCAAAAATGAATTATCGACACACCTCGTAAATCAACTGCTCTGGAAGACAATCATCTCCCTGAGAGCCAGTATAGTATCACAAAGGGCTGAGGAAAGTTTAACATGTTGTTGGTTGCCTGACAACTCCTGGAGAAATGTCAATTGACCAAGGTCTTTGATTCTGTCAGTCATGATGGCTTATGGAAGATCATGTCAAATTCAGCTCCCTGGAGATGTTCATCAGTATTGTATGCCATTCTCATGATAGTATACTTGAATGAGTTCTGAATAATGAACGATATTCTCATGCTTTCTCAGTCACCAATGTAGTGAAGCAGGTTTGTGTGCTTATTCCCATGCTTTTTAGAATGATATTTTCAGTGATGCTGTCAGACTCCATCATCAGGGATAACAATGGCATCAAGATCAACTGATAGTAAATTATTTAACTTGAAAAGTCTATAAGCCAAGAGTACAGTGAAGGGAGAGTTGGTGCGTGACATTTTATTCACAGATGATTGTGCACTCTGTGTAGATTCTGAGACTGAGACTCAACAGAGTATGGATCATTGCCTCTTATGCTAATTTTGGCCTGACAACACCAAAAAAATAGAGGTTCTCCACTAGCCAGTACTGCACCATCCATTACAGCAAATGGAGAAATTTTTAATGCTTGGCAGTTCACTTTGCAGGAATATACACATAGATGATGAGGTTGACACCCTCATTGCCAGGGCTAGCTCTGTGATTTGAAGATTCTGAAAGACAATGTGGGAGAAAAGAGGTACTAGGATGCCTACCAAACAAAGTTGTTATGCTGTTCTCATTGTTGTATGTCTGTGAAATCTGGATAGTATACCCAGCACCATACCAGAAAATTGAACTGCTTTCATTTGAATTGTCTGGCAATATGAACTATTATCTGGCAAGATAGGGTATTGGACACTGAGGTCTTTTCTCAAACTGAATTACAGATAACACAACTATGATGTGCAGGTTACATTGTTTGAATGCCAAATGTCCATTTTCTTATAAGACTATTTTATGGAAAACTCACACAAGGTAAGCACTTACATGAAGGTCAGAAGAAACAATACAAGGACACTGTCCCAGTCTGTCTGAAGAACTTTAGGATTGATTGTGAGACATAGGAGACACAAGCACAAGACTGTCCAGCATGGTGTTCCTGCATCAAAGAAGGTGCTGTGTTCTATGAGCTGAGTAGAAGAAATGTGAATTATAGATTCCCAAAGTGGGTGATACCATCCCCTGGGGGTGCTTGAATGATGGGGGTAGGAAGGGAGATAGTAGCCTCAGGTGCAATTAAGGTCAGTGGAAGCATAAGAAAAGAAGAGAAGAAAATTTTGAAAAACTGTTTGTACACATTTATCTGTTATGTAACGAAGTTAAAGTTGTAGTAATTACATTATTTTTCAAATGAACATACAAAATGCAAATTATAACCAAATAGTGATCAAATCTGCTGACAGCTCTTAAGCATGACAGACAAGCATGCCACACATTATCAGAAAGTCCATCATTCATCAACAGAAGTATGTGTGTATAATGATTTGTTTATAATCTGATACTATATAGTTATATGACACAATATTACATGATTAAAATTTCAATGTGGGAAAACACATTTATAATAAATTATTAAATTTAAGATGTCTTTTTAAAATTTTTTTTGAAGTAACACAAATTTTTTTAAATATTAAAGGGTTAAAGAAAGTAGATTTCCAGGGGGGTGTTATTTTTGTAAGAGGGACCAAAATAAGTTTAGGAAATAAGTAGATCAAATAAGTTTAGAAACCTTTGCCTGAGTAGCACAAATTTAGAAATAACTTTTCAAATGTTCATGTGGACCATTTGTGCCTGACCTGTGGTAAATTCTTGTGAGCTCATATTGGTTTGATCAATCACAATCAGACACACTGTACACTGGCCCTGACACTGTAATGTCATTTTGGTCTTCTTCAATTACAAAGGGCAGTGAGCATAATGGCTCTGGTCTCATTTCATGTAAGCTAATTACCTTCTATCATAGGCCTTTTATGTTTATACATAAAACATAATGCATTCTAAGAATTGGTTAAAAGCATCTTAAAGTGAATAAGATGAAAACCATACTAACAGAAATCAGAATAACAGATTATTTTCATTTGGGATTATTTTGTAGCAAGAGAGGTCACTGCACTTTTGTCTGCTGTAACAGAATTGCAGTTCTCTAGATTTGGCCATGATGTACACCACATTAGATCCCCGTAGGCAGCACAGTTCATGAGCTTTCTAAGGAGAATCATTCTGGATAAATCCCATGAGATACAAATACATGTGCTATAACAAAAGAGACAAAAATTCTGATGAATGGAACATTCTTTTCATATTAATAAAGAGGAACATGGAAGAAAAATTTGGAAGAGAAATGAGAGTAATATAAGAATATCATGAACAGTGAGTCAACAGTTTGCTAAAGGAGACCCAAAAAATGCTGAAGAAAATAATACTTTTAAAAATAGACTAACCCAAATGGCAAAGGAGATCCAAAAAGCCAATGAGGAGAAGAATACTTTAAATAGCAGAATTCGCCAAATGGAAAAGGAGGTTCAAAATCTCACTGAAGAAAATAGTTCTTTCAAAATTAGAATGGAGCACATGGAACTTAATGACTTTATGAGAAACCAAGAAATTACAAAACAAAACCAAAAGAATGAAATATAGAAGACAATATGAAATATCTCACTGGAAAAACAACTGACCTGGAAAATAGATCCAAGAGAGATAATTCAAAAATTATTGGTCTACCTGAAAACCATGATCAAAAAAGAGATTAGACATCATCTTTGTAGAAATTATCAAGGAAAACTGCACTGATATTCTAGACGCAGAGAGTAAAACAGAAATGGAAAGAATTTACCAATCACCTCCTAAAAGGGATCCCAAAAGGAAAACCCCTGGGAATATTATAGCCAAATCCAGAGTTCCCAGGTTAAGGAGAAAATATTACAAGCAGCCAGAAAGAAACAATTCAAGGGGGCGGAGCCAAGATGGCGGAGTAGAAAGACTCACATTTGCTAGCTCCGAATCCATAGCCCATAGATTTCCTGTAAAAAGAACTCCTGACAAATTCTGGAACAGTGGAAGCCACGCAGCAACACAGTGAAGGAGATTTCTGCGCAGAGAGCCCTGAAAAACCGACTGCAAAGGTACTCCGGACACGGGAGCGGAGTCCTGCCCTGCGGAGCGCTCCCCTTCCCCGGCCCCGGCCGTGGAGCTCTGCCCGGCCACGCAGCACTGAGAGGAGCCAACAGACCCAAGCAGGCTTCAGAGACCTGAATCTCCGGGTGGCCGCGAAGGTCCCTCCACCCACAGACACACAGGTCAGTGAGAGAGATGGGCTGAGAGGGGAGCGGGGTATCGCCGGGACTCGGACCCCCTTGGGAGGCGGTGGCCGCGGCAGAGGCAGAGGCAGCTACGGCCAGAGGCCCGCAGAGCAGGCAGGAGCTCCACCCCAGCTCCATTACAAAAGATCTCTGCATAAACCCCCTGAGGGAACTGAGCCTGAGAGGCAGCCCTGCCCCGACCTGAGAACCAGCAGATAAGCTCCCATTGAAGAGCAATCAGGCCTGCTGCCAAAAGCCCTGAAGCTGGGGAGCAGCATTTGAATCTCAGACCCCAAGCACTAGTGGGGCGGATATAGGCCAGGGGGTGGAGAGGACTCTCAGAAATCAAGTAGCTGGCTGGGAAAATGCCCAGAAAAGGGAAAAAAACTAAGACCATAGATGGTTATTTTCTTGAGAAGATGATTCCTCCATTTGTCTCTGACGACGGAGAGGTCTGCTTGTCATCAGGTAGAGA